>CAMAPE010000070.1:3857500-5057500 GCA_945859875.1 Cuscuta europaea
CGGCAGATTATTAAATTGACCTAAATAAAAGACATTAAATAGACAATAAATAGACAATAAGTAGACAATACACATGTTTTAAATAACGGCAACAGTGTGTGGCGGCAGCGGCAGAATCTGTTAGTCTGCCAGATTTTTTTTTGGGAATTTTACGGCGACGGCGGCCGGCTGCGGTGGCCGTAGGTCTGGCGGCTGGCAGCAGGCAGCAGTCCATGGGCAGCAGTGGGGGTATTTTGGCCCAATCACACATAAAAAGTCCTATTTAAGAATGTTTAAACTATATGGTCCTATTTTGGGGAAAAAGCCATGTTTTTGTACTATTAAGTAAATCTCCCTTCTCCCATAGAGGCCGCGCCGGTGCCCTGCTAAGTCGAGTGTCTTCGTCTTCTCCAGCTGTCTAAAAACCCAGCACCACAATAGATTTTGTCTGCACCCATAATCGCAAACAAGGTCAGAGATGCACCCGGCCATTTTATCATGTATTGATAACCGGAGGATGTTTTGCTTTTGAGGAGTCTTTTGTGTATGCATATACATACTAACTAGTGCTATCTATGCATTGCTAGTTTTTGTTTCCCCATTGCTTCTGTCAAAGGTTAGCTAGCTAGGCTAGTGTCTTTTCGAGCAAACCTCATGATGCCAAGTTGGATTATCGTTCTATTCTTACAGAAAAAATCGAGGTTTTGTGTTCTCTTCCCCTCCCGGGTTATGATCTATCTAATGCCTAAGTTCCATGTTTCCATTTGTAATTGTAGATTGGATTTTGCCATTTATCTTCTTCCTGCTCTTACCTTTGGGGTTTGATGGACATATGCAGGAGGGATTGCACTTATCCAAAACACACATTAAGTATATGTGTATTGGGAAAGCAATTTTTCTATGACTAACCATTTGTTTCTTAGTGGCCTTGCTCTCTGATTTTTTTAGAACATTCCAAACTGCCTAGTCTATTGCATCCTCAGACGCTTGTATATAATCTATCTATTATTCAGATTTACATTCGAGAAGACGTTTCGATGCATGACTACTTATGGATTACTTTGATTACATGAGTCACTCTTATCACATTTACCGACTTGCTTTCTTGTTTCAAAAGACGGCATACTAAGTTCAGGCAGTTCTGGGGACACCCCCAGCTACTCTCTAGTTTATAGGCTATAGCATATTCCTCTTCTTTTATTCTAGGCACCATTGCAATTGAAAGAGCATCACCTTTGCTTTAGTAACAGGAATGGAGCCGCCGGCTTCGTCCACAACAATCACCTCATCAGAAGCCGGCTGCTTGCCGGAGGCGGTAGCCCTATGTTTTATGGCCGGGGGAGAGGTCTCCTTCCCGGCCCTCTTCTTCTTCAAGTCCCTGGCTCCATCACCAGCCACAGCCTGGGAGGGCTCCTCCCCATCCTTCCTGTAGAAGGTATCGACCGCTTTCTGGATAGTCGACTCCTTTGTTTTCTTGGACTTCCCTTTTTGCTTCTTCATGGCGAAGAGGGAGTTCACATCCATGTTAGCACCTGCAAAACAAAAAGAAGGGGTCAGATCGAAGGGTCCGGGGACTACCTCCAGTGCCTTCGAAGGCTCGTTCGAGAATGGGGTACTTCTTGTCGTTTTCCCCCAGAAAGCAGTAGCGCCGGAAGCTGAGGTCATACAAATTATCATCGACGGTCAGCTCCTTGATCGTCGTATGCTTCTCTCGGCCCTCCGGTATAGCAGCGATCCTTTTTCCCTCTTTCTCAAACGCAGAAATCCTCCACCTTCGGATGCCGTCTGAAGTAGTTCCGCAGCTCCCCCGGAAATGGGTTTTCCGCCATCCTGATATAGCAAAAACGATCCCTCCAACACTTATGGGACGACAGCACATCATCAGATAGCCTCCACGGGGCAAGTTGCTGCAGGTTTGCGAACCCTTCAAAATTTACATGACCCCCCGGCAAAGGTTGAAGCTCTGAAAGACTAGCTCGAGGCTGGGTGTTGCCCCCGGGAATGGCAGAGTTCCAAGAAGCCGGTGATATAAGAGTGACCGTTTGGGGTGAGTTGGCAGGGGGCCAGGCCAACGTACCTCAGATACTCAAGGAGGAACGGATGTAGAGGGAATCGAAGGCCCATGGAGATTGAGAGCACATGCACTGCGAAACACCCCTCGGAAGCCCGGGATAGCACGTCATTTGGCCCCGGCTCCACCACCGTCGCCGAGGGTTCCACATGCAGCTGCGTCACGTAGCACTCCGCCCTGTCAGGTCTCGACGTCATCTCCAGGGCGGTGGTATTCAACCATGAGTACCCCTCCTGTATACCGACGGGCCTCCCTTGGTCTGCAACACTGCCTTTCTTCTTGGGAGCCCCCGTCTTCTTCTTGCTCTTCTTTCTGGGGCAACCCGGAGAGGGATCGAGTTCAACGGTCGAGAGAAACTTGCCTCACCAACATCACGAGGGGGGAGGATGGCGACGGTGACCTTTTGCCTCTCCTTCTCTTCCTCTTCCTCAGCGGTCTGCATCGCGAAGGCGAGCTCCTTGTCTTCAACTACTTGCTCGAACTCCTCGGCCTCGGCCTCGGCGACGAGATCCTTCTGCACCTCCATAGCAATGGCGGAATCACCACTTACCGAGGGCTGCCCGCTGGAAGACTCCACGTCTGAGATACTCTCGGCTTCAACCGAAGGCTCCCTCGAGATGTCCTAAGAGTCGCTTTGCGAAGACATTCTTGTGTAGAAGAGGTCGAAGGGTTCTACAACAAGGGGCTTCCTAAAAAAACCCTAACACTAAATCTAAGTATGTAGCTGGAGCGAAGAACAAAAGAAGGACTGACCTCGGGAGCTTGGTTTGGATCGAAGGGGAGTTTCTCTCTTTAGAAAATTTTTGCCAGCGCTTCGTTACAACAAGGATGTGTAAGGGGGAATGGCCCTAGCCATGGGATATTTATAGCCTCCCCAATCCGGGCTTGGGCCGATAGCCGGGGCCCCAGTCACCAAAGTCATCATTACGTACCGTCGTTTCACCCAACCGGTGACGCCCGCCCGAAACCAGCCAACAGCTACATGCCACGTGGTCAGCCACCTCCAACGGTCATATTCCAACGGTCATATCCCAATGGCTCTTCTTCGCAGACTAAGGCACCCTCATCTGAAACCCCTCAGACAGTATTCGGAATGCCCTCGGGCTAACCCTTTCGGATCCCTCATCAAAGGGAGCCTCTGACATTGCAATAGGAGTCAACGTATTGAGAGCCAGGAAACCCCCACGATCACACCTTCTCATCAATGGTTAGCCTCCGGCATAAAGATAACGGGACTCCCCAGGAGCCCTCAGCCTCCAACTTATCAAGAGCTAGGGAACCCCCCTCGGCAACACAGGAACTATCACTTATGTCAGCACACCCTCAGCCCCAATGATTGAGGGACTCCCCTCGGCATCCCCGGGATATCAACAATCAGCCTTCGGCTAAACCAGAAGAAAGACCCTCAACTCACGGACACCTCTCGACATCAACATTGTCCTTCATCTCAGACCAAGGGTTCACCTTTTCGATTCATCATTCGGGGAATTCAGTGCACTCTTTTTCCCTCATTAGGATTTTTCCCACAGGGTTTTTCCTAATGAGGTTTTTAACGAGGCATCCTCCCAAAATGAAATGAAAAACGTCAGCCTTCGGCCCTAAGATAAAAATAGGCACTACTCTACTCCTTTTTACCACATTACATGTGCTTCAGGGAGTGGGGGGACTGGAGGATCCCTTCGGGAAAATCACAAAGTCTTAAATCACAGTGTTAAAACCTTCCCTAAAAAATATCAACACAGCCCCTCAAAACCCAAAATGTGAGGGACTGAGAGACTGCCCTGCTACTCTAAACACCGGCCCAACAAGCCCAGGAAGTATAACATGCCCAAATCACAGCGCCCCAAATATCAAGGAACTCACGTTGCACATATGGATGCCTTCAGCCCCCTAGGACGAAGGCTCGAAATCTCACATGACAGCTGGTTTTGGGCATACGAAGCTACTGGGAGAAAAACGGCGAAATCAGTAGCCTTTGGCACTTAGAGCCCTCGGCACTGAGAGGCCCCCGGTATGAAGAGCCTCCGGCTTATCATCTACAGTCGAAGGCATCTACCTGACATAATCTCCTCTCCACATGCGCCTGGATCACTGTACCAATTACAACGTCACATCCAACCGCTGCATTTAATGCGGCCACATGCAAGTGCCGGTTCCACTCCGATTGACGTGGCCCTCGGCCGTTGGATGCTTGACACGTGTCCCTCTCTAGCATTTATTACTACTATAAATAGCACCCCCTTTTCCCCGTTGTAAGACACAACTTGAACACGCTGAATTCATATCGAATACATACTCTCTCTCTTACTTATTTACTCTGACTTCTCTCTAGTTATTCTCAGTAATAAACCCTCAGATAAGCTACCACCCGGGTACACTATCCATCAGTAATATTACAGTCCCAGCTTGGGCTGATCACTACAATAATATAATGGGTAGGTCTCTAGACCAATTGCGTCCAAGCAATTCTTGTTGATCAATTTTCAAATTGATCGACATGCCTAAATTAACACTGACGCTTGGGCGACTCGAGCTAATTTAAGTAAGTCAAAACCATCACACGATCACAAACATATGTATCTATAAATTAGTTCTATATTTTGTCGAATGAAATAAACACTTGGGTAAAATATTCTTCAACGAAAAAATATTTCTACTAATTTAATTATGATGGGTGATGTCGTTATCCTAGGTAAGACTTAAATTTTAATTTATGGGGAACATTTAGCGGGGTATTAAATTACTTAATCAAGATGCTAAAACATATTATCAAATAATATGTTGATGAGATCTAACTCAGACAGATCAATTAAAGCATGCAATATAAATGCAATTTATAAATAGTACAATTAACAATTAAAGTAAAAGCATGCTTAATAATAATTAGGAAAAATTGACAAGAATAATCCCACATTTCGCCGGTCTTCTCATAATAATCCCACCTTTAGATAATCCCGGAATAATCCCACCTTTGCACCCCGTCTTCTTTCATTGGACCCTGACCATTATTTTTACTCTTTTTTTGAAAATCATATAAATAATCTCACCTTTCACTTTTCTATTACATGTTTATAAATGTGAGATTATTTATATAAGATTTTCAAAGAAAGGTAAAAAACATGGTCATGGTCCAATGAAAGAAAATGGGGTGCAAAAGTCAGATTATTCCGGGATTATCTAAAAGTGGGATTATTATGAGAAGACCGGCGAAAGGTGCGATTATTCTTGTCAACTTTTCCTAATAATTATTATGATTAAAACCAATAACTCGATTTGGTTTTATCCGGATGACGAAAGAGTCTCTACGAAGTACTAACTAGTTAAATACTCCGTACCATTCAGCGACAATTTTCTTTCTTTTAAAATTTGGAGAATTTCAAAAATGCCCCAAAAAAACAAAATATCCAAAACTAAAACATTAGAAAGTCCGAAATTCCGAATATCAAAATATCCAGCGTCCTTCATTAGGTGGTTGCAGCGAACCAAAGATCCGTTAAAGCTCCAGATCGATTAAAACTAATCCAAGATTTTTGGATCTTCATGCCGTGAAGTTTGCGTAGCTCACCATCGTTGCAGATCCAAAAGCTAAAGAACACGAGAGATCTTCCAGATTTTAATTTCTAAAAACAGACCTTTTTTTTTCTTTGTAACCCGGTAGGCAAACCACCAAAATCGGTGGGCCAAACTCTGGAGAACGTTTACCGGTTTTTATAACCAATCAACCAAACAATACAAAGAGTGAGAGGGACTAAGCCAAAACCTCATAAGAGTATATCTGATGGTTCTAAAACAAAAATTATCTAATTCTGATCAAATATCTGAAAAAATATTTTACGTACGAAAATTCTGTCAAATTCGTATAATGTCATTAGAATCAGTTTAGCTCTGATACTACTGTTAGGAAATCGAGGCCAAAAAGAAGGAGCGGAGCGAAAACAAAGTCAGCCCTCCGGTCCTCACCATCGACGTACAGTCGGCGTTCTCCGCGTTCATCCAAACTCTCACTCAGAATCCGGGTGCCTTAGGCACTCTGGTTCCGCTTCAACCTCAGGTCGGGGAGAACGCCATGCTTCCCCCTCCTCCACACCCCCTCGAAAATCCTATCCTTCGGATTGGGAACAACGAAGGGGTCGTGCCCCAAGATACCGCCTCTCAGGAGGTCCAGTCCCGGGACCGCCACGGCGCAAACAAGGAAAGGCCCTTGACCTCCGCCCTCGAGAGGCTTGGAGGGGCGCAAGACCGCCGAGGGGGAAAGGCGCTCCAAAGACCTCAGGAAAGTGGCGGATCCGTCTCTCGGGCAGACGAAAGACGTCCCCCTCAGGACAAAGGCAAGACACCACTCCATGCCGACAATGCCCGTCACCAAATCAACCAGGCCCACTCGGCCCGCGTCTGTTCGCAGGGGGCGGAGGCCCTCCCGAAGGATCCCAGGGACGAACTCATCGCGGCCCTCCAACGCCGGCTTGACGAAATAGAGGCCTCCAAAGCACACGTCACCGTTTCCGCCCCTCATGCAGATCCAAAATATGAGGCCATGCTGGCCAAAATGGAGGAGATGCAGAAGAGAATTGTCGAAGGCTTCGGGGAACCCATCATCCAACTCCGGACTATAACGCCATTTACCCCAAGGGTATTGGCGGCCCAGATCCCGGAAAAGTACCGAAGGCAACCCATAAGGCCCTATGAAGGAAAGACCGACCCCCAGGAGCATTATAGCAGGTACCAAAATAGCATGATGATGGTGGGGGCGTCAGATGAATATTTGTGCCATTGGTTCCTCTCCACCTTAGAGGGACCGGCGTATGAATGGTTCAACCGATTACCCGAAGGCACCGACGATGGGACCCTCCTGGCCCTCCTACAAACCGTCCTCCACACCATAAACTTCTCGAGGAGCCTCATCATTGAACCTCCTCGCGATTACATAAGGGCCCTACAGCGGAGGGACCGGTATACGGAGGCCGAGGAGGTCGAGAAATGCCACCAAAACCCCGAACAGCAACGCCCGAAGGCTGACGATAAGAACAACCGGGGGCTCCCTCACATCAATCCAAAGGCCCGGCACCTCCCGGCGATCGTCCCCGGCACGGTCAAGCCAAGCCCGGGGGAGATTACAAGAATAACCCAAAGACTTGGGCGCAACCTGTCCTCCTAGAACACCCTCGTACACCCTTGACGCACCCCGTCAGCGTCATCCTCGACTTCGCCGAGGAGAAGGGGCTCATGGAGAGAGACTCTCGCGCACCCCCAGATGTCTATGCCATCAACCCCAATTACCCCTACTGTTGCTTTCATCGACACCAGGGGCACAAAATCAATGATTGCCACCAGCTGAAGTCGGCCACTGAGAGATTGATTCAGGCGGGCCATCTGTCCCAATTTGTACAAGGCCATCAGTAACAGGCCCCTCCCCACCAGGGTCCTCCGAGGAAAGCAAACGCTTGGGTCAATCCGAACACCATCCCCCTCGGTAAGAAGAGGGAGATCGGGAATCTGGAAGAGGGGGAGGAGGAGTACCCCCATTACCAAGAGAAGAAGCGCCACATCCTCATGATCACCGGCGGCAACACAGGGGGTGACTCACCCAGCCAAAGGAAGAAGTGGGCTCAATCACTGTACGTGGGGGAAGTCACTCACATGTCCCCCGTAAAGCGGCTGAGGGAGGAGCCCATCACATTCACCAACGCTGATCTCCCCCGGATTCCTCTCCTCACAGGGATGCTTTGGTGATCCAAAGCGAAATAAATAACACCATCATTCACCGAACTTACATTGACACGGGCCGCCTTCTCAGCAACATCCACGACAACTTTCTGCTTCTTGACAGGGGGCTCAACCCCCTTTCCACCCCTCTTCTTCTTTGTGGCCACATCGGCCTGTGAACCCCTGACCCATCAACGGTGGAACCATCGGCAGAGGGCTCCACCACCTCCTTCTGAAAGAACACATATACGGGCTGCTGGCCCGAGGGATCCTTCTTTTTGGCTTGGGCCTTGCCCTTCTTCTTCTTCATAGCAAAGAGGGTGTTTGCGTCCATATTAGCACCTGCAAAACAACAAGAAAGAGTTAGACTGAAGGGTAGAAAGCACGATCAGAAATCAAAGTAACTACCTCCTGTTCCCTCGAGGGCTCCATCAAAGATGGGGTACGTCTTGTCTGTCTCCCCCAGGAAACGGTATCGCTGGAATCCGAGAAGACGCAGATCCTTCTCGAGGGTGCACTCCTTGATCGTCACGTTCTTATTGCGCCCCCTCGGGATCTTGGCAAGCTTAAAGCCATCTTTCTCGAGGGCGGCGCTTCTAATCTTCTTATGGCGCCTAAAACGGTCCCGCAACTCTCTCGGGAAGGGGCTCTCATCTAGTCTGACATAGCACCACCGCTCCTTCCAGCCTTTATTTGAGGAGGGCGCCTCGGTGAACAGCTTCCACTGGGCTATCTGCTGCAGGTTCGCGAAGCCCTCGGCATTCGCGTGGCCTCCCTGACAGAGATTGAAACTCTAGAAGAATAGATCCAAACTGGGGGCCACTCCCTGGGACCGACACAGATGCAAGAAGCCGGCTATGTACGAGTGATTATTGGGTGTAAGTTGGCAGGGGACAAGGCCGACGTATCTGATGTATTCCCGAAGGAAAGGATGCAGTGGGAACCGAAGGCCCATCGACACCGAGAGGATGTGAACATCAATACATCCCTCGGGAGCCCGGGAGAGAACGTCGTCAGGTCCGGGTAGCACCACAATAGACGAGGGCCCAACATGCAGTTGGGTAACGTAGCACTCTGCCCTGTCGGCCTTCGACCTCAACTCAAGCGCATCAGTGTTCAAATAGGAGTACCCCTCCGGTAGGTCGACTGGCTTCCCTGCATCTACGACTCTCCCCTTCTTCTTGGAGACTCCCACCTTCTTCTTATTGTTCTTCCCGGGGGCCACCCTGAGAGGCATCAGGTTGAGGGGCCTAGAGCTCCCGGTTTCATCATCATTCCGGGGGGAGGAACAGCAATGGTGACCTTCATGATCTCCTTCTCCTCCTCATCTACGACAACTTGGAAGGTGAGGGTCATCTCTTCGTCCTCGCACACTTGTTTGAATTATTCGGCTTCCGCTTCCGCCACCAACTCCTTCTAGACCTCCACAGCAAAAGCGGAGTCGCCATTCTCCGAGGGCTGCCCACTGGCAGATTCAACATCCGAGATGTTCTCCTCCTCAATCGAGGGCTCCCTCGAAATATTTTGGGAATCGCTTTGCGAAGACATTTTTTGAGACTTAAAGACGAGGGGTTCTACAACAAAAGGCTACCTAAGGAACTCTATCGCTTAGCTTAAGGCTACGAAAGATGAACCCACCAAACAAGCAAAGTGTACTGAAGGCAACAGAGAATTGATCAAGAACTGACCTTGTGAGCTGGAGATTTGACCGAGGGGAAGTCTCTCTCTCTAGAAAAAATTCGCCAGAGCTTCGCTAACAGTTAAAAACGCACAAGAGGAAATGGCGTTGGCCTTGGGTATTTATAGGCCCCCAAAATCCGGGCTTGGGCCAAAATCCTGCCCCCAGCTCCCATAATCATCATTACAAACCGTCGGTTGGGCTAACCGGTGACGCCCGCCCGCAGTAGCCAACAACTACACGCCACGTGGACAGCGATCCCCAACGGTCATATTCCAGCTGGCACCTCTCAGACAACATTATGCACGCCTTCGAGCTTGCTCCTTCAGGCTCCCTCATCAAGGGGAGCACTCGGCTACACAACGGGTGAACCCCTCAGGAACCCATAGTCCTCAACATGTTGAGAACCAGGGAACCCTCCGGGGGTCACACCTTCATCAACAGTTGGGCCCCTCGATACAATTACGGGACCCCTCGGGAGCCCTCATCCTCCAACTTATCAAGAGCTAGGGAACCCTCCTCGGCACACAGGAACCATCGCCTACATTCACCATGCCCTCAATCCCATAGACTGAGGGACTCCCCTTCCACATCTCCCTGGATATCAACAAAGCACCTTCGGCGAATCAACACACGTGCCCTCAGACCAGGATAGCCTTCGGCAACAACACTGTCATCCATTTCAGACCAAGGCTTCACCTTTTTGATTCATCATTGGGGGAATTCGGTGCACTCTTTTTCCCTCATTAGAATTTTTTCCCACAGGGTTTTTTCTAATGAGGTTTTTAACGAGGCACCCCCCCAAAATGAAGAGAAAAGTGTCAACCTTTGTGTGTGAAGTATGCCCAAATTTCATCAGTCGAATAATCTAATATTAATTGGAAGAATTTAAAACAGTAGAAGAGAAATCTCACCAATAACGTATACCGTGTATATAGAATGAGGAATCCATGAAGAACAATTACACAGTACTCGAACAAACAAGCTAGAGAGAGAAATTCTAATCTACTGGCTCTACAGAGAATAATATGCGGAATAGAACTTGTAGAGACTTAGAGAGCAGATTCGGCCATCCCTACCTGTATTTATAGGAGGGATATCCGAACTGCCTAATCTATTCAGGAAACATACAACTTAGGCGTGTGGGCTTATTAGAGCTAGATTAAATTGGCCTATTTCTCTCTCAGCTAATCTAATTAAATACAAAGACTCATTAATTAAGTTGAACACAATAAAATAATATTCTAACATTCTCCCCCTTTGTGTTCAAATGTCGATGAAGCGCCTTTTATCTCTGAGTCTTGTACAATGACTTCCGATAGCCAAGAATGACTTCATAATGTCTGAGATCTCTTCTGAATTGAAGTCTAAGTTCTATGGCTTTTTAAAAATCTGTAATGAGTGCAATTTGAGTCGGGTTATCTGGATCTTCTGAATTGAGTAGCTTCTGTGCAGCTTCTTCCAGATGGTCTTCAATTATTCTGAGTGTACCATCGCAGTATTTGTGAATTTCGCTCATGAGTAGACCTCACTTTATGCCTTTGTAATCTTTGTAGATCAGGCCTATCTCTGGTTCTGTTACGATGGTGCCTTCTTCAAGATTCTCGATCCAATCAGCTCTATTTCTCGGACCAGTCATGTTCACCTTTGTTTGACTGCTCTCAATGGCCATTTGTAGATAAAAAAGACTGTAATATTTGACTTGTCGCATCATGAATCTCTTGAGTGCATTCAGCCCTAGATCTTTGTCTTTTTGAGATGTGAACTTGACAAATCTGTAGTAGTAGAATAACTGAATAAGATCTTCTTCAGTGATGTAGTACAGATCCGCTTCTGATGCTCTTTGAATCATGTCCATTTTCCTTTCAAACTCATAGATTGGATAGAAAGTTTCTTTTGCAATATGCTGAATCTCTACGGCTTTTATAGCAATGATCGGCGAATCAGTATGCTTAACCAATCTCTTTCTGTGACCGTATGGATCATTCTGATCAGCAGACATATTCCTTTGCATCCAAAGGTGACCGGAGGCATCTGTTCCTTTCAAGTGCTCAAGTCCCCTCAACTTAAGCTCGTCAATCGTTTTGATAGCTTTCTCACTTCTCCAGATTCTTGGTCGCAGATCTTCTTGATATGGCACGATGATCTTGACGTTTTCCCTAGGTGTTCCAAACCAGTTTTCAATATTTGAATCACCAGGGCGTCTCTTGATTAGATCTTTGACTATATGAAAATCAGTGAGAGGATCATCATAGTATTCTCCTTGAGCATATTCTTCATCATCAAGTTCCATTAATATTTCAACAACTGTTTTCTTGATTTCTCGAATGAAGTTCAACCTATCAAGAGAATCTGTGTTGTTCAGCTTCTAAAGTTCATCTTTCTCGTTGTCTTCGATCCATTCTAGCAATATCAGATCAACAGCTTTTTCTTTGAACTCACTTTCTTTTGTCTTTGAAGCTTTCTTTCTGGATGATGATGGTCGATCAGTTTGGGAACTTGTTGGAGTGGGAATAGCTCGAGTAGCTCTAGGCTTTTCAATCTGAGGAACTTGTGCTATGGAAACCGGAGGGACAGATGTGGGAAATGTAACACCGGAGTCACTCAGACTTACTGTTTTCATCATACTAGAGACTAGCTCATTCTGATGGCCTGAAGACAATGGTGATATCGATGGTGCATTGTTAGGACTTCCTTCTCATCCTTGGTCATCATCCATGTAGGATGAGACTATAGAAGTTCTCGAGAGGACACAAAGTCCTGGGTCAGTAATAATGGGCTCGGAAGGGTGATAAACGGTTAAGGTTAGTGAGTCATTGGGTGCGGTCGAGGATGAAGGTTCTGGCTGAGAAGATGTTAATTGTTCAGAGCAAATGGTAAAAGGAATGATAGAGGTGGAGGTGGTTTGCTCACAAGTACGTTGCCCTTTCTCCCCCTCATGATGATCCGAATCATCAGTGTCATCATGCTTACGCTTAGGCAAGTGATCTTGATCACGGCAAGAGGTGGATGGGATGTAAGGTGGGGTGAGGGATAGGATATCACGGACTTGTTTGAGATGTGGAGGGAGGTTTGGTTCACATAAGAGTTTGTGGAGATAAAACTCGGATATATCAAAGATGTTCATGTGAATTGGGTCAGGGTGAGAGGTAGATGGAGTGGATGTAAATATAATGGTTGTGGGTGTAATGGTGGATGGAAGATTTCTTATGAAGGGAGTTGGGTGTGATCTTTGGCCTGCTACGCCTGTTGGGACTACAGGACGCAGTTCTTGAAGAAGTGATTTCTTGAACGCTTGAAGTTCAGACCGTAGATCCTCCCTAAAATTTGAATAACTAGAGAATGGGGCGAATCCTGACCTAAAAGTAGTATCAGTTCTCACAGCATCACTAAAAATAGCGGTGCCATGGCCTGCTGGGGAGTAGAGTGTGGCAGCACTTCCAACCATCATTGGCGTACCTCTGGTGGTTATGACAGGTGGTAATGAGCCTGTATCAGTGTGTGCAGATGTATAAGGTAGTGTCCTAGAAAATGATAAAAAATCTGGGAATGTGGACACATGACCTGTCGTGCATTGGGTAGCAGTGTGGGGCGGTTCACTGTAGGGTTCCCCTATTTGGGTTGAAACGACCATCTGTTGGGAGACAGTCGAGTAGTTTTGGCTTGGCTCATTTTGCACTATTGAACTCGATGTAGCGACTTCTACTCGGGAACTGACAATGTCAGAACCTGTACCTATGGGCTGAGTTCGGTGTATTTCAGTGACTGGGATTGATGTAACAACATTTAAAGCATTAGAGGAGGAGACATCAGCTCTCTCGGACTGAGTCTCACATGCCCTCTTCTTTAGTTTAGTCACTCTCGGACCCTTACTTCCACTCGGCTTTGAAGTCCCTTGGGTAGACACAGTGGGGTTTGACTGCGTCGTAGGGATAGAAGAGATACTAACCTTGTATTCAGCAATGTGTGGATCATTTGGAGCAACAAGGTTGAGTAGAGCATCAGGAATGGTCATTGGTTGCGTTTGAACTTTATCCTCAGTGTTCTTTAGATACTTCATCATCGGAAGTTCAAGCAACTCTGCTTCTGGTCTTTGTGGAATGGTGGAGTTCTCCTTCATGAAATGATCGATGAAAATTGAGAACCAACGTACATAAGGGATGTACTTGGTTTTGCTGTTGGATCTCCTTATTTTGAGTTGTTCGAGGAGTTCCATCCAGATCAGCTGCGCCCAATCATAATTCTTTGAAAATATCACTCCGTGGACCAGCTTGAGAAAGTGAACGTTGCAGCGATCATGACCAGATTGTTTCGGAGAGAGGCATTGATTGAGGATGTAGAAAAGAGTTCTCCATGGTCGGGGTAGAAGGTTGCCGTAGAATTCAGAGAATTGGGTCAAAGGAGATGGGTGGCCAACCTTCAGAATGTCGTTGAGTAGGTCTTTATCAGCAGGGAATGGATCGTATGATGTGGTTATGGGTAGATGTAGGAGGGTACGGATGGTATCATGGGTGATATGGACGGTGGTGTTGGCTATTTGGGCTTGAAAAGTGGGGATTGGAGTGTTTTCTGTAGAGGTGAAGGTGCCCCAGAATTGTCGCAAGTAGATCTTGGGCACTTTGGCAGATATGATGTGCGCTTGCCACAGTGGGTGCCCTTTGAGAATGGAGACCACCACCTTGTCTTGACATTTGAAAGTAGTGGGGTCTATTAGAAAATTGTTGTCCTTGATCTCAATCCAACTATCCTTTCGATAAACTTCCTCCTCAGATAACAAAGCCATTTCCTGAGCTGCACAATTAAACAGAGATTAGTAAAAGAATGGGTTTTGGGCTTGGATGATTGGTTAAGGGTAATGTAAAATGGGCTTTATGGATTTCGGGTGAAAGGGATTTCGGGAGAAGATCTCGGGGGCTTGGTATTTCGGATAGGCGTAAGAGAATATGATTTCGGGAATATGATTTCGGGGGTAAGATTCCGGAGGGGTCTAAGTGGAATTTCGGAAAGGGAATCTAGGATGGGATTTCGGAGGCCCGGTTTTTAGTGATTTCGAAAGGGATATCGGTAGATAAGATTTCGGGCTTCTGCAAGGCTAAAGATTTCGAGAATGAGGAATTCGGGTTTTGGGCTTAAGGATTTCGGAGCCCTGTTAGGTTAGATTTCGGATAGGCGAATCTCGAAGGGATTTCTTGGGAAGGGATTTCGACTGGTTCCGTGTTTCGAGATTTGAGATTTCTGATCTAGAATTTCGAAGGACTCAAAATCTTAGAATTCGAAGGGTGCGAGATTATGAAAGCTTTTTGGCTATGGAGTTTGAGAAACAGGGGAAGATGAAATAGCTTGATGGGCAATGGTTGTCGGCGATGGGTGACGGCGATGGTTGACGGCGGCGAGGATGGGTTCCGGAGGTTGGGACCGGTTTCCTCGTCGTCGTCCTTCGATTAAAACCTGCAAAACAAAAAGAATACCAACATGCAAACTATTAAGAAGGAATAACCTTGAGAGTTTTGAGAAGACGACTGGAGATGATGCAACTTTGAAGGAGGAACTCTTGAGTGCTATAGGCCGAAATTGTGAGAGAGAGAATGAAGAAGAAGATGGTTTCTACCGATTCTAGACTTAAGTACCCGCGGAAAAGGAAAAGTAAAATCTTTTTGGCTTTTTCTGATTTTTGGAAACTGACTCAATTTGACAGACTAAAAATCAAAAACTGACTCAAATAAAAAAGAAAAATATTTTTGTGATTTTCTAATTTATGAAAAAATTGCGGATACTAAAAATAAAATTACTCCCCCTCAACTGTAGCACTCAGACCAAACTAATTTTGCTCCCCCTCAATGCTTGCACATTTTAGGGAAACAGACTGACAGACCAAGAAACTGACTTAATAAAAATTAAAATTGACATGACACAAAAAATAAAAACTCCCCCTAAACTTGTGCACGGTATTTAAATTTCCAAATCCAGCATTCCCAGTTTAGAGACCAGGAACTGAAATCTTTTCTCGTCCAGAGCTTTTGTAAACAAATCAGCCAATTGAAGCTTAGTGCACACAAAGTATAGATCCACATGATCTTTTTCAATATGATCTTTGATGAAGTGGAATCTTAGGTCAATGTGCTTAGTGCGAGAATGATGAACATGGTTGCATGAGATAGCAATCGCACTATTTGAGTCGCTGTAAATCGGAATGTGGTTAAAATAAAATCCAAAGTCACACAGTTGAGTCCTCATCCATAGAACTTGTGAACAACAGCTAGCAGCAGCAACATATTCACCCTCTACTGTAGATGTAGACACGCAATTTTGCTTCTTTGAGGACCAACAGACCAGCTTTTCTCCATGAAATTGAGCACTACCAGAAGTACTCTTTCTATCCATTTTACATCCAGCGAAATCTGCGTCAGTGATTGCAATCAGATCAAATGTAGTCTCCTTAGGATACTAGAGTCCTAGATTAGGAGTTCCTTTCAGATAATGAAGAATTCTTTTCATAGCAAGCAAATGGGATTCCTTAGGATTTGCTTGAAAGCGAGCACAAAGACAAGTACCAAACATAATATCAGGTCGGCTCGAGGTCAAATACAGCAAAGAACCAATCATTCCCCTATAGGCAGTAACATCAACAGGCTTTCCCGATGGGTCAGTATCAAGCTTACAGGCATGAGTCATCGGGGTTTTCACAGGGGTGCTGTTCTCTAGACCATATCTTTTCAGCAAATCATGAATGTACTTGGACTGGTGGATGAAGATACCGTCAGGCAATTGTTTAACTTGTAGTCCAAGAAAGAAATTCATTTCGCCCATCATGCTCATTTCGAACTTTGATTGCATCAGACTTCCAAATGCAGTGCATAGTGCCGGATCAGTGGAACCAAAACTGATGTCGTCAACGTAGATCTGAACCAGGCTGATGTCAGACCCATGACGCTTAATGAAAAGAGTGGTGTCAATTGTTCCTTTTGAAAAACCAGAATCAACCAGGAAATCAGATAATATCTCATACCAAACTCTTGGGGCTTGTTTGAGTCGATACAAAGCTTTATCCAGACGATAAACATGATCTGGATATTTCTCACTGATGAACCCTTCTGGTTGATCCACATAAACTTCTTCTTTCAAGATCCCGTTCAAGAATGCTGTTTTGATGTCCATTTGATAGATGGTGAAGTTTTTGTGTGAAGCATAAGCCATGAACAGTCGAATGGCTTCTATGCGTGCAACTGGAGCGAACGTCTCATTGTAATCGATGCCTTCTTGTTGATTGTATCCTTTTGCAACTAATCGGGCCTTGTTGCGAATCACGATCCCGTCTTCATCCTTCTTGTTCTTGAAGATCCACTTAGTGCCTATTATTGATTTTCCAGGGGGCCGAGGCACAAGTGACCAGACTTTCAGTCTCTCAAACTGATTGATTTCTTCTTGCATGGCGATTATCCAATCAGGATCAGCTAACGCTTCGGTGACATGAGTAGGCTCAGTTTGACTTAGAAAAAAGGAAAACAGACATTCATTCTCGGTAGCAGATCGTGTGCACACTCCACTTGAAGGATTTCCAAGTATGAGATCAGGTGGATGAGCACGTGTCCATTTTCTAACATGAGGGAGTGGCTGAGCATTATTGTTGGGTTGCTGATCAACATAAGGATTATCAGCATGAGAAACAGATGAAGATGTAGGATCGGGTGTTGTAGTTCCAGTGGTGGTTTCAGTCTCAGCAGTGGTTGTAGAAGATGATTGAGTCGATGTAGGAGTAGAAGTTGCGGCTGAGGTTGCAGTAACAGATGAAGGAGATGGATCATGTGGTTGTGGATTCTCGTATATTTGGTCAAACAGATGATCGAGATCCACGGTGTTGGAATCAGGTGAGGGAGATGAGGCGGGTAGTTGTGCTAGAACACCAGTGATATCGGGTTCTGAACTGATGTGTCCAGAAGCATGTTCTTCCTTCTCGTCAAAGGTCACATTGATGCTCTCGATGACCTTCTTTTTGTCTCTGATTAACACTCGGTAAGCTTTGGATGAAGAGGAGTAGCCAATAAACACGCTTTCAAAAGCTTTCAGATCAAACTTGCTACGATCTTCCCTATCGTTAGCTTCAAAGCACTTGCATCCAAAAACTCTTAGAAAAGAGACATTGGGAGTTCGACGGTTGATCAGCTCATATTGTGGTTTTCCAAACCTTTTGTGAATTGACGTCCTGTTCTGAGTAAAGCAAGCAGTGTTGATAGCTTCCGCCCAGAGAAAATGTGGAAGATTGGAATGGATCAGCATGGTTCTTGCAGCTTCAACAAGAGTTCTGTTCTTTCTTTCAACCACCCCGTTTTGTTGTGGGGTCTTTGCTGCAGAGAATGGCTGAATGGTTCCAAGTGTCCCATAGAATTCACTGAGTTTTTGATTCTTGAACTCAGTACCATTGTCAGATCGAATGAAGAGGATGGTTGCCTGGAGATGATTTTGAGTAGTACGAATAAATGTGATGATGATGTCTGTTGTCTCGTCTTTAGAGCGTAAAAACCGGATCCAAGTGTTTCTTGAGTAGTCATCTACTATCACCAGTACATATTTCTTTTCATTGATACTTTGTGTACACATGGGCCCACAAAGATCCATGTGAAGTAGTTCAAGAGGATGTGTAGTAGATGTTGTCATTTTAGCCTTATGAGAAGCTCTTTTCATTTTTCCAAGTGCGCAAGAATCGCACAAATGATCACTTTTGCTTTGTAGTGCTGGCAGTCCAGTAACGAGCTTCTTTGATAATAATGTATGTAGATCCCGGTAGTTCAGATGAGACATCCTCTTATGCCACAGTTGATTAAGCTCAGAGGACGCTCTTGACAGCAGGCAAACATTGGTTCCAGGGAATAGGGTTTTTAGCACAATGGTGTATAGACCAGATTTGCGTTTACATCTCAGAATGGTGTCTCCTTGTTCATCCTTCACACAACACTTGTTAGCTTGGAAAATGACTTTCATGCCCTTGTCACAAAATTGACCGATGCTAAACAAGTTGTGTGTCAACCCAGCAACATAAGAAACGTTTTTGATAGTGACCCTGCTGTTGCAAATATCTCCAAACCCAAGAATTGGAGCAGAGTCACTGTTTCCGAATCTCACTTTTCCTCCAAACTTGTCAACGTAGTTGCTCAACAGCTCTTTCTTTCCAGTCATGTGTGTGGAGCAACCTAAAGCTAAGTACCACACATGACTGACCTGCAAAATTAAGTAACCTTAGGTACCCATTTAAGGACGGGTCCATCCTTTTTATGTGAAGAAAGAATTGAATCAGTTTTAATTTGATCACTTTTAGGAACCCAGACTTGCTTGATTTTATGAAATTTGTTTGGATAGTTCTGAAATTGTGAGTGTGATGTTTTAGAATTTATGAAGACTTTCTCTCTTTCTAATCTTTTAAGATGTTTGACAGAATATACCTTGAGAGGATAATTCAGACATACACCATTATATGAAGAGAAAGCAACACTATCATCATTTGCATTCACATCACACACATCATGTTTTGAAAAAGGAGAAGAATTCAATTGATCATGCTCAAAATAGTCACTTAAAATAGAATCCACATAGTGAGAGTGAGAAGATGAAGAAAGCTTAGGAGATCTAAAAGTAACAGAACTGTTAGTACCCAATTTTGATAAGATTTTGATGATGTCACTATACTTAGCACGCGTATATTTAGTTTGAATTTTATTAGCATTATGTGACAAAAATTAATGCACAATTTTTGAGACTAAAGAAATATTATCGGAAAGATAAAAATGTAATAAGGTAAATTTTATTTACCTTAAATAGGATATTTGAATCCTACCAGCAAATACTATTTAACTCAAAAATTATTTAGATGTCACATTTTTTTACAATGAGTTTATATAATTGAGAGACAATATTTGACTAGTATTGAATGTTGGATCAAGTACAAGGGCCTACACTCATACGCTCATGGGACTATTTTTCCGAAAAGATACCTCAGCGGCTCAATGATTCAAGACAAAGAAATCAGCCACATTAAAAGCCCCAGCACAAGAAGCCAAATGTACACTTCGTTCCTGCCGGTTATTCAACGGAAGAGATCAATCTATCCTAACCAACGGATAAGATTGATCAGCCAAAAAGCCTATAAATAGAGACTGAAACGAGAGTTTCTAATCAAGCTTTGAGCATCCTAAGTAGAGAAATATCCTTCGAGCATTCACGAGCTATCTAGCAAAAGAGAAAGTGTTGTTCTAAACTTTAGTCTCTGCTTGGACTCATGCTTCACTAAACTTTCAGTTCATAAGCTACCCATTCCTAAATCTTAGAAGTTTAGTTCCTAGTTGGAGGTTAGAACTTTCGTGTAATATTTCAAGAATTGTTGTAAACACTTAGGAGAACAATTATTCGGATCCTATAGTCCATATCTATCTAGCAGTTGTCTCAACAGTTCCCTGCTACCTAGCCCACTGCTAAGCCAACTGCCAAGCCAACTGCTAGCTATTTAAGTCCAAACTTCTCCAAGTCAGAAAGTGATTAAACACTCAGGGTAAAGACTTCCGTTGTGCATCTATTAATCTCTCAAAAGATTATAGATCAACTCTTATAAAGGGAAAACTTTGTAAAATCGAAAAAGATTTAAAAGTCTATTCACCCCCCTCTAGACTTTTACCCTATCCGGGACCATCAAGAACTAATGGAACTAGATGGAGAATGAAAACGAAAACAATTTCTAAATCTATTACAAGACTTTTCAACAAAATTAAAGATTTTAGAAATCTTCTTCGAGTGCTCAGGTCTTGTATCCTCGCTTGACTTCTTCTTCGGAACCCAGGTCATCCTTCCTGCATTGGATTTTGAGAAAACTTTTCCTGTATGTGGAGCAGAAGATAAGTTCCTTTTCTTTTCAAAACAATTTTTCTTTTTATGAGTTTCAGAAAAGGAAGTTTCAGGAGATTTTGAGCCTTGAGAGGATTTGTCAGATAATTCAGAAATTTTGGATCTACCACCCAGGAAACAAGGGAGACCTCAAACCAGCGAGGAAACTGTCCTGTGCTACAACTGTAGACAACCAGGACATTACAAAAATGAATGCTTTTTGCCCTTAGCCAAGAAGTATCAAGGGTAGCAGGGGACTGGTCCCAAAGCTGGTTACAAAAAGGACTTCAAAGGCAAGAGGCAAGCCTTTGTAAGTGAAAAGAGAAAGGAGGAACCCCAATCTGAAGATGAAAGCAGCTCAAGTGATGAAAGCTCTTCATCTGAAAGCTCAGAGGAAGCACTTCTATGCCTGGGATCCTGGCAGGTGGCTGAAGAAAACAGCCAAAGACGAATACAATGATGTTGAGGTAACATCCTGCTCTTCCTATAGCTCTAGTGATTCTGGACCAAACAATATCACTCTGGAATCTTTGTTACAAGATTTCCAGAAAGTCCAAACTCACCATGTTCTCTTAAACGCTAAAAATAATAGATTGAAACAAGACATTAAGGCCATTCACACTAAACTACTTGATGCCTTAAGCAAAAATGATGTCTTAGAAAAGGAGAACAAAGAGCTGAAAAACTCCAGCACGAATAGTAAAAACTTTCATCCTAGTGCTGAAGTTATTCCAAATAGGAAAAGAAGAGGTCTCGGTTATTCATCTCCTACAAGACCCACTTTAAACTGTCCATCTACTAGCCACCAACCAAACTCAAGAAAGCTAATCTACAAAAAAACCCACTCCCCAAACATTCCCACAAGAAGGAACCATCCTGCTCCCAAACCAAAATCCAAACTCCTGTATAAATCAACACCCCCTAACCATCTAAACCCAAGAACCCGTTGGCAACCAATCAATAAGACCAATCACAGCCAAAATGCCAAGCAGACTCCTCAAACTAATAATCCAATTCCTACTTCAAAAAGGAAAAGGATTAACAAATATATAGCCATTCCCTTTGATTACAACACCCCAAATGGCTATAGACCAATCTACTTGGAACTCAATGGTTCTAGATGGGCATGGATGCCTAAACTTGTACAAGGGAAGTCGCCCACTAACTTGTGGGCTACTGCCCAACATTAATCTATACAGGAAGGTGCTGGAACAGCTGAAACACAAACATGGTACATAGATTCAGGCTGCTCCAGACACATGACAGGCAGCAGGCGGCTCGTGTCAAACTATACAGCAAGGGAATGCCCCAAAGTGACATTTGGGAATTTGGAAAAACAAGGAGAAACCAAAGGAGCTGGAGATCTATCAATCAATGGACATAATCCAAAACATATCTTATGTTAAAGGATTAAAGTTCAATCTCATAAGCACAAGCCAACTCTATGACAATAGCTATAATGTTACATTCTCCAAAGACATCTGCTTGATTAGAGATGTCAAAAATGATAAAGTTGTGCTCTCTGGAAGAAGAAGGAAGGACATGTATGTAGTTGATTGGAACTCAGCAAAGGAAGGGATCTGCTTGGTGACCAAGGCAGATTCAAATTTAAGTTGGGAATGGCACAACAAATTAAGCCATCTCAACTTCAAAACAATCAACAAACTGTCCAGAAAAGGTTTGGTGAAAGGACTTCCGGAAATCAATTTAAAGAAGGACTATCTCTGTGATGCTTGTCAAAAAAGAAAACAAACCAAGGTATCATTCAAATCAAAAGAGATGCAATCATCAACTAGACCCTTAAAACTACTACACCTAGACTTGTTTGGACCAGTAGAACCAACAAGTTTAAGTGGTAGAAGGTACACCCTGGTGGTAGTTGATGATTATTCTAGATACACTTGGACCATATTCTTAAAGAAGAAGAATGAAACAGAGAAGAAACTCCCTGAATTGATGAAACTAATCCAGAATGAGAAAAGTCTCTCAATTCAGAAGATCCGGTTAGATAGAGGTACTGAATTTCTCAACTCAGTCATAATTCAGTACTGTGAAGAAAATGGAATCCATCACCAAACCTCAGCAGCAAGAACACCTCAACAAAATGGTGTTGCTGAAAGAAGGAATAGAACACTCAAAGAAGCTGAAAGAACAATCCTAGAAGCAACTGGATTACCCAAAAGATTTTGGGCTGAAGCAATCAACACTGTTTGCTACACCCAGAATAGAAGTCTTATTCATAAGACTCACAAAAAGACACCATATGAGTTATGGAAAGAAAGGAAGCCAAATGTTAGTCATTTCCATGTGTTTGGGTCCAAATGTTTTATCCTAAATAATGGAAAGGACTATCTCAATCCATTTGATCCCAAATCTGATGAGGGGATCTTCCTGGGCTACTCAGCAACTAGCAAGGCTTTCCGAATCCTCAACAAAAGAACTCTGGTGGTAGAAGAATCCGTCCATGTGGTTTTTAAAAACCACCCCACTGCTCAAATGAAAGATGAAGGTGAGTCATCCAAATCAAAGGAGGATACTGAAAAGGCCCTAATCTGCCTTCCCCACAAAGATATTCAAGCAGAAGAAAGGATCTTGGAAGAAGAAAATGACAGTCAACTGCCAGCAGTTGCCTCCAAAGGCAGACCACTGCCAGCAGTTACCTCAAAAGGCAATCCACTGCCAGCAGTTGCCTCCGAAGATGGACCACTGCCAACAGGTGACTCACCAACAGACAACCTTCCGGGCACTTATGATATTCCTAAACATACTATTCTACCAGAGGATAGTGAAGATGAAGAGGAGGATGACCAACAAATTCTATCCAAAACAACCACATCTGATGTTAGATGGTTAAGCAAACACCCTCCTCACCAAATCATTGGAAATATCAATACAGGGGTTCGTACCAGATCAGCAATTCAAAGAGAAGCACTATTCTCATGCTTCATCTCCCAAATTGAACCCAAGAAAATTGAAGAAGCCCTACTTGACTCTGAATGGATACTGGCTATGCAAGAAGAACTCAACCAATTTGAGAGAAACAATGTATGTGAGCTTGTGTCCAGACCCTATCATCAACATGTGATAGGAACTAAATGGGTATTCAAAATAAAAATGGATGAGGAAGGCACCATTATCAAAAACAAGGCAAGGCTAGTAGCCAAAGGCTACTGCCAAGAAGAAGGTATAGATTTTGATGAGACATTTGCTCCTGTTGCCAGATTGGAGGCAATAAGAATATTCTTGGCTTATGCTGCTCATAAGCAATTCACAGTCTATCAAATGGATGTGAAAAGTGCTTTCCTAAATGGTCTACTAGAAGAGGAGGTCTATGTGGAGCAATGATAACCGATTTCGCGGTGTTGTAGTAAAACGGAGTCTAACCTTTCGATTTTCCCCGAGTATCGTGTCTCTGAGGAGTGGCGGAGGGGAGTGTTGGTTTCAATATCGGTCACCGGTTAGTACGAGTTGTTGCAAGCTTTGTCAAACAATTAATTGGGATAGTGATTAAAGAAATAAAAATAAATATATAACGAAAGTGGTAACGGAGAATTTAATTAAATGACATTATTGAGTAAACTAAAACTAGTGAACATGCAAAATAAATTGAGAGACAAATTTAACTAATTAAAATATTAAACTAGCAAACATGTAGTAGAGGAATGTTACGAAAATAAAATACTAAAAGGTAAATTCAATGTGATTAGTAACCAAAAATTAACTAATTAAAAGTGGGGTTTAGATTTGGATTTAAGGATCTTGAGTGTCATTGGTTATGAATAAAAATGGGATAATTTCTCCAATCTAATTAAGAATAGTGACATTAATTCTCATAGACAAGAATTTAATTTTAATTCCCCTAACATGTTCTATTTGTAGACTTAGTTTAGGGTGTATGAGATGTGAGCTAAATTAATTCCAAACTCATAGACAAGAAAGAATTAATCTTCCAAAAATTCGCAAGTGAAGTGATCAATTTCACAAATTACTCTTTCAATTTCATCTCAAACAACTAGTCCTAGAAACTGGAGAAAGTTCCTAAATTTAATTCAATATTTAAGAACACCCATTAACCTAAATTCTATCCAAATCTAAACCCCATGGAAATTTAGCCTAACATAATTATCATGAAACTAACACTATTAATAAAACAGCTAGAGTAATTTGTAGATGAAATTAAACAGTAAATAAACATCATTCACAACTCAATTATCCAAGTAAACAGAAATTCGGAGTATGAATTAATACAGGAATTAAAGCTTAAATCTTATTGAAGTGTGAAAGGGAAAGATGAAACCGGAATTGTTGATGTTGTTATGTTCTTCTTCCTGCTAAGCTTTCTTCGACCTGCTGCTCGCCTATACCATGCCTGCCTATTTTTTCTCTGGCCAAGAACTACTTGCCGCTGAATTCTGCCTTTGCTCTGCGGCCTGAGAGTGTAAATGGTTTGTGCGGCTGAATTCTTTGCTTTCCTACTGCCGACAAGTAGCCAAGTAGGAAGTACCTTCCTAATTTTTCTTTGGCTATTAATTAGACAACCAGCTGCCCTTTGTCATCTCTTCTCCCTTGGTCCAAAGATGGGACTCCCCACCCTTCTCATGTTTTTTTTTGGCCGACTACTCCCTCTTATCTCTTTTGTGTTTTTTTTTTGTTTTTCTTCCTTCTCTTTATTTTTGTTTTCTTTTATTTGCTTGGGTTTTATTTTTGTAACGCAGCCTTGCTGCATTTTTTTGGGTTTTATCATTTTTTTGTTTGTTTTTCATTAATTCATTTATTTATTGTACCATTAGATGTCTTATTGAAATATTATAGAATGCTGAAATTTCACAAATAAGAAGAAAAAAAACATAAAATCAATCCAAACACTTGAATTAAACACAAATCACTCAAAAATGTAAATTTCAACACTAATTTTAAACATTATCAAAAATGCAACAAAAACGCAGAAAAATGTAACAATTTGCCCCAAGTTTAACAAGAAACGCTATAAAAAGTGAGGTAAAATATATGAACAAATCGGACTTATCAATCTCCTCACACTTAAGCGTTGTTTGCCCTCAAGCAACAAATAAGACCCCAACATATTTTCAAGGCAAATTGTTTAGGGTGCACAACTCAAAGACTCAAGATCACTTACATTCAACCATTCATAGACTAAGATTCCAATCTACCTAACTATATTTCCATGAAAGCACAGTTAGAACTCAACTTTTATGACACAACATACTAATGAAAAAAATCCTTTAATACTAGCATATATGCAAAAATTGCTACTAATTAGTTATGAGCACAAGTCAACATTTACATTCAGAAACCCTCAATCATCCTTAACTAGTCATGAAATACACAAAAGCTCCAGTTCTAAAAATAGTTTTAGCTCCCCTAGCTATTTTTTTTTTGAGAATGATCTTTTTTTTGGATGATCTTGGGGGAGCTATAAACAAGCCAAGTTGGCATGAATTTCATGGTCGGACTGAATCATTGATTTGTGGGGCTATCTCATAAAATATATAAAATATACTCAACTCTCGTAGAATACGATAATGAGAAGAGCAGCACCCCTTCTCGGAGATGAGACTCCCAATGAAGACACTTCTCAAATCAATAATCAAGTACAACCAGAATAGCGAAAGATATTCTATCAAATGCTAAAAGCAGAGCCTCATTCGAGGATAGAATTCTCCTAATCCAAAGAATTTAAATTTTAAGCTAACCAAGGAGCATTATATATATCCATGAAAAGAAAGTAAGACCGAACAACCATTCAAACCAAAAACCCAAACTTGTGCACACAACTTCAAAGTAGAAATCAAGCATATCTACTAATATTTAAAGATTTTTTTTAAAAAAAAGTATAATGGTAATAAAAAGATTAGTTATAACAAAACTTTCATAAAAAAAATAGTTAAACTAGATTACACCTTAACTTATTACTGATCTTAACTTAGTTCACCTGAGCCTCTTGTCATGCACACGAGTTCAATCTCTTGCTTTGTTCTAAACCCTCTTCACACTTGGAGAACTGACCTCGTCCTTGAGGTCTCAAATAAAATCAAAATAAAACAGGGCAAATAAACATTTTTTTTCAAACATACCCTCCTCACATTTAAGATGAATCACAAATAAACACACATGGAGGGCGAAAATTGATAGAAAAAAGTAAGAAGTACTCCCCTTGTGCTCACCATTGAAGAAGATTTGAAAGAACAAGCACAAATCAAAATTTAATTCGATCGGGGAACTCCAGTGATTAACCTGAAAAAAAAACTAAAGAAAACAAAATATAATGGTGAATTAAAAAAAAACACACAACAAAAGGGAAAAACAAAACAAAAGAAAATTGTTATGCTACTGTTTTTTATGCAGTTTTTTATTGTTTTTAGTTTTTTTTTTGTTGCATTTTTTAGTTTTCTTTTTTTTTTTTACTTTTTTTTTGAGTTTTTTTAACCTCCTTTTTTAACACTTGGGTTGCCTCCCAGAAGCGCTTCTTTAACGTCATTAGCTTGACGCTTTTATCCACTTTTTCTTGATCTTCCAACTCTCGGATCATACAGCTTCGCCCTCAGAACTCCTCTGATGTACCACCATTGTTTCACAAAAACCTCACAAGCAAGAACAAAGGCTTGTGCATCTTTCTCATTTTCAGGTTGTAAAATAAAATAAGGAAAGTCATCCTCATTCTCCAGATCCTCCTCCTCAATCTGGACAGTTTTGTGCCTTGTACTAGTATCAAGTACATCAAGGAGCAAGTCAAGGACCTCCTCCACACGTGTTTCTTTCTCATTCTGTGCAGAACTTTCTTGGTCAACTTGCACATCCAAAGTCTCCAAAAGTAGATTCAGGAGATCCTCAATTTCATTGATTAACTCAGGAGTTTTCTTCTTCAATTCTTCACATGATGCAATCACGATTATCTCAAATTCCTCCTCTGGGTGAGATGCCTCATCAAATTCGGCAAGATATGGTTTCAAAAGTTCACCATTTTCAACATCAATTTCGCATGAAATGTCTTCCGCATCAACACTTTCTGAAATTGGTTCAAAGATCTCTTCATCTTCATCAAATATCTCATTTTGCAGCACCGTTAAGTTTTGCTTTTCCGTGAATATCCACCCCTGGTCTATGGATTCTTCATCAATTGTGGGTGCTTCAGTACTAGCATCCACCAAACTTTCCTGAACTTCCATGAAATGACTTAGCTTATTTACCTGACTTGATTGTGATTTGAGATTCTTCACTTGAGTTGCCAGGTTGTCAATTATTGATGTGAGGGCTGAAATTTGATCGGTGCCTTGAAGTGTAGTCTCGGAAGAAGATTCTGTCTCATAGTACCAGTTCTTAGCACTTGAGATCACATTCTCCATGAGCGTTTCACTCTCCTTCGGTGTCATGTCGAGAAACGAACCCATCTTTGAATAATGGTCCAACTCTTTTTTACTTACTACTTGAAGCCCATAGTAGAAATAGAACATCAAGTCATAAGCATCCATCAACTGTGCAGCACACTTTCTCCGTAAGACTTTGTAACGATCCCAAGCCTCACTTAGTGTTTCCATCGGGGCATGTCGGAAATTTTGAATTGATGCTCTGATTTTTGCAACCGTCGATGGAGGAAAATACTCATGCATAAATGCCTGATGAAGAGCATTCCAGGTGGTGAAGTAACCAAGTGGAAAAGAATTTAACCACCGAACAGCTTTATCCCGAAGAGAATGGGAATAAGATAAGCTTCACAGTGTCAATTGGAACTCCACTGATCCGGAAAGTTTGACACGTTCTTTTAAACCACAACATATGCACCCTTGGATCTTCATGTTTCAAATTGCCAAATTGATTAATCGATATCACTTGGATGATATATGGATTAATCTCAAAATCAGTGGCATCGATTGGCGGAATGGTGATGCTATCATCCTCAGAAAAGTCCACGGTTAAGGCTTCAAGCACTGTTTGCCTTTTTCTCATCCTCATGATTTTTTTTTGTTCAAGCCCTCACAAAAACAGAGGATGGAGAAAATAGATGCTGCTCCTGCAAACTTGAGAAAGCAACCACACACAAAAAAAAGGAGAAAGTCTCACTAACTCGGGTTCGCCTATGTCAATAATAAAAACCAACTTACAACCGTGCCACTCCCCGGCAACGGCGCCATTTGATAACCGCTTTCGCGGCGTTGTAGTAAAACGGAGTCTAACCTTTCGATTTTTCCTCGAGTATCGTGTCTCTGAGGAGTGGCGGAGGGAAGTGTTGGTTTCAATATTGGTCACCGGTTAGTACGAGTTGTTGCAAGCTTTGTCAAACAATTAATTGGGATAGTGATTAAAGAAATAAAAATAAATATATAACGAAAGTGGTAACGGAGAATTTATTTAAATGACATTATTGAGTAAACTAAAACTAGTGAACATGCAAAATAAATTGAGAGAGAAATTTAACTAATTAAAATATTAAACTAGCAAACATGTAGTAGAGGAATGTTTCGAAAATAAAATACTAAAAGGTAAATTCAATGTGACTAGTAACCAAAAATTAACTAATTAAAAGTGGGGTTTAGATTTGGATTTAAGGATCTTGAGTGTCATTGGTTATGAATAAAAATGGGATAATTTCTCCAATCTAATTAAGAATAGTGACATTAATTCTCATAGACAAGAATTTAATTTTAATTCCCCTAACATGTTCTATTTGTAGACTTAGTTTAGGGTGTATGAGATGTGAGCTAAATTAATTCCAAACTCATAGACAAGAAAGAATTAATCTTCCAAAAATTCGCAAGTAAAGTGATCAATTTCACAAATTACTCTTTCAATTTCATCTCAAACAACTAGTCCTAAAAACTGGAGAAAGTTCCTAAATTTAATTCAATATTTAAGAACACACATTAACCTAAATTCTATCCAAATCTAAACCCCATTGAAATTTAGCCTAACATAATTATCATGAAACTAACACTATTAATAAAACAGCTAGAGTAATTTGTAGATGAAATTATACAGTAAATAAACATCATTCACAACTCAATTATCCAAGTAAACAGAAATTCGAAGTATGAATTAATACAGGAATTAAAGCTTAAAGCTTATTGAAGTTTGAAAGGGAAAGATGAAACCGGAATTGTTGCCGTTGTTATGTTCTTCTTCCTGCTAAGCTTTCTTCGACCTGCTGCTCGCCTATACCATGCCTGCCTATTTTTTCTCTGGCCAAGAACTACTTGCCGCTGAATTCTGCCTTTGCCCTGCGGCCTGAGAGTGTAAATGGTTTGTGCGGCTGAATTCTTTGCTTTCCTACTGCCGACAAGTAGCCAAGTAGGAAGTGCCTTCCTAATTTTTCTTTGGCTATTAATTAGACAACCAGCTGCCCTTTGCTATCTCTTCTCCCTTGGTCCAAAGATGGGACTCCCCACCCTTCTCATATTTTTTTTTGGCCGACTACTCCCTCTTATCTCTTTTGTATTTTTTTGTTTTTCTTCCTTCTCTTTATTTTTGTTTTCTTTTATTTGCTTGGGTTTTTTTTTGTAACGCAGCCTTGTTGCATTTTTTTGGGTTTTATCATTTTTTTGTTTGTTTTTCATTAATTCATTTATTTATTGTACCATTAGATGTCTTATTGAAATATAATAGAATGCTGAAATTTCACAAATAAGAAGAAAAAAAACATAAAATCAATCCAAACACTTGAATTAAACACAAATCACTCAAAAATGTAAATTTCAACACTAATTTCAAACATTAACAAAAATGCAACAAAAACGCATAAAAATGTAACAATTTGCCCCAAGTTTAACAAGAAACGCTATAAAAAGTGAGGTAAAATATATGAACAAATCGGACTTATCAATCTCCTCACACTTAAGCGTTGCTTGCCCTCAAGCAACAAATAAGACCCCAATATATTTTCAAGGCAAATTGTTTGGGGTGCACAACTCAAAGACTCAAGATCACTTACATTCAATCATTCATAGACTAAGATTCCAATCTACCTAACTATATTTCCATGAAAGCACAGTTAGAACTCAACTTTTATGACACAACATACTAATGAAAAAAATCCTTTAATACTAGCATATATGCAAAAATTGCTACTAATTAGTTATGAGCACAAGTCAACATTTACATTCAGAAACCCTCAATCATCCTTAACTAGTCATGAAATACACAAAAGCTCCAGTTCTAAAAATAGTTTTAGCTCCCCTAGCTATTTTTTTTTTTGAGAATGATCTTTTTTTTGGATGATCTTGGGGGAGCTATAAACAAGCCAAGTTGGTATGAATTTCATGGTCGAACTGAATCATTGATTTGTGGGGCTATCTCATAAAATATATAAAATATACTCAACTCTCGCAGAATACGATAATGAGAAGAGAAGCGCCCCTTCTCGGAGATGAGACTCCCAACGAAGACACTTCTCAAATCAATAATCAAGTACAACCAGAATAGCGAAAGATATTCTATCAAATGCTAAAAGCAGAGCCTCATTCGAGGATAGAATTCTCCCTAATCCAAAGAATTTAAATTTTAAGCTAACCAAGGAGCATTATATATATCCATGAAAAGAAAGTAAGACCGAACAACCATTCAAACCAAAAACCCAAACTTGTGCACACAACTTCAAAGTAGAAATCAAGCATATCTACTAATATTTAAAGATTTTTTTTTGTAAAAAAGTACTTCCTCCGTCCCGAATTGAATTGCAAACTTTGACTGGCACAAGGATTAAGGCAGAACAATAAATGATGTTTTCTTTTTACACTTTTGCCCATCTTCCTAAAAGTAGATGTCTTTAAGTTAATGGAAAAAAAGTAAAAGTAAGGGTAAATTTCTCATTTTATTCTTATTTACATATCTAAAATAGAAAGTGGAAAACACTTTTGGGACAACCAAAATAGGAAATTTTCAAATCAAATTGGGACTGAGGGAGTATAATGGTAATAAAAAGATTAGTTATAACAAAACTTTCATAAAAAAAATAGTTAAACTAGATTACACCTTAACTTATTACTGATCTTAACTTAGTTCACCTGAGTCTCTTGTCATGCACACGAGTTCAATCCCTTGCTTTGTTCTAAACCCTCTTCACACTTGGAGAACTGACATCGTCCTTGAGGTCTCAAATAAAATCAAAATAAAACAGGGAAAATAAACATTTTTTTTCAAACATACCCTCCTCACACTTAAGATGAATCACAAATAAACACACATGGAGGGCGAAAATTGATAGAAAAAAGTAAGAAGTACTCCCCTTGTGCTCAACATTGAAGAAGATTTGAAAGAACAAGCACAAATCAAAATTTAATTCGATCGGGGAACTCCAGTGATTAACCTGAAAAAAAACTAAAGAAAACAAAATATAATGGTGAATTAAAACAAAACACACAACAAAAGGGAAAAACAAAACAAAAGAAAATTGTTATGCTACTGTTTTTATGCAGTTTTTTATTGTTTTTAGTTTTTCTTTTTTTTTTTTGCATTTTTTAGTTTTCTTTTTTTTTTACTTTTTTATGAGTTTTTTTTAACCTCCTTTTTTAACACTTGGGTTGCCTCCCAGAAGCGCTTCTTTAACGTCATTAGCTTGACACTTTTATCCACTTTTTTCTTGATCTTCCAACTCTCGGATCATACAGCTTGGCCCTCAGAACTCTTTTGATGTACCACCATTGTTTCACAAAAACCTCACAAGCAAGAACAAAGGCTTGTGCATCTTTCTCATTTTCAGGTTGTAAAATAAAATAAGGAAAGTCATCCTCATTCTCCAGATCCTCCTCCTCAATCTGGACAGTTTTAAGCCTTGTACTAGTATCAAGTACATCAAGGAGCAAGTCAAGGACCTCCTCCACACGTGTTTCTTTCTCATTCTGTGCAGAATTTTCTTGGTCAACTTGCACATCCAAAGTCTCCAAAAGTAGATTCAGGAGATCCTCAATTTCATTGATTAACTCAGGAGTTTTCTTCTTCAATTCTTCACATGATGCAATCACGATTATCTCAAATTCCTCCTCCGGGTGAGATGCCTCATCAAATTCGGCAAGATATGGTTTCAAAAGTTCACCATTTTCAACATCACTTTCGCATGAAATGTCTTCCGCATCAACATTTTCTGAAATTGGTTCAAAGATCTCTTCATCTTCATCAAATATCTCATTTTGCAGCACCGTTAAGTTTTGCTTTTCCGTGGATATCCACCCCTGGTCTATGGATTCTTCATCAATTGTGGGTGCTTCGGTACTAGCATCCACCAAACTTTCCTGAACTTCCATGAAATGACTTAGCTTATTTACCTGACTTGATTGTGATTTGAGATTCTTCACTTGAGTTGCCAGGTTGTCAATTATTGTTGTGAGGGCTGAAATTTGATCGGTGCCTTGAAGTGTAGTCTCGGAAGAAGATTCTGTCTCATAGTACCAGTTCTTAGCACTTGAGATCACATTCTCCATGAGCGTTTCACTCTCCTTCGGTGTCATGTCGAGAAACGAACCCATCTTTGAATAATGGTCCAACTCTTTTTTACTTACAACTTGAAGCCCATAGTAGAAATAGAACATCAAGTCATAAGCATCCATCAACTGTGCAGCACACTTTCTCCGTAAGACTTTGTATTGATCCCAAGCCTCACTTAGTGTTTCCATCGGGGCCTGTCGGAAATTTTTAATTGATGCTCTGATTTTTGCAACCGTCGATGGAGGAAAATACTCATGCATAAACGCCTGATGAAGAGCATTCCAGGTGGTGAAGTAACCAAGTGGAAAAGAATTTAACCACCGAACATCTTTATCCCGAAGAGAGAATGGGAATAAGATAAGCTTCACAGTGTCAATTGGAACTCCACTGATCCGGAAAGTTTGACACGTTCTATTAAACCACAACATATGCACCCTCGGATCTTCATGTTTCAAATTGCCAAATTGATTAATCGATATCACTTGGATGATATATGGATTAATCTCAAAATCAGTGGCATCGATTGGCGGAATGGTGATGCTATCATCCTCAGAAAAGTCCACGGTTAAGGCTTCAAGCATTGTTTGCCTTTTTCTCATCCTGATGATATTTTTTTTGTTCAAGCCCTCACAAAACAGAGGATGGAGAAAATAGATGCTGCTCCTGCAAACTTGAGAAAGCAACCACACAAAAAAGGAGAAAGTCTCAGTAACTCGGGTTCGCCTATGCCAATAATAAAAACCAACTTACAACCGTGCCACTCCCCGGCAACGACACCATTTGATAACCGCTTTCGCGGCGTTGTAGTAAAACGGAGTCTAACCTTTCGGTTTTTCCCCGAGTATCGTGTCTCTGAGGAGTGGCGGAGGGAAGTGTTGGTTTCAATATCGGTCACCGGTTAGTACGAGTTGTTGCAAGCTTTGTCAAACAATTAATTGGGATAGTGATTAAAGAAATAAAAATAAATATATAACGAAAGTGGTAACGGAGAATTTATTTAAATGACATTATTGAGTAAACTAAAACTAGTGAACATGCAAAAAAAATTGAGAGAGAAATTTAACTAATTAAAATATTAAAGTAGCAAACATGTAATAGAGGAATGTTTCGAAAATAAAATACTAAAAGATAAATTCAATGTGACTAGTAACCACAAATTAACTAATTAAAAGTGGGGTTTAGATTTGGATTTAAGGATCTTGAGTGTCATTGGTTATGAATAAAAATGGGATAATTTCTCCAATCTAATTAAGAATAGTGACATTAATTCTCATAGACAAGAATTTAATTTTAATTCCCCTAACATGTTCTATTTCTAGACTTAGTTTAGGGTGTATGAGATGTGAGCTAAATTAATTCCAAACTCATAGACAAGAAAGAATTAATCTTCCAAAAATTCGCAAGTGAAGTGATCAATTTCACAAATTACTCTTTCAATTTCATCTCAAACAACTAGTCCTAGAAACTGGAGAAAGTTCCTAAATTTAATTCAATATTTAAGAACACCCATTAACCTAAATTCTATCCAAATCTAAACCCCATGGAAATTTAGCCTAACATAATTATCATGAAACTAACACTATTAATAAAACAGCTAGAGTAATTTGTAGATGAAATTAAACAGTAAATAAACATCATTCACAACTCAATTATCCAAGTAAGCAGAAATTCGAAGTATGAATTAATACAGGAATTAAAGCGTAAAGCTTATTGAAGTTTGAAAGGGAAAGATGAAACCGGAATTGTTGATGTTGTTATGTTCTTCTTCCTGCTAAGCTTTCTTCGACCTGCTGCTCGCCTATACCATGCCTGCCTATTTTTTCTCTGGCCAAGAACTACTTGCCGCTGAATTCTGCCTTTGCCCTGCGGCCTGATAGTGTAAATGGTTTGTGCGGCTGAATTCTTTGCTTTCCTACTGCCGACAAGTAGCCAAGTAGGAAGTGCCTTCCTAATTTTTCTTTGGCTATTAATTAGACAACCAGCTGCCCTTTGCCATCTCTTCTCCCTTGGTCCAAAGATGGGACTCCCCACCCTTCTCATATTTTTTTTTTGGCCGACTACTCCCTCTTATCTCTTTTGTGTTTTTTTTTGTTTTTCTTCCTTCTCTTTATTTTTGTTTTCTTTTATTTGCTTGGGTTTTTTTTTGTAACGCAGCCTTGTTGCATTTTTTTGGGTTTTATCATTTTTTTGTTTGTTTTTCATTAATTCATTTATTTATTGTACCATTAGATGTCTTATTGAAATATAATAGAATGCTGAAATTTCACAAATAAGAAGAAAAAAACATAAAATCAATCCAAACACTTGAATTAAACACAAATCACTCAAAAATGTAAATTTCAACACTAATTTCAAACATTAACAAAAATGCAACAAAAACGCAGAAAAATGTAACAATTTGCCACAAGTTTAACAAGAAACGCTATAAAAAGTGAGGTAAAATATATGAACAAATCGGACTTATCAAGCAACCTCCTGATTTTGAAATCAATAGAGAGAAGGACCAAGTCTACAAACTACACAAAGATCTTTATGGACTCAAGCAAGCCCCAAGAGCATGGTATGACACTCTATCTGAATATTTAGTGAATAATGGATTCACTAAAGGAAAAGTAGACAAAACTTTATTCAAAATTGAAGAAGGTCCCCACATACTGCTTGTTCAAATCTATGTTGATGACATAATTTTGGGAAGTTCAAATCAAACATTATGTGAGAAATTTTCAACTCTCATGCAAAGCAAGTTTGAAATGAGCATGATGGGAGAGTTGTGTTGGGAATATTTTATGGTGTTCAATCTAGTTAGTTATCTTTGTATTTGTGTAGTTATTAATTAATCGTGTAATACGGGCCACAAATGTGTATCAGCCCGTGGGCTTCCTTGTAACCCGTAAGTTAGCCAACTTCTCCTATAAAAGGAGGCTAACTTACGGGAACCTAAACGATCGTGAGAGGCTGAGACGCAGAGGCGTAGAGATAGAGAGAAATTAGGTTGCCGCTGCTCTCCTTCTCCAGGGAGAGTAGCGGCAGATTCATACGGTATATCAGATTCGCGTTCAATCTTGTCGATTTATTCCTATCTGCTTCTTTATCACTGCTATGATTGTATGATTGTTAGAATTCTGGGACTAACATTTGGTATCAGAGCCGAGGCGTGAAACAGGTTGAATCTGTCTGCGATTTTTGGATTTAACGAAGAACTGCTCTGTTTTTTCTTCAGTTTTTCTATATGTAGAGATTTGCTCCTGTAATCTCGTTTGTGAACGAAATTTTGTAAAAATCATACTATTGGATTCGCCTTTAAAAACCGATCCAACAGCATACCTCTTTTTTCGTTTTCTGCAATTTTTATATTTCGAAGATCTCTACATTGAGATCTCGAAATCTTTATTTTTCACTGCTGCAGAAACACTTTTGGCTTGAAACTGGTACAGGAGAATCTCGAATTTCAGGGCTATTCAGAACAGGTTTCAGATTTTCAAAAATCAATGTTTTCGTTTTGCAGGATCTCGACATTTAGGGACTCGATTTCTTCTTCTCGACATTTGAGATCTCGAGATTTGCATCTCGAAATCTTGATTTCGAGATTTGCATCTCGACATCTTGATCTCGAGATTTGCATCTCGAAATCTTGATTTCGAGATTTGCATCTCGACATCTTGATCTCGAGATTTGCATCTCGACATCTTGATCTCGAGATTTGAATCTCGAAATCATGATCTCGAGATTTGAATCTCGAAATCAAGATCTCGAGATTTGAATCTCGAAATCAAGATCTCGAGATTTGTGATCTCGAGATCAAGATCTCGAGATTTGAATTTCGAAATCAAGATCTCGAGATTTGTGATCTCGAGATTTGGAATTTCGAGTTTAGGAATTTCGAGTTTTGGGATTTCGACATTTGGGATCTCGATGTTTTGGATCTCGACATTCTGAAGATTTCGAGATTTTCAAAATTTCTCGATGTTTTGAATCTTTCAAAGTTTGCAGTTTCTTGGAACTCATTATTCGAATCTTGACATCCTTTGCAGTTCATCGAAGCTTTACATTATAAGGATCTCTAAATGATTCCCTGCTTATATATGTTTCATGAGTTTTCGATGTTCTGATGTTTTTCAAACAGCAAGTTTTCGAGATTATGAGGTTTTCGAAACTCCAAAGTTTTCGATGTTCAAGCATTTTGAAATTCTGCAGATTTCGATATTCTGAGGTTTGTTTTGCTGGTGGATTTGGCCATTATTCCTCGAGGCAATCTCTAGAATTTTGTTTAAAATCCACCTGCTCTCGACATTCAACATCGAGCACCTCATCTTCGAAGAAATTCCTCAAAAACTCAAAATTAGAGATTTTCTGCGACACCGCACTGTTTTGGCCATAACTTTTGACTCGGTGATCCGATTTGAGCAAACTTTTTTTTGTTGGAAAGCTAACGAGACGATCTACATTAAGTCTAGGGCTATGCCCCAGAACCCATTCTCACGCGCCCTCACTCGCAGTCTTTGAGGGTTAAAAAGTTAGTTTTCCGACAAACATTGTAAATCACCGATGTCCAGGTCAAAACTTAGGCAAATCTGTTCAAATTCTTTCATTGTCAACCCTGAGGTCAAAGCTTTTCTAAACTTCAATGTAAAGGTCTGAAAATCGTAGATAATTCAATCAACCTCGCGTCAACGGTCATCTTACATCAATCAACAATCAACTGATGAAGCCTCTCCTGACTCGTCAACATTATGTGATCATCAATATGCTGAAATTCTACATGATGAGGTCAGGGAAACCGTCATGTGTGGTACATGTTCAGATTGCTCCACACACATGGCGGGTATGACGAGCTGTGAGCAATCAAATCTTGCACATTCTGAGGGGGAGTTTCAATTTTCTCCTCCTGGCGCCTTACACCGACAAAGCAAGGAATCTCTCAAAGGATGCAACATTTTAGGGGGAGTGTTCAATGTTATCCTCCCCGGCGCCTAACAATGACAAAGCATTCCGAGTGCTCCAGTTGAGGGGGAGTACAGAGAGAAAATGAAGAAAGTAATGAGAGAACATGTCCCTATGGCTTAGTAAACCCAACTAAGCCTACCCAAGGGACAAAGCCGAGCGTAAGTGCGTAAGTGAGCGAGTGAGTGAGTGAACACTATGAGCATTAGGAAGCAGAAGGCTCAAGTGAGAAGAAAAACAATTATCAATGATGAGTCTGCTACCTCAATTGCCTGTTATGAATTGAACATTTGCTCCTAGCCACTAAAATACTCTGGACTATCCCCATAGGTTCAGGACTGAATTTATTCAGATCCCGGGTAGAAGTCGCTGCATTTTGTCCAAACGGCGCATGCACAACCCTACCCTAGACCACTCACTTGTCTCCCAACAGACAGGTGTTTAATCATAGTTCACGGGGAACCGCATCTCTCATTACTGTCTCCTTCCGAGGCAAGTAATACTGACTACAGTGGCCTCAGCCCCATGCCACTGAACTTTCATTGATCACGTCGTGTCTAGTTACTCACTTCCCAAATGTTTTGAATTTTCTAGGACACAGACACATTTTAGAGTCAGTTGCTAGTCTTCAAGACTTGCGAGAACTTCCATAGGGCTCATCTATTACAGATGTAGACCAATAATTGGAAGGAAGTCCTGCTGTTGCAACATAAGAATCACCAACATTTTCAGGCCATTGCTTTAGAGTTTATCTCTATAGTGATGATAACGGGTGTCTTCACGACCCCGGGGGGCTACGTTATCTTTTTTAGATTCTGCTTGTTTTTCATGTTTTTATTTCCGCAGAATAAAAGAATAAAAGCATGACGTCCCGATTCATCGGATCGTCATGAGGGGGAGAGTGGTCCACATGCTGTTAACACTGAACAAATCATTCTGGGACACTTCACTCCTCCATCACAAAATTCAACACCCTCTCTTCTATCTCCGCAACTCAAATCAAATGGTCAGCTACACTCACAAATCAAACATCATTATGTTCCGCTGTGCAACCGACAAGTTCTCCTCAAATGCATTCATTCCAAATAGTCAAAAAGACTACATTGTGGAGGAGACAGAGGTCAAATACTCGTGTCCTGAAGATGAATTCCATGGGCGTCTCCTATTCTCCAAAGAATATTCATTCTAGAGGCGTCACCGGACTTCATCCAAGCTGATCAAGAGCAACTTCTGGAAGGCAAGGACTACATGCAAGATACAGAAGGTCCCTCAACCCCCAGCATCAAAGATCAAATTGTCAAGAAGACATCAAAGGGGAGATTGCAAGGATTTCTTCAGATAGCCTTCCTCAGAAGTCAAGTTCAAAGACAAAGGAAGCTCAATAAAAACAAAGACAAAGATATCTGCGCTGCAATGCTGATTCAACACGATTGATCACCAAGGGGGAGATTGTTGGGAATATTTTATGGTGTTCAATCTAGTTAGTTATCTTTGTATTTGTGTAGTTATTAATTAATCGTGTAATACGGGCCACAAATGTGTATCAGCCCGTGGGCTTCCTTGTAACCCGTAAGTTAGCCAACTTCTCCTATAAAAGGAGGCTAACTTACGGGAACCCTAACGATCATGAGAGGCTGAGACGCAGAGGCGTAGAGATAGAGAGAAATTAGGTTGCCGCTGCTCTCCTTCTCCAGGGAGAGTAGCGGCAGGTTCATACGGTATACCAGATTCACGTTCAATCTTATCGATTTCTTTCTATCTGCTTCTTATTCTTCTTGTTATGATTGTTGAATGTTAGAATTTAGGGACTAACAAGTTGAACTATTTTCTGGGACTACAAGTGAAGAAGACTCCAAATGGCATCTTTATCAACCAAGCCAAATATACAAGAGATCTCATGAAGAAGTTCAATGTTGAGAACAAGTCTACAGTGAAGATACCCATGAATACATCCCAAGGTCTAAGTCAAGACGAAGATGGCAAAGATGTTGATCCTACTCTCTATAGAGGTTTGATTGGTTCCTTGCTGTATCTCACGACTAGTAGGCCAGATATATCCTATTCAGTTGGTGTATGTGCAAGGTTTCAATCAAAACCTAAGGAAAGCCATCTTCTAGCTGCAAAGAAGATTTTGAGGTATCTAAAAGGCAATCCTAACTCTGAATTATGGTACCCAACAAATGGAGGCTTTGACCTATATGGATATTCAGATTCTGACTTTGCGGGTGCAAAATTGATAGAAAAAGTACCTCAGGTACCTGTCAATTGATTGGTGGAAGACTTGTCTCTTGGTTTAGCAAGAAACAAAATTCAATTGCTACTAGCATTGCCGAAGCTGAATACATAGTTGCAGGCAGCTGCTGTGCTCAAATACTATGGATGAAACAGCAATTGAAGGATTATGGAGAAGAAACAAAGGATATTAGCATACTGTGTGATAACACAAGTGCTATAGCCATCACTCATAATCCAGTGTTCCATTCTAGAACCAAGCACATTGAGATCAGGCATCACTTTATTAGAGAGCATGTTGAAAAGAAGACCATCAAGTTAGAGTACCTTTTCACCAAGCCACTAAATGAAGCTAGATTCAACGAACTAAAACAAGAGCTTGGAATGCTAGATGATCTAGATCAAGTGAAAGAATAGCCCTGCACCCATTCAGGGGGAACCTAATTCCAAAATCAAGAGGGAATTCCTAGCCACCTGCTGAGGGGGAACTTTTATAAAGTACTCAGGAGTAGCCACCTGCCAAGGGTAAGCTACTCAAAAATCCTAAAGGAATGAAGCATCCAGGTCCAAAGAAGTCAATATCAGACTCTCATATTCAGAAGGAGTCAAAATCCGAGATGTTAACTAAGCAGTTGACTGCCTTCTGGCAGCAGTGGGCTCATCAGGTGACTGCCTTCAAGCCCACTGCTACCTGCAAAATGAGAAGGAGTGCGGTAATATTTTCTTAAAATGGAGGACAAGCCTAGAAGAAAGAAAGAAAATTGAGAGTATAAACCCTGGTTCACAGGTTCAAGCAGATACCGGCCAGCAGGTGACTGCCCCTAGAGCAGGCCACTACATCAGGCCAGCAGTTGGCTCAATTTCTGATTAATACAAATGGAATCGGAACACGTGGCATACATCATCTTGATCCTCTCACATCAAGGATTCCAAAAAGGTAAGTTTTGTTCCTAGAAACCATCAAAAATCCACCCAAAATAGAGCCCTCTGCTGCCTATGTAAACGCATTAAATGCTGATAAGGCCAGCCGTATTCTCCAACGGCTATATTCCAACGGCTATATTCCAACGGCTAATTTCTGATAGCCTATAAATATCCCATCCGTACATCTCCCTCACACTTTTCACTCTGCAATCTCTCTCATACCATTTCTAAAAACTCTCAAACTCTTGGCACTCTTAAACACTCTCAAACGCACTCCCACCAATATACTTTTCCATTCCCTATAAACACCAAAATGGCCTCACTCAGTCAAAATTCCAAATCCATCTTCACCGGCTCCATCCTAAACACATCAAAAGTTCTTGAGAGAGCTCAAAACAGTGATCTAATGAGAGACTTGCTAAGGAAACTTGAGACAACGGGCCTAATGAAAAATGCCACATACCCATACTCCCACTTCTATCCAGAAGTGGTGATAGAATTCTACCTCAACTCCCAACCAGGGTCTCTAAAATCAGTCATTAAGGGAAGGCCAGTAGAAATCGAGGAAGAGAACATCAGAATACTACTCTCTCTACCTGGAGATGAGGCCCCATATGTGGAAGACCTCAATCTGGACGAGGAAAAATTCAAAGAAATGGTCTTCCTCCCAAACGCCCAAAGCCTCAACACCCTCAAAGTAAAAAAGAAGCTAATGGTTCAAGAATATGCAATACTGCTACACATCCTCTACATGTGCATTGACACAAGAACTACAACCCTGGACGAGGTGAATGCGCAAAGAGCAAAGCCATTGACCGCTATAATTTCAGGGTGTCCACATAATTGGTCCAGCTACGTCTATAACGAGCTTCTAAGATACGTGAAGAAATCTCACAAAGACAGAGGAGAAGATGACACCCTACCCATGATAGGGTATGGGTTTCTTATTGGGGAACTACTAAAGAAGAAGGGAGTAATAGAAACAATCAAGGAAGAAACAAATTGGAGAAAATTCCTATACCAGACTTCCAAAGCAGGGGCTCCAGAAATTCAGAAACAGAGTGATACTCTCCACTCCCACGAGCCTCTTCAAGCCGAATTCACAAGAATAAAAACCAAACTAAACAACAGACTACGCTCTGGGTGTCAAGGACCTAAATACAAGAAGCAGAGGATAGCTACCAGGAATCTACAAAACGAACTGGACGATGCAGCCTCCTTCATCCAAGAAGAAGAAGCAATGGCCTCACCACTAGCCACTGTTCAAGAGGAAGCAGCAACATCACCTCTAGCTGTCATCCAAGAAGAAGCAGAGTCCTCCTCCAACTCATCAAATGGAAGCAACAGCTCTGCTCTTCCTTTATCCTTATTCATCCCAAGAATAACACAATATGGTCAGCAGACAACTGGGCCAGAGGAAGAGCAGATCCCTCAAATAAACGAGCAGGTGGCTCGAACAGAGGAGCAGGCGACTCCTTTAGAAAAGGAGCAGGCGGCTCCCTTAGAAGAAGAGTAGGTGGCTCCTCCATCTCCAGCAATGGAGTCACCCAAAATGACTCCCTTAGAGCAATTGGATGCAGACTTCTCAAGGGTCAAAGCCTGGAGATCCTGGAAACTTTCAAGAAGCCGACTTCAGGTTGAAAACTTCGCACATTTTGTCGAAGAAGAGGATTTTGTGGTACAATGGCTAGGCACTGATGATATGGCAGAGGCAACCAAGATGCTAAAAATCAACCAGGTATGTGCCATGAAGAAAAAGGAGATCACTGCTAAGGACACCTTGGAAGATTCAAGTGATGATGATGATGATGATGATGATAATGATGATGCAGATAATGCACCCAGAGGACCTCCTAGCTCAAGAGGTAAGAAAATGGTATACTCTTCCTCCTCTAGTGGTAAAGAGCTCAGGCAAGTCCTTGAAAAATCAAGGATGGAAACTCATGGAGGAGGTGAATCCTCCAAAGCACCACAAAAGCTGCTGGTTGCCACCATCCAATAAGGGGCTGCACTGATGGATCTCACCATAGAGCCTCACCAAGAAGCAGCACAGCAGCAGCCTGCCACATCCAATGAAATCAAAGATCATATCCTCCATGACGGTGAAGAAGATACTCCAACACTAACAGAGGTCTTCATCAACGAAAGGAGGGCCACCACTAAATTCATAAGCAACGTTGAAGTCAGGCTACACAAGAGACTCATCAAGATGCAGAAACATATGGATGAGCTAGTGGAGAAAAGGTTCGCTGAAGTCCACTGCCACCTAAAGAGCAACCTCATGATCCAGCAGGTATTCAATTCAGAACAAAAAGCCCAACTCAACATTCAACTCTCCAGCCAGCCAGCTCAAATGGAGGCAATTCACAAGGAGCTTGAAGCTTTGAAAGCCAGAGATGAAGAGCTGGAAAATCAAATCATAGAATCTCTGAACGAACTAAGGACACGAGAGCTAGCAGGTGCCTCCCAGACAGCAGGTACCTCCCAGCCTGCAGCAGAGGTCTCTGCCCAGGTAACTCCTACAATCTCACTACCTCCTAACCTTGAGCAAGCCCTCCTAACTATACAGGAGCACGAGAGATTCCTACAACATCTCAAAACCAAGGAACTTCCTGCTATGCTACGTCTTTCACAAACACTAACAACAAAGCAAGTGGAACATTCAGAAGCAATAGGTCAAACAAGGGCAGTTGTTGCTAAACACCTCACCGACCTACACAAAGTCAGTCAGGAGGCTTTTCTCAAACAGGGAGGTGAACTCAAGAAGCTTGGCCAACACCAGCAAGAAACGGCTAAGAAACTGGTCAAGTTGGACCAAGAGGTCAAAGAAGAGGTCAAGGTTGACTTAATGGAGCTTCGCAACACCGTCATAGGTCTATCCATCGAAGTCCGTGACCTACACCCAAGACGAAGACGTCAAGAGGAGCCAGCTTTAGATCCTGAACTAGAAACACTCCTACAAAACATCAAGACCCCTGATGATGCCAAAAAGGGGGAAGGATCAACATAAGCAGGTCCTTCCTCTAAGCGATCACAGGCAGCACAGAAATCAGCAGAAACAAGAAGGAAGAATCAACTCTAGAGAGAAGAAGCTGAAATCAGAAGAAGAAAAGAGGCAGAAGCAAAGGCCAAGGAAGAAGCCAAGAAGAGACAAGAAGAAGAGAAGAAAGAGTAGACTAGTCAAATCCGAAACTGACTATAAACTATTGTACTCTAGACATTAGAACAATGTACAAAACTTCAAAGAAAATCAAATAAATATGTTTGTTACTTGTGTTGTATAGTTTTGGCACCATCAAAAAGGGGGAAATTGTTAGTACCCAATTTTGATAAGATTTTGATGATACCACTATACTTAGCACGTTTATATTTAGTTTGAATTTTATTAGCATTATGTGACAAAAATTAATGTACAATTTTTGAGACTAAAGAAATATTACCGGAAAGATAAAAATGCAATAAGGTAAATTTTATTTACCTTAAATAAAATTATTTGAGACTAATAAGATATTTAAGGTAAATAAGGTAAATTTTATTTACCTTAAATAGGATATTTGAATCCTACCGAAAAATACTATTTAACTCAAAAATTATTTAGATGTCACATTTTTTTACAATGAGTATAATTGAGAGACAATATTTGACTAGTATTGAATGCTGGATCAAGTACAAGGGCCTACACTCATACGCTCATGGGACTATTTTTCCGAAAAGATACCTCAGCAGCTCAATGATTCAAGACAAAGAAATCAGCCACATTAAAAGCCCCAGCACAAGAAGACAAATGTACACTTCGTTCATGCCGGTTGTTCAACGGAAGAGATCAATCTATCCTAATCAACGGGTAAGATTGATCAGCCAAAAAGCCTATAAATAGAGGCTGAAATGAGAGTTTCTAATAAAGCTTTGAGCATCCTAAGTAGAGAAATATCCTTCGAGCATTCACGAGCTATCTAGCAAAAGAGAAAGTGTTGTTCTAAACTTTACTCTGCTTGGACTCATGCTTCACTAAACTTCCAGTTCATAAGCTACCCATTGCTAAATCTTAGAAGTTTAGTTCCTAGTTGGAGGTTAGAACTTTCGTGTAATATTTTAGGAATTGTTGTAAACACTTAGGAGAACAGTTGTTCGGATCCTATAGTGTGGTTAGATAGATAGAGTACTTTTTTATCCCCACTGGGTCATTAGAGAAAAGTCTAAGCACTGAGTAACTTTGAGTGGTGTTATACTCATTGTGAAAAACCTTCAATCTAGGCCTAAGTGTTGTAAAGGCTAGATTGGCACTAAGTGTATTGGGCTTAATACTTTAGTGGAAATCCATCTGAAAGAGGGTGGGACTGGACGTAGGAGAATTACACCACCTCTGAACCAGGATACACTGTGTGTTGATTTACATTCATTCAACAAAGCACACACCTAGCACCTCTCACAAAAAGATCGAAGTTTGCCAGCAGAATCCTAAGCAGTTGTCTTAACCGACTGATAACCGCTTTCGCGGCGTTGTAGTAAAACGGAGTCTAACCTTTCGGTTTTTCCCCGAGTATCGTGTCTCTTGAGGAATGGCGGAGGAGTTTCTTGATTTTAAGCTCAGTCATAGGTTATCGCAAATTATTGGAAGCTTTCCAAATTAAAACTTTTGATTGATTTTCTAAACTAGTTTTTGAAAAATAAAGTAATTAAATTATGCAAATACTAATGATGGCTCAAAATTAAACTAAATGAAAAATATTAAACTCTAAATGGATTGATCAAAGAAGGGCAATGAATTGAATAATTAGAAATGGATATATTCTTGGACCTAGTAATTAGGGGAATTAAAACAACAATTGGACTAATAATTTCTTTTCTCATAGACAAGAATAGAAATTACTTTCATTAATTTATCCTATTTCTAGGTTTCATTAATGTATTCAAAAATGGTTGGCTTGAATTAAATTCTAATATCATAGACAACGCAGAAATAATTCTCCAAAATTTTAATTAATAAAAATAGCCAAATTCAATAACTAATTAAATTCATTATTTAAGCAATTTGAATTTATTTCTCATAGACAAGATGTAAATCCATTTCATTAAAATTATCCTATTTCTAGGCCTTATTAATGTGCTTAAATAAATTTGGCTCAAATTACTTTCTAATCTCTTAGACAAGTTAGAAAAAATTTTCCAAAATTTAATTAATGAAATTGGCTAACAACTATTAATTACTAATTCATCAAATTGAATAACTAGCTCAATTAATTAATTTTAACCCCTAATTTTCGGCTAACAAGTCAATCCATATTCCTTTACTCAATTCATGCCCAAAACAAATTTAGCTACTAAACATTATTTTTGCATTCAACAATATGGTAAATAAATTAAACATTAACAAGGAATTAAACATGTATAATAGCAAAAATTAAACAAAAATAATATATTGTCAAAATAAAATTTCTGGAACTACAATATGACTTTTTGGAATTTTTCACGAATTTTTAAACCTAAAATCCAATTTTAATCGTAATTGATAATTTTCCCACTTTTAACTATAAAATACAAAAGGCAATTAAAAATAGGCTAAATTCGTTCTAAATTTTTTGTTGACTACTAGGGGTTATATTACATTGAAATAAACTGGAATTAGGGCCGAGAATATTTTTTTTCTATTTTTGTGTAATTAATTTAATTTATGCAATAATAACACCTAATTACCGAAATTAATTAAAAATTACTTGCACTTCGTGAAAATTAACTTTCTTCAGATAAATAAAAACCTTGAGGCTAGTGAACAACTATATAATTAATTGTAATGAATTCAACATCAACAACTATTTTATTTAATTTATGGAAGAAAATGCGAAATACTAGATAAATATTCTGGAAATATTCGAAGAACAGATCGAGAAAACAAAGCACAGATTCAGATTCTACTCGTTGAGAAGATGAAAATACATATAAAGAACTTACAAATTGAAGCTAAAATGAAAAAGATATGAAAGATTGAAGTTGAAGGTGCAACAATGGTGGAAATCCGAGCTTTGAAGAGGAAGAAGAAGACCTTTTTGAACTAGTTTTGGACTAAGAATGGTGTATTTGAGTTCAGCAAAAATCGGGCTATTTATAGCACCAAAAATCTCGCAGGCCTCCAAACAGGCGGCCGCCTGCCGCCTTGCTCCGGCCGCCTGTCGTCTCATCGCACCGACCGGTTGTTCGTTTCGTCGTCTTGTGCCGCAGACGGTCATCGAAGGCGGCCGCCTTCCGTCCAGTGTCGGCCGCCTTCCGTTTTTCTCCGGTTCGGTCAAATTTCCAAAAAAAATTGATTTTTCAAAAAAACGGAAGGCGGCCGCGCAGGCCTCCATTTTTTGGCCGCCTGCCAGGCCGCCTATAAGTTTATTTGACCATCTTGTTCTTTATTTTGTGCTCTTCAACTTTCCCTTCTGGACCACTTTGAAATTCTGCTTGCTTCTTTCGGTATGATATCATTTTTCACTCAAATTGACGCATTTTGTGCTTAATTGACCCAAAATTTCGTCAAACATATCATGGACGTGATTTTTACCTGATTTCATGAAACTTGAACCAAAGTATATAAAACATGCCTTGTTTTGCTATTTTCCAATCAAAAATCGCTTAAAACTGATAAGAAAAATAAGTACAAAAATGGAGTTATCAATCTCTTCACACTTAAGCGTTGCTTGTCCCCAAGCGACGAATCAGTTGCAAACACACTCAGAAAGGTAAAAACTTATTGTATTACAATCGAGTTGCTATTACAGAAATAGAAACAAAAACCCCTTATTTTATTTTCAATTTTTAAACAGTTTAGAAAAATCACCCAAAATACAAGAATTTAAAATTATTATTACTGAATAAAAAACTATTGATTATGTTAAACCACCAATCAATTCCTTATCCCAAGGTTTTCATTATTCTAAATTGGACATTTATCTTATTCACAAATTATGTTTTTTTTGCCTCTTGTCCACTCTTGTTGGCGGTGTTATCCCATGGTAGATGCATATTTCATTCTCACAGACTATGATTAACGAATGAAACAGAGCCCCTTTTCGGAGATGGAATTGTCCTTTAACAATGAGTTTTGAAGAGATTTATTAATACTAGTATTTTTTTATGAATAAAATGAATGTCCTATTAAAACAAAATTAGCCCTATACATTCGCAACCAAAACCCATAACAATTTCAAGTTTTCTAAAAATAATAATAAAAGTAAATTCTTATAATAAGGGTGATCCTCTAAGCTATTATGTGATTGATAACAATTGAGAGGTGAATGTTTCATATCAAAAATAGTAAAAAGATTGATCTAAAACAAGGTTTTAACTATTTGAGTGTAAAACACAACCTCCTCACACTTGAGCTGGACCTCGTCCTCGAGGTCTCATTTTAATGCACAAAGTTTTAGAAATAAAGGCACATTTTTTTTGTTCTTTCCTCACACTTGAGTTTTGAAAAGATTTTGTGAAGAGGAATAATGAAAACAGGAATAAAATTGTTTTAAAAATATCGTCCATGATCAGTTTTTTTTTGAAATCGGGTCGAAGCGTTCAACTCACAATTTGTTTATTGAAACACCACCTGCAATCACACAAAACAAACAAACAAAGTTATTAAAAACCTGGGTTGCCTCCCAAGAAGCGCTTCTTTAACGTCACTAGCTTGACGTTTGAGAGAGAACTTTCTGTAATGCAAGTCAGTCGTGGAGCACTCATCATTAGTGCCTCCACCTTATCCTCCAGGTATGCCGTCAGATGGCGTAGACCTTCGAACTCTCGTGACCACCGAAATGTGACATAATCTTCAAAGAACACATCGTTCGAACATGAAATTAACACATATCCTGCATCACTCTCATTAGTAGAATCAACGAGTATTTCAGGATTAGGTGCCTCTGGTTTCTCCAACCGCTCAAATGGAGTCATCAAGGTAAAAGTAGCGTGACTAGAGATTTGATACTCCTCTTGATGAGTTTTCTCTTCTTCATTTATGCCCTCAACATGAAAATCGCAAAGTTTAGATTCTGTGTCACTCTCTAAGAATGCATCCCAACTTCCTAACTCACTAACCCCACATATATCATCTAGGCAAACAGATCCTTGCCTAGAACAACTATGTTCGTCATCATTGAGTAGGGAGTCCAAGAAGGCATCATCGGAGAATGTTTCCTCCAAATCACACGTTTCAATAACAACTTCAACATGCATTTGGGCTTGTGTACGATGAACATCTTCATTAAGGCTATCCTTCAAGGATTCTTCAGGTGAGAGATCATCCATAGATGGTAGGGTAGGGCCGGTGTCACAAAGTATCTCCTCATATATGGTCTCTTCATCAACTTCAGTGGGCACTTCCAGAATGAGTTCTTTAGGACTAAGTTCTATGAGGACAGACTCTAGCTCAGTAGCAATGAGAGGCTCAAAAGAAATAGGGGTGCAAAGAGTTTCAACCGCCTCACCCATAGTTACCGCTGCCTCCTCCTCAGATTTAGCACCTTCCTCGTATGTCTCCTCTTGAATTTTGTGTTCATTATCATAAATGATTTGTTCACACAATTTCTTGATACTCTCGTCACGAGATGCTAGTTCAATCCTCGCGCTTTTTAATTCTTCCACAAACTCGAGCAAGGATGATTTCAATTTTTCGAGCTTATGTCCAGGAAAAGGTGAAATTTCAGAGTCAACCTCGTAGGAGTACTCGTTTGTGCCGGTGTGATGATTTTCTAGCCCTTCGTGGTAATTTTCATAATAATTAAAATTATCATGATAATTATCTTGATAGGAAAAATCATCATGGCGTTCAAAGTTTTGCCCTTGGTGGAAATAGTTATCTGGAAATTGGTAATCTCCATACTCCAAAGGTGGATTTTCGCACCATTGATTGTTATCCTCATAACCTTGCTCATAATATCCTTCATTTTGATTATTTTGGAAAAGTTGTTGTTCATTATATGGATAGTGATATGGTGGATGAGAATGAAAGTGTTCGCTTGAGTAATCCATGAGAAAATCTCAAGCAAACACGTGAGAACAAAACAAAAAAGAAATAGAAAGTCTCCCTAACTTGAATTCGCCCATGCTAAAATCAAAATCAAGAATTCACCGTGCCATTCCCCGGCAACGGCGCCATTTGATAACCGCTTTCGCGGCGTTGTAGTAAAACGGAGTCTAACCTTTCGGTTTTTCCCCGAGTATCGTGTCTCTTGAGGAATGGCGGAGGAGTTTCTTGATTTTAAGCTCAGTCAAAGGTTATCGCAAATTATAGGAAGCTTTCCAAATTAAAACTTTTGATTGATTTTCTAAACTAGTTTTTGAAAAATAAAGTAATTAAATTATGCAAATACTAATGATGGCTCAAAATTAAACTAAATGAAAAATATTAAACTCTAAATGGATTGATCAAAGAAGGGCAATGAATTGAATAATTAGAAATGGATATATTCTTGGACCTAGTAATTAGGGGAATTAAAACAACAATTGGACTAATAATTTCTTTTCTCATAGACAAGAATATAAATTACTTTCATTAATTTATCCTATTTCTAGGTTTCATTAATGTATTCAAAAATGGTTGGCTTGAATTAAATTCTAATCCCATAGACAAGGCAGAAATAATTCTCCAAAATTTTAATTAATAAAAATAGCCAAATTCATTAACTAATTAAATTCATTATTTAAGCAATTTGAATTTATTTCTCATAGACAAGATGTAAATCCATTTCATTAAAATTATCCTATTTCTAGGCCTTATTAATGTGCTTAAATAAAGTTGGCTCAAATTACTTTCTAATCTCATAGACAAGTTATAAATAATTTTCCAAAATTTAATTAATGAAATTGGCTAACAACTATTAATTACTAATTCATCAAATTGAATAACTAGCTCAATTAATTAATTTTAACCCCTAATTTTCGGCTAACAAGTCAATCCATATTCCTTTACTCAATTCATGCCCAAAACAAATTTAGCTACTAAACATTATTTTTGCATTCAACAATATGGTAAATAAATTAAACATTAACAAGGAATTAAACATGTATAATTGCAAAAATTAAACAAAAATAAGATATTGTCAAAATAAACTTTCTGTAACTACAATATGACTTTTTGTAATTTTTCACGAATTTTTAAACCTAAAATCCAATTTTAACCCTAATTGATAATTTTCCCACTTTTAACTATAAAATACAAAAGGAAATTAAAAATAGGCTAAATTCGTTCTAAATTTGTTTTTGACTACTAGGGGTTATATTACATTGAAATAAACTGGAATTAGGGCCGAGAATATTTTTTTTCTATTTTTGTGTAATTAATTTAATTTATGCAATAATAACACCTAATTACCGAAATTAATTAAAAATTACTTGCACTTCGTGAAAATTAACTTTCTTCAGATAAATAAAAACCTTGAGGCTAGTGAACAACTATATAATTAATTGGAATGAATTCAACATCAACAACTATTTTATTTAATTTATGGAAGAAAATGCGAAATACTAGATAAATATTCTGGAAATATTCGAAGAACAGATCGAGAAAACAAAGCACAGATTCAGATTCTACTCGTTGAGAAGATGAAAATACATATAAAGAACTTACAAATTGGAGCTAAAATGAAAAAGATATGAAAGATTGAAGTTGAAGGTGCAACAATGGTGGAAATCCGAGCTTTGAAGATGAAGAAGAAGACCTTTTTGAACTAGTTTTGGGCTAAGAATGGTGTATTTGAGTTCAGCAAAAATCGGGCTATTTATAGCACCAAAAATCTCGCAGGCCTCCAAACAGGCGGCCGCCTGCCGCCTTGCTCCGGCCGCATGTCGTCTCATCGCACCGACCGGTTGTTCGTTTCGTCGTCTTGTGCCGCAGACGGTCATCGAAGGCGGCCGCCTTCCGTCCAGTGTCGGCCGCCTTCCGTTTTTCTCCGGTTCGGTCAAATTTCCAAAAAAAATTTATTTTTCAAAAAAAAAACGGAAGGCGGCCGCGCAGGCCTCTATTTTTTGGCCGCCTGCCAGGCCGCTTATGAGTTTATTTGACCATCTTGTTCTTTATTTTGTGCTCTTCAACTTTCCCTTCTGGACCACTTTGAAATTCTGCTTGCTTCTTTCGGTATGATATCATTTTTCACTCAAATTGACGCATTTTGTGCTTAATTGACCCGAAATTTCGTCAAACATATCATGGACGTGATTTTTACCTGATTTCATGAAACTTGAACCAAAATATATAAAACATGCCTTGTTTTGCTATTTTCCAATCCAAAATCGCTTAAAATTGATAAGAAAAATAAGTACAAAAATGGACTTATCACCGACCCAAGTGCTTATCCTACTGCTTAATAACTTACCTTCTTTGAGACTATCTTCACTCAAGAGACGTACTTCTATACCACTAAAAGGCCCACTCTATCAGTTTGCAAAAATTCACTTTCTAAGTATAGCAGGTGCCTCAGCAGTTCCCTGGTGACCACCCAACTGCTGAGCCCTCTGCTCACATATACACATTTCCTTTGAAGATTTCAAACATCACCAGAAACTTACAATATCATCAACAAGAAGTTTTGCTCAAACGGATCTCTGAAAATCTGCTTATAACCTAAGCAGGTGGCTAAGCAGTTCCCTCAGTACCACTCAACTGCTGAGACCTCTGCTCTAGCAAAACTTGACCTTACACTTACTAAAGCATTTTCTCAGACAGCCCTCCTCATTCTAAACAAGATTCCATCATCACTTTCGTCATAAAGTCTATATCTATCTAGCAGTTGCCTCAGCAGTTCCCTGCTACCTAGCCCATTGCTAAGCCAACTGCCAAGCCAACTGCTAGCTATTTAAGTCCAAACTTCTCCAAGTCATAAAGTGATTAAACACTCATAGTAAAGACTTCCGATGTGCATCTATTAATCTCTCAAAAGATTATAGATCAACTCTTCTAGAGGGAAAACTTTGTAAAATCGAAAAACATTTAAAAATCTATTCACCCCCCCCCCCCTCTAGACTTTTACCCTATCCGGGACCATCAAGAACTAATGGAACTAGATGGAGAATGAGAACGAAAACAATTTCTAAATCTATTACAAGACTTTTCAACAAAATTAAAGATTTTAGAAATCTTCTTCGAGTGCTCAGGTCTTGTATCCTCGCTTGACTTCTTCTTCGGAACCCAGGTCATCCTTCCCGCATTGGATTTTGAGAAAACATTTCCTGTATGTGGAGCAGAAGATAAGTTCCTTTTCTTTTCAAAACAATTTTTCTTTTTATGAGTTTCAGAAAAGGAAGTTTCAGGAGATTTTGAGCCTTGAGAGGATTCGTCAGATAATTCAGAAATTTTCATTAAAAGATTTTCCTTTTCTTGTTTAAACTTTTCATGTTCCTCTTCAAAAGATGAGTGAAGATAAGCAATTTTCTTAATGAGAGGAGGAACGTAGGGTTCTGAAACTTCTGTTGTTGAGGCTTCTTCCTCACTAGACAATGTTATGATTCTCAGGAGGAGAAAGGGTAATATAGTCATCAGACAAAGGAGGTTTTCTAGTAGCATAGCTGGCATTTAAAGCAGTGTAATTGAAACTAATTTCAGCTTTAGCCCTATTTTTCCTTTTATCCTCTTCTTCCTCAATGGTTTCAGAAGCACCAATGAATTTCATAAGTGTAGTTAAACCTAAGTTCATGTACCTTATGTCGTACATTTGAAGGCAATCAATTTTCTTTAAGTTCTCAGGGTTTCGAAAACCTAGACCTTCTCTTGGATTATAAAATTCAGTGTCCTTTGGTTTGTTGTTTAACAGAAAAAAGGTTTGTTTTGATTGACCTCTCTTAGCAAGAATATCCTTTAACTCCTTAATTTTTGAGTAAAGACGACCTCGTTCATTGTTGATAAAGTCATAGCGAATAACAGCTTCAGAACGTTGTCGTTTATTCTCATCACGTTCCTTAGTTAAGTCACTAACAGTTTACTTAAGCTTAGTTACTTCAGACTCTAACTTAGAGACTCTATCACGTGAATCTTTTAAGCGACCAGTTTCATGAGCTCCTTCCAACACTTGTTTTTCCAGAACTTTTTTATTATTAGCAAGTCTGTCTTCAAGTTCTTTTACTTTGTTTTTCTCTCTTTTAAGAGAAGTGATTAACTCTTTCATCTTGTCATTTTGTTGAGAAATTAAAGAGTTTAGATTGCTTACCTCATTCTCAGCAGATGTGGATCCATTGTCCTCTTCTTCACAGTCATCACTTTCACTTCCAGATTCAGTCACTCTTGCCATCAGTGCCAAGTTTTTTGACTCACCATCTTCAGAATATTCGAGCCAGCTGTCATGTTCCGCCATAAGGACAACTCCTTGCTCCTTTTGTTTAGCGAGCTGTGCCTTCTGCATGTAGTAGTTGAAGTCCTTCTTTTGGCGGATCGACACTCTTTAGCAAAGTGTCCAGGCTTTCCACATTTGAAACGCTTCATTGGGTCACTGGTGACAGCCTTATCAGATGGTTTGTTGACCCTTTCAGAGTAGTTAGAGGAAGAAGTTCTTTGTTTGTTGTTTGTGGCCGGATTTCTGAATCTAGTGAACTTCTTGTTGATTTTCCTCGTCATGTTCGTCAGCAGAGCCAGCTCTTTCTTCAGTTCATTGATTTCAGGATCAGAATCAGACAAGTTCTTCTCTTCATTGGATGAGTCATCTTCAAAGATAACTTTTGGAGTCTTTTCTTTCTTCTTTTTCTCAGATGAGAGGAGAGCAAGAGTATCAACAATGTTCTTTCCCTTTGAAGAGTTGACTTTTTCACGAATATCCTCAGAGAATTCACCTAGACAGTCATATAAATTGTGGATGGTTAGCTCATCTAGGTCTTTCTTCTGTCTGGTTCGCTTGGCAGTGAAGTATGCCCAGATTTCAACAGTCGAATAATCTAATATTAATTGGAAGAATTTAAAACAGTAGAAGAGAAATCTCACCAATAACGTATACCGTGTATATAGAATGATGAATCCATGAAGAACAATTACACAGTACTCAAACGAACAAGCTAGAGAGAAAAATTCTAATCTACTAGCTCTACAGAGAATAATATGCAGAATAGAACTTGTAGAGACTTAGAGAGCAGATTCGGCCATCCCTGCCTGTATTTATAGGAGGGATATCCGAAATGCCTATTCTATTTAGGAAACATACAGCTTAGGCGTGTGGGCTTATTAGAGATAGATTAAATTGGCCTATTTCTCTCTCAGCTAATCTAATTAAATACAAAGACTCATTAATTAATTTGAACACAATAAAATAATATTCTAACACTTTAGCCCCATACAACAACATGCACTACTCTACTCCTTTTCACCACATTACATGTGCCTCAAGGAGTGGGGGTTTGGAAGACCCCTTCGGGAAAAATCTAAAAATACAAATCTCAAAATGCAAAGTGTCAAGGACCCCCCAAAAGCAACAACATAATCCCTCGGGTCCCAAATTGTGGGGGACTAAGGGACTGCCCTCGGTAAAACGTGCAAACAACGAACTTCTCACCAACTTTACAAACTACAATGGCGCAACGTCAGAGAACAAACACAGATTACTCCTTTTTCCTCAAGTACCTTTCGGCAAAAGGAGTGAGGGACTCCTGATGGAGTATATGGCCCAGGGACCCCCGGCCCATAGACTCCAACTACTCTAACAAAGGCCCAACGGGTCCAGGAAGTGCAGCAGGCCCAAATCACATCGCCCCGAGTAACAGGAAGCCCACAGTTCCCGTACAGACGCCTTCGGCCCCCTTGCCGAAGGCCCCAGATTCTCACAAGACGGCTTTCTCAGACAAACGAGGTCACTGGGAGAAAACAACGAAATCAGTAGCCTTCGGCACCCAGAGCCCTCGCCACTAGGAGGCCCCCCGGCATGAAGAGCCTTCGGCTAAACATCTACGGTCGAAGGCACCTTCCTCGACAGAATCTGCTCTCCACATGCGCCTGGATCGCCGTACCAAGTACGATGTCACATCCAACCGCCGCATTAAATGCGGCCACATGTAATTGTCAGTGCCACCCCGATTGACATGACCCTCGGCCGTCGGATGCTTGACACGTGTCCTCGTCTCGCATTTATTACTAGCTTAAATAGCACCCCCTTTCCCCGTTGTGAAGGACGCTTTAAGCAACATACTGAATACATATTTTCTCTCTTACTTTTGCTCTGACTTCTCTCTAAGTTACTCCCCGCAGTAACCCCTCGGATAAGCTACCCCCCGGGTACACTATCCATCACTAATATTTTTGGATCTTTATGCCGTGAAGTTTGCGTAGCTCACCATCGTTGCAGATACAAAAGCGAAAGAACAAGAGAGATCTTCCAGATTTTAATTTCTAAAAACAGACCTTTTTTTCTTTTTAACCCGGTAGGCAAACCACCAAAATCGGTGGGGTAAACTCCGGAGAACGTTTGCCGGATTTTATAACCAATCAACCAAACAATACAAAGAGTGAGAGGGACTAAGCCAAAACCTCATAAGGGTATACCCGATGGTTCTAAAACAAAAATTATCTAATTCTGATCAAATTTCTGAAAAAATATTTTACGTACGAAAATTCTGTCAAATTCGTATAATGTCATTAGAATCAGTTTAGCTCTGATACCACTGTTAGGAAATTGATGTAACGTACCTCGAAAGTACAACAGCAAAGTTTAAAATTTTCCCAAACAGATCTTTCCTGATTATGACAAAACAATGAATAAGATAATAATAACATATCTGAGTTAGAACTTACAGATCTTCCAATCTAGCGGTGATAATCCTTGACCTTAGGTATCCACGTGATTTCTCCTTTCCGAACGAACTGTTAGATCTCCCATAGAGAAAGGCTAGGAAATCTCTTCGCAGGGAAATAAACTAGTAATACTGAATCTGAAAACTTCGTATATAAATTATGAAGGAGGAGGATGTATTTATACCAGTTCTAAACTAGTTTGCCAATCACAATGAAAGTCTTTCTCATTAATGAGTTCTAGTCCAACTAGGACTAATACTCATAACTAATTAAATAAAGATATAACAATAATATACATGGTACGTACATACTAAATGGGAATGGGGAATTCACAACCTCATTCCCTTGATGTACATATATTATTATTTTATTTGCATTTTCTTGAATCCATTTTAATTCCAAATTGTACTCAAGAAAATACTAACTTTATTTAATTATAAATACATCTTAATTAAGTATAATAAATCTAATTTATCACACTTAATTTATTCTATCAAATAGAATTCTCCTTTTTTTTAACTCGGAAGGTCAACCACCAAAATCAGTGGGGTAAATGATGAGAGTCATTTACCGATATTTTATTAATAAATTAAAAGGAATACAGAAGAGAGGAGGACCAGAAAAATAGAACTCTCCTTCAACATCACGAATTAAATATGTTTAATCTAGTTTATATTTAATCCATTTCCAGTATTATGAATTAGATATTATTTATTCCAATTAATATTTAATTCCTTCTAACAATTCAATCGGAAGGTATAATCACTTGTTGTGTGACCCATAGGGCCTTATATATTAAGCACTAATCAAATAAAGGTCTTAGTAGAATCCCTAGACGATTTACCAGACAAACTTAATATATAAGGACGTTTGTGAGGACTATTCAAACTCTCTGTAATATAGAGCTCATAGTGATACGGTCCTTTCATTCAACGAACATTCAACTAAGTCTAGAACATGATATTGTGTCTATTCCAATAACTCTGTCTCTGTCTCTCAATCTTTCTAGATGATCCATAACGTTCATATTCTATATCCAAAACGAACATATCTTTGCATTGGCTAATGACTTTATGATCCATCTAGATATGAGAAGAAGAATGTTCTCTCTTAATCTATTATGAGGAATGAATCCTTTCTTGGCTCAACTACTACTCCATGTGCTTCGTGATGCACCCAACACAAGCCGTATCTACCCCAATTGGAGTGCAAGCGTTGGTCATGGTCAAAGTACATCACTCCGCACATGTAGTACGTATTTGTCACGCCCCGGACCGCATCCGAGCCACGTAGACAACCGCCGTACAACCCGATAAGAACAACAACAGTTCATCCCTATTGAGTTGTACAAGGCGTCCGATTGATTCTATTGCCAAACCGATTAGTAAACACATACAATCAACATCAATATCATAATCAAACAAATGCGGAAATAATAAAATGTTTGATACTTAGCCACACGTGGCAAACACGGGCACGCAGGCCCCCAACTGTTTTAATGAAAATATTGTTCAAAAATCCATGAGCAGTTTATACATTTGAAATATGAATGGAAGCAAGAACCACGTCTTCCTTCTCGATCGATCACCCTAGGCAAAGGTGCAGGTAGTAGTACCCTAGCCTCAACCTGAAAATGTGAGGGGCCCCGGAGGGGTCAGTACTCCATAGAAGTACTAGTGACAAACACACTATATGAAGAATAACTAATGTTTCAGACACGAGACCCAAAAATAGGGTGATACATATATATATGTGACTCATTCATCCGATGATACATACTGTATATATATATATATATGTAAAATACTCGACCCGTAGGTCATTTCATTCAAAGAGTCTTTTAGAGATAAAGTTCTTACCTGACCTTTCTCACCCTTTTCCCGAATGCCTAGCTCACCAGCTACATTCTACATTCATAATGTCCTACCGAGTTTTGGGAGCACTTAGCATCCCGGGGATACTCAACCCCAACCGAGTTTCAGGATCATTAAATGTTCCGGGGATGCTCAACCCCAACCGAGTTTCAGGATCATTTGCAGTCCCGGGGATGCTCAACCCCAACCGAGTTTCAGGATCATGTATAGTCCCGGGGATGCTCAACCCCAACCGAGTTTCAGAATCATTTAATGTCCCGGGGATGCTCAACCCCAACCGAGTTTCAGGATCATTTATAGTCCCGGGGATGCTCAACCCCAACCGAGTTTCAGGATCATTTGCATGTCCCGGGGATACTCAACCCCAAACTAAATCCTTACCAAACCCTAACCTGGATATGGCTAACCTTTCGTTCCTTCAACTATGGACAATACCTAGCCCTATAGTCATATAACCATCCTTAGAAACCAATGTGGGCGGGTCCAACCTGAACGGCCCACATTAACCCGCTCAAAACTGCCCGTTTTGAACATAAACCAATACTCGATCGAGTATCTACCCATACTCGGTCGAGTACAGGAGGCGGTAGCCCCCCAAAGCTAATTTTCCATGTTTACTCGATCTAGTATCTACCTATACTCGATCGGGTATAGGAGACAGTAGCCCCCTGGGCAATTTTTCAGCAAATACCCGGTCGGGTATGAGTCAATACCCGGTCGGGTATGGCAGTTGACTTGGCGGTCAACGCCCCTTTTGACCACCCAAACGGAGTCCGATTAACTTGAAATTTTATACACATATACTTCTTGATGTCCTCGATCCAAAAACACCATTTTGGACCCCTGGATCATCACACAAAATATTTTATCACATTTTTAATCACCAAACCTACATAACATGCTTTTCAACTATGTCTTATGCAAAATCATGGCATAAGAAAATACTTGATTATCTTTAATCATTCCACAAAACATATCCTTGATTACCTTAGGTAATCTCATGCCTAACGCAAAAGTTATAAATCATAAAGCCGTCTTCTCACCTTAATGAAGCTTATGAAGTTCTAGCCTTCCCGATTTAGCTCCGGCGAAACTCCGGCGAACTTCAACGAACTCCGGCGACAGCTCCGGCGACCCTTTCAACTCCGTGAAAGTTCCTTGAATACCTTAGACAAGTTACTAACAAGGTTTTATCATCACAAAACCCATAGTAATACAAATAACCTCCAAAAGGTTATTTCCCGGCGAACCGGTTACTTTGGCTTCTAAGTCCGTTCTTGGACTTAGAACCACCTTCCAACCCCTCTTTCTACACATCCCAACTTGTAGAAAAATCCTACGGTGTGAAATATGATTGAATAATCATATAAGAGGATTAAAGACACGAAATGGGATTAATGGAGACATTACCTTGTTAAACACAAGTTTTCCCACCTAAACTCCTCTTTTCGCTTCTCTTTTTCCTTTCTTCTTCCTCCCTTAACTTGGTGCGTGTATGATGGATGAAAATGGAGTTTTTCCTGACCTTCTATCCTCAGTGGTTCTGGCTTGGACGAAGTGTTGTGAGATGGGATGATTGGAATGCCTTTTTGGCATTTCTCTCAATAATGGCATGGGATAGGTCCCATTCATTTTATTGTTTGCTCCACAATCACTTCATGTTCCCTCCTCTATCTTTCTTGTGCGGCTCCCCCTATTCATTTGCAGCCCAAAAAACGTGGGTTGGCCCCCACTTATGTGGGAGGTCAACCCTTTGTGTCCTGGAGTGTACAATCGGCCCCGAAAGTTGTATTTTCCGGACTGTTTTAAGTATATTTTATTTTATCGGGTCAAATAAAATATAACACTTGTTACCAATCCTTATTGGACCTTAGAATCAATATGCATTCCCCAACTTTAATTTAGAAGTCTCCGAAATCCCTTTTTGGGCTGTCTCTGATAAATTTGCCGATACCGATAATTTGGCCCCGTTTGACCAACCGGTCAACTATATGCCATTGCCATGGCCCAATTAGGATATCCACCACCATATTCATATTATCTAGTCCAAGATTAATATAATATGTGGTCCCGATAATACCGGGCGGCCCCACATCCAGTGTGGGCCCCACGTGAATTCTACTATTCACGTAATAGAAATGATAAAAATTTACAATCACGTAAAAATGCTTTTATACATTCCTCAAGGTTCAATACATAATTTGGTACAGTACAAATACTCGGGGGCGGTGTTACAAGTTCTACCCCCCTTATTTGGGATTTCGTCCCCGAAATCCACGTGTCTAATCAAACAGAAATGGATATTGTTCCCTCATTAGGGTCTCCACTTCCCACGTTTACTCCTCGACACGATCACTCTTCCAAAGTACTTTTATCATCGGCACCTCTTTGCTCCTTAGCTTCTTTACATGTCGGTCTATGATCTTTACCGGCTGTACCGTATAATGTAGGTCTTCTCGGATTTCTACCGGTGGTTTCTCAAGAATATGTGACGGGTCCCGCACATACTTCTTGAGCATAGAAACATGAAATACATTATGAATCTTTTCTAACTCTAGAGTCAACTGAAGTCGGTAAGCTACAACCCCAATCCTTTCAAGGATTTTGAACGGGCCTATGTAACGTGGGTTAAGCTTACCCCGACTGAGGAACCTGATGATCCCTTTCCAAGGTGATACCCTCAGAAATACCTCGTCACCAACCTCAAATTCCAACGTCCTCCGACGTTTATCAGCATAGCTCTTCTGCCGGTCTTGGGCAGCCTTGAGCCTATCCTGTATGACTTTTATCTTCTCCTTAGTGATCTCAACTAACTCGGTTCTCTCGAGCTTAGCCTCGCCGACCTCGTCCCAACACAATGGTGTCCGGCATCTCCTCCCATACAATGCTTCGTATGGAGGCATGCCTATACTTGCCTGATAACTGTTGTTATAGGCGAATTCCACTAAAGCCAACTGATTGTCCCAGCTCCCCTGGAACTCCAAGGCACATGCCCTCAACATGTCCTCCAAGATCTGAATCACCCGTTCAGATTGCCCATCCGTTTGAGGATGAAACGCGGTGCTAAACCGCAATTTCGTACCCATGGATTCCTGGAACTTAGGCCAAAACCGTGATGTGAACCGTGGGTCTCTATCCGATATTATAGTAACCGGAACCCCATGCAGTCTCACAATCTCATCTGTGTACAATTTGGCCAACCGCTCGAGCGTATAGGTAGTGTTGATAGGTAGGAAATGAGCGCTCTTGGTCAGCCTATCGACTACCACCCATACTGCGTCGTAGTTCCTAACCGTCCATGGTAGACCCACCACGAAGTCCATGGTAACATGCTCCCACTTCCATTCTGGAATGGTAAGTGGTTGTAGTAACCCTGCTGGGTGTTGGTGCTCTGCCTTAACCTGTTGACAAGTAAGGCAACGGCTCACGTATTCTGCAATTTCTCTCTTCATTCCCGACCACTAGTAACTTTCTTTCAAGTCCCGGTACATCTTTGTACCGCCCGAGTGCATGGCATACGCAGATGAGTGAGCCTCCTCAAGGATAGATTTTCGGAGCTCCTCATCCGATGGCACACACACTCGTTCCTTGAATAGTAGAAGTCCATCTTCTCTCTCACGGAAACCCTCGACGGGCCCCACAAGCATCCGTTCCCGGATTTCCTGAAATTCCTCGTCATTGCCTTGACATGTTCTGATTTCATCTAATAAGGTGGGTCTCACCTTAAATCTGGCCAATAGCGCCCCATCCGTGGATATCTCCATGTGTGCCCTCAATGCCCGTAAGCATGTGAGTAAAACCCCTGATGATGAGCTCTTCCTGCTCAGTGCATCGGCTACAACATTAGCCTTGCCTGGATGATAGTCAATGATCAAGTTGTAATCCTTAATCAACTCCATCCATCTCATCTGTCTCATGTTCAACTCTTTCTGAGTGAACACATACTTCAAGCTCTTGTGGTCGGTGTAAATGTGACACAACTCCCCGTAGAGGTAGTGCCTCCAAATCTTCAATGCAAATACCACCGCACCTAGCTCCAGATCATGTGTGGGGTAGTTTACTTCATGCTTCCTCAACTGTCGAGAAGCATAAGCAATTACCTTCCCTGATTGCATCAGTACACATCCCAGTCCCTGAATGCTAGCATCGCTGTAGATGTCATACCCTAACCCTTGCACGGGCAAGGCAAGCACTGGTGCTTCGGTCAAACATTTCTTTAGCTCAAGAAACCCCTTCTCACACTTGTCATCCCACACAAACTTAGCCCCCTTTTTAGTGAGCTTCGTGAGTGGAGATGCTATCACCGAGAACTTTTCCACGAATTTGCGGTAATACCCCGCTAAACCGAGGAAACTCCTTATCTCCTTCACGTTCTTGGGCCTCTCCCAAGTAGTGACCGCCTCAATCTTTGAGTTATCAACTGAAATGCCCGAGCCCGATACCACATGCCCGAGAAAACCGATCTCCCCAAGCCAAAATTCACATTTAGAGAATTTGGCAAAGAGTTGCTTCTCCCGCAGTGTTTCAAGCACAAGCCTTAGATGTTTTTCGTGTTCCTCTTCATTCATGGAGTATATCAAAATGTCATCAATGAACACTATGACGAACTGGTCTAAGTATTGGTGAAATACTCGGTTCATGAGGTCCATGAATGCCGCGGGGGCGTTCGTAAGCCCAAACGACATTACTAGAAACTCATAGTGACCATACCTTGTACGGAATGCACTTTTGGGTATGTCACTCTCCTTGATCTTTAGTTGATGGTAACCTGACCTCAAGTCAATCTTAGAGAACACCGTTGCCCCCCGTAGTTGATCAAACAAGTCATCGATCCTTGGCAAAGGATATTTGTTCTTTATCGTGACCTTGTTCAACTGACAGTAGTCGATACACATTCTGAGTGTACCATCCTTCTTCTTTACAAATAGTACCGGTGCTCCCCATGGTGAATGACTCGGCCTGATGAATCCGCTGTCCAGCAATTCTTCCAATTGCACCTTCAACTCTTGAAGTTCAGCCGGTGCCATCCGATATGGAGGAATCGAGATGGGTTTTGTACCGGGTTCTACTTCAATGGTGAACTCAATTTCTCGATCTGGTGGGAGTCCCGGGAGTTCTTCAGGGAAAACTTCTAGGTACTCACTCACCACTCTCACCTCAGTGAGTCTCTTTTCCTTGCCCTCCTTGCCTATGACATAGGCCAAGTATGCTTGACACCCTTTCCTCATCATACGCCTTGCTCTTATGGCCGATATGATACAAGGGTTGAATTTCCCTCTATCTCCCTCGAAGCATAGAGTGTTTCCTTCTCCATCCTTTAGTTCCAACACCTTGGTGTAGCAATCTACCTTCGCGTGGTGTTTTTCGAGCCAATCCATGCCAAGTATAGCATCAAACTCGAGCATATCTAACGGCACAAAGTCACCCGTTAGACAGTGCCCCCCTATCCCTACATTACACGAGGGATAGTAGTGTTTCCGCTCTACATCATCTCCCAATGGCGTAGAGACCAGCAAAGGTTGCATCATTGCTACCAAAGGCATGTTCAATCCCTTGGCAAACGCTTCGCTCACAAATGAATGTTGTGCCTCGGTATCGATGAGAATTCTCGCATCCCTATCGTTGATCTTTAGTGTTCCTACATATATAAGTCATGTAAGGCACCCTATTCGACATCCCGACAGAAAAGGACCGGACGGAAAAATTTCAGCCTAGAATTACCCTATACCCAGTCGGGTATCACTCGAGTCCTTAAGGAGAAACCCCCCTGTTTTCCTTGCTCGGTCGAGTACCAGCCTCGAATTCGGGCAAAATGTCAATACCCGGTCGGGTATATACCTATACCCGGTCGGGTATCACTCAAAATCCTCAAATAAAAGCTCCCTGTCTCCGACGCTCGATCGAGTACACACTTCGAAGCTCAAAATCTACACATACCCGATCGAGTATATAGCCATACCCGATCGAGTATTGCTCGAAATGTCAAAAATAAAGCATTCTGCCTTGGCTGCCCGAACGGGTGCATACTTCAAACTCGAAGTGTGGCTTATACCCGGTCGGGTCTATAGGGGCACCCGATCGGGTCCTTCATATTTTTGAAGATTTTTCAACCAATTACATAATCAAATACGTGTGAAATCAAGAGATTACCTGCAATTGAGTCCGGGTTGGGCCGAGCATCAGCCTCGGTCATTGCATACACCCGTGCTTGGGTCCTCCCTTGATTAACGGACGCGGTGTTGCTAGCCGTGGGTCCGCTCCTTCCCGTGCCGGCCTGAGACGGCCCCGCACGTCCCCTACTAGTCGTAGGTCCTCCCATGGCTCCCGATGGTCCTCCCCCGTTCAGCATTGGACAAGAGGATTTGAGGTGGCTCGTGCTACCGCATTTGAAGCACTGGGGTGGTTCATTGCACCTTCCCCCATGGTTCTTACCGCAGTTTGCGCACCTGGGTGGTCCCACACCCCCCGGTTTGGGCCCTTGCCCTCCTGAACCTTTGTTCCTTTTCGCCGGTGGTGTCGGCGCCCTGAATGAATTGCCACCCCCAGCGTGATGCTTCCGGGAGTGGTCTTGGGGTCCCGAGTTTCCCCATCTTCTCTTCTTCGCCTCCTCGGCGTCCCTCAACTTCCTCTCGTTCCATTGGGCTTCCCCAAGGAGCCCCTGATCGACAATGTGGCTAAATGTCATGTTGTGATGGTAAGTAGCCCGGTCACGGATGTCCAACTGTAGAGCATCCCAAAAATGATTGGCCATACGATTTTCATCCAAAGAGTATTCTGGGATGAATCGGGCCAAGTCACGGAACCTTTGCTCCAATTGCCTCACCGAGCAACCATCCTCCTGTTTCAGGTTTGTGTACTCTCTTCTTTTGTGATTGACTTCAAAAGTTGAGTAGTACTGATTATAGAACTCCACTTTGAACTTCTCCCAAGTGGCCTCACCGTGGAACTTTCCTTCCACGCCTTCCCACCATACAGCAGCTACCCCTTCTAGTAGCCTGGTGGCAACCCTCAACTTCACGTCGAGTCCAATTTGCATATCCCTAGAAGCATCATTCAGCTTCTTAATCCAGTCGGCGGCCTCGGATATGTCGCCCTTGCCATCAAATGATTTGCACCCCAAGGCCCTGGCCTCCTTGAGATACTTGGAGATACGCACCATCGTGTCTCCCCCAAATGCTCCAGATGGAGCACTAGAAGCACCTCGGCTTCCCTGCCCCATGGTTCGCCTAGCCTGTCTAGCTTGGCGCCGCTGCTCTCTCTTTGCTTTATTCTCGAGGTACCACTCTAGTACCTCACTCATGCGGTCATAATGAGGATCATCATCCTCATCTTCTTCCTCAAAGTCCTCCCCGTTGTACGGGGTCTCCTCTTGCTCCGTGCTTAGAGCATAGGTGAAGTCGTCCGGTTCGGTGGCCCATGACGGGTGCACGGAACCGACGCGTGTGCTACTTGTCGTCGGCGTGGTAGAACGCCCACGACCCCTGCCTCGGCCTCCTCCTCGGCTTTGGCCCCGGCCTCTACCCCTAGAGGTCCGTGATTCCGCCCGAGTGGCATGCCCGGTGGCCCCCGGCACATGCCATGTCGGATTCCTCCTAGTTATCCTGCGTCCACCCTCCATTTCTGAAAGAAATAAGGAATGAGACATTAGACTCGTTTCAATGTCAATTGACGGAGTAGTACGAAAGACACCACTTGGTCCAACATTATGGCCAATAAACTGTTAAGGGTACCGTCTTAACAATAAGAGGTCAATAACCTGGTTTCCAACGGTTCCTTAAGTACAAAAAACTGTTGCTCATGGTTTTATTCAAAACTTTTTGAGGATAACAATATTGAGAGGTTAATTATATAGTTTAGAAATCGATGGCTCTGATACCACTTAATTGTCACGCCCCGGACCGCATCCGAGCCACGTAGACAACCGCCGTACAACCCGATAAGAACAACAACAGTTCATCCCTATTGAGTTGTACAAGGCGTCTGATTGATTCTATTGCCAAACCGATTAGTAAACACATAAAATCAACATCAATATCATAATCAAACAAATGCGGAAATAATAAAATGTTTGATACTTAGCCACACGTGGCAAACACGGGCACGCAGGCCCCCAACTGTTTTAATGAAAATATTGTTCAAAAATCCATGAGCAGTTTATACATTTGAAATATGAATGGAAGCACGAACCACGTCTTCCTTCTCGATCGATCAACCTAGGCAAAGGTGCAGGTAGTAGGACCCTAGCCTCAACCTGAAAAATGTGAGGGCCCTCGGAGGGGTCAGTACTCCATAGAAGTACTAGTGACAAGCAGGCTATATGAAGAATAACTAATGTTTCAGACACGAGACCCAAAAATAGGGTGATACATATATATATGTGACTCATTCATCCGATGATACATACTGTATATATATATATATATATATATATATATATATATATATATATATATATATATATATATGTAAAATACTCGACCCGTAGGTCATTTCATTCAAAGAGTCTTTTAGAGATAAAGTTCTTACCTGACCTTTCTCACCCTTTTCCCGAATGCCTAGCTCACCAGCTACATTCTACATTCATAATGTCCTACCGAGTTTTGGGAGCACTTAGCATCCCGGGGATACTCAACCCCAATCGAGTTTCAGGATCATTAAATGTTCCGGGGATGCTCAACCCCAACCGAGTTTCAGGATCATTTGCAGTCCCGGGGATGCTCAACCCCAACCGAGTTTCAGGATCATGTATAGTCCCGGGGATGCTCAACCCCAACCGAGTTTCAGAATCATTTAATGTCCCGGGGATGCTCAACCCCAACCGAGTTTCAGGATCATTTATAGTCCCGGGGATGCTCAACCCCAACCGAGTTTCAGGATCATTTGCATGTCCCGGGGATACTCAACCCCAAACTAAATCCTTACCAAACCCTAACCTGGATATGGCTAACCTTTCGTTCCTTCAACTATGGACAATACCTAGCCCTATAGTCATATAACCATCCTTAGAAACCAATGTGGGCGGGTCCAACCTGAACGGCCCACATTAACCCGCTCAAAACTGCCCGTTTTGAGCATAAACCAATACTCGATCGAGTATCTACCCATACTCGGTCGAGTACAGGAGGCGGTAGCCCCCCAAAGCTAATTTTCCATGTTTACTCGATCTAGTATCTACCTATACTCGATCGGGTATAGGAGACAGTAGCCCCCTGGGCAATTTTTCAGCAAATACCCGGTCGGGTATGAGTCAATACCCGGTCGGGTATGGCAGTTGACTTGGCGGTCAACGCCCCTTTTGACCACCCAAACGGAGTCCGATTAACTTGAAATTTTATACACATATACTTCTTGATGTCCTCGATCCAAAAACACCATTTTGGACCCCTGGATCATCATACAAAATATTTTATCACATTTTTAATCACCAAACCTACATAACATGCTTTTCAACTATGTCTTATGCAAAATCATGGCATAAGAAAATACTTGATTATCTTTAATCATTCCACAAAACATATCCTTGATTACCTTAGGTAATCTCATGCCTAACGCAAAAGTTATAAATCATAAAGCCGTCTTCTCACCTTAATGAAGCTTATGAAGTTCTAGCCTTCCCGATTTAGCTCCGGCGAAACTCCGGCGAACTTCAACGAACTCCGGCGACAGCTCCGGCGACCCTTTCAACTCCGTGAAAGTTCCTTGAATACCTTAGACAAGTTACTAACAAGTTTTTATCATCACAAAACCCATAGTAATACAAATAACCTCCAAAAGGTTATTTCCCGGCGAACCGGTTACTTTGGCTTCTAAGTCCGTTCTTGGACTTAGAACCACCTTCCAACCCCTCTTTCTACACATCCCAACTTGTAGAAAAATCCTACGGTGTGAAATATGATTGAATAATCATATAATAGGATTAAAGACACGAAATGGGATTAATGGAGACATTACCTTGTTAAACACAAGTTTTCCCACCTAAACTCCTCTTTTCGCTTCTCTTTTTCCTTTCTTCTTCCTCCCTTAACTTGGTGCGTGTATGATGGATGAAAATGGAGTTTTTCCTGACCTTCTATCCTCAGTGGTTCTGGCTTGGACGAAGTGTTGTGAGATGGGATGATTGGAATGCCTTTTTGGCATTTCTCTCAATAATGGCATGGGATAGGTCCCATTCATTTTATTGTTTGCTCCACAATCACTTCATGTTCCCTCCTCTATCTTCCTTGTGCGGCTCCCCCTATTCATTTTCAGCCCAAAAAACGTGGGTTGGCCCCCACTTATGTGGGAGGTCAACCCTTTGTGTCCTGGAGTGTACAATCGGCCCCGAAAGTTGTATTTTCCGGACTGTTTTAAGTATATTTTATTTTATCGGGTCAAATAAAATATAACACTTGTTACCAATCCTTATTGGACCTTAGAATCAATATGCATTCCCCAACTTTAATTTAGAAGTCTCCGAAATCCCTTTTTGGGCTGTCTCTGATAAATTTGCCGATACCGATAATTTGGCCCCGTTTGACCAACCGGTCAACTATATGCCATTGCCATGGCCCAATTAGGATATCCACCACCATATTCATATTATCTAGTCCAAGATTAATATAATATGTGGTCCCGATAATACCGGGCGGCCCCACATCCGGTGTGGGCCCCACGTGAATTCTACTATTCACGTAATAGAAATGATAAAAATTTACAATCATGTAAAAATGCTTTTATACATTCCTCAAGGTTCAATACATAATTTGGTACAGTACAAATACTCGGGGGCGGTGTTACAGTATTGACCTCAAGTTGGACTATTACACTACTCGATACGCCGATAATCACATAGACACATGAATAGAATTTATCAAATGGTTTCTCGGTTGGTATGCCAATATTCTCTAAAATATCTATGTGACCATCATGAATTACAGGAACTCATAGTTGTGAGATCAACTATACTTTCTAAAAGTATGATGCAGTCCACATACCAATCTTATCGCATATCATCAATATCCTATTCTTGATGATCATTGATTGAGGCTATTTTAGGACCTTATGTTATATCATATATGTCACGCCCCGGACCTACCCGGACACGTCAACAACCCGCCGTACAGTACGATTAGTCAACCGCAGTCCAACTCATCCATACTATACAAGGCGTCTTGAATACCATTCACACGTAGTACATCCATAAACAAACATAATGTAAAATATTCATCAAAGCAGCGGAAACATTAATACAAGTGTTCAAGCCACACTTGGAATCATTAGGCATACAAGCCCCCAAATGATTATTCAGAAAATAGTATCCATGAGCATTATTTAAATTGTTTTCAAAACAGAAGCGGAAGAAGCACGAACCACGTCTTCTTTCCTTGATCTTCCCGAAGCAACAGGCGATAGTAGCAACCTCCAAGTTCTACCTGAAACTGTGAGGTGGCCTCTCCCGTGAAGGGGAGGTCAGTACTTAGAAGCATTTGACAAGTACAATGACAACTATACTAAGTATAATCAATGTTTCAATTTCTAAGACCCTCAATATAGGGTGATATTATATTATGGGCCATAACCCTCGGTTACCTTTTTTTTAAATATACTTACTTTATATAAAGTCAAGTAGTCAGCCCGTGGGTCCATATTCATTTAGAATCCACCATTTTAATTCCCCGTGACCACAAGCCACGAAAACCCCATAGGGTTCCATCGAGCCCTGATTGTATAGCAAGGGCTCGGCCCAACTACATATCTATACAATCCTTTAACTCAATTTAACACATCAAAATTATATGGCAAGGGCTCGACCCAACTACGTTTCCATACCAACCATAACTTCGTGGCAAGGGCTCAGCCCAACTACGTTTCCACGAAGATCACAAATACATGGCAAGGGCTTTGCCCAACTACGTTTCCATGTTAATCATATTACACGGCAAGGGCTCGGCCCAACTACATTTCCATGCAATCCTAGAGTCCGACTCTAATTTACTTTCATAGTCCGATTCTCAAACAAATCCTATGCCTAGAATTAATTCACTTGGGTAGCCTTTAGGCCTACCCCTAATACACCTTAGTGTTCGCACAATTCGACCTTAAAGTATCTCTTAAGACTACTTAAGGCATCTCTATTCACAATCTTATCTCTTAGGATTAATTCCATCATTTATTTATATTAATCTCCTGACTAGTATTTTAATACTAGTTGGATAATCTTAGAACCTACCAAGTTCTTAATTCACAATTGACATTTCATTTCAATTGATTTTCCAATCCAAATATAATTTGATCCCAATATCAAAATATCACTTTTATCCATTCATGAATTTCATACATGATTATCAAAATATCACTTTTATAAATGTGTAGAACTTCACATTCATCCCACCATATGATTTCTTAAAAATCATACAGAAAGAAACTAGTTAAAAGAGTAGAAATTGTGTTCTTACCTCTTCTTCAAGCTTTTTCTTGTTGGGTTTTCTTTCTTGGTGCTCCCTTGAAGCTTGGCTTTGTTGAGATGATTTCCTAGACCTTATCTCTCTATGCTCTGGTTCGTATGTTGAGAGACCAAGGAGGATGACCCTTCTCAATCAATAGGCAATTAAGCCAAAGACAAAATATGGGGTATGGGGCTTTGTCTCAAGGAGACTTCCTCCCATGCCTAGCACGCCCCTCCTCTATCATTTTGTCTCCCTTCCCAATTGATTGAGTCCAATTAATTTGTAGAATATTCCTAAGTGGGTGTAGAAAGTCCCTCACGATTATTCCAGCTATTTCTGGCAGGTTGGGTCAAAATAGCACTCGGGTTGCTTAATCATTTCCCTCAACTTTAGTTGGCATTTTATTGGGCTTCTATAATTATTATGATGACCCAACTAAATATTTGGTAGCCCATTCTCAATATTATGGACCCAATAAATAATTTAATTAATCATTCATTAATTAAATATATCATTCTTTTACACGAAATAATTCGCTAGAAAATTCAAATACATACTGAATTTTAAATTCAAGTACATCTGGGTGCGGTGTCACAATATAAGCTCCCACTTGATGAAGGAACAATATGCATTCCTATTTGAGTAGCATTGTGAATTTCGAGGACGAAGTTTCCGTTAAGGGGGTGAACTTGTGACACCGCACCCGGATGTACTTGAATGTAAAGTTCAATATGTATTTGAATTTCCCGGCGAATAAAATTGTGTACAAAATGATGGATTTAATTAATGAATGATTAATTAAATTATTTATCGGACCCGTAATATTGAGAATAAGCTATCAAATAATTAGTTGGGTCATCATAATAATTATAGAAGCCGAATAATGTGGCAACTAAAGTTGAGGGAAACATTTGGGTAACCCAAGTGCTATTTTGACCCAACCTTCCAGAAATAGCAGAAATAATTAGGAGGTACTTCCTACACCCACTTGGGGTTTTCCTACATGTGTTGAACACTCAAATTAATCAAATGGGAAAACTTGGGATGGGGTGGTGCGGGCAAGAGGAGGAGGAGGAGGAGGAGGAGGAAGCCTCCTAGAGGTGCTATCCTATCATTGCACTCATTGAAACAAACCTCACGGCCTAGGAAGAGCTCTCAAAGTCCTTTAGCTTGAGGAACTAATTAGAGAAGAAAATCCAAGAAGAAAAGCTAGAGTTTGAGGTAAGAGCTCAACTAGTATTTCTTTTAACTAGTTCTATGTTGTATAATATTTAAGAAATCATGTAGTGGGTTTAAAAAGAGATTCTACACGTTTAAAAGTGTAAAATATTGATACAAATGGTGATAATTAATTTAGAAGAGTTGGTGAATCGATAGAAGTCGAAATCGTCGAAAACCGCCACTTAAAAGGAGCTGATCGAAACTGCAAACTGATGAACAACGCCCGGCTTTTGTGAAAGCCGCCCGGGTTTTGGCTGCCAGTCCAGTTTTCCGCTTTCAATCGGCCTAGAACGGGGATTGATTAAGGGGGCTTAACAAAGGCAACTATTGTAGCACATCACGAGGTGAGGATGACTGACTATATTGCTTATAATTAGTAAGATAATTTCATATGATTAGCTAAAGTATTTAAATGTGATTTTCATGGATTATTAATGATTAATATTGCCTAAATGAGAATACTCTTGCTTATGAGTAAATGGAGCATGATATACAAATTTAGATGAAATTGTGTATGATTATTTATTATGAACATGATGGCATGATAGTGGAATTAAATATGTAATATTGTGATAAAATATACTTTTACTCGATGTGATGAATTCATTAATGGATAAAAGTGGTATTTTTGATATTGAGATTAAATTATATTTGGATTGAAAAATCAATTGGGATGAAGAATATGACTACGGATTAAGAACTTGGTTGTTCGAAGATTATCCGACTAGTATTGAATTACTAGTCGGGAGGTTAATACAAATGATGATAGAATTAATCCTAAGAGATTGGATTGTGAGTAGTGATGTCTTAAGAAGTCTTGAGAGATACTTTAAGGTTGAGTGGTATGAGCTCTAAGACATATATTAGGGGTAACCCTTAAGGGCGCGCACTACTCAAGCTAAGTTAGACTAGGCATAGAAAATGCTTATGGATTGAATGTTGTGACTAGATGTGGTGCTCTAGCACGAATTATAGGTGACTAGATGCGGTGCTCTAGCACGAATTAAGGATGACTAGATGCGGTGCTCTAGCATAATGTAGGGTGACTAGAGTGGAGACTTTAGCACGGCGAAGGAATAATAAATGAGCAGAGCTCTACTTTAGTGAAATAGTGCGTTAGGTAGAACCCTAGAACGGCGTAATGATTTACTAAAAAGTTATGACGACCATGACTAGCAGTCACGGGGAAAAGGAATGGATGTTTCAAAATGAAACGGGCCGACTACTTGAATACGGGGGAGGCCACTTCACATTTTTAGGTAGAAGTTGAAGCTTGCTACTAACACCCGGTACTTCGGGAAGATCAGGGAGGGAAGACTTGCTTCGTGCTTCCTCCGTTTCTTTTTTAAAAACAATCATATAAATGCTCATGGATATTTTCAAAAAAAATTCTCATGGATATTATTTTCTAAAGGGAAAAGGGGCAAATAGGCCCATGTACTAACCAAAAAAGGTCAAATAAGCCCTTATTTAGGAGGATCTGTCCGGCCGTCGTCATTTGGGGTGGTTCCCGGTGGAATTTTTTGATGAATTTTTATGATCATCTTATTCATCAAGTCTAGTTTACTCATACCAAATTTCAGCTAAAACTTCAATCGGGAAGGCATTTAAATGAATTCTTAAAGATAAATGTGATTCTAACTGTGCAGTTATTTTCAAGAATTCATTTGAATGTCTTCTCGATTGAATTTTTAGCTTAAAAACAATCATATAAATGCTCATGGATATTTTCAAAAAAAAAATGCTCATGGATATTATTTTCTAAATAATTATTTGGGGGCTTGCATGCCTAAGTTTGCCAAGTGTGGCTTGAATACTTGTAATAATGTTTCCGATGCTTTAAATGAATATTTTTACATTACGTTTGTTTATGGATGTACTGCGTGTGAATGATATTCAAGACGCCTAGTATAGTATGGATGTGTTGGACTGCGGTTGACTATTCGTACTGTACAGCAGGTTGTTGACGTGTCCGGGTAGGTCCGGGACGTGGCAAAACTGTTTTACAAAATTAACTTACGATGTACATTAAATAATTGAAACAAACATCGTAAAATGTTTACACTCCTATACTTTACACTCAAAGTGTTTACTTTACATCGTTATAAACGGCCTCAAAAAATGTAATGTAAGCACATGTATTGTAAGTACATGATTATAGTATGTATGTATTTTATCAAATACTCCTTAAATATTTTAAAGAGGTTGTTCCTTAAGGGTCGAAATGTTATGAACCATACTCGATCCATTTGGCAAAATAAATAAATGGTTTGAAATTGAGTCTGGGTAAACGGAATTAAACACACTCATAACATTTTTTTGGAAGAAAGATGTTTAAATTGATATCACAACATTGAGATAGGGGTAAAACGATAAAAGGACCTCAGGAAACCGCCAGCCCTCGAACTAGACCTAGAGTCAATCACCTTTAAAAAAACAATATGACTCGTTGATCCTATAATGGGCATAAATGAGCCAACGACTGTTAAAGCAGGTCTCCGATCACCCAATCCTAATGCAAAAGTCTTACAACAATGAAAGTAATCAACAGAAAAATAAACAATATGATCATGAAAAATAAATAACAAGCAAAAAGTAAAATTAAAATGATGCTTCCAAACTCTAGACTCTACTGCACTCCATGGTGGCGGTTCAGGAGGGATAGTCCAACAGTACGGTAGCTTCTTCCTCTCTTCGCCTCTTATTCATCATGTTCTCTGTCAAGCCTCCTCTATCGCCACCTAACACGAATGTCCTTGAATCCAAATCTGTTTTAGCTCCTAGTCTCATGCTTCGTCCATGACCTTTTGATCTCTTTTTTTTTACTCCAGGGGGGTCTGGGAGCTGGAGGCTGGGGGGAGCCTGGAGTAATCAGGTCTGAAGCTCATTCCATTGAGCTTCAAACCCATATGTGCCTAGCGGGATTCGAATTCGAGACCTCCCACTAGACACGGTAACCTCACAACCAGCTGGGCTGGAATGCCTTACGAATTGCAGAAGAAAGCCTCACAAAAATGCCGCACTTCCCCTTAGACGAGAGCAGCGAAAACAACCTCTAAATCGACAACCACTGCTATGCTCACACTCATACCAATTTAAAAAGGCAGATTGAGTCTAAACCCGACCCACGGACCCTCCAATTGTTGTAAACCCGCCCCTGGTTTGGGCATGTCACCACCAGGATTTGAGAATCTTTAGTTGTTTTCTTTACCTTATCTCCCTAACTCTTAAAGACCTAATTAAGGGCCATTGAGGCATTGAATAGAGGGAAAAGTATGCAAGTGTTCAGCAAGAAAAGTCTAAGGGAGTTTGTGGAATTTCCAATAAAAATTCCAACTTATTGTGTTAAAAATTTGCTTAACTATATTCTTCCTAGTTTTCTCCCCAAACACTAAACATAGCCAACCTTCTATAGCTCAATCTACCCTACCACTCGCTTGAAGGCCTGTGATAACATCTTGTACAAAAGCTTCTAGTGCCCAGTAACACATATGTATACAACAACATCCGAGCCTTAGTCCCAAAAGATATTGGGGTCGGCTAACATGAATCGATACATGATATCACAACCAAAAGAAAAAGAAGGAATAAAGATAAAAAGATAAGCTATTATGAAAAGATAATATAAAAAAGATGACTATATATAAAAATGATAAAAAAAAGGGCTGCAAATAATGCATATATATATACAAGGATAAAAAAACTAGGAAAAAAAAAGATGAGGGAAAAAGATTATCAAGATCACTCCTTCACGTGAATACCCGCCCTCCACTTAGTTCTCTCCAAAGTCATGCCCTCATCCAACCCCAGAAGAAGCATATCACTTCGAACTCCCCTAACCCACGTCTGTTTGGGTCTTCCTCTCCCTCTCTTCCCTGCCTCTTCTCCACACATCTCAACTCGCCTAACAGGTGCATCACTCGGTCTTCTACGCACATGACCAAACCACCGTAGGCGCGACTCCCGCATCTTGTCTTCAATAGGTGCTACTCCCACCCTTTTTCTGATTGTCTCATTCCTCACACGGTCCTTCCTAGTATGCCCACACATCCAACGCAGCATGCGCATCTCTGCCACACTCATCTTTTGAATGTGACATCGTTTCACCGCCCAACACTCTACGCCATACAGTAATGCAGGCCTAATTGCTGTCCTATAAAGTTTACCCTTCAGTCTAGTCGGCATACCTCGGTCGCACAGAAATCCTGACACACTCTTCCACTTCATCCACCATGTTCTGATTCTATGGGATACATCTCCATCTAACTCACCGTCCTTCTGAATTATGGAGCCCAAGTAACGGAACATATCGCTGACTTGTATCTCCTTACCATCCAGAGTAATTCCGCTATTACCACTACTTCTACCTCCACCAAACTTGCACTCCATGTGCTCTGTCTTTCTCCAACTTAGTTTGAAACACTTATTCTCCAATGTTTGTCGCCATACTTCCAACTTTGCTTTAAGACCTGATTGCGTCTCATCAATCAATACAATATCATCGGCAAACACCATGCACCACGGTATATCGTCTTGAATTGACTTCGTAAGTTCATCCATGACTATGGCAAATAAGAAAGGACTCAAGGCCGATCCTTGGTGCACTCCGATAGTAATAGGGAACTCTTCAGTCCTCCCTACACTAGTACAAACACTTGTAGTACAATCCTCATACATATCCCTGATGATGCTGATATACTTGCGTGATATGTCTTTCCTAGTTAAGGCCCACCAAAGAACTTCTCGAGGTACCCTATCATATGCCTTTTCTAAGTCAATGAACACCAAATGCAGATCCTTATGAGCATCTCTATACTTCTCCATAAGTTGACGAAGAAGGTGAATAGCCTCAGTTGTTGAGTGACCAGGCATAAAACCGAATTGATTCTCTGAAATCTTCACAGTCCTTCGAAGTCTTTGCTCAATCACTCGCTCCCAAAGTTTCATGGTGTGACTCATAAGCTTAATCCCTCGATAGTTGGCACATTCTTGTACATCACCTTTATTCTTAAATAAAGGGATAAGAGTACTCTTCCTCCAACTCGTTGGCATCTTGTTGTTTCTCCAAATCATGTTGAAGAAACTCGTTAACCACTCGACGCCTCTCTCTCCCAAACTTCTCCAAGCCTCGATCGGTATGCCATCTGGCCCCATTGCTCTTTTCCGTCCCATTTTCCTCAGAGCTTCTTTAACTTCCGTTGTTTGGATCCTTCTCACAAAATCACGGTTTACCATACAATCTGGTATGGACAAATCACCGATATCTTGCGTTTTGTTCCCGTTGAATAGTGTATCAAAGTATGACCTCCACCTCTCTTTTATCTCTCCGTCGTCCATTAATATCCTCTGATCAACATCCTTCACACACTTAACTTTTGCAATATCTTGAGTTCTGCGATCACGAAGACGAGCAAGTCTATAAATATCTAGTTCTCCTTCCTTAGAGTCCAACTTTTCATACAACTCCTTGTTCACTTTCCCTCGTGCTTCCCTTACGGCTTTCTTTGCTTGTCTTTTAGCCTCCCTGTATGCTTCTATGTTCTCATCACTCCAATTTGTCCCCAACTTTTTGTAGCAATCTCTTTTGTTCCTTATGGCTTGTTTCACCTCATCATTCCACCAAGATGTGTCCTTTTTAGGTGGCCGACATCCTTTAGATTCTCCAAGTACCTCCTTTGCCACTTTGTTAATGGTCAACTCCATTGATAACCACACATCATCCACCTGTGTTTCATTATCAATACGCCATACATCTTCACCGACCATTTTGTGTGTAAAGCTTTGTTGAAGATCTCCCTCTAGCCTCCACCACTTTATCTTTGGCTCCACTTGTTGTTTAACTTGTCTTCCATGGTTCTTACCTCGAAAGTCAAGCACAAGCATCCTATGCTGAGTGACAACACTCTCACCTGGAATAACCTTACAATCAGTGTAGCTAGTTCTCCCAGTGATCCGTACTAAGAAGTAGTCGATTTGGGTACTATTAGCTCCACTTTTATAGGTTACAAGGTGAGAGTCTCTTTTCTTAAACCAAGTGTTCATTATAGCCAACTCATACGTCAAGGCAAAATCCAAAATGTTCTTTCCCGCCTCATTCCTAGTGCCAAAACCATGTCCGCCATGAATATTCTCAAAGCCATCACGACTTGAGCCCACATGCCCGTTGAGGTCACCTCCTATGATCAACTTCTCTCCCCTTGGCACTCGTCGCACCACGTCTTCAAGATCTTCCCAGAACTGTTGAGTTGTAGATGCATCCAATCCCAATTGTGGTGCATAGGCACTTACCACAGACACAATCTCACCTCTTATCACCAATTTAATGCTCATGATGCGATCGTTCTTCCTGAAGACTTCTACCACATCCTCAACAGAGTCACGCGCCACAATAATGCCTACCCCATTTCTAGTCTTATCTCTCCCCGAATACCACAACTTAAAACCTCCGGGATTAATCTCGTGTGCTCTCTCTCCAACCCATTTAGTTTCTTGCACACACATAATGCTGATATTCCTTCTGCTCATAACCTCGACTACCTCGGAAGATTTCCCTGTAAGAGACTCAACATTCCATGTCCCAAAACGCAATCTAGCATTCCACCTTCTGTTCTTAGCCCTATCTCGGACCCCACCATGCCCTTGCATATTTGACATCATCCCCGGGCAATGGGATGACGCGCCGCTTCTGGGCGGCGACCTAGCAACCTTAGCATTCTTATCACCACACCCAGGTCTATCAAGTGTAGCGCGCCCTTGCATATTTGACAACACCCCCAGGAGGAAAAACATTGGATGCTACCTATATATCTTAAACAGGTTAGTTTGGTTAAAGAGCAAATTCGGAAATGGTGGAGTTTAGGAAGAGGAAAAACATTGGATGCTACCTATATATCGGTGGTTCCTGGAGTTATAGTATGGCATATCTGTAAAGCTTACTGGGATGCTACTTAGAGAGATTTTGCTCCAGATGCTCGGAAAATTATTACACAAATAATTAATTTCATGATAAGCTGGTGCTATGCAAATGATAGTCTTAAATGTAGTTCGAGAGTGAAGGGGGCCGACTTACTAACTGAACATTTTGGTCAAGACAAGCTTAGAACTTGGAAATGGACAAAACCTTCTGAAGGTAAGCTGAAACTTAGCCGGGCAATTTACAGACAGAGTGGAAGGTCTGTTGCTGGTTTCCTTCTGCGAGACCACTCTGGTGCGGCGGTTGCTGCTGATGGTTTCCCGCTAAGTGGTCCTTCAGATAGCGATGAAGACATTGATGCTGTGTTTCGGAAGGCTCTAGAGTGGGGAGTGTCGGTTGGGATGAAGCCTCTTGATGTTGAGATTCCTTATCCGCAGATAATGGGGCGGTGCTCGAATCTATTGGCCCACTTTGGTTTAGTTAGCACTGTTGGGCCTATTTCAGCCCAATGTAACAAGGCTGCAGTTTTGATAGCTGAAATGGGACGGGTGGGTCCAAAAAATTGGCGGGTAGGAGATATTTTACCACGTGCTCTTCGAGGTGTTATTTATTTAGATTCTCTCTCGTTTCCATATATTATTGATTAATCCATGTTGTTGCATCTGTTTTGGGTGCGTTTGTTTGAGTTTTTTGAAGTGGTCTTGGTATAGTCCTCCACTTCATCTGTATTGGCGCTTTTTGTTAATAAAATTCTGGTAAATGCTCCCCGGCATTTACCACACTGATTTTGATGGTTGACCTTCTGGGGTAAAAAAAAAAGTGGCGGGTGGGGGTGATACTCACTTCTTGAGTTCTACGTTGGGCCTTCAACCAATCGTGGAAGCAAACAAGCATCTCAAGAGAGTTTGCGCTCAATCTCGTTCTATAATCTCTTAGCACGTTGTCGGTCATACTAAATTCTTGTTCCACGGCAACTGTTGATATCGGCATTGCTAGCACTTGCTTAACCATCTTAGATAAAGCCGGGAACGTTCTTTCTTTTTCCTTCCACCACTTTAGAACGTCAAAGTCACCCCCTTCTTCATACTCAACAGGAAATGTTAGATACATAGAAAGCTCGTTAATCAAGCTTTGTTCAGTAACGGGAGTTGATTTACTTTTTTTCATAAGTTGCCAAATGTAAATTTCAAAAATGATTTTCCTTTAGATGAAGATGTTTGTGTCGGGGGAGGGGGCGCGCTACCATATTGTGCATGAAACTCATTAAATAATTGAAGAAATAAATTACTAACCTCATAGTATTCTTGTTTAGGGTCTATGGGTTTATCGTTGTACATAGGAAATGAACCAAAAAGAGAAGCATGACAGTAAATTAAACAATTTTCTAAAGCATCAAATCTAAAACGAGGATCAAGAATAAATGCAATACCATATTGATGGATAGTGTACCCGAGGGTAGCTTATCCGAGGGGTTATTTCGGGGAATAACTAGAGAGAAGTCAGAGCAATAAGTAAGAGAGAGAGTATGTATTCAATATGTGAACTTATGATGCTTTACAATGGAAAATGGGCTGCTATTTATAGTAGCAATAAATGCTAGGCAGGGACACGTGTCAGACATCTGACGGCAGAGGGTCACTTCAATCGGGGTGGCACCGGCATTCGCATGTGGCCGCATTAAATGCGATGGTTGGATGTAACGTTCGTACTTGGTATGGTGATTCAGCGCATGTAGAGAGGAGATTCGGTCGAGGATGATGCCTTCGGCCGAGGGGTGATGGGGCCGAAGGCTCTCTGTACCGGGGGCCTCCCTATACCGAGGGCTATAGTGTCGAAGGCTTCTGTTTTTCGCCGTCTTCTCCCAATAGCTTTGTATGCCTAAAATCAGCTGTCCTATGAGATTTCGGAGCCCTCGGCCATGGGGCCGAAAGGCGTCCGTATGTTCACTGTGGGCTTCTTGATGGTTGGGCCGTTGTGTTTTGGGCCTCCTGCGCTTCCTGGGCCTGTGTCAGAGTAGTAGGAGTCTGTGGGCCGGGGGTTCCCGGACCATATACTCCATCACATATATATGCGGAATATGTGAACAATATTTTAAAAACTTGTCTTTCATGAAAGAACAAAAATAAGTAAATAACTTGCAAATTAATTTGTTTTTTTTGTAAAATAGCCGTTATAGGCCCGAGCCGGGCCGGGCCGGTCCCTGTTTTTGCAGACCCAGAGCCCGCCTTTACAGCCCCCGGGTTCGGGCCTAGTGGACCGGACCCAGATCCGGTTGGCGGGCCCGGTCGGTACTAAACAGTACCGGTCCGGGTCGGGTCACGGGCCGGCTACCCGGAACCGGTCTACCCCTACCTCTAAGGCTCTAATAGAGGGTACAGTACCTCCGCTTTGGAGGACAAATAGAAGTAATACTCATCAACACATGGTCATATGCAGACTTAATTTCAGATTTGAAATGGTTTGAAATTTTGAGTTTTCACTTTTCAGATCAATTATTTCTTACTAGTAGTTGACTTTTACTTTGGCGGCTCTCTACTGCCAGATTCTTCTTGCTCAATAAAGTGGATATCAGTTGATGTTGTTCAAGTTTAGGATGGGTTGGTAATTCAGTTTTTAGGATCTAAATTTGTTTGATTTTAGCATGGGTTGGTAATCAAGTTTAGGAACCTTGTTGCTCCTCATAAATTAGGAACATGTGTTTAAAAAAGGGTTCCAAGTTTTAAGGTTGCGTATTCTTTAGTTCTCCGTAGCAGCAACTCACCAGTAAGAAAAACTTTTATGAATACATCTAGTAACTCACCACTAAGAAAAACCCTTGTGATAAATTATGATCGAGGTTATATCATAATTATTAATGCAACCTTGCATTTTCAAAAATCAATTAGTTAACTCCTAAGTTTTGATCATTCTCATTGTATACCCCCTTACATTAGTATTTGTTAAATTAAATTTAATATACCTCTTAAATATAATGAAAGTTGTATATAAAATTAATTTTTAAAATTTAAAACAATTTATCATCATAATTATAAGTCATTGTTGATGATCATTTGCTTTTCTATGTAACTACTCGATCGTGGAGTGAGTATTAATGAGAGTAGTTAAGGGGAGGACTCACGAGTCATATTCATGGGATATATAAAAAGAATTGTTTATAAAATGTGTTATCAAAATTCTAGACACTTCTTCAATATGAATATAAAAGTCTTATTTGTAATTCATTTGGTTGAATTAATCGCAATAACATTTCTTTCGTGTGTAGCAAAGAAGAAATACCAAAATTTTCTTTGTCATTCCATGACCTGACAGATAGGTTTAGTATCAATAAGGGATCTAAAAGACAAAATGTGTGATGATTATTCCAATTATTCCATGATCTGAATAATTGAAAGCTAAGACCTAAAATTTCATAGATTTTTAATTTATTTAAAAAATTTATTAACTCTTTTACTAATTTGTGATGATTATATCTTCACAAAAGTTTTTTACCATAAAAAGTTTATTAGTTTTATAAGATTAAATTATGTTTAATTTTTTAAAATAAAAATATTAAAAAATCGTGATATATTTATATTTTAGCCATGAGTATTTTCTCTTAATTCCTTTCAATAATATTTATTCCATGATAGAGTAGCTAAGTAGAAAAATAACGATCAACAACAATGACTTATAATTATGATAATATTTTTTGTTTTACATTAAAAATTATTTTATAGACATTTTTCATTGAATTTAAGAATTATATTAAATTTAAATTTAACAAATATTAACGTTAGGGGGCAAAGAACCAGAACGATCCAAACTCAAGGAGTAACTATTTGATTTTTGAAAATGCAAGGTTGCATTAATAATTATGACATAACCTCAGGGGGTTAATAGTAAATTTCCCTATGATAAATGATAGAGTATATATCTAGAGAGAAGTGAGAGCTAGAGAGACAAGTGCAATATATGCTTCAATAGAATGATTTTGTAACCCTGGTAACTACCTCCAGAGGAAGTATTTATAGGGAAAATACGGGCTGGGCTCCCAAGTCTTGGACTTGGGAGGCCCATTTACAACTGGACCGCTATTGGGCCGAATACAAAGCCTCTGGTGGGCTATACAAATGAATAAGTGTAAAATCCGGTTCTGTGAGACTTCCGTGGCCGACGAGGGTCTTGGTCGACGAGGGCACGGCCGATGAGGGCACGGCCGATGAGGGCACGACCGACGAGGACACCCTGGTTCCTTGGCTTCAGGATCATATTCTGAGTTGGTCCTTCTTCTGGCCGACGAGGGTCTTTGGCCGACGAGGACACCGCGTAGCGGCTGTGCTTTCTGTTCTGAGTATGTGGGTCCTGGGGCCTAGACCCATATACTCCATCAGGAGTCCTCCACTCTCTAAGCTGAGATGTAGACGAAGTGAGGGAGAGTAGATTTATGTGCTTGATGCTCCTTGGCCGATGCGAGACCACGTTGGATGTTCCCTGTTGCGGTGTTTGGTGACCCTGTCCTGAGATTGGCCGTTGCCTGCCCCCTGATGCGGACGGGGAAGGCTATTGTTCCTTTGGTGCGTTTTGTTTGTGGATGATGAGTGCCCTGGCATGAGTGGCCGATGAAGGTAGTGCCTATCCTTGGTTGTTGACTAGTGAAGTTTCCCTTTTGGCCGATGAGGGCACTGCGCATTCCTTTTGGCCGTTGTTGATGATGCCCTGTGTTTTTGGACGACCAGGCGTCATATTGCCCAAGGTTTTGGGGATGATAACACAGTCTGGCCGTAGATGAAGTTGTGAGGACCTCGGGGCCGTTGCGGTGTGTGGACGGCAGTGATTTAGGTATGTTAACCTTTCTCTTGATTCCTGGCTTGAGAGTGATGTGTGGTTTCAAGGCCGATAAGTGTTCTGTGATATCAGCTTGCTATGGCTGAAGGCGCACCATGATGTTATGGACGTTGTGGTGCATGTCTGATGTTGTAGTTGTGGACTTGGTGTATTTTTGGATTTCTTTTGATTTTGCCTGTTATTCTTGAGGCCGATGTAGTCCCCCAGTCCCCCACTGCTTCAGGCCGAAGAGTGAGTGAGGGGTGAAGGAGTAGATTGAAACTTAGGCCGAAGTGGGATCCTCATACTGCCCTTGAATCCAACCCTTTGGCGATTTCCTGACCAAGGTAACCCTGTGGGAGAACCCTTGGACGTAGGTCGCTTTCAAAGGGTTATTCATCAAGGATTTAGTTCGAGGGCCTTGTGGCCGTTACGCTCCTTTCCTTTGGGATATTGTGGCCATCTGGATGGCCGATACGGGTGTTGTGGGGTTACCGTTGTCTGTTGTTGGCCGTTGAGTCCCCTGGCCGTTGTGGGTGTTATTCTCCCCTTTCCCCGTTCCGTAGAGCATGCTTCGCCAGTGGGCTTTTGATCTGTAGATTGGGCTTGGCCTATTGATGACGTGGTAGCCTCCCGTTGGTGGCCATTGGTGTGGCCACTGGGAGGGTGCCACGTGTAGTGACCGTTAGGTAGGGGGTTCTATAATTACCCCTCCCTATCCGACGAGAGCTCTCATTTGCAATCTGAGCTATCGAAGTGCTGGCCAAATTCCTAGAGAGATAAACTCCCAAGCTTGTGTTCTTCGTGTTCTTCAAGGTTAGTGTTCATCGAAATCTCTCTGTACTTTGCATATTTTGCTTCCTAGGCTAGTGATCTAGTGTTAGGCGTTTGAACACACTTAGATCTCGAAGTAGGCTGCAGTATACCCGAAATAGTGTTTAAGATGAAAGAATTCAACGAAGAGTACTACCCCTACGACGACGAGCCCTCCACCAAGTCCCTTGACTATGAAGTGGTCGAGGAGTTCTGTGAAGAGCTTGAGAATCTGAGCTCGTTCAAGTCCGGGGAGCAGGACGATGAGGACGGTGAGGACGAGGGGTCTGCGTCATCGTCTGGAGATGGGGGCGTAGGGGTCTCCCGAACTGCTGATGGGGCGTCCACGTCGGCTGCCATCCCATGCCCAAAACCGGTGTCTGCTGTGAAAGGTGTTGCGCCGTCGAAGAGGGTGAGGAGGCCGAAGAGAGGGCCAGCCTTCTCTTACTTGGATCTGACGAATATCTACATTATCAGGCCGCAGAGTAATGCGGGTGAATACCTGGTTGCACAGATGTATGTGGGGTCGTACGGTAGAGTTAGGGCCCCCAGGCCGACGGACCATGTCCTTAATCCACCCCCGGGTTACTTTGGAGTGTACCCGATGAGCTTTGCCAAAGGACTTAGGTTCCCACTTCATCCCTTTATCACCGAGTACCTCGATATGGTGGGGCTCCCTCCGGCTTTGTTGACGCCGAATAACTACTCGCTCATCGTCGGCTTCCTCTTGCGGTGTGCTGAATTGGATTTCAGGCCGACGACGGCGCTGTTCATGAACCTATACCAGATAGGCCGCGGAAGTCACCAGAACTGTGCGTCGTATGCCACTCTCCAACAGCTCCCCAAGAAGAGGAGTTTCACAGATCTGCCGACGTCCATCCATGGTTGGAAAGGGAAGTTTGTGTTCGTGTCATTGGGTGAAGGGGGCGTAGAGTTTCCCTCCGTCGGCCATAGCGGGCGGTTTAATCTTCATGACACGCCGAGGAGCTCCATCCTGGACGCTCAGGTTGAGGCTTTCCTGAAGGGGGGGGGCAAGGAGTGTGAAGACATACATTACTGAGTACAAAATGGCCGCCCTCGGCTTCGTACGATATTTTGTGTATGGTGATAATGACGATGATGTGGAGTTGTGGCCGAAGATGACTACGTCGTATGAGGAGGCTGATGGTCCCGATCTGGGGGTGCCAGCTGAGGACGATGGTAATTCCTTTCTGATGCACTTCTTCTCATCGTACTTTTTAATTCTCTGTTTTGCTGACCCTTAGTGTTTTTCTGGTGCAGGTTTTGTGATGGATCGTATGTCCTTTATGAAGAGGGCACAGCTCAAAGCGGCCGAGGAGCTGAAGGCCCAACAGCCTGGCGATGCCCCTACGGCCAAGCCCCCGGTACAGCCGAAGAAGAAACGGCAGGCCGATGAGGGCCAAAAGAAGTTGACCGAGGTGGGACTGAAGCCTCCCAAGAAGTCGAAGAGAGCTTCCTCTGCCGGTGATGCTGGGACGTCGGCTGTTCCCTCTGGGGATGGAGGGGGTTCAAACGTTGATGCTTTGGTGGACCGCCCTTCGTCCACCACTCTGTCCACCGTTCCTGCTGCCGTAACGGCCGCCCGGAAGAAAGGGTCCGGCCGAGAGCTGGTCAAAGGGACCTACAAGCTCGAGGTGGAGTACCCCGTCAAAGGGGGGCTGTTCAACGAGATTGTTGACGGCCACGAGGTGATCTCCCAGGCTATCCCTGACGAAGACCGGGCTTACCTGAAGAAGCTCGGCCATGTGAAGATGTACGATGGTGGGATGGACCACATCGTCCAAGTAAGTACTCATGTCCGCTTCGTCTGAGTTTCCTCTTCTTTTCTTTTTTGTTATGCGATGTTGTCTAACCCATTTTTTACCGCAGGGTGCCTTCATGTTCATGGAAAGCAACAGGAGGCAACAAAAGGAGATTGCTCGCCTGAAGCAATTTGAGCAAAGGGTGGCCTCGGCCGATGAAGCGCTGAGCAGCTTGGAGAGGCTGCGTCTTGAAGTTGAAAGCCTGAAGAAGAGGGCTGACGAGGCCGATCAGCTGGCCGCTGAGAAGGAAGGGGCCCTCCAGCGTTTTGCCGATGTGGAGCGTGCTCGTGACGAGGCCCTTCGGCGTGCGGAGGAGGCCGAGAAGGGTAAGGCCAGTGCGGAGCTGGCCCTTAGTGCCGCCGAGGAGAAAGCTGTTGAGGCTGCTGTGAAAAAGTTCCTTGATTTCGGCTGGAAGGACGAGGACCGGCTTCCCTTTTGCTTCGAGGTCATGGCGGCCAGGCTTGTTGACTGGGTGACCCAATCCCCCGACGGCCAGGCGTACTGGGAGAAGGAGATGAAAATCTTCTACGACCTTGGTCAATACTGGATGCAACGGCTGTTGTAGAGGAGGCTTCAGCGGCGTTTCCTGGATATGGGTGTGACCAAGGAGTGGGCCGTCGGCCTTGAGCTGCCTTCATTAATGAGGCATCCTGAAGCAGAGTTGGAGCTTCCGGTGGCTGAACGGCAGCTCCCCATTGAGAGCTCTCGCATCAGCGACGACTGGGCGTATGAGCGAAGTATGTTCGAGGATACCGCGACGTCGGGTGTTGTTGCCGGTACGTCTGCTACCCCGGCCGAAGAGGGAGCCGATGCCGAGAAGGACTCTGAAGCCCCTCTAGAGCCATGATTCCTTGTATTCTTTTCTCTGACTTTTAACTATGTAACGGCCCATAAGCCCTCTCTGTACTTTCCCTATTTATGAATGAAAAATGCTTCGTCTTCATACTTTGATGTTTTTGCATTCTTTTCTTTCCGTGTTTGTACGACGTCCCCGTGTGAGTGTTTGCTTGCCTTGTTGCCAAAATACTTAGAGAATTTTTTGAAAATTCTCTTAAGTATTAAATGTCAGTCATAGCTTTAGGAAATCTTCCAAATAGGCAGCCGATACGGACACAGGGCCGAAGAGGGTGCCTTCAACTGTTTTTAGGTGCCCCCTTCGTCTAAGTGTTTGGGAGTTGTAGTTTTCTCTGCTTGTTGCCCTTGTCGGCCATACCTTTGATTTTTGTGTTTGGAGTCCGCTAAGTGGCAACTTGAGCAGCCGCCTTTGTTGTAGTCTTTATTGGTTAGCAAGACCTTACGGGTCGTTGGTGAGGCCGAGACGGGCACCTATAGGTACTTGTAACTTTCAGGCCATGTAACTTTCCCTGCGTAGTATCGTCATCGGCCAAGTTGAACGGTTTGGCCGATGAAGGTACCCGGTGTGTTGCCTCTTCCTTTGCATTTGCTTTCCTTAGAACTTTCTCTAAGTGTTGGAATTCACTTGGTCAATTTCCTTTGAAGATTTTCAGCTCAAACCATCGTCTAGGTTTTAGCGCCTTTAACGGCCAGCAAGAGTCTTGTGGCCGGTAGGGGTGCCACCCTTGTGTTTGACTTTCCCGCGGGTGTTTTAGTGCCCGCTTCGTCCTGGGTCCTTTCCGGTGGTCAACCTCAGGATTGTGTTTTAAATGCGAAGTGGTAATTCCTCTTTTTTTTACTAAGTGTTGGTGCTTCGAGAGGTTATGGCCGATGAGGCTTACCACCCTTGTTTCACCCAACCACTTGGGTTAGGGTTGATGGATAGTGTACCCGGGGGGTAGCTTATCCGAGGGGTTATTACGGAGAATAATAAGAGAGAAGTCGGAGCAAGTAAATATAGAGAGAGAAAGTATATTGCAAAGTGTTCAACGTTTTCAGCGTTTTCAGCGTGGTTACAAATGGGGAAATGGGGTGCTATTTATAGTAGCAATAAATGCCGGACAGGGACACGTGTCAAGCGTCCATTGGCCGAGAGGTCACCTCATCTGGTTGGCGCTGGCAACCGCATGTGGCCGCATTTAATGCGGCTGTTGGATGGGACGTTGTACAGGGTACGGTGATCTGTACGCATGTGGAGCGGATATTGTGTCGGAAGAGGCGCCCTCGACAGTAGATGACTAGCCGAGGGCTCCGAGTACCGGGGACCTCCTTAGTGCCGAGGGCTCTAGGTGCCGAGGGCTACTGTGAGATTTTCGCCGTTTTTCCCAGTAACTTTGTTTTCCTGTCCTGGCCCTCTTGTGAGAGTTAGAGCCTTCGGCCAGGGGGGGCGAAGGCACCCCTGGTGCGCATTTGTGGGCTGCTTGGTATCTTGGGCGCCGTGATTTGGGCCTGTTGGGCCTTCCGGGCCTGTTGGGCCTTTACTGGAGTAGTAGGAGTCTGTGGGCCGGGGGTTCCCGGGCCATATACTCCATCAGGAGTCCCTCACTCCTTTTGCCGAAAGGTACTTGAGGGAAAAGGAGTAATTTGTGTTCGTCCTCCGCCGTAGTTCCGTTTGTAGTTTGTAGAGTTGTGGGTAGTTTGTTGTTTGTTTATTCTGCCGAGGGCAGTCCCTCAGTTACCCACATGTTTGTGATTTTTGTGATTTTTCCCGAGGGGGTCCTCCAGTCCCCCACTCCTTGAGGCACTTGCAAAGTGGTGAAAAGGAGTAGAGTGGTTGCGTTGCTGTTTTGGGCCGAAGGCTGACGCTTTTCGTTTCATTTTGGGGGGATGCCTCGTTAAAAACCTCATTAGGAAAACCCCTGTGGGAAAAAATCCTAATGAGGGAAAAAGAGTGCACCGAATTCCCCCAACGATGAATCGAAAATGTGAAACCTTGGTTCGAAATGGAGAATAATGCAGATGCCGAAGGCTCTCCTCGTTCTGAGGGCTCATGTGTTGATTAGCCGGAGGCTTGTTGTTGATGTCCTGGGAGGTGCCGAAGGGGGGTCCCTCAATCTGGGGATCGAGGGCGTAATGAATGGTGGTAGTAGTTGAAATGTTACCGGGGTGTCCCTTGTTTGTTGATTAGTTGGTGATGAGGATATCCGAGGGCTCCCCTTACCTGTGTGCTATAGACTACTTGTTAATGAGGCGTACTCCCCGGGGGCTACCCGCCCCTCAAAATGCTGAGGGGGGATCCCCGAGGGGTGGGCCTGTAATGAAGCCGGGGGCTTCTGAAGGAGTGATCCCGAAGGCATTTGTCATGTACTGTGTGGGGCACAAACCGGGAGTGTCTCTGGGTAAGTGTACCCGGAGGCTTTTCTTGATGAAGTGGAGTGAAGTGAAAGGCCCGGGGGTCCCAGAATATAGCCGTTGGAATATGTAACGTCAGGATATAGCTGTTGGGGGGGTTGCCACGTGGTGCGTGGCCGTTGGCTGCATGTGGGCGGGCGTCACCGATTGGGTGAAACCACGGTTGGTAATGATGGCAGTCCAACCGGAGGCCCGGTTTCCAGGCCCAAACCCGGATCCTTTTGCCTATAATTACCCCATGGCCGGACACTTCCCCTTTGTGCGAAATCATTGTAGCGAAGCTCTGCCCAAATTTCTAGAGAGAGAAACAGCCGCCCTCGATCAAATCCCTGCCTTAAGGTCAGTTCCCCCTACTCTTCTCCTTCTAGTTAGCTGTGCCCTGTGCCTTTAGGCTAGGAGATAGAACTTTTTAGAAAACTCTAGTATTTCCGAGCCTTCGAACCAGCGTCAAGATGTCTTCCCAAAGTGATTCCCAGGACATCTCGGGGGCGCCCTCGATGGAGGATGAAGTCTTTTCGGATGTGGAGTCCACAAGCGAACAGTCCTCGGTGGGACAGGATGCCGTCGTCGCCCTGGAGCTGCAGAAAGCCCTCGTTGCTGAGGCCGAAGCCGAGGGCTTCGAACAAGAATGTGAGGATGAAGAGCTGGCCCTCGCATGGCAAGCAGCTGAAGAAGAGGCGCAGAAAGAGGGCGCGAGGGTCACTGTTGCTGTTCTCCCCCCTCGGGGCGTTGGTGAGGCCAGCACCTCTCGGCCGTTGAACGCGGTTCCCATCCGGGTGGCCCCCGGAAAGAAGAAGGCAAAGGTCGCTGCTCCCAAGAAGAAGGGCGGCGTTGCAGACCAAGGGAAGCCCCTCGATATGCCCGAGGGGTATTCATACTTGAATACCGCCACCTTAGAGATAAGGTCGAAGGCTGATGCGGCGGATATTTACGTCACTCAACTACACGTGGGCCTTCGGCCGTTGTGGTGGCACCGGGTCCCGATGACGTTCTCTCCCGGGCTCCCGAGGGCTGCGTTGCGGTGCATGTCCTGTCTGTGTCGATGGGGCTCCGGTTCCCCCTACACCCTTTCCTCCGGGAGTACCTCCGGTTTGTGGGTTTGGTCCTCTGCTAGCTGACCCCGAACAGCCATTCCTACATCACGGGCTTCATCCAGCTCTGCAAGTCCCGGGGGGTAACACCTAGCCTAGACCTCTTCTTCCAGAGCTTCAACCTATGCCGGGGGGGGGGGGGGGGCATGCGAATGCCGAGGGCTTCGCAAACTTGCAGCAGGTGGCCCTGTTCAATCTTTTTACTGAGGCGCCCTCCTCGAACAAAGGGTGGAAAGACCGGTGGTGCTATGTGAAGCTGACCGAGAGCCCCTTCCCGAGGGAATTGCGTGACCGGTTCAGGAGGCAAGAGAAGAGGAGGAGCGCCGCCCTCAAGAAAGACGGCAGGATCCTGGACAAGATCCCGGAGGGCCGGGACAAAAACATAACCATTAAGGAGTGCACCAAAGAGGAGGATCTCTACACCCTCGGGTTCCGGCGGTATCGCTTCCTGGGGGAAACAGATGAGAAGTTCCCGGTGTTTGAGGGAGCCTCCGGAGGTAGTGGCTGAGGGCACCGTCATTTTTGTATCTTAGCAGATAGTTTATCTGTTTTTTCGTTTCTTTTTCGTGCCATCTGTTAGTAACCCCTCGGTTTTAACCCCACACTGTTTTGCAGGTATCCCAGTCAACATGATGAACGTCAGGGGGCTCGCTGATTTGAAGAAGAAGAAGTCTTCCAAGGCCCCGAGGGGAACGGATGCTGGTGCCCCAAAACCCGCCGGCGACTTCTTCAAGAAGCCGGAGGGGCCATCGGCGGCCCCAAACACTGATGCTGCTGCCATTGCCAAGAGGAAAGGCGCGGGCAAGGCTCCCGAGGGCAAAAAGCCCAAGACCGGGGATGCCGGGAAGAAAAGTCCCCCGGTGGTCATTGTTGACGATTACCCCGCCTCCGGGGTGCACGAGGAGATGACGGTGGCGGGAGTGCCGGGGGGTGTCCGGGAGCCATCTTCCGAGGTCCTGACGGTTTCTCTCCCGGTTGGTACGGCCGTAATGAATGGCACGGCTGACCCGAGGGTGCTTCTGAGGGGTATAACCCTCGAGATTGACAGAGCAGCCCTCGGGGCTGATGATGACCAAGCCCTTGAGGACAAGATCCTCCGGTCTTCCCTCACGGTAAGTATTTGACAGTTTACCGTTTTTACTTTGAACTAGGAAACAATGTACGGCCTTCCTAACTTCTCTTTTTTTTGTAGACCTGCATTGCCCTCGGAGAGCAAGCCCGGCGGCTAGAGGAGTGGCGTCTTCGCAAGGCCGAGCAGGATGCTAAGATGCGGGAGCTCATCCGCCAGAATTCCGATGCCATCCGGCAGATGGCTATGCTGGAGGAGAGCCTTCGGCAGATGACCCTGCGGGCGGAGGCCGCAGACCGGGGCAAGGCCGAGGCTGAAAGGTCCGCAGCTGAGGCCCTTGAGAGAGCTGCTAGGGAGGTCGAGGCCGCCAAGGTGGAGGCCATCGAGAGAGCCCGAGGGGACGCCATCTCTGGGTTCTTGGCAGGGGGTGGCAAGCTGAGGAGCACAAGCAATGGTTGTCCTCGGTCGTCGAGTCCTCGGTCGACGAGTGGTGCGATGGGCCCGGTGTGGAGTGGGTTTCCCGAAAGGGCAAACAGTACTATGATGGGGGGCGAGTTTTTCATCCAAGCCCTCATCTACCGGAGGATGGCCCGCCACCTAAAGATTGAGGCAAAGGATTTCGACCTGGCGGCATACGGGCTTCCCCCCTGCAGCCAGACATTCGTGTTCCTCTCCCCTCCGACGTCGAGAGGCTAGACTTGGAGGACACTAAGCTCATGAAGGAGGTCGAGGGTGACGAACCTGAGGCTGGCACAGAGGTCACTTCGAAGCCTTCGGAGGAGACGGCCCCCGGGAATGTTAACTTGTAATTTCTTAATTTAACATGTTTTGAAAAATCCCTCTGTAATGAATGCTTGTATGCCCCCGGCCTTCGGCCCTCTGTAATTTTGAATGTCTTTTCTTTGATGAATGAATACATGCCTTTGAGCTTTTGGTATATAATGCGTTTCCCTTGACCGTTTTCCTCCGAGTGTATGCCCCCTTTTTTTTGGATGTATGCCTTCGCCCTTCTTTGAATGTATGTTTAGGACTTAGAAAATGTTCTCCCAAGTGTAGTGCTTCTCGTAGCCCTCGTCCACTAAGTATGTTGAATCAGTTGAAACCTTCACCGAGGGCACAATGTTCAGGACTTAGAAATATTTCTAAGTGTTTGTTCATCTGTTGGCCCCCGGCCGGTTCCTCCCCTCTGGTTCCATGTAGCCTTCGTGAGATAGTCGGAGGTGAGGTTCTTAGGACTTAGAAATTTTTTCTAAGTGTTTGAACACAGCTTTAGCCTTCGGTAGTTGGGCACCCTTCGCTGAATGTATGACCGAGGGCCCAACAATAGTTAGGACTTAGAAAATATTTCTAAGTGTAGTCTTACCAAGCCTTCAATCGTGTGCCCCCTCGGGCTGCGGGGAGATTTGAGACTTAGAAACTTGTCACCGGGGGTAAGAACTTTTGGGACTTAGAAATTTTTCTAAGTGTAGCATGTATGAAGTAGGAGCCCTCGTGCAGCATGGAGATTTGACCGAGAGTCAAAGTATGTAGGACTTAGAAAAATTTTCTAAGTGTAGCTTCACCAAATCTTCAACCGCGTGGCCCCTCGGGCAGCATGGAGTTTTGACCGAGGGCCAAAATATGTAGGACTTAGAACATTTTTCTAAATGTAGTATGTGTGAAGTAGGAGCCCTCGGATGACTGTGAGGACCTTGTTTGAGGTATGCCATCGGCTGGCTGGTGGCTCCACAAAGGGCAAAGCATTTAGGACTTAGATTGTTTTCTAAGTATTTCCTGCTGCTGGCCTTCAGGGGGGACCCATGGGTTGTAGGCGTTGTAGGTTCATGATAGTTTCCTTTGCCTTGTGATGTTGGCCTGTGGCAACAAAAGCCTCTGGTTGTTTGTTATATCCCCTCGGCATGTAGTGAGTTGTCGGGGGTGATTCTTAATTTGGTTTGGCCACATCCGATAGCTTCGTCATATAGCACCTTTCGGGGACGCTTTGAGTTGTTTGAGCCTTCGGCTTTAGGTATAGCCGGAGACAATCTTGAGTGGACTCAGCCATTTTTTGATGATGTCCGTCGTGAATGGTATCCTTTGTACTTGTGAACTTTCAGGTACCGGAGGCGTTCCCTTGGGGAGCCCTCGGTATGTTTCTGTGAATCGTTGGTGTGATGTACTCATTGATTTATCGCCGAGTCTACTCCCCTTCACCACCCTTTTTTTTGAGTAGTGAAGGGAAGGCATCAAGAAACTTGGTTTCTTGGTAAGGCTTGGCCTATCGGGAGGTAACAGAATACACCATTAGCTCCCCCCTCAGGTTGACCTTCCGAGTTCCGAGGGGATCGAGGGTCGATTCCTGGGTAGAATACACCATGACCTGCCTCCCCTTGGGGGATGGCGCGGAAAGCGCCTCAGTTTTGAAAGTCGTCCCCTCGGTGCTAGACATAGTCCGTGGCCTACCACACCCTTGGGGTGGTGGCGCGGGGAGCGTTTCGGTTTGGAAGTCGAATCCTGGGCATTTATCGTGCCTGTCATACCCTTAGGGTGATGACGCGGAAAGCGTTCCGTTTTTGAAAGTCGAATCCTGGGCATTTCTCATGCCTGTCATACCCTTGGGGTGATGATGCGGAAAGCGTTTCAGGGAAGGGTTTTCATTTGCACACTGGTTGCAAATGGCCGGTGTGCACTACGTGCTGCCGACACTGATAGGTGGCGCCTTCGGTATAGGCGTCCTCGAGGGGTACGGCTTAAGAAACAACACTCGGTGTTTGTTCCGATGTACGGGCCCCAGCACTTGGTACCGAGGGGTCTTCTGTAAAAATAGTTGGTGTTTTTTCTTCACTTGTCGTAGGGGACTGTGGTGTCTACCCTCGGTACTTGGTACCGAGGGGTCTTCTGTGGAAACACTTGGTGTTTCTCCCCGATTGTTGAGGGGGATTGTGTTATCTACCCTCGGTACTTGGTACCGAAGGGTCTTCTGTGGAAACACTTGGTGTTTCTTCTCATTTGTTGAAGGCTGCTAGTGGCATGTCCCCCCGGCACCAGGTGCCGAGGGGTTTCCTTTTGGGGACAGGTGGTGCTTTGTCGTAGGTGATAGTATTGTCTACCCTCGGCACTTGGTGCCGAGGGTTCTTCTATTGTGGTGAGGCCTTGGTCCTGGGGTGATATGAGGGTTTGGCCCATGTGATAATCTTGTTCCGTATTCTCGGTGTCTTCAAAATGCCTTCATTCTTCAGAATTCTTTAGGCTTTGGGCCGTAAAATAATACATTCACTAGTTATGAGGGCTTGGTCGCTCTGATGTTATTGATAAAATTTAACTAAGTGATGTACATTCCAGTGCCTAGGGACTTCAGTCCCGTTAGGGCGTTTTAGCTTGTAAGTTCCGGGTTTGATGATGGCTGTCACGATGTAGGGGCCCTCGAACTTTGGTGCCATCTTTTCGCCCTCGGTTGGTTGGCTAGCTTCCCTTCTTCGGAGGACATAATCCCCCACTTGGAATTCCCTGGAGCGAACCTTGGCGTCAATGTAACCCTTCACCTACCTCCTCCATCGCCACTTCGGCTTCATCTTGATGAAGGCACCGAAGTAGTGTCCCGTTGTAGGACCTTTTGTAAAGCCTCTCGTCTTCGATAATGTAGCTGGGAGCCCTCAGCTTTGCCAGCTTGGCGCGAACCTCAGCCTCGGGCAGTTGCCCTGTGGTGATGAAGGCAACAATGTCCGAGACCCAGTCCTCCTGTCTTTGTTGTATATCCATGACGGGGCTAGCATGTATGCTAGAGAGGCTGAGTTCTTCTACTTTGGCAATCTTTGAGATATGCTCAGGGGATTCTGCCGAGAGCTTTGATAAAATGTCGGCCTCGGAGTTTTGTGCCCTCGGTATTTGAGTAAGAGAGTGCGCCTCAAATACCTTAAGCAACTCCTTGGCCGCCTCCTTGTATTGCTTCATTCTCCCTTCCTTGGCTTCGTACTCCCCGGAGATTTGGCCGACGACTAACTTGGAGTCGCACTTGACGTGGATTTGTCAGGCCTTCATGTTAGCTGCCAGCCGAAGGCCACAGAGGAGGGCTTCGTATTCGGCTTCATTGTTGGAGACTTTGAAGGAGAAACGGACTGCATAATAGGCCCAGAAGCCCTCGGGTGAGATGAGAACCACCCCTCCTCCACATGCCTTGATGGCGGAGGAGCCGTCGGTGTAGAGGGTCCACGAATCATCTGAAGGGGCCGAGGGCTCCTCATCTGTGGCTGCTCTTGCCATACACTCCGTCACGAAGTCCGCTAGGGATTGGCCCTTGATGGCGGGCGTAGGACGGATGTCGATGTTGTATTGGCTCAAGAAGATAGCCCATTTTACCATTCGGGAGGAGCTAGTGGGGCTCCTCATCAAGGCACCGAGGGGTTGGTGAATGAGGACCTGGACCGGGTGAGCCTGGAAGTAATGGCCCAACTTCTTGACGGTCCACACGATAGCCAACACCGTTTTTTCCACGGGGGAGTACCGGAGCTCCGCTTCCCTGAGGGTCTTGCTAACATAGAAGATGGCATGTTGGATGCCATCCTCTTCCCGGATGAGTACAGAGCTGATGGCAGCCGGGCTAACACCCAAGTAGAGGTACAGGATTTCCCCTACCTTGGGTTTAGAGAGCACAGGGGGTGAAGATAAGTATCGTTTCAGCTCCTCGAATGCCCCCTGACATTCTGAAGTCCATTGGAAACCGGCGGTTTTCCTCATGATCTGGAAGAAGGGTAAGGACTTCTCCGCCGATTTTGATAAGAAGCGGTTGAGGGCTGCCAGGCGGTCCGTCAACCGTTGGACCTCCTTCACGTTGCGTGGGGGCTCCATGTTGATGATGGCCTTGATTTTCTCGGGGTTGGCCTCAATACCCCTTCGGCTAACCATGTAGCCCAGGAATTTTTCCCCCTGGATGCCGAAGGTGCACTTCTTCGGGTTCAGCCGAAGGCTAAACTTCTGCATGATGGCGAAGATTTCCCTCAGGTCGTCAGCATGGCTTGCTAACTGCTTGCTTTTGACGATCATATCGTCAACATATGCCTCCATGGTGCTCCCCAGGACAGCTTGAAATACCCTGGCCACCATCCGAGTGTAGGTGGCGCCTGAGTTCTTCAGGCCGAAGGCCATGACAAGGTAGCAGAAGATGCCCTCGGGAGTCATGAAGGCTGTTTTTTCAGCGTCATGCTCATGCATGAATATTTGGTGATATCCGCGGAATGCGTTGAGGAATGACATGATCTCACACCCCGCGGTTTCATCCACCAGTTGATCAATATTGGGTAGAGGAAAGGGGTCCATGGGACACGCTTTATTGAGATCCGTGTAGTCCACGCACATGCGGAATGAGGGCGGTTTTTGTGCGAGGAATACGTTTGCCAGCCATGAGGGGTACTTGACCTCCTTGATGTGTTTGATAGAAAGGAGCATGGCGACCTCCTTCCTCATGAATTCCCTCCTCTCGGCCGAGAGGGGTCTCCTCCGCTGCTGTACTGGTTTAGCCGAAGGGTCCACCGAGAGGCGGTGGGTGATGACCCTTCGGCTGATCCCCGGCATGTCCTCCGGCCCCCATGCGAAAACAATGGAGTATGCGCGGAGGGCGTTGATGATGCCGGTTTTCAAATCTTCGGGGAGCTTGGCTCCAATCTTCACGACTCTCTCCGGCTTGGCCGGATCGAGTGCGAAGTCTTCTACCTCCTCGGCTGGTTCAGCCCTCGGCCTTCTTTCTTCCGCTTCCACAGTTCCGGTGATGGTGTCAATGCGGAACTCCGTCTTGCTAACCTTCTTTGTAACTTTAAGGTAGCAAGCGCGGGCAAGCTTTTGGTTCCCCCTTGAATAACCAATCCCCCCCTCGGCTGGGAACTTGAGGCAGAGGTGCCTCATGGAGATGACGGCTTCAAGGTCCTCAAGGGCTGGCCGGCCGAGGATGATGTTGTGGGCGCAATCGATGTTGACGACGACGAACTCCACTTCGAGCTTGGTTCTATGGAGGCCGTCGCCGAAGATTACCGGGAGAGTTATGACCCCCTCGGAATCAATGGTGTCGCCGGTGAAGCCGACAAGAGGGGTCTTGATGGGCCGAAGGGACCCCCTCTCCAGATGCAGCTCTCTGAAGGTGTTGAGGTACATTACATTGACGGAGCTGCCCGTGTCAATGTAAGTTCTGTGGATAATGGTGTCATTGATCTCTGTGCGGATGACGAGGGCATCCCTGTGGGGGGAGGATACTGGGGGGAGATCAGCGTTGGTGAAGATAATGGGTTCCTCCCTCAGCCGCTTTACCGGGGGCATATGAGTGACTTCCCCCACGTAAAGTGATTGAGCCCACTTCTTTCGTTGACTTGTAGAGTCACCCCCGGTATTTCCCCCCGTAATCATGAGGATGTGGCGTTTCTTTTCTTGGTATCGGGGGTACTCCTCCTCCTCCTCCAGATTTCCAATCTCCCTCTTCTTCCCGAGGGGGATGGTGTTGGGGTTGACCCATGCATTCCCTCTCGCAGTTTGCCCTCGGGATGGCCCCTGATGAGGAGGGGGCCTGTTGCTGAGGGCCCTGGACAAACTGGGACAAATGGCCCGCTTGTATCAATTTCTCGATGGCCGTCTTCAGCTGATGGCAATCATCGGTCCTGTGCCCCTGGTGTCGGTGGAAACGACAGTAGGGGTAGTTTGGATTGATGGCAAATACTTCCGAGGGCGCGCGTGAATCTCGTTCCACGAGGCCCCTCTCCTCAGCAAAATCCAGGATGACGCTGACGGGGTGCGTCAATGGTGTCCGAGGGTGCTCCAGGAGGACAGGTTGTGCCCAAGCCCTCGGGTTTCCCTTGTAGCCTCCCCCGGGCTTGGCTTGGCCATGCCGGGGGCGATCACCGGAGGGGGCAGAATCCCTAGGATTATTGCGGGGAGCCCCCGGCCCCCGGTTACCTTTGTCTTCCGGCCGAGGGCATTGCTGATCTGGGACGTGGTGGCATTTCTCCACCTCCTCGGCCTCGGCGTACCGGTCCCCCCGCTGTAGGGCCCTTATATAATCGTGGGGGGGGGGGTCGATGATGAGGCTCCTTGAGAAGTTCCCGGGGCGGAGTACTGTCTGGAGGAGGGCCAGGAGGGTCTCGTCGTCAGCGCCATCAACTTTATCAGCCTCCGTCCTCCAGCGCTCCAGGAAATCCCGAAGGGTCTCCTCCTTCTTCTGCCTCACTGTTAGCAAGTGGGAGAAGTGTTTTCTTGTGCGGCGCCTCCCCGCAAATTGCGTCAAGAATCGCTGAGCGAGTTCTTGCCATGAGTCAATGCAGCCCTCGGGCAATCGGTTGAACCATTCGTAGGCTGGCCCTTCTAGGGTGGAGAGGAACCAGCGGCACAAATATTCATCCGATGCCCCCACCATCATCATGCTGTTTTGATACCTGCTGTAGTGCTCTTGGGGGTCAGTCTTTCCGTCATAGGGCTTGATGAGCTGCCCTCGGTATTTTTCCGGGATCCGGGCAGCCAATACCCTTGGGATAAATGGCGTCCGGGTTCGGAGCTGTATGGTGGGTTCCCCGGAGCCCTCGGCTATCTTCTTCTGCATTTCTTCCATCTTGGCCATCATCGCCTCATACTTAATGTCCGTATGAGGGGCAGAAGTGGTGGCGTGGGCTTTAGTGGCCTCCATCTCGTCAAGCCGGCGCTGGAGGGCCGCGATGATTTCGTCCCGGGGGTCCTTCGGGAGGGCCTCCGCCCCCTGCGAATGGACCCGGGCCGAGTGGGCTTGATTGATTTGATGGCGTGCGTCGTCGGCATGGATAGGTGCCTTGCCCTTGTCCTGAGGGGGACGCCTTTCATTGGCCCTGGAGACGGACCCGCCACTCTCCTGAGGCCTTTGGAACGCCTTCCCCCTGTGGTTACAAATGGGGAAATGGGGTGCTATTTATAGTAGCAATAAATGTCGGACAGGGACACGTGTCAAGCGTCCATTGGCCGAGAGGTCACCTCATCTGGTTGGCGCTGGCAACCGCATGTGGCCGCATTTAATGCGGCTGTTGGATTGGACATTGTACAGGGTACGGTGATCTGTACGCATGTGGAGCGGATATTGTGTCGGAAGAGGCGCCCTCGGCAGTAGATGACTAGCCGAGGGCTCCGAGTACCGGGGACCTCCTTAGTGCCGAGGGCTCTAGGTGCCGAGGGCTACTGATTTTCGCCGTTTTTCCCAGTAACTTTGTTTTCCTGTCCTGGCCCTCTTGTGAGAGTTAGAGCCTTCGGCCGGGGGGTAGAGTTATAGAATTGTTTGTAGAGTTTGCCATCTTCAATGGTGTAGCTTGGGGCCCTGAGTTTGGCGAGCTTGGCCCTCTCCTCGTCCTGGGGTAGCTCCCCCGTTGTGATGAAGGTGATGATGTCGGAGATCCAGTCCTCCGGTCGCTGTCGGATGCACAAGATGGGGCTGGCATGGATGCTAGACATGCTCAGCTCCTCGATCTTGGCTAACTGGGAGATGTGCTCCGGAGTGTCCGAGCTGAGTTTGGAGAGGATGTCAGCCTCGGCGTTCTCGGCCCTTGGGATCTGTGTGATCTCGTGGGTTTCGAACGCCTTCAGCAACTCCTCTGCCGCCTGCTTGTATTGCTTCATTCGGCCTTCCTTTGCTTCGTATGTACCCCCAACCTGGCCCACTACCAGCTTGGAGTCGCACCTAATTCTGATGTGCCGGGCTCTGAGGCCGGCGGCGAGTCTGAGGCCGCTGAGGAGGGCCTCATACTCGGCTTCATTGTTGGATACCCTGAAGTTGAAGCAGATGGCATAGTAAGCTCTGAATCCTTCAGGGGATATAAGGACGATGTCGCCGCCACATGATTTCGCGGCCGACGAGCCGTCGGTGAAGAGGACCCACGTGTCATCGGGCTCCGGCCCGGGGGTGGTGGTGGTTGTCTCCCTTGTCGTGCATTCGGTGACGAAGTCGGCCAAGGCTTTCCCTTTGATAGATGGCCTTGGCTTGATCTCAATCTGAAATTGGCTGAGGAAGATCGCCCATTTCACCATCCTTGAGGAGCTAGTGGGGCTCCTCATGAGTGCGCCAAGGGGCTGCTGGGTCAGCACGTGGACGGCATGGGCCTGGAAGTAGTGCCCCAGCTTTTTCACCGTATGGACGATGGCTAACACCGTCTTCTCAATGGGGAAGTACCTGAGCTCGGCTTCCCTAAGTGTCTTGCTGATGTAGAAAATAGCCTTCTGCACCCCTTCGTCCTCACGGATGAGCACGGAACTGATGGCCGACGTGCTCACCCCTAAGTACAAGAAGAGGGTTTCGCCGGCTTTGGGCTTGGAGAGCACGGGTGGGGACGACAGGTACCTCTTCAGCTCTTCGAACGCTTCCTGGAACTCCGTCATCCATTTGAAGCTGTTAGCCTTACGCATGATCTGGAAGAAAGGGAGTGCCCTCTCGGCTGACCTGGAGAGGAAACGGTTCAGGGCCACCAGGCACCCCGTCAGCCGTTGTACCTCCTTGACATTGCGGGGCGGCTCCATGTTGATGATAGCATGTGTCTTCTCCAGATTTATCTCGATGCCTCTCCGGCTGACCATGTAGCCGAGGAACTTGCCGCCCTGGACGCCGAAGGCGCACTTCTTGGGGTTGAGGCGGAGCCTGAATGCCTTCATGATTTCAAAGATTTCCCGGAGGTCGTCGGCATGTGTGGTGGCTTGCCTGCTCTTGACAATCATGTCGTCGACGTATGCCTCCATCGTCCGGCCGAGGACTGCTCTGAAGATTTTGGCCACCATCCTGGTATAGGTGGCGCCGGAGTTTTTGAGTCCGAAAGCCATGACGAGGTAGCAAAAGATTCCCTCCGGGGTCATGAATGTCGTCTTCTCAGCGTCATCTTCATGCATGGAGATTTGGTGGTACCCTCTGAAAGCATCGAGGAACGACATCAACTCGCACCCTGCTGTCTCGTCCACCAGCTGATCAATGTTGGGGAGAGGGAACGGGTCCATGCGGCATGCCTTGTTCAGGTCAGTGTAATCAACACACATTCTGAATGTCGGCGGTTTTTGGGCGAGGACGACGTTGGCTAGCCACGTCGGGTACTTCACTTCTTTGATGTGGTTGATTGAGAGGAGCATGGCGACCTCCCCTTTGACGAAGTCCCGCCTGTAGGCGGATAAGTAGCGCCGCTTTTGTTTGACAGGCGCGGAGGCTGGATCGATGGTCAGCCGGTGAGTGATCACCTGCCGACTGATGCCTGGCATGTCGTCCGGGCCCCATGCGAAGATAACGGCGTATGACCGTAGGACGAGGATGATGGCGTCCCGCTGGTCCTGCGGGAGTTGCTTCCCGGTTCTGAGGACCCGCTCCGGCCGGGAGGTATCCAGAGGGACTTCCTCGACCTCCTCGGCCGGTTCGGCATGCGGCCTCTCCTCGTCCTTGGCAACGGCTGCCGTGATGGTGTCTATCCTCTGTCCTTCCCTTTCGGCCGGCCTCGTTAGCTTGAGGTAGCACGCTGATGAAACGGTTAGCAACACAAGAGGGGGGGTGAATTGTGTGTGTGTGGAACCATGACAGTTTTTCGCACAGTTCTAGTGTGGGGTCCAGGGAATTACGAAATAGTAAAGTGCACAAGGATTTAACGAGGAAAAATCCCTTGGCTCAAAGGGATTAAAAAACCTCGACCTCCCTCGGAGGAATTTGAACAACTCCACTAAAAAGCCTTTGAATGATTACAAGGGAAACTCTCCTAGTCTACCCTTGAGCCACCCCAACTCTATCCTCTCTAGGAAGAGTTATGCATCTCTACCTTGTGGGTAGAGAGCCTCTCAGCTTTACAACAAAGCTCTCACAACACACTAACCAACTCGAGGATGCTACACTTAGCCAATCCTCAAAAACCCAATTACAATATGAAGAAGAGAAAACGAAACTCTGTCTGGAACTCCTTGAGCAGGTTCAGGTGCCTTGGACTTAGTGAATATTCTCGTGTATATTTCTCAATAGAAGCTCGGTTAAGCACACCACTTTCGTCTGGTCTTCAGTCCAATATATATAGCATCCGTAGCCTCTCCTTTCCTTTTATTCAAAAGATCTTCCGGCTCTCAATTATGGTGATCCTCGGTCAACCATATATACGGAAGTATATTATGAGTAATTCACTCAATAACAAACAGATATGGAGAATATTACGTATCACATATAAGGAGAATATTTTATTTTCCTAATATAAGCAGCCAACGAACATTATGTAGCAACAACATATTTATATAATCAATGATTAGTCCTTTTTAACAAGTTTGAATATGTAACGATCATATAAGTAAGATATTCAAATAAGATGCTACAGATCATGCAACCCAAGATACTTTCCAAAATTTATGACTTTTTAACATTAAGTGATGAGGAAATATTTACTCAGTGGATCTAAATATGCTACGGTCAATTTGTGCAGGATATTTACGTAGCATAAATAATGATTCTTTCCATAAGCTATATAGGCCAACTCATTGAGGTGAGTGCTTAGTCGTATACGGAAAGATATATAAATTGTGCCACGTATACTAGGAATATGCATGATCAATCTAGGCATGTAGATGAGGTATTATCATGCAGATACATATTAATTTATTTATTATGCACAACAATCAGTCATATAGATCAGAACTAAGTATAGCTCCAATTCGCGTTCCTAATGGAACTGAGAGCAGTTCTGTCCGCCATTCCACCTACATGGTTAGTCATCAACAAAACAACATATTCAACATATTCAACAAATTCCCCCTTGAGATATTTGAGTTCCTTTACTTGATTGTTTGATTTGGAGACCAAGGAAATAATTTAATTCACCCATCATACTCATCTCGAACTCGGAGCTCATAAGAGAGGAAAATTCATCACAAAGTGAGTCGTTAGTAGCACCAAATATAATGTCATCTACATAAATTTGAACAACCAAGAGGGATTGATCTTTTATTTTTAGAAAAAGTGTTTTATCGATTTTTCCTCTTTCAAAACCATTTTCCAAAAGAAATTTAGATAGACGTTCATACCAAGCACGTGGTGCTTGCTTGAGCCCATATAGTGCTTTATCTAGTTTGAAAACGTGATTAGGTAAATCTGGATTTTCAAACCCCGGTGGTTGTTCAACGTATACCTCTTCCTTAAGATAACCATTCAAAAATGATGTCTTGACATCCATTTGGTGGAGGGTGAAACCCATATGAGCTGCAAACGCTATGAGCATCCGGATTGCTTCTAGCCTTGCCACCGGTGCGAATGTTTCATTGAAATCTATTCCTTCTTGTTGATTATAGCCCTTGACGACTAGCCTTGCCTTATTTCTGGTGATCTGTCCATGCTCATCAAGCTTATTTTTAAATACCCATTTGAGACCAATCACGGTTTTATTCTCGGGTCTTGGTTCTAAGTGCCATACCTTGTTTCTTTCAAATTGATTTAGTTCTTCTTGCATAGCTAGAACCCAGTCAATATCGGAGAGAGCCACTTCATGGTTCTCCGGTTCTATAAGTGATAAGTAAGCAAAGAAAGTACAGAAGTTTCTTAATTTGGATCTTGTTGTTACTCCCTGATTTAGATCTGTTAGGAGGTTATCCAGGGGATGTGATCGATGATGTTTCCATCCTCTTGGAGCGTTGGGTTGATCCACAAACTCGTATAAGGTATCTGGACCTGGACCAGCTGGTTCTTCACTTGGATTAGTCGTGGTCAGTCCGGGTCCTTCTTCAGTTCTAGGTTCGTTTTGTTCATTGTCCAGTGATTCCTCAGTTTGGTTATGGCTTGTTTCAATGTTTTTATAAGAATGATTTCCCTTGCGAAGAATTCCTATGTCTCCTTCATCATCTTGCCTCGGTTTTAATGAAAGGGCTTCATCAAAGATTATATGGATGCTTTCTTCCACACATTGAGTTCGTTTATTTAGAACTTTGTAAGCTTTGCTGTGAGTGGAATATCCGAGAAAGATTGCCTCGTCACTTCTTGCATCGAATTTGCCAATATTGTCCTTCCCATTATTGTGGACGAAACATTTGCATCCAAATGTTCTTAGATGACTGATGTTTGGTTTTCTTCCTTTGAGTAGTTCGTAGGGTGTCTTTCCTAGGAGTGGCCGGATCATAGCTCGGTTAATTATGTAGCACGCTGTGTTAAGTGCTTCTGCCCAGAAGTTTCTTGCCAGACCACTAGAAATCAGCATTGTTCTAGTCATATCTTCCAGTGTCCTATTCTTCCGTTCTACTACCCCATTTTGTTGAGGAGTTCTAGGAGCGGAGAAGTTGTGGTCTATCCCTCGTTCTTTGCAGAATTCCTCAAATAGTGAGTTGTCAAACTCGGTTCCATGATCAGATCGAATTTTGATTAGGTGCAACCCTGTTTGATGCTCAATTTTCCTTACAAAAACAACAAACTCATTAAACGTATCTTTCTTACTTGCAAGAAAGATAGTCCATGTAAATCGTGAAAAGTCATCAACAATAACTAACACATATTCTTTGTTTCCCCGACTTCGGACTGACATTGGGCCACACAAATCCATATGAATTAGTTCAATGGGCTTGCTTGTGCTCACAAAATTTTTTGTCTTAAAAGATGATCGAGATTGTTTTCCAGTGGCACAGGCAGAGCAAATATGATCAAGGGAATATTTGATTTTAGGTAGCCCGACTACCAATTCATTATTTTTGAGTTTATTGATTAACGAAAAGCTAGCGTGGCCCAATCTTTTATGCCAGAGTAGGGGATCATTGTCAATAACGCTTAGGCAGGTCAAACTTATACTTGGCAATAAATCGAGATAAACTTTGAGATTCGCTATTGACAATGCGGCATACATTAATATCAAAAACTACACTGTTACCTCGATCGCAAAACTGAGAAATGCTAAGTAGATTAAACTTTAGACCTTTGACTAGGAAAACATTGTCTATTGCATGGTCGGGTGACTTTCCAATTTTTCCCACAGCAATGATTTCTCCTTTGCTGTTGTCTCCAAATGTCACCTTTCCACCACTAAATGGCCGCAGTGAGAGGAACAAAGATTTATCTCCGGTCATGTGTTTAGAACAACCACTGTCAAGGAACCAGTGATTGTTCCCCCTCACTCGGCGCTGTTCCAGGATTAAGGTTTAGTGCGTGGAACCCAGACCTGCTTGGGTTCCATTTTATATTGGTTTGAGGAATATTTACTGAAATTCATGCTTCTCTCTAAGGCCTGTTGTCGAGAGTGACATTGATACATAAGATGTCCGTCTTTGCCACAATATCCGCAAATCCGGCTGTCATATGTATCAACATATTTGGTTTTCCGATTTCCGAAATGATCTTTGCCTCTTTTATAAAATCCTTGGTTAGGTGTTTGACCATAACCTGTTTTGTGCCTTTGAACCAGCTTGTCGAACCAGGTTGGTCCAGTTCTAGGTTGTCTATGGTATGGTCTAGAACTGGTTTGTTCTCTAGTTCTATTACCATAAAAGGGTTGGTTCTGAAAACTCGATTTTTGATTTGTTTGAGAATTTCTTGGAATGTATCCGAGACCAGCAGTCTCGTTTTCCTTTCTTTTGTACCGAGAGGGTCCAGTTCTAGAATGCTGTCTAGACCTGGTTCTTACCTTGGTACTATATGGTTGGTATTCCGGTTTGTTTTTAAAATCTTGTCTCTCATCCTCAAGGCGATTGAGATGATTTATGAGCAAGGCAATGTCCGGAATTTTTCTTAGAAGTTTTTCTTCTTCATTAACTTGTTTATTCATATTATCGAGCTTAAGTGAGCAAATGAGGTTATCTTATTCCAAAACCACTTCACTATACTTGAGCCTTTCATCTATTAACTCTCCCACTTTTGTTTCCAGCCTTATCTTGGCTCTAGTGGCTTCCTCGAGTTTAGACTCAAGTTCGGTGATTTGTGATTTAAGATTATCATTTTCAGAAAGATTTTGATTTAGTTCGATTGTTAATCTTTTGAAAATCTTTCGGACCTTGCCTTTAGAGAGGGAATCAAATTTAGAAAGAAAGCTCTCCAAATTTACCTCGAAATTCTCTTGGTCGGATTCTACATCGGAATTAGCCATGAGGCACAATCCAGCATGATTTAGGCCCTTTTCTTCTTCTTCTTCTTCATCATCGGATGAGTCTCCCCAGGCTGCCATCATTGCCTTTTTGAGATCTCTGTTGAATCCTTTATCTTCACCGGACCTCCGATGGGAACTGGTCTTGTTCTTGTCGTAGGTTCTATCATTTTTCTTTTGAGGACAATCTTTTGCCCTGTGCTCAAAGGAACCACAAACGAAACAACCTTGGTTATTAAAAGATTGGAAACCCTTTTTACCTTGTTTATTTCGGTTTCCTTTGAATTTACGGTACATCTTTCCGAATTGCTTGGCGAACATGCTCATCTCATCTTCCGATTCACTTCCGGATTCTTCTTCTTCTTCTTCTCGAGCCTTGAGAGCTATTCCTCGCTCTTTTCTCACATTTTCTGCATCTTGTTCTTCTTGTAGGCCTAGCTCATATGTCATGAGAGAGCCGGTCAAGTCTTCTAGCGTCATGGTAGAGAGATCTTTAGCTTCTTCTATTGCTGTAGTTTTAGGCTTCCATGCGGATGGTAGGCTTCTCATAACTTTTCTCACCTGATCTTCTACAGTAATATCTTTTCCAAGTGCTGAGAGCTCATTGATAATATTAGTAAAACGTGTAATCATATCCCTAATTGATTCTTTAGGCTTCATCACGAATAATTCGTAATTACGCATAAATATGTCAATTTTGGATCTTTTTACACGCGAGGTACCCTCATGCGTAATCTCAAGTAGATCCCACATTTGTTTTGCGGATTTGCATCCAAGAACACGGTTGTGCTCAGTCGGACCAAGTCCCACAATTTTCCTTACAAAAACAACAAACTCATTAAACGTATCTTTCTTACTTGCAAGAAAGATAGTCCATGTAAATCGTGAAAAGTCATCAACAATAACTAACACATATTCTTTGTTTCCCCGACTTCGGACTGACATTGGGCCACACAAATCCATATGAATTAGTTCAATGGGCTTGCTTGTGCTCACAAAATTTTTTGTCTTAAAAGATGATCGAGATTGTTTTCCAGTGGCACAGGCAGAGCAAATATGATCAAGGGAATATTTGATTTTAGGTAGCCCGACTACCAATTCATTATTTTTGAGTTTATTGATTAACGAAAAGCTAGCGTGGCCCAATCTTTTATGCCAGAGTAGGGGATCATTGTCAATAACGCTTAGGCAGGTCAAACTTATACTTGGCAATAAATCGAGATAAACTTTGAGATTCGCTATTGACAATGCGGCATACATTAATATCAAAAACTACACTGTTACCTCGATCGCAAAACTGAGAAATGCTAAGTAGATTAAACTTTAGACCTTTGACTAGGAAAACATTGTCTATTGCATGGTCGGGTGACTTTCCAATTTTTCCCACAGCAATGATTTCTCCTTTGCTGTTGTCTCCAAATGTCACCTTTCCACCACTAAATGGCCGCAGTGAGAGGAACAAAGATTTATCTCCGGTCATGTGTTTAGAACAACCACTGTCAAGGAACCAGTGATTGTTCCCCCTCACTCGGCGCTGTTCCAGGATTAAGGTTTAGTGCGTGGAACCCAGACCTGCTTGGGTTCCATTTTATATTGGTTTGAGGAATATTTACTGAAATTCATGCTTCTCTCTAAGGCCTGTTGTCGAGAGTGACATTGATACATAAGATGTCCGTCTTTGCCACAATATCCGCAAATCCGGCTGTCATATGTATCAACATATTTGGTTTTCCGATTTCCGAAATGATCTTTGCCTCTTTTATAAAATCCTTGGTTAGGTGTTTGACCATAACCTGTTTTGTGCCTTTGAACCAGCTTGTCGAACCAGGTTGGTCCAGTTCTAGGTTGTCTATGGTATGGTCTAGAACTGGTTTGTTCTCTAGTTCTATTACCATAAAAGGGTTGGTTCTGAAAACTCGATTTTTGATTTGTTTGAGAATTTCTTGGAATGTATCCGAGACCAGCAGTCTCGTTTTCCTTTCTTTTGTACCGAGAGGGTCCAGTTCTAGAATGCTGTCTAGACCTGGTTCTTACCTTGGTACTATATGGTTGGTATTCCGGTTTGTTTTTAAAATCTTGTCTCTCATCCTCAAGGCGATTGAGATGATTTATGAGCAAGGCAATGTCCGGAATTTTTCTTAGAAGTTTTTCTTCTTCATTAACTTGTTTATTCATATTATCGAGCTTAAGTGAGCAAATGAGGTTATCTTATTCCAAAACCACTTCACTATACTTGAGCCTTTCATCTATTAACTCTCCCACTTTTGTTTCCAGCCTTATCTTGGCTCTAGTGGCTTCCTCGAGTTTAGACTCAAGTTCGGTGATTTGTGATTTAAGATTATCATTTTCAGAAAGATTTTGATTTAGTTCGATTGTTAATCTTTTGAAAATCTTTCGGACCTTGCCTTTAGAGAGGGAATCAAATTTAGAAAGAAAGCTCTCCAAATTTACCTCGAAATTCTCTTGGTCGGATTCTACATCGGAATTAGCCATGAGGCACAATCCAGCATGATTTAGGCCCTTTTCTTCTTCTTCTTCTTCATCATCGGATGAGTCTCCCCAGGCTGCCATCATTGCCTTTTTGAGATCTCTGTTGAATCCTTTATCTTCACCGGACCTCCGATGGGAACTGGTCTTGTTCTTGTCGTAGGTTCTATCATTTTTCTTTTGAGGACAATCTTTTGCCCTGTGCTCAAAGGAACCACAAACGAAACAACCTTGGTTATTAAAAGATTGGAAACCCTTTTTACCTTGTTTATTTCGGTTTCCTTTGAATTTACGGTACATCTTTCCGAATTGCTTGGCGAACATGCTCATCTCATCTTCCGATTCACTTCCGGATTCTTCTTCTTCTTCTTCTCGAGCCTTGAGAGCTATTCCTCGCTCTTTTCTCACATTTTCTGCATCTTGTTCTTCTTGTAGGCCTAGCTCATATGTCATGAGAGAGCCGGTCAAGTCTTCTAGCGTCATGGTAGAGAGATCTTTAGCTTCTTCTATTGCTGTAGTTTTAGGCTTCCATGCGGATGGTAGGCTTCTCATAACTTTTCTCACCTGATCTTCTACAGTAATATCTTTTCCAAGTGCTGAGAGCTCATTGATAATATTAGTAAAACGTGTAATCATATCCCTAATTGATTCTTTAGGCTTCATCACGAATAATTCGTAATTACGCATAAATATGTCAATTTTGGATCTTTTTACACGCGAGGTACCCTCATGCGTAATCTCAAGTAGATCCCACATTTGTTTTGCGGATTTGCATCCAAGAACACGGTTGTGCTCAGTCGGACCAAGTCCACAAATCAAATATTTCAATGCTTGAGCATTATGCTCGAGTTTACAATAATCATCAGAGGTATATTCAGATTTGGGTTTAGGGATAACCATACCTTCGGCATCTTCTTTTTTAATGATGTTATCGCCTACTTCAATTACGTTCCATACCTGGTAGTTCTCAGCCTTGATGAAGTTCTCCATTCGACTCTTCCAGAATTGATAAAATTTGCCGTTGAACAACGGTGGTCGTTGAGTCGAGTATCCTTCCTCCAATCGTTCAACCGTATTCATGCTGTCGGATCTCTTCCCAAGGTTTTAACCTTTCTGTGGTGAAGACCGGCTCTGATACCAATTGATGAAACGGTTAGCAACACAAGAGGGGGGGTGAATTAAATTATTTCCTTGGTCTCCAAATCAAACAATCAAGTAAAGGAACTCAAATATCTCAACAAAAGTATCTCAAGGAGCTTCTCAAGAAGTATGGAGCAAGTGAAGGCAAAACAATGACAACACCAATGGGAACAAATGACAGACTGGATGCAGACGAAGCAGGAACCAGCATAGACCAAAAGAAATACCGAGGAATGATTGGATCTCTACTATACCTAACTGCCAGTAGACCCGACATAGTTTTCAGCATAGGTCTATGTGCCCGGTTCCAGGCAAATCCCAAGGAATCTCACCTCAAAGCAGTCAAGAGAATACTCAAATATCTCAAAGGAACTATGAATCTGTGTTTATGGTATCCACGAAATGAGGATTTTAATCTTATTGCATATTCAGATTCTGATTTTGCAGGTGATTTATTAAACAGAAAAAGCACATCTGGAACGGCTCACTTCCTAGGTCCCTGCCTGGTTTCATGGAGCTCTAAAAAACAGAACTCAGTTGCTCTTTCAACAGCCGAAGCCGAATACGTAGCAGTCGCATCGTGTTGCTCACAATCCTTGTGGATCATGCAACAAGTAAGCGACTACGGGATCATCCTAAATTGCACACCAATTCTATGTGACAATACTAGCGCAATTAGCATCTCAAAGGATCTAGTCATGCACTCACGAACAAAACACATCCACATCCGGAATCACTTTCTGAGAGATTGCGTGGAAAAGGGGCTAATCAAGGTAGAATATTGCAACACTGACAAGCAAATTGCCGACATCTTTACAAAACCCTTGGGAAGAGAAAGGTTTGAATTAATTCGACTTGAACTTGGTCTCATCAATGCTTAAAACTATTTCATAAAATTTTTCTTTAACAACTTAAGAAGGAAATCTTTATTTTTTTTGTTTTTAAACTGTCAGTTTTCTTTGGGGGACATAACTGCCACACAACCGGCCACTTCCTATTTGGAAGGAAATCATTAAAAAAAAATTTGGGAAGTGGGAAAGTATCTCGTATACCAACAGCCCACTTCCATATTACAAACCTTCCATAACCGCCTCCCTCTTTTCCTTCTTAAAACCACCATGGTCAAAACCAGAGGCTACGCCCCTCCCACTGCTCCTCGTCGTTCTAACCGGAAAAAGGGCGTAAAACCACCCCCATCTTCATCACCTACCCCGATTGAACTCGACGCCTCACCTCCTTCGACCATGCACTCCGAATCTGGTGACTCCCTACCACGATTCCCGGCGTCCTCTCAGGGGGAACCAGATAAACACTCTCCATCACCAATTAAACCTCTCAAACGAAAACCAACCACTCGCGACGGAAAGATACTGCCCCAAAAATATACCCGGAAAAGAGCAATCGCTGAGGGAATCATCTCCGACAAGGACTCCACCAAAAAATATCCAAGAATGGGGAGGGTAGCCGAGGAAGACGCCGCACGACTAAAGGAGGAATATCTCTCCCGGGGAATAGTTAAGGTACTTTCCATCTCCTATGGTGATATTACTCAAAAAACCTCTGATTTTACTGAGCTTATTTCGTTCCAAAAATGGGAGACCTTGTTTGATTCCAAGAATTGCCCCTCTGTGTTTCCTGAACTCATCTCTGAGTTTTTGGCTAATCTTATTATCAAAGACAGTTTCTTATCTTCTAAGGTACAAGGCAAAAAAATTCTATTAAGTGTGAGTGATCTAGGTCAAATATTGGGTGTTCCATGTACTGGTGTATGCCAATATAAAAAAACCGAGTGGCCCCTAACCAACACCTCTCAAACAGTTGCACTGGAATACTTTAACCCAACCATTTCCGAATCCTCTCTTCATGTTGCGAGCCTTGCCCCAATTCCCAAACTACTGTTTTACTTTGTTCATCACAACTTGACTCCTAGGCTAGAAGGGCGATTCACACCCTCTAGAATTGAACTAGCATATATGTACCTTTTAGCCAACAAAATTCCTATCAACCTTCCTGGATTGATGATGGCCCATCTCAGCTCTATCATCAGTTCCTCATCCCGACGGATTGGGATTCCATATGCCCCGCTACTTACCAAAATATTTCTCTCTAAGGGCATTACTCTAGACAAATTCTCCTCTGAAGAAGCTTACAAAATCCTGGATAAGAGATGTCTCAGCAATCTAGGCCTAATCATATCCAATTCTCACCTTCTTCCTAAACCATCAGATCCCTCTTCTTCAGAACAAAAACCCAGACCAAAACCAAGTCCAGTTCCTTCCATCGACCCAATGATGGTGGTACCCCCAATCACAGACCGCATAGATCTCCTGGAACGTTACCTTCATCACCAATTCGCTTCCCTTTCAGACTCCATCTCTGCATTGGCAAAAAAGGTGGACACACTGGCTGATACAACCAATGCTATTCGGAATGATTTCCAGTCCTTCAAACAGGAAGTGGCAGAGCGGTTCTGTGAATCTGGCTCGACAAATCGCAGGATAATTTATTCTTCTGAGGATGATTAAACATTTCTTTTCTGGGGGAGGGTTCTTGCTACATTAACATCTTAACAAGTTGTCCTACTTTGGAGTTTTACTTTGCACTGTTTTGGTTATTTTCTGTTTCCTTTTGGTTGATGCCAAAAGGGGGAAATAATCAGGTGCCTGCCTATTTTGCTACATAAAAACATCGACTGTTACTAATCCGCGGGGACACCTTTATTATGGCACCTAATGTTTGTCATCAACAAAACAACATATTCAACACACGCTCTGGCTATCCTCTGGTTTCCTCTGGCGTAGCCGATGCCGCCATTGGTGGGGAATTTCAGACACAAGTGCTTCATGGAGATGATGGCCTCCAAGTCCTCCAGTGATGGCCGCCCCAAAATCAGGTTGTGGGCGCACTGTTTCCTCTAGACTGTTCCCATTTCAAACGGGACCAACAAGTGGTATCAGAGCCTCCTTGTTCTTGTAATCTTTTAGGTTACTTACTAAACAAGAGATCCACTTGTTTTAGCCACTTTAATCTCATATTATGGATAACAGTCTTTCAAAGAATCTTATGTTCTCAGTAACAAAGTTTGATGACTGGAGGATCCGCATGAAAGTTCACATCTGCGCACTCCATGATGAAATGTGGGAAGTTCTTGATGCAGGGCCTTTCACAGAGTTCACCAAGGTCAACCCTGAATACATCACTGGTAGTGGTCAACCCCAAGTGATCACCAAACTGCGCCATGAATGGTCCAATGAAGAGACGAGGAAGTACAACCTTGACAACATTGCCAAGGATATCCTCTACAAAGCCATTGATGACAAGTACTTCACAAGGATCAAGAAGTGCAAATCTGCCAAGGAAATCTGGGATACTCTTACCCTGATAGGAGCTGGAGATGAGCAAGAAAAGGACAATAAACTTACCATTGCCATGAAGAAATTTGAAGATTTTAAACTTCTACCCAAAGAATGCATAGCTGAGATGTATGCACGCTTACAGATAATCATTGATGATGTCTCTTATGTCAAAGGATTGAAATTCAACTTGCTGAGTGCTAGCCAATTCTGTGACAAAGGATACACAGTTGAATTTTCCAAGGAAGGCTGTTCTGTCAAGCATGAGACAACTAAAGAAGTAGTTCTAACAGCAAAAGGAAGAAAAACATCTATGTGGTTGATTGGTCAACTGCAAAAGATGGAATTTGCCTGATAGCCAAAGGAGATTCAAAACTCAGTTGGGAATGGCACAAGAAACTGAGTCACTTGAATTTCAAAACAATCAACAAGCTAGCAAGGGATCACATTGTTGAAGGTCTACCCAACCTTGTATACAAAAAGGAGAACTTGTGCAGTGCATGCCAGAAAGGAAAACAAGTGAAGAACTCCTTCAAACCCATTGCTGGAAACCTCTCTACTGGTCCCTTGAATCTAATTCACATTGATTTATTTGGACCAGTGGAAACTCCAAGTGTTGGTGGCAAGAGATACACCTTAGTCATGGTGGATGACTACTCCAGATTCACATGGACTATCTTTCTGACCAAGAAAAATGAAACTCTGCAGAAACTGCCATTTCTGCCAAAGCTACTACAGAATGAGCAGGATCAGAAAGTCAAAGCCATCAGATCAGACAGAGGAACAGAGTTCATCAACAAGGTCATACAGAATTCTGTGACCAGAATGGTACAACGCATCAACTCTCTGCAGCCAGAACTCCTCAACAGAATGGAGTTGCAGAAAGAAGAAATAGAACCTTGAAGGAAGCTGCAAGGACCATGATTGCTGAATCAGGTCTACCTTACAGATACTGGGCTGAAGCAATCAATACTGCATGCTACACCCAGAACCGGAGCATGATTCACAAAGCTCATCAGAAAACCCCCTATGAATTATGGAAAGGACGAAAACCCAACATCAGCTACTTTCATGCATTTGGATGCAAATGCTATATACTCAACAATGGGAAGGATCACCTCAAGGTGTTCCAAGAAAAAGTTGATGAAGGAACATTCTTAGGCTACTCTAGCACCAGCAAAGCCTACAGAATACTCAACAAAAGAACTCTACTTGTTGAAGAATCTATTCATGTCAAGTTTGATGATCTCAACTCTGTTGAGAGCATAACTGAAAACTTGGAGAAAGCGAATCTAGAAGAATCACCAGAACTGGATCCACCAGAGACGGACATACCAGAGTTAGTAACTAACTCTGCCATACCAATGCACCATCAGAATCCCATCCTACAAGGCAAAGATAGTGATGAAGAATCAGAAGAAGAACAAGAGAATCCAAGACAACCCTTATCTGAACCTGATTTAACTTGGTTAAGAGATCATCCTCCTAATCAAGTAATTGGACAAATCAGAAGTGGAGTCCAGACCAGATCTGCCACAACAAGAAGAGAAGCAATGCTTACCTGCTACATATCTCAAATGGAACCTATGACTGTGGAGGAAGCTCTTGCAGACTCAGACTGGATCAATGCAATGCAAGAAGAGCTCACTCAGTTTGAAAGGAACAAAGTATGGGAACTTGTTCCTAGACCAAAGCACCAGAATGTCATTGGAACCAAATGGGTATTCAAGAACAAAGCAGATGAAGATGGCAACATTGTAAGGAATAAAGCTAGGCTGGTAGCCAAGGGATACTGCCAAGAAGAAGGAATAGATTTTGATGAGACTTTTGCACCAGTTGCCAGACTTGAAGCCATCAGAATCTTTCTAGCCTATGCTGCTTACAACAACATCAAGGTCTACCAGATGGATGTCAAGAGTGCATTTCTGAATGGAGATCTTGAAGAGGAAGTTTATGTGGAACAACCACCAAGTTTTGTCATTCCTACTCAATCTTCTTGTGTCTACAAGCTTAAAAAGGCCCTCTATGGTCTTAAGCAAGCTCCCAGAGCCTGGTATGACACATTGTCCCTTTTCCTAGTGAACCATGGGTTTACTAAAGGAAAGGTTGACAAAACTCTATTTCAAATCTCTGTTGCTAATCATATTCTGTTAGTACAAATATATGTTGATGATATTATATTTGGTAGTACTAATCCAGAACTGTGCAAGAAATTTTCTCAAGTGATGCAGAGTCAATTTGAAATGAGCATGATGGGAGAACTAAGCTACTTCCTAGGTCTTCAAGTGAAACAAATTCCAGAAGGAATCTTCATCAACCAAGGAAAGTACACCAGAGATCTAATCAAGAAGTTTGGAGTGGATGGCAAATCTTCAGTGAAGATTCCCATGAACACATCACAAGGAATTGGTTCGGATGATGAAGGAAAAGATGTGGATGCAACAACATACAGAGGGATCATAGGATCTCTGCTGTACCTAACTGCAAGCAGACCAGATATCTCATTCTCTGTTGGAATCTGTGCCAGATACCAATCAAAGCCCAAGGAAAGCCATCTAAGTGCTGCAAAGAGAATCATCAGATACATCAAAGGAAATCCAAATCCAGGCCTGTGGTATCCCAAGGGAGGTAACTTTGAACTAATTGGTTACTCTGACTCAGATTTTGCAGGTTGCAGACTAGACAGAAAGAGCACCTCTGGTCACTGCCAATTGCTAGGAGGAAGGCTTGTTTCCTGGTTTAGCAAGAAGCAGAACTCAATCTCAACAAGCACAGCTGAAGCTGAGTACATTGCAGCTGGGAGTTGCTGTGCTCAGTTACTTTGAAGCCTGCAGTAGATCCGGCTCCCTATTTTGAAGCTGCCCTGCAAAAGAAGAGAGCAGCTGGCATACCTAGACCCCCATCTCCAGTAAAGAAGAGCTCCAAGAAAAAGAAAGTTTTCAACTTCACAGAGTGGAGATTGGGTGGCTCTCAGCAAATTGACAGAACTCAATTTAAGGAGATGAAGGCTAAAATGACTCCTACCCAACAACAGCACCTCTATCTGGACAGAGATGGTGTTGTCAGAGTTAGGTATGGAGGATCTCTTGAAGAAGCAGAAGAATGGTACAAAAAGAACATTGTCCCAGGAAAGACCATACATGAAGGTGTCCTCAACTACTTGGACTGCAAGCTTTCTCCAATATGGGCATCTTATCAAAGGTCTGGCAATCTGTTCAAAATCTGAGCTGAAATAAATGAAGAACTGCTCAGGCTTCAAAGACTAGAGGAAGAAGCTCTACAGGCAGCTAATCTGGAGAATGTGTAAGGTTTAATCTCTGTAAAACCTATCTAATAAAATCACATCTCTGCCTTCTTACTTTGAAGTGCTTTTCCTCACATAATTGTCTTTTTGCCTTCTGTTTGTGTTTGTTTATTTCTGTTATATTCTGCTATCTGAATGTATCGTACTCTTACTATTTTCCTATGCCAAGTTGCCCACCAAGATTTTAATGAAAAGTTTTAAACTTTAAATTTTTATGGTGAAGGCACTTCTCTGGAAATAGTTAAAGGGTTTTGGCATCATCAAAAGGGGGGAAATTGTAAGGAATAATTGTATTTAGATTTTGATGATGCTATATTAATTAGGAATTTAGAGTACCCCTTTAGAAATTATGTATTAGAATTTTCCTTTGTAAAGTTCTTAGATGTATTCGACTTGACAGAAGACCTTCTTAGCAGAAGGGCTCCCAGAGCAGAAGTGCTTCAAGAACAGAAGTGCCTCTTAAGGCTTTATTGAAACAGAGGACCTTTGGTTCTCTGCTCCAGAACAGAAGTCCTCAGCATCTCTGTTACTCTTGACTCTGACAGAAACCCTTCTGGGTCTCTGTTGGATACTCCCAACAGAAGTGCTCCAGACCTCCTCTGTTCTATTCTCAGACAAAGACACCAGAAGGTCTGACACTTAGAAGATTTTCAAAGAACCGGGAAGTCAACTAAAAGATTTCTTCAACGGCTAGGAGTATGAAACGGAAAAGCTACAGTGCATGCATTAAATGCTCATTTAATGCACCCCATGCTACGTAGAGTAATTGCAGATGATTGGCCGGAATGTCAGGAATACTTTATCCCAAAATAGTAACCCGCCAACTTTACCGGGCTCTACTAGTCAAGTCAACTGATCGCTCATTTAATGCAGTTGTCCTCCTACTCCTCCAACGGGAAGACAACCTCAGTATAAAAGATACACTACGAAGAACAACCGGATAATTTTGCCTATATAATTTTGCTACAACTTTGCAAACCACAAGCAAGATATTCAAACTCTGAAAAGCAAAAAGCCTCCTTGAGATTCAAACTCAATATCTTCTACAAGAGAAGGCAGAAGTTGGAAAAATACCCTTTCCAACTCAAGCAAAGTTCCAAGTGTTCTTCAACTCTTCAAGCTCATCACATACAAATAATTTGTAACGAAGCTAGTTGGAGGAAGCCCAGTTTCAACAGAAACTCTTCTTGCTACAAGAAGGACGTCCAAATAACTGGAGTAGTGAAGTGGTGATACTTCAAGGAAATTCAGTGAAAGGACCAGTGTTAAAGGAAGCCAGGCAGTGCATCCCAGGACACATCTAGGCTTGAAGAAGACGTGGAGTGCTTCTTAAGTGCTAGGACTAAGGCTTTGTAAACGGCAGTTTTTACAGCTTAGTGGAAAAGTGGATTAGAGGAACGAGTTGTTCCTTGAACCACTATAAAAATCCCTGGTGTCGTTTACTTACTGCTTTTAATACTTGCATTTAGTTAGAACTGTATAACTCCTTGAACTTGGTATCTGTGTTCAGCAGAACTTGTTCTACGAGTTAACAGAAGGCCTACTGCCTTTGCTACTCTGAGGCTAACAGAACTCCCTACCAGAACCCCATCCGCTGCCAGTCTGTTCCTTCAACAGAACAGGCTATTCTGTAAATCTGGTACTTAGTTTAAAAAGCTAAAAACCAATACAGTCTATTCACCCCCCCCCCCTCTAGACTGTATCCAGTATAACCGGGACCAACAAGTGGTATCAGAGCCTCCTTGTTCTAATAATCTCTTAGGTTATTTGTTGAACAAAGATCCACTTGTTTTTCTATTTTACCTCATTTCTATCTGATATAATGGATCACTCCTTGTCCAAGAATCTTATGTTTTCAGATCTTAAGTTTGATGACTAGAGGATCCGGATGAAAGCACATCTCTGTGCCCTGCATGATGAGATGTGGGAAGTTCTAGATATTGGCCCCTTCACAAGCTTCCAGAAGGTCAACCCTGAACATGCCATAGACAATACCAGACCCCAGATGATTAGCAAAGCCAAGTCAGAATGGACCACTGAAGAGAGGAGAAAGTACAACCTAGACAATATTGCCAAGGACATCCTCTACAAGTCCATTGATGATAGGTACTTCAACAGAATCAAGAAGTGCAAGACTGCTAAGGAGATCTGGGACACTCTTGAGCTCATTGGAGCTGGTGATGAGCAAGAGAAGGACAACAAACTCACCATAGCCAACAAGAAGTTTGATGACTTCAAGCTTCTCCCTGGTGAAAGCATCTCCAAGATGTATGACAGGCTCCTCACTCTCACTAGAGAGATTTCTGAGCTTGGCAAGGATCTCACAACCAAGGAGATCAACCTGAAAGTGTTGAGGGGACTGCCCTCAGCATGGAAGATGAAGGTAGTTGTTGTCCAAGTCAGCAAGGATGTAAAGACTTATCCCACTGATAAGCTCATTTCAGATCTCAAAGCTCATGAGTTTGAAATGATTGAAGAGAAGGAAGATGTACCAGAAGAGAGGACCACTACAGCCCTCACTGCCAGCACATCTAAGGTAAGTGATTTTGACCCTTCAGTACTTTTATCTGATGAATATATGGCTGCCTTTGCCAGGAGATTCAAAAAGTTTATGAAGAATCCCAAAGATGGAAGGAGTCCATCTTTCAACAGAAAGCCATACCAGAAGGTCAAATCAACAGAGAGCAGTGGAGAGCTTCTATGCTACAACTGCAAACAACCTGGTCACTTCAAGGCTGATTGTCCCCATCCTAGAGTGTCCAAGAAGCAAGGACAGGATGGAGAAAAGAAGAAGTACGAGGACAACTCCAGAAGAAGAAAGGCACTTGTGACAGAACAGCTGGAGAAAGACCCTCTGTCAGAAACAGAATCCAGTTCTGACTCAGATTCTGATGAGGCCTTCTGTTGCCTTGATACTGAGACAGAAGACCTTTGCCTCATGGCTCATTCTGATGATGAGGTAACCTCTACTTCTGAATCTAGTTTTTCTTCGGTAGGCTTAGCTTTTGATTCTGATTCAATGTCAGAATTTTGGGAAGAGTTCAAGGCCATACAAGCCACTTATTCTTCTGTAACAGAAGAAAACAGTAAGTTGAAAGCTGAAATTCTTGACTTAAAGAAGGAGGTTGAGATCAAAATCAATCTTCTAATTGAGGAAAGAGATCAACTGGAAACTGAAAATGTTTCTCTTCTTAAGAGAATAAGAGAAATAGAGCCTCTCGAGATTAAGTACAAAGCTTACCAGAAGGCCCAGTCTTCCATGGAAAAGATTGTGCTTGATCAACAGATTGGCACTGGTTTTGGTCTTTGTTATGGCTCAACAGAATCAGGTGAGCCTTCTGTAATGCCTAGCACCAGAGTTGCTAAGGCAGATAAGGTCATAGAGCCACTGATCTCTAGCCCCATCTGTCAAGCTGGTGTATCTGGCACCAAGGTTGTTCATGAGGAAATCAGACCAGAAAAGGGTAAGATAAAGGTTCAACAGAAACCCTTTTTGAAAAATAATGAACCTGGCAGAAAACCTAACAACACAAGAGGTTTTCAAAATAACAAAAATAAAAGACCATTCATTGACAGACAACCTCATGTCAATCGTGCCAGAAATGATCACCAGAAGGGCAAATATCAAGAGAAAGTTAACTTCAGGCAGAAGAGGTTGGCTGGTCAACTTCAGAAGCCCAAGGTTAACCGTCCCTCTGCTCTTGATAGTATATGGGACTTCTTTCCAACAAAGAAAGCTATGCAAAAGTATGTAAACAGGAAGCATGACCCTCACAAGCATCTGCCCAAAGTGAATCACACTTCTGTCTACTACAACTACCAGGTGGACAATGGGTACCACCCACCAAGGTTTCACTTGATGAGACCAAAATGGTACCAACTACCCAGACTCCATGACCCCCCAGGACCCAGCATTGCTTAGGTACCTAAATCTTTCTTTTGATCTTGCAGGAACTGTGTGCTGGAGCCATCTCTGAACAAGAATGGTTTATTGATAGTGGATGCTCCAGGCACATGACAGGTGACAGAAGTTGCCTAACAGAGTTCCAGAAATGCAAAGGACCTAGAGTTACCTTTGGAGGTAATGACAAGGAAGGTCAAACAAAAGGAAGAGGAAAGCTGATCAAGTACCAGATAATCATTGATGATGTCTCATATGTCAAGGGACTGAAGTTCAACCTGCTAAGTGCTAGCCAATTCTGTGACAAAGGCTACACTGTTGAATTCACAAAGGACTTCTGCTATGTGAAGCATGAGACAACAAAGGAAGTGGTTCTTACAGCATCAAGGAAGAAGAACATCTATGTAGTTGATTGGAACACTGCAAAATATGGAGTTTGCCTGATAGCCAAAGGAGATTCAAAACTGAGCTGGGACTGGCACAAAAAGCTCAACCACTTGAATTTCAAAACAATCAACAAACTAGCCAGAGAACACATTGTAGAAGGGCTACCAGACATTGTGTACAAGAAAGAGACCCTCTGAAGTGCATGTCAGAAAGGCAAGCAAGTGAAGAATTCCTTCAAACCCATTGCTGGAGATCTTTCTACAAGTCCTCTAAATCTGATTCACATGGATTTATTTGGACCTGTTGAGACTCCAAGCGTTGGAGGCAAGAAATATACCTTAGTCATGGTTGATGACTACTCCATATACACATGGACTGTTTTTCTGACAAAGAAAAATGAAACTCTTCAGAAGTTGCCATCTCTGTTAAAGCAACTTCAGACTGAGAAGAACTTGAAAATGAAGACAATCAGATCAGACAGAGGAACTGAATTTGTCAACCAAGTCATAAAGGATTTCTGTGATCAGAATGGAACTTTTCATCAACTTTCTGCCGCCAGAACCCTTCAATAGAATGGCGTAGCAGAAAGAAGGAACAGAACCCTAAAAGAAGCTGCAAGAACAATGATTGCAGAATCTGGATTGCCTATGAGATATTGGGCTGAAGCAATCAACACTGCATGCTATACTCAGAACAGAAGCATGATCAACAAGAATCACCAGAAGACCCCTTATGAACTCTGGAAGGGAAGAAAGCCTAACATCAGCTACTTTCATGTATTTGGATGCAAGTGCTACATTCTCAACAATGGAAAGGAGCATCTGAAGGTATTTCAAGAAAAGGCTGATGAAGGAGTCTTTATAGGCTATTCAAACACCAGTAAAGCCTATAGAGTACTCAACAGAAGAACCCTACATGTTGAAGAATCCATACATGTGAAGTTTGATGAAAGCACCTCTGTTAAAGAGGTAACAGAGATTCTCAAGGATGTCAGCATAGAAGACAGAACACCAGAACCAACAGAAGAGGTGGCAGACAACCCTGCATTTCCAACACCTGCACCAAACCCCCTTCTGTTGAATGAAGATGAAGACTCTGAAGATGATGAACCAGAGAGACCAAGACAGCAGCTGACAGAACCAGACCTAACATGGTTAAGAGACCACCCTCCTAACCAAGTGATTGGTCAAATCAGAAGTGGAGTTCAAACCAGATCCACATCAAGGAGAGAAGCAATGCTTGCCTGCTATATATCTAAGATGGAACCTATGACAGTTGAAGAAGCTCTTGCAGACTCAGATTGGATCAACGCTATGCAAGAAGAGCTCACTCAGTTTGAAAGGAACAAAGTATGGGAACTTGTTCCTAGGCCAAAGCACCAGAATGTCATTGGAACCAAATGGGTATTCAAGAACAAAGCAGATGAAGATGGCAACATTGTAAGGAACAAAGCAAGGCTAGTAGCTAAAGGATATTGTCAAGAAGAAGGAATAGATTTTGATGAGACCTTTGCACAAGTTGCCAGACTTGAAGCCATCAGAATCTTTCTAGCCTATGCTGCCTACAACAACATCAAGGTCTACCAGATGGATGTCAAGAGTGCATTTCTGAATGGAGATCTTGAAGAGGAAGTTTATGTGGAACAACCACCAGGTTTTGTCATTCCTACTCAATCTTCTTGTGTCTACAAGCTTAAAAAGGCCCTCTATGGTCTTAAGCAAGCTCCCAGAGCCTGGTATGACACATTGTCCCTTTTCCTAGTGAACCATGGGTTTACTAAAGGAAAGGTTGACAAAACTCTATTTCAAATCTCTGTTGCTAACCATATTCTGTTAGTACAAATATATGTTGATGACATTATATTTGGTAGTACTAATCCAGAACTGTGCAAGAAATTTTCTCAAATGATGCAGAGTCAATTTGAAATGAGTATGATGGGAGAACTCAGTTACTTCCTAGGACTTCAAGTCAAACAAGTTCCAGAAGGGATCTTTATCAATCAAGGGAAGTACACCAGAGATCTAATCAAGAAGTTTGGAGTGGAAGGCAAATCATCAGTGAAGATTCCCATGAACACTTCACAAGGAATTGGCCCAGATGATGAAGGGAAGGATGTAGATGCAACAACATATAGAGGAATCATAGGATCCCTGTTGTATCTAACTGCAAGCAGACCAGACATCTCATTCTCTGTTGGAATCTGTGCCAGATACCAATCAAAGCCCAAGGAAAGCCATCTAAGTGCTGCAAAGAGAATCATCAGATACATCAAAGGAAATCCAAATGCAGGCCTATGGTATCCCAAGGGAGGTAACTTTGAACTAATTGGTTATTCTGACTCAGATTTTGCAGGTTGCAGACTAGACAGAAAGAGCACCTCTGGTCACTGCCAATTGCTAGGAGGAAGGCTTGTTTCCTGGTTTAGCAAGAAGCAGAACTCCATCTCAACAAGCACAGCTGAGGCAGAGTACATTGCAGCTGGAAGTTGCTGTGCTCAGCTACTCTGGATGAAGCAACAACTGAAGGACTATGGAATTCAAGCCAAGGAGATCAAGCTGTTGTGTGACAACACCAGTGCTATTGCTATCACTCAGAATCCAGTTCTTCATTCCAGAACTAAGCACATTGAGATCAGACATCACTTCATCAGAGATCATGTGGAGAAGAAGCACATCTGCATGGAACATGTGCCAACAGAAGACCAGCTTGCAGATATCCTGACAAAGCCTCTTCCTGAGGCTAGGTTCAACAAACTGAGAGAAGAATTCGGAATGATGGATGAGATTCCAAGGGAAAGATGAAAAGGAAGGCCCTCTGTTGCTCATTTGCTGTTGACAGAACACCTTTTGCAGAACCCCTTCTGTTAACCCCTTCTGTCAACCTCTTCTGTTCTCTACCCTGGCAGAACACCTATACAACAGAAACCCTTTCTACAGAGAACCCTCTCTTGTCTAACAGAAGGTGGTGGACTTAGAAAAGAAAATCTTGTAAACCGGGTGACCTAGTAAATTATTAAAGGTCTTTTACCCTTTTACCCTTAAAACGGTATCCAGCCGTATAAAATTTACTGCGCCCCCGTTTATTTACTGCGCCCCTTTTTACATTTATTGGTACCTTGGAACCGTAAATTATCTCAAACGTCCACTAACCCATATCCATAAAACCCCCTTTCGCAAACCTAAACCGTTACTGCTCTCATAACTCTCAAGCTTTTGAACTCTTATCTCTCAGAAATTTTCTAACCGCAGTAAAATCCATGGCCATCTTGAGCTTCTCCGACCTATCAAAGGAACAAAAGGCAACACTTCTCAAGAATGTCTTGACTGGCCTGAGATGCGAACTGGAAGTACTACCCAGGTTCGCAGAAAAGAAGGAGAGGATGACCTCCATTGTTGACGGACTGTCACAATGTCAACTGAGCAAGGTCATCTCTCATGATTATGAAGCCTACAGCAACATTGACACTGTTGAGTTCTATCTCAACGCATCCTTCAAGGATGAAGTCATCTCCTCCGTCGTCCAAGGAGAAAAGGTGGTGGTTGATGCTGACGTCATCAACAACATCTACGACATTCAGCAAAAGGAAGGAAGGAACTCTCTACTTGACCTGGAGGATATTGACATCCCTCTGCCAAAATTCAAGAAGAAGTTCTGCAGAAAAGGGGAAGAAGTTGAGAAGGTCAACATCAAGAAGCACCTGCTCAAGAGGGAATTTGAGCTACTTATAAACATTTTCCACAAATGTTTATGGTGTAAGTACACCTCCACTGATGATGTTACAACGGCCAATGCTAAAGCCCTGTATGCAGTGCATCATGGGGTGAACATCAATTGGGGACAAATCATGGTGAAGTCCCTCATTGAAGTGATCAAGAAGAAGAATCCCAAGACTAGCCTCTATTTTGGGAAGCTAGGGCATGGACTGCTCATTTCTGAAGTGCTCCTCAAACAAGGGGTAAGCTTGAGGAAGGCTACAGCTTTGGATCACACCAAGGTAATTTTCCTGACTGCCTCTCCCAATAGGGAAAAAGCCATAAAGGCAGAGCTGAGGAGACAGCTTCAACTTGAGGCTAAGAGACAACAGGGAGAGAAGGTACAGAAACCTCTCTCTGTAACCCCTTCTGCTGAGAAGGCAGAAAAGAAAAAGAAGAAGAAGAAGAAGACTGAAGGGGAAGCACATGTTGCCCCCCTAAGGCCGGACATGTAACACCCCGGCCTCGCAGGCCCCGAGGTAGTTAATACTGACCTCTAGTACTGTCCTCACAAACCGCCACTAGCCTTTTCCGCGCACTTTGTCCTCACTCATGCGCGCCCTGAGAAACTTCCCAGGGGGTCACCCATCCCAAGACTACTCCCGTGCAAGCACGCTTAACTTTGGAGTTCTTGGCTAATGAGCTCCCTTAAAAGGAGATGCACCTTATTGGTATGAGTAGTACTCTTAATCCTTTTAAATTAAATCTCAAGTGTTACAATCACCCCCACTTAGGAGCGCAACGTCCTCGTTGCGCCCATAAACCAATCTCAATCATATCCCAGAATCTTTTCCCCTGCTAAGTGCCTGCCCGATATCTAACGGATCAGCACACTGTCGCAGGGTTGCTCTGATACCATTTGTAACACCCCGGCCTCGCAGGCCCCGAGGTAGTTAATACTGTCCTCACAAACCGCCACTAGCCTTTTCCGCGCACTTTGTCCTCACTCATGCGCGCCCTGAGAAACTTCCCAGGGGGTCACCCATCCCAAGACTACTCCCGTGCAAGCACGCTTAACTTTGGAGTTCTTGGCTAATGAGCTCCCTTAAAAGGAGATGCACCTTATTGGTATGAGTAGTACTATTAATCCTTTTAAATTAAATCTCAAGTGTTACAGGACAGAAGAGGAAGAGGACCACCAAACCCAAGAAGAAGGCTGCTAAACCTGTGGTTTCAGTGTCTGAGGGAGTGTCTGACACTCAGGGGGAACCAGAGATCCCCACCTCTGCTGCATCTCCTGAACAGAACAGGGTGCCAACTCCACCAGAGCACCCTAGTCCTGTCAAAGATGGGTATCTGTCCCTGCTTGACAGACAGTTTACCCGGGTGCTTGAATGGAGAAGGTGGAGAATGGGACCCCTCTCCAAAATAATTCAGTTTTTTGATCACTATGAGGAAGAAGAAGAAGCCATCCTGAACTGGGTTGGGACTGATGATGTCTCAAAGTGCTTTGCCCTCAACTTTCTTCACTCTGTCCTTGAGAAGAAGAAGGCAAGCTACAAGGGAAAGGCCATTCTCATTTCTTCACCCTCGGAGGAAGCTGTCAAACCTCTAGAAGATGGGGAAATTGAAGCCTTTGAAGAATGGCTGTTCACCAAAATGGCAACTGACTCTGTTCAGCCCAACTTCAACCCAGGAGAGTCCTCTGTACTCAAGTCAGAAGGACAAGCAATGATGGAGCAAATCAAGGAGTGGAGGACTTCCTTGCTCGTGGATAACATCATTGAGGTAAACTCTCCAACCCCTTCTGTTATTATCCCAACAGAACCACACTTTCCCTCACCTTCCACCAGCACAGAAACCCCTCCACCAGAACACCCTCAACATAAATCTCCTGAACAGAACACCCCCACCCCCCCTCAATCACCCAACCAGAAAATTGCATCTCCCTGCAGAGCAATTGTTCCCTACAGAAACCGTTAACCTTCACCTCCCCCATCTCCCCCTCAACAGAATGCCTCACCTATTCACTCCTCACCCCAGCACCAGAACCCCTCACCCCAACAGATCTCCTCCTCCTCATCCTCAGAATCTGATCATCAATCTCCTCCTCCAGAATCCTCATCTCCACAACAACCTGCAGGAAACCTAAAACCTGTATGGTTCCTCAGAGATTCTGACCCTACAACTGTCTCCCCCATCTCTGCACCCAAAGGGTATTCTAGGGACTCTGTTGCCCCCAATCCCTCTCTGAGAAAGAAAAAGAAGGTGGTTCGCAACAGAAAACCTATCTACTCTCCATATGAGATATCCTCTGACATGGATGGATTCATGATCAGCAAATCATACAAGGCCACATCCAAGAGACAGAAGACCCCTCCTCTGACTCAACTGGAACATGAACAGCTTGTTCACTCTCTGTCATCTGTCCAAGAACATCACCCACTACCTAGGGGAAGAGGTCTAGAGATGCCTCAAGCAGATGGACACCAGAATGACATTCCCTTCAACAAATTTGTTGAATCTGCAGAAGAATTTGGAGGACAGATCCTCCAAGGCTTGAACAAGCTGACAGAGATAAATGATAAACAATATGGGCATCTTGCTCATGTGAATGACAATCTGAATTCAGGTATGCAGTTCATCTCTGACCGCTTTGAGAACCTCACTGGGACACTCAACAACTTCATCGCCTCCTCCTCTGCCAGAACAGATGTCCTGTCAACAGAAGTGGTAGGCATCCACAACACCCTCTCTATCTTTCAACAGACTCTCCTGAGTCAAGGTCAGGCAATCCACAATATCTCAGAGCATCTTGAGGCTCTGAAGAAATCTGATGCCAGAACAGAGAGGCATCTAACCTCTATTGAGCAACTGTGCAGAGCTCATCAAGAACAGGCTCAAGCCATCCTATCCACTGACAGAGACCGGTATCAGAAGATGGTGCTCCTTGAAGCCAACAACAAGGACATCTTCTCTGCCATCCAGAAGCAGCAAGGTCTGATTGAAGGCCTTACCTCTGTCACCCAGACACTACCAGAGGCCCTGGAGCAGATAGCCTCAACCCAGGCCTCAGAATTCCAGAAGATCAGTCTTATGATTGAAGATCTGCATGATGCCAAAAAGGGGGAAGAGGACCCTCAACAGACCAGGCCTAGGTCTCACAGAACTCCTACCAGAGCACCCTCCTCTGGTGAGCCTGCAGTAGATCTGGCTCCCTATTTTGAAGCTGCCCTGCAAAAGAAGAGAGCAGCTGGCATACCTAGACCCCCATCTCCAGTAAAGAAGAGCTCCAAGAAAAAGAAAGTTTTCAACTTCACAGAGTGGAGATTGGGTGGCTCTCAGCAAATTGACAGAACTCAATTTGAGGAGATGAAGGCTAAAATGACTCCTACCCAACAACAGCACCTCTATCTGGACAGAGATGGTGTTGTCAGAGTTAGGAATGGAGGATCGCTTGAAGAAACAGAAGAATGGTACAAAAAGAACATTGTCCCAGGAAAGACCATACATGAAGGTGTCCTCAACTACTTGGACTGCAAGCTTTCTCCAATATGGGCATCTTATCAAAGGTCTGGCAATCTGTTAAAAATCCGAGCTGAAATAAATGAAGAACTGCTCAGGCTTCAAAGACTAGAGGAAGAAGCTCTACAGGCAGCTAATCTGGAGAATGTGTAAGGTTTAATCTCTGTAAAACCTATCTAATAAAATCACATCTCTGCCTTCTTACTTTGAAGTGCTTTTCCTCACATACTTGTCTTTTTGCCTTCTGTTTGTGTTTGTTTATTTCTGTTATATTCTGCTATCTGAATGTATCGTACTCTTACTATTTTCCTATGCCAAGTTGCCCACCAAGATTTTAATGAAAAGTTTTAAACTTTAAATTTTTATGGTGAAGGCACTTCTCTGGAAATAGTTAAAGGGTTTTGGCATCATCAAAAGGGGGGAAATTGTAAGGAATAATTGTATTTAGATTTTGATGATGCTATATTAATTAGGAATTTAGAGTACCCCTTTAGAAATTATGTATTAGAATTTTCCTTTGTAAAGTTCTTAGATGTATTCGACTTGACAGAAGACCTTCTTAGCAGAAGGGCTCCCAGAGCAGAAGTGCTTCAAGAACAGAAGTGCCTCTTAAGGCTTTATTGAAACAGAGGACCTTTGGTTCTCTGCTCCAGAACAGAAGTCCTCAGCATCTCTGTTACTCTTGACTCTGACAGAAACCCTTCTGGGTCTCTGTTGGATACTCCCAACAGAAGTGCTCCAGACCTCCTCTGTTCTATTCTCAGACAAAGACACCAGAAGGTCTGACACTTAGAAGATTTTCAAAGAACCGGGAAGTCAACTAAAAGATTTCTTCAACGGCTAGGAGTATGAAACGGAAAAGCTACAGTGCATGCATTAAATGCTCATTTAATGCACCCCATGCTACGTAGAGTAATTGCAGATGATTGGCCGGAATGTCAGGAATACTTTATCCCAAAATAGTAACCCGCCAACTTTACCGGGCTCTACTAGTCAAGTCAACTGATCGCTCATTTAATGCAGTTGTCCTCCTACTCCTCCAACGGGAAAACAACCTCAGTATAAAAGATACACTACGAAGAACAACCGGATAATTTTGCCTATATAATTTTGCTACAACTTTGCAAACCACAAGCAAGATATTCAAACTCTGAAAAGCAAAAAGCCTCCTTGAGATTCAAACTCAATATCTTCTACAAGAGAAGGCAGAAGTTGGAAAAATACCCTTTCCAACTCAAGCAAAGTTCCAAGTGTTCTTCAACTCTTCAAGCTCATCACATACAAATAATTTGTAACGAAGCTAGTTGGAGGAAGCCCAGTTTCAACAGAAACTCTTCTTGCTACAAGAAGGACGTCCAAATAACTGGAGTAGTGAAGTGGTGATACTTCAAGGAAATTCAGTGAAAGGACCAGTGTTAAAGGAAGCCAGGCAGTGCATCCCAGGACACATCTAGGCTTGAAGAAGACGTGGAGTGCTTCTTAAGTGCTAGGACTAAGGCTTTGTAAACGGCAGTTTTTACAGCTTAGTGGAAAAGTGGATTAGAGGAACGAGTTGTTCCTTGAACCACTATAAAAATCCCTGGTGTCGTTTACTTACTGCTTTTAATACTTGCATTTAGTTAGAACTGTATAACTCCTTGAACTTGGTATCTGTGTTCAGCAGAACTTGTTCTACGAGTTAACAGAAGGCCTACTGCCTTTGCTACTCTGAGGCTAACAGAACTCCCTACCAGAACCCCATCCGCTGCCAGTCTGTTCCTTCAACAGAACAGGCTATTCTGTAAATCTGGTACTTAGTTTAAAAAGCTAAAAACCAATACAGTCTATTCACCCCCCCCCTCTAGACTGTATCCAGTATAACCGGGACCAACAAGTGGTATCAGAGCCTCCTTGTTCTAATAATCTCTTAGGTTATTTGTTGAACAAAGATCCACTTGTTTTTCTATTTTACCTCATTTCTATCTGATATAATGGATCACTCCTTGTCCAAGAATCTTATGTTTTCAGATCTTAAGTTTGATGACTAGAGGATCCGGATGAAAGCACATCTCTGTGCCCTGCATGATGAGATGTGGGAAGTTCTAGATATTGGCCCCTTCACAAGCTTCCAGAAGGTCAACCCTGAACATGCCATAGACAATACCAGACCCCAGATGATTAGCAAAGCCAAGTCAGAATGGACCACTGAAGAGAGGAGAAAGTACAACCTAGACAATATTGCCAAGGACATCCTCTACAAGTCCATTGATGATAGGTACTTCAACAGAATCAAGAAGTGCAAGACTGCTAAGGAGATCTGGGACACTCTTGAGCTCATTGGAGCTGGTGATGAGCAAGAGAAGGACAACAAACTCACCATAGCCAACAAGAAGTTTGATGACTTCAAGCTTCTCCCTGGTGAAAGCATCTCCAAGATGTATGACAGGCTCCTCACTCTCACTAGAGAGATTTCTGAGCTTGGCAAGGATCTCACAACCAAGGAGATCAACCTGAAAGTGTTGAGGGGACTGCCCTCAGCATGGAAGATGAAGGTAGTTGTTGTCCAAGTCAGCAAGGATGTAAAGACTTATCCCACTGATAAGCTCATTTCAGATCTCAAAGCTCATGAGTTTGAAATGATTGAAGAGAAGGAAGATGTACCAGAAGAGAGGACCACTACAGCCCTCACTGCCAGCACATCTAAGGTAAGTGATTTTGACCCTTCAGTACTTTTATCTGATGAATATATGGCTGCCTTTGCCAGGAGATTCAAAAAGTTTATGAAGAATCCCAAAGATGGAAGGAGTCCATCTTTCAACAGAAAGCCATACCAGAAGGTCAAATCAACAGAGAGCAGTGGAGAGCTTCTATGCTACAACTGCAAACAACCTGGTCACTTCAAGGCTGATTGTCCCCATCCTAGAGTGTCCAAGAAGCAAGGACAGGATGGAGAAAAGAAGAAGTACGAGGACAACTCCAGAAGAAGAAAGGCACTTGTGACAGAACAGCTGGAGAAAGACCCTCTGTCAGAAACAGAATCCAGTTCTGACTCAGATTCTGATGAGGCCTTCTGTTGCCTTGATACTGAGACAGAAGACCTTTGCCTCATGGCTCATTCTGATGATGAGGTAACCTCTACTTCTGAATCTAGTTTTTCTTCGGTAGGCTTAGCTTTTGATTCTGATTCAATGTCAGAATTTTGGGAAGAGTTCAAGGCCATACAAGCCACTTATTCTTCTGTAACAGAAGAAAACAGTAAGTTGAAAGCTGAAATTCTTGACTTAAAGAAGGAGGTTGAGATCAAAATCAATCTTCTAATTGAGGAAAGAGATCAACTGGAAACTGAAAATGTTTCTCTTCTTAAGAGAATAAGAGAAATAGAGCCTCTCGAGATTAAGTACAAAGCTTACCAGAAGGCCCAGTCTTCCATGGAAAAGATTGTGCTTGATCAACAGATTGGCACTGGTTTTGGTCTTTGTTATGGCTCAACAGAATCAGGTGAGCCTTCTGTAATGCCTAGCACCAGAGTTGCTAAGGCAGATAAGGTCATAGAGCCACTGATCTCTAGCCCCATCTGTCAAGCTGGTGTATCTGGCACCAAGGTTGTTCATGAGGAAATCAGACCAGAAAAGGGTAAGATAAAGGTTCAACAGAAACCCTTTTTGAAAAATAATGAACCTGGCAGAAAACCTAACAACACAAGAGGTTTTCAAAATAACAAAAATAAAAGACCATTCATTGACAGACAACCTCATGTCAATCGTGCCAGAAATGATCACCAGAAGGGCAAATATCAAGAGAAAGTTAACTTCAGGCAGAAGAGGTTGGCTGGTCAACTTCAGAAGCCCAAGGTTAACCGTCCCTCTGCTCTTGATAGTATATGGGACTTCTTTCCAACAAAGAAAGCTATGCAAAAGTATGTAAACAGGAAGCATGACCCTCACAAGCATCTGCCCAAAGTGAATCACACTTCTGTCTACTACAACTACCAGGTGGACAATGGGTACCACCCACCAAGGTTTCACTTGATGAGACCAAAATGGTACCAACTACCCAGACTCCATGACCCCCCAGGACCCAGCATTGCTTAGGTACCTAAATCTTTCTTTTGATCTTGCAGGAACTGTGTGCTGGAGCCATCTCTGAACAAGAATGGTTTATTGATAGTGGATGCTCCAGGCACATGACAGGTGACAGAAGTTGCCTAACAGAGTTCCAGAAATGCAAAGGACCTAGAGTTACCTTTGGAGGTAATGACAAGGAAGGTCAAACAAAAGGAAGAGGAAAGCTGATCAAGTACCAGATAATCATTGATGATGTCTCATATGTCAAGGGACTGAAGTTCAACCTGCTAAGTGCTAGCCAATTCTGTGACAAAGGCTACACTGTTGAATTCACAAAGGACTTCTGCTATGTGAAGCATGAGACAACAAAGGAAGTGGTTCTTACAGCATCAAGGAAGAAGAACATCTATGTAGTTGATTGGAACACTGCAAAATATGGAGTTTGCCTGATAGCCAAAGGAGATTCAAAACTGAGCTGGGACTGGCACAAAAAGCTCAACCACTTGAATTTCAAAACAATCAACAAACTAGCCAGAGAACACATTGTAGAAGGGCTACCAGACATTGTGTACAAGAAAGAGACCCTCTGAAGTGCATGTCAGAAAGGCAAGCAAGTGAAGAATTCCTTCAAACCCATTGCTGGAGATCTTTCTACAAGTCCTCTAAATCTGATTCACATGGATTTATTTGGACCTGTTGAGACTCCAAGCGTTGGAGGCAAGAAATATACCTTAGTCATGGTTGATGACTACTCCATATACACATGGACTGTTTTTCTGACAAAGAAAAATGAAACTCTTCAGAAGTTGCCATCTCTGTTAAAGCAACTTCAGACTGAGAAGAACTTGAAAATGAAGACAATCAGATCAGACAGAGGAACTGAATTTGTCAACCAAGTCATAAAGGATTTCTGTGATCAGAATGGAACTTTTCATCAACTTTCTGCCGCCAGAACCCTTCAATAGAATGGCGTAGCAGAAAGAAGGAACAGAACCCTAAAAGAAGCTGCAAGAACAATGATTGCAGAATCTGGATTGCCTATGAGATATTGGGCTGAAGCAATCAACACTGCATGCTATACTCAGAACAGAAGCATGATCAACAAGAATCACCAGAAGACCCCTTATGAACTCTGGAAGGGAAGAAAGCCTAACATCAGCTACTTTCATGTATTTGGATGCAAGTGCTACATTCTCAACAATGGAAAGGAGCATCTGAAGGTATTTCAAGAAAAGGCTGATGAAGGAGTCTTTATAGGCTATTCAAACACCAGTAAAGCCTATAGAGTACTCAACAGAAGAACCCTACATGTTGAAGAATCCATACATGTGAAGTTTGATGAAAGCACCTCTGTTAAAGAGGTAACAGAGATTCTCAAGGATGTCAGCATAGAAGACAGAACACCAGAACCAACAGAAGAGGTGGCAGACAACCCTGCATTTCCAACACCTGCACCAAACCCCCTTCTGTTGAATGAAGATGAAGACTCTGAAGATGATGAACCAGAGAGACCAAGACAGCAGCTGACAGAACCAGACCTAACATGGTTAAGAGACCACCCTCCTAACCAAGTGATTGGTCAAATCAGAAGTGGAGTTCAAACCAGATCCACATCAAGGAGAGAAGCAATGCTTGCCTGCTATATATCTAAGATGGAACCTATGACAGTTGAAGAAGCTCTTGCAGACTCAGATTGGATCAACGCTATGCAAGAAGAGCTCACTCAGTTTGAAAGGAACAAAGTATGGGAACTTGTTCCTAGGCCAAAGCACCAGAATGTCATTGGAACCAAATGGGTATTCAAGAACAAAGCAGATGAAGATGGCAACATTGTAAGGAACAAAGCAAGGCTAGTAGCTAAAGGATATTGTCAAGAAGAAGGAATAGATTTTGATGAGACCTTTGCACAAGTTGCCAGACTTGAAGCCATCAGAATCTTTCTAGCCTATGCTGCCTACAACAACATCAAGGTCTACCAGATGGATGTCAAGAGTGCATTTCTGAATGGAGATCTTGAAGAGGAAGTTTATGTGGAACAACCACCAGGTTTTGTCATTCCTACTCAATCTTCTTGTGTCTACAAGCTTAAAAAGGCCCTCTATGGTCTTAAGCAAGCTCCCAGAGCCTGGTATGACACATTGTCCCTTTTCCTAGTGAACCATGGGTTTACTAAAGGAAAGGTTGACAAAACTCTATTTCAAATCTCTGTTGCTAACCATATTCTGTTAGTACAAATATATGTTGATGACATTATATTTGGTAGTACTAATCCAGAACTGTGCAAGAAATTTTCTCAAATGATGCAGAGTCAATTTGAAATGAGTATGATGGGAGAACTCAGTTACTTCCTAGGACTTCAAGTCAAACAAGTTCCAGAAGGGATCTTTATCAATCAAGGGAAGTACACCAGAGATCTAATCAAGAAGTTTGGAGTGGAAGGCAAATCATCAGTGAAGATTCCCATGAACACTTCACAAGGAATTGGCCCAGATGATGAAGGGAAGGATGTAGATGCAACAACATATAGAGGAATCATAGGATCCCTGTTGTATCTAACTGCAAGCAGACCAGACATCTCATTCTCTGTTGGAATCTGTGCCAGATACCAATCAAAGCCCAAGGAAAGCCATCTAAGTGCTGCAAAGAGAATCATCAGATACATCAAAGGAAATCCAAATGCAGGCCTATGGTATCCCAAGGGAGGTAACTTTGAACTAATTGGTTATTCTGACTCAGATTTTGCAGGTTGCAGACTAGACAGAAAGAGCACCTCTGGTCACTGCCAATTGCTAGGAGGAAGGCTTGTTTCCTGGTTTAGCAAGAAGCAGAACTCCATCTCAACAAGCACAGCTGAGGCAGAGTACATTGCAGCTGGAAGTTGCTGTGCTCAGCTACTCTGGATGAAGCAACAACTGAAGGACTATGGAATTCAAGCCAAGGAGATCAAGCTGTTGTGTGACAACACCAGTGCTATTGCTATCACTCAGAATCCAGTTCTTCATTCCAGAACTAAGCACATTGAGATCAGACATCACTTCATCAGAGATCATGTGGAGAAGAAGCACATCTGCATGGAACATGTGCCAACAGAAGACCAGCTTGCAGATATCCTGACAAAGCCTCTTCCTGAGGCTAGGTTCAACAAACTGAGAGAAGAATTCGGAATGATGGATGAGATTCCAAGGGAAAGATGAAAAGGAAGGCCCTCTGTTGCTCATTTGCTGTTGACAGAACACCTTTTGCAGAACCCCTTCTGTTAACCCCTTCTGTCAACCTCTTCTGTTCTCTACCCTGGCAGAACACCTATACAACAGAAACCCTTTCTACAGAGAACCCTCTCTTGTCTAACAGAAGGTGGTGGACTTAGAAAAGAAAATCTTGTAAACCGGGTGACCTAGTAAATTATTAAAGGTCTTTTACCCTTTTACCCTTAAAACGGTATCCAGCCGTATAAAATTTACTGCGCCCCCGTTTATTTACTGCGCCCCTTTTTACATTTATTGGTACCTTGGAACCGTAAATTATCTCAAACGTCCACTAACCCATATCCATAAAACCCCCTTTCGCAAACCTAAACCGTTACTGCTCTCATAACTCTCAAGCTTTTGAACTCTTATCTCTCAGAAATTTTCTAACCGCAGTAAAATCCATGGCCATCTTGAGCTTCTCCGACCTATCAAAGGAACAAAAGGCAACACTTCTCAAGAATGTCTTGACTGGCCTGAGATGCGAACTGGAAGTACTACCCAGGTTCGCAGAAAAGAAGGAGAGGATGACCTCCATTGTTGACGGACTGTCACAATGTCAACTGAGCAAGGTCATCTCTCATGATTATGAAGCCTACAGCAACATTGACACTGTTGAGTTCTATCTCAACGCATCCTTCAAGGATGAAGTCATCTCCTCCGTCGTCCAAGGAGAAAAGGTGGTGGTTGATGCTGACGTCATCAACAACATCTACGACATTCAGCAAAAGGAAGGAAGGAACTCTCTACTTGACCTGGAGGATATTGACATCCCTCTGCCAAAATTCAAGAAGAAGTTCTGCAGAAAAGGGGAAGAAGTTGAGAAGGTCAACATCAAGAAGCACCTGCTCAAGAGGGAATTTGAGCTACTTATAAACATTTTCCACAAATGTTTATGGTGTAAGTACACCTCCACTGATGATGTTACAACGGCCAATGCTAAAGCCCTGTATGCAGTGCATCATGGGGTGAACATCAATTGGGGACAAATCATGGTGAAGTCCCTCATTGAAGTGATCAAGAAGAAGAATCCCAAGACTAGCCTCTATTTTGGGAAGCTAGGGCATGGACTGCTCATTTCTGAAGTGCTCCTCAAACAAGGGGTAAGCTTGAGGAAGGCTACAGCTTTGGATCACACCAAGGTAATTTTCCTGACTGCCTCTCCCAATAGGGAAAAAGCCATAAAGGCAGAGCTGAGGAGACAGCTTCAACTTGAGGCTAAGAGACAACAGGGAGAGAAGGTACAGAAACCTCTCTCTGTAACCCCTTCTGCTGAGAAGGCAGAAAAGAAAAAGAAGAAGAAGAAGAAGACTGAAGGGGAAGCACATGTTGCCCCCCTAAGGCCGGACATGTAACACCCCGGCCTCGCAGGCCCCGAGGTAGTTAATACTGACCTCTAGTACTGTCCTCACAAACCGCCACTAGCCTTTTCCGCGCACTTTGTCCTCACTCATGCGCGCCCTGAGAAACTTCCCAGGGGGTCACCCATCCCAAGACTACTCCCGTGCAAGCACGCTTAACTTTGGAGTTCTTGGCTAATGAGCTCCCTTAAAAGGAGATGCACCTTATTGGTATGAGTAGTACTCTTAATCCTTTTAAATTAAATCTCAAGTGTTACAATCACCCCCACTTAGGAGCGCAACGTCCTCGTTGCGCCCATAAACCAATCTCAATCATATCCCAGAATCTTTTCCCCTGCTAAGTGCCTGCCCGATATCTAACGGATCAGCACACTGTCGCAGGGTTGCTCTGATACCATTTGTAACACCCCGGCCTCGCAGGCCCCGAGGTAGTTAATACTGTCCTCACAAACCGCCACTAGCCTTTTCCGCGCACTTTGTCCTCACTCATGCGCGCCCTGAGAAACTTCCCAGGGGGTCACCCATCCCAAGACTACTCCCGTGCAAGCACGCTTAACTTTGGAGTTCTTGGCTAATGAGCTCCCTTAAAAGGAGATGCACCTTATTGGTATGAGTAGTACTATTAATCCTTTTAAATTAAATCTCAAGTGTTACAGGACAGAAGAGGAAGAGGACCACCAAACCCAAGAAGAAGGCTGCTAAACCTGTGGTTTCAGTGTCTGAGGGAGTGTCTGACACTCAGGGGGAACCAGAGATCCCCACCTCTGCTGCATCTCCTGAACAGAACAGGGTGCCAACTCCACCAGAGCACCCTAGTCCTGTCAAAGATGGGTATCTGTCCCTGCTTGACAGACAGTTTACCCGGGTGCTTGAATGGAGAAGGTGGAGAATGGGACCCCTCTCCAAAATAATTCAGTTTTTTGATCACTATGAGGAAGAAGAAGAAGCCATCCTGAACTGGGTTGGGACTGATGATGTCTCAAAGTGCTTTGCCCTCAACTTTCTTCACTCTGTCCTTGAGAAGAAGAAGGCAAGCTACAAGGGAAAGGCCATTCTCATTTCTTCACCCTCGGAGGAAGCTGTCAAACCTCTAGAAGATGGGGAAATTGAAGCCTTTGAAGAATGGCTGTTCACCAAAATGGCAACTGACTCTGTTCAGCCCAACTTCAACCCAGGAGAGTCCTCTGTACTCAAGTCAGAAGGACAAGCAATGATGGAGCAAATCAAGGAGTGGAGGACTTCCTTGCTCGTGGATAACATCATTGAGGTAAACTCTCCAACCCCTTCTGTTATTATCCCAACAGAACCACACTTTCCCTCACCTTCCACCAGCACAGAAACCCCTCCACCAGAACACCCTCAACATAAATCTCCTGAACAGAACACCCCCACCCCCCCTCAATCACCCAACCAGAAAATTGCATCTCCCTGCAGAGCAATTGTTCCCTACAGAAACCGTTAACCTTCACCTCCCCCATCTCCCCCTCAACAGAATGCCTCACCTATTCACTCCTCACCCCAGCACCAGAACCCCTCACCCCAACAGATCTCCTCCTCCTCATCCTCAGAATCTGATCATCAATCTCCTCCTCCAGAATCCTCATCTCCACAACAACCTGCAGGAAACCTAAAACCTGTATGGTTCCTCAGAGATTCTGACCCTACAACTGTCTCCCCCATCTCTGCACCCAAAGGGTATTCTAGGGACTCTGTTGCCCCCAATCCCTCTCTGAGAAAGAAAAAGAAGGTGGTTCGCAACAGAAAACCTATCTACTCTCCATATGAGATATCCTCTGACATGGATGGATTCATGATCAGCAAATCATACAAGGCCACATCCAAGAGACAGAAGACCCCTCCTCTGACTCAACTGGAACATGAACAGCTTGTTCACTCTCTGTCATCTGTCCAAGAACATCACCCACTACCTAGGGGAAGAGGTCTAGAGATGCCTCAAGCAGATGGACACCAGAATGACATTCCCTTCAACAAATTTGTTGAATCTGCAGAAGAATTTGGAGGACAGATCCTCCAAGGCTTGAACAAGCTGACAGAGATAAATGATAAACAATATGGGCATCTTGCTCATGTGAATGACAATCTGAATTCAGGTATGCAGTTCATCTCTGACCGCTTTGAGAACCTCACTGGGACACTCAACAACTTCATCGCCTCCTCCTCTGCCAGAACAGATGTCCTGTCAACAGAAGTGGTAGGCATCCACAACACCCTCTCTATCTTTCAACAGACTCTCCTGAGTCAAGGTCAGGCAATCCACAATATCTCAGAGCATCTTGAGGCTCTGAAGAAATCTGATGCCAGAACAGAGAGGCATCTAACCTCTATTGAGCAACTGTGCAGAGCTCATCAAGAACAGGCTCAAGCCATCCTATCCACTGACAGAGACCGGTATCAGAAGATGGTGCTCCTTGAAGCCAACAACAAGGACATCTTCTCTGCCATCCAGAAGCAGCAAGGTCTGATTGAAGGCCTTACCTCTGTCACCCAGACACTACCAGAGGCCCTGGAGCAGATAGCCTCAACCCAGGCCTCAGAATTCCAGAAGATCAGTCTTATGATTGAAGATCTGCATGATGCCAAAAAGGGGGAAGAGGACCCTCAACAGACCAGGCCTAGGTCTCACAGAACTCCTACCAGAGCACCCTCCTCTGGTGAGCCTGCAGTAGATCTGGCTCCCTATTTTGAAGCTGCCCTGCAAAAGAAGAGAGCAGCTGGCATACCTAGACCCCCATCTCCAGTAAAGAAGAGCTCCAAGAAAAAGAAAGTTTTCAACTTCACAGAGTGGAGATTGGGTGGCTCTCAGCAAATTGACAGAACTCAATTTGAGGAGATGAAGGCTAAAATGACTCCTACCCAACAACAGCACCTCTATCTGGACAGAGATGGTGTTGTCAGAGTTAGGAATGGAGGATCTCTTGAAGAAACAGAAGAATGGTACAAAAAGAACATTGTCCCAGGAAAGACCATACATGAAGGTGTCCTCAACTACTTGGACTGCAAGCTTTCTCCAATATGGGCATCTTATCAAAGGTCTGGCAATCTGTTAAAAATCCGAGCTGAAATAAATGAAGAACTGCTCAGGCTTCAAAGACTAGAGGAAGAAGCTCTACAGGCAGCTAATCTGGAGAATGTGTAAGGTTTAATCTCTGTAAAACCTATCTAATAAAATCACATCTCTGCCTTCTTACTTTGAAGTGCTTTTCCTCACATACTTGTCTTTTTGCCTTCTGTTTGTGTTTGTTTATTTCTGTTATATTCTGCTATCTGAATGTATCGTACTCTTACTATTTTCCTATGCCAAGTTGCCCACCAAGATTTTAATGAAAAGTTTTAAACTTTAAATTTTTATGGTGAAGGCACTTCTCTGGAAATAGTTAAAGGGTTTTGGCATCATCAAAAGGGGGGAAATTGTAAGGAATAATTGTATTTAGATTTTGATGATGCTATATTAATTAGGAATTTAGAGTACCCCTTTAGAAATTATGTATTAGAATTTTCCTTTGTAAAGTTCTTAGATGTATTCGACTTGACAGAAGACCTTCTTAGCAGAAGGGCTCCCAGAGCAGAAGTGCTTCAAGAACAGAAGTGCCTCTTAAGGCTTTATTGAAACAGAGGACCTTTGGTTCTCTGCTCCAGAACAGAAGTCCTCAGCATCTCTGTTACTCTTGACTCTGACAGAAACCCTTCTGGGTCTCTGTTGGATACTCCCAACAGAAGTGCTCCAGACCTCCTCTGTTCTATTCTCAGACAAAGACACCAGAAGGTCTGACACTTGGAAGATTTTCAAAGAACCGGGAAGTCAACTAAAAGATTCCTTCAACGGCTAGGAGTATGAAACGGAAAAGCTACAGTGCATGCATTAAATGCTCATTTAATGCACCCCATGCTACGTAGAGTAATTGCAGATGATTGGCCGGAATGTCAGGAATACTTTATCCCAAAATAGTAACCCGCCAACTTTACCGGGCTCTACTAGTCAAGTCAACTGATCGCTCATTTAATGCAGTTGTCCTCCTACTCCTCCAACGGGAAGACAACCTCAGTATAAAAGATACACTACGAAGAACAACCGGATAATTTTGCCTATATAATTTTGCTACAACTTTGCAAACCACAAGCAAGATATTCAAACTCTGAAAAGCAAAAAGCCTCCTTGAGATTCAAACTCAATATCTTCTACAAGAGAAGGCAGAAGTTGGAAAAATACCCTTTCCAACTCAAGCAAAGTTCCAAGTGTTCTTCAACTCTTCAAGCTCATCACATACAAATATTTTGTAACGAAGCTAGTTGGAGGAACCCCAGTTTCAACAGAAACTCTTCTTGCTACAAGAAGGACGTCCAAATAACTGGAGTAGTGAAGTGGTGATACTTCAAGGAAATTCAGTGAAAGGACCAGTGTTAAAGGAAGCCAGGCAGTGCATCCCAGGACACATCTAGGCTTGAAGAAGACGTGGAGTGCTTCTTAAGTGCTAGGACTAAGGCTTTGTAAACGGCAGTTTTTACAGCTTAGTGGAACAGTGGATTAGAGGAACGAGTTGTTCCTTGAACCACTATAAAAATCCCTGGTGTCGTTTACTTACTGCTTTTAATACTTGCATTTAGTTAGAACTGTATAACTCCTTGAACTTGGTATCTGTGTTCAGCAGAACTTGTTCTACGAGTTAACAGAAGGCCTACTGCCTTTGCTCCTCTGAGGCTAACAGAACTCCCTACCAGAACCCCATCCGCTGCCAGTCTGTTCCTTCAACAGAACAGGCTATTCTGTAAATCTGGTACTTAGTTTAAAAAGCTAAAAACCAATACAGTCTATTCACCCCACCCCCCTCTAGACTGTATCCAGTATAACCGGGACCAACAAAGGAGTTCAACTTAGGGATACCATCCCAGTTGATCACTCCAAGACAATCTTCCTCACAGCCTCCCCAAAGTTCAACATAGCCATCTCCTCTGAGCTTAAGAGAGAGGAAAGGCTGGACAAGAAGAGAGAAGAACAGGCTGCTAAGGCCAAACCTGCTCCAAAGAAAGCTCCCAAGAAGCCTAGTGAGATTTCTAAACAACCTGAGCAGTCACAGGTTGTAAGGGAAGTCAGGAAGAAGAAGAAAAGTGACAATCTGTCACTACCAGAGAAGGAAGGAACAGAAGAGGTTGCACCAGAGTTGCCCTCCCTAAAGGCAACCAGGAAATCTCCTGCCAGAAAACTGAAGCAGAAGAGAAGAAGAAAGATGGTTGTGCAGAGTGGTGACTCTGACAACTCAAGCACTCAACCAAGGCAGAAGAAGAGGAAGACTAAAGTAATCTCACCTGCCAAGGAATCAGCAGTTCAGGGGGAACTTGCACCAGAATCTGGAACTCTACCAGAGGCTGATTAGGAATCTGCACCAGAGTTGCCAAGCTCTGCTCTCTCACCAGAACGTGAAGCCTCACCAGAGATGGACCAAGAGACTGACTACAACATCATTCTGCAGAGGCAGTTTGATAGAGTCCTAGCTTGGAGAAGATGGAGAATGGGACCTCTCCAACAAATCATTCAGCACTTTGATGCCTATGAAGAAGAAGAAGCTGTTGTTCTTCACTGGGTAGGCACAGATGATGTGTCAAAATGCTTCAACCTTACCTTTCTGATCTCTGTCCTACAAAAGAAGAAAGACAGATATCAAGGTAAAGTTCCAACATCTGACCTATCTCCAGAAAGGCATGTCAAAGCCTTGGAAGAAGAAGAAATGAAAGAATTTGATGCATGGCTAATGGAAAAGAAAATAAAAGAATCAATGACCAAATTTCGCCATAGTGCTCTTGAGGAAGGAGAACCCTCCACAGCAAATGACATTGCTCTAACTATGGAAAAGCTGATCAAGGAATGGAGAGAATACATGTTCTCTGAAATCGTGCTTGAGGTAATTCCTACACCTCCTCCTTCCCCTCCCAAATCTCCCATTTCTCAACCTTCACCTTCCAAATCTCCATCTAAACCTGCATCTCCACCTCACCAGAAAACCCCTTCACCAGACCAGAAAACCTCAACCCCCACCAGAACTCCATCTCACCAGAAACCCAACTCCAGACCCTCATCACCCTGCAAACAACCTTCAATTACCAGAAATCGATCACCTTCACCCCCTTCATCCCCCTCACACCAAACTACTCCTCAACCTATAATCCCTTTTCCCCAGAATTCACCTCCTCAGAAATCCTTACCACCTTCCAAATCAGCCTCACCACAGAGATCCTCACATCACTCAGCAGCCTCTACACCAAAGAAGAACCCAATCTTCAGGGTCCCCTCTTCTTCTAGTGACAATGATGGATTCCTCACCTCCTCCATTGCTGCTGATGAAACCTCTAAAAGGAGAAGGACACCTCCCAGAGTTCCTTCCCCTCCACCATCCAACAGAGCTCCTCCTTTACCAAAGGGCAGAGGATTAGAAATGCCTGGATTTACATCTGAAGAACCCCAGATCCCCTTCAACCAGTTTGTGAAATCTGCTGAAGCATTTGGTGGTCTATTGGTTCATGATCTGAGCAAGATCATTGAGTTGAATGACAAGCAACATGAAGAGCTCACCCATACTAACCTGCAAATCACTATAGGGTTTCAACATTTGACAGATAAAGTTGCTGCACTGACAGAAAATCTGCACAACTTCATGCATTCTTCTACTTTGAGGATTGATTCTGTCTCCAGAGATGTTAGTGGTCTCAACTCTGTTCTCCACTCTCACTCTCAAGCTCTGCTTGCCCAGAACCAGACAATCAACAAGATCTCAGATTCTGTTCACAATCTTCAAAAATCTGCTGATAGTTCCTCCTAGAAGCTCAATATCTTACACTCCCTCTGCAAGGAACATCAAGAGCAAGGACTAGCTCTCCTCAAATCTGACAAGGAAAGGTACCAGAAGATGGTGCTCCTAGAAGTCAGCACTAGGGACCTTCAATCTGCAGTAGACAAGCAACAGAGCCTGATTGAAGGACTTGCCTCTGTCACTCAAACTCTGCCAGAGACCCTTGATGAAATCAGAGATGCACAAGCCTCTGAGTTCTCAAAGATTGAGCTCCTACTTGGTGATCTTTGTGATGCCAAAAAGGGGGAAGATACCAGAGAAGAAGAAGGACCCAGCACCAGAGCCCTTTCTATCAGAGAACCCTCCTCTGTTGATCCTGCTCCATATTTCGATGCAACCAGGAAGAAAAGACTAGCTGTTGCAGGTACCAGACCCCACCTCCTCCTCCTAGAAGCTCAAAGAAAAAGACTTCATCCTTTTCACTCAATGATTGGATGAAGAGCGGCCTGTCAAGGCCAGACAGAGTTCAATTTGAACAGATGAGGAAACTGATGACTCCTCTTCAAAGAGAGAATCTGTTCATGGACAGTGATGGACTTGTCCAGATCAGCCATGGTGGTTCAATCCAAGAAGCTGAGATGTGGTATGGAATGAAGATTCTCAATGGCAAGAACTCTGCAGAAGCTGTCAGAAACTATTTGGACTGCAAACTTGCACCCCATTGGGTTGACTATCAGAATCCGAGGGATCTAGCCTCAATCAGAGCGAAGGTAAATGCTGAACTAGAAAGGATTGACAGAGCAGGACCACAGGTAGATGAAGAAGATCTCTAACTCTCTATCTCTGACTCTGTAATGCTTTACTTTCTCTATCAGATTAATAAGATACCAACTCTGCCTCTCTTTTTGCTTGGCTTATTCAAATATCTGTTCTTATTTACTTTCTTGTGTGTATTCTGTTATCTTATTTGTTTTTATTGCTATCTGATTGTATCGTACTCTTACTATTCTCCTATGCTAAGTTTCCCACCAAGACTCTAATGAAAAGTTTTAAACTTTATTTTTTTTGGTGAAAGGCACTTCTCTAGAAATAGTTAAAGGGTTTTGGCATCATCAAAAAGGGGGAAATTGTAAGGAATAAATGTATTTAGATTTTGGTGATGCTAGGTTAATTAGAATTTGAAAGTACCCCATTAGAAATTGTGTATTACAATTTCTTTTGTATGTTTTAGCTTAGTCTGTCTGCCAGAGTTCCATCTTGCCTCTACCAGAGTTGCTCCCAGAGTTGCTCACCAGAGAAGCCATCAGAAACTGGTCATCAGAAAGATACCAGAGTTGGCAACAGAGACAGACTTCAGAGATTGGACCAGAGAGCCTCTTAAGACTCTGCTAAATCCACCAGATTCCGGAAGCCTTTCCAATGGTCGTTAAACTAACGGGAAATCCCCTAACGGTTACGAACCTTTCAACGGAAACATGGTACTGTACACGCATTAAATGCACATTTAATGATGTACGTACGAAGAGATATTTAAAGCTGATGATTGACCATGCGAGTATCTTTACGCCCCCAAAATAGCAAGTCGAAGGTCCAACCGGTCAAGTCAACAGTACATGCAATTAATGAAGTTATCTTCTACACTCCAACGGGAAGACTGCTCCCAGTATATAAGATACACTCTGAAGAACTAAGAGGATAACTTTGCGTAAAAACAACCTTCTTGAGATTCAAACTTCATCCTTAGACAAGAAAAGGCTCCAGTTGGAAGATATTCTTTCCTATCCTTCATCCAACTAGCAAACTGCAAAGTTACTCAGTTCTTCAACACTTCGAAAGCTTCATATACTCATCCTTTGTGAAGAAGTAACGTTGGAGAAAACTGATTTTGTATCAAACACTTCTTGAAAAAGAAGGGACGTCTCAAACTAGCTGGAGTAAGTGAAGTGGGGAAACTTCAAGAGACTCAGTGAAACGAGACCAGCCATCAGGAAGCAGGACTGCATCCCGGGTGGCAACTAGACTTGAAGAAGACGAGGAGTGCTTCTTAAGTTCTAGGGACTAAGGCGTTGTAAACTGTTGTTTTTGCAAGCTTAGTGGAACAGTGGACTAGAGGAACAAGTTGTTCCTTGAACAACTATAAAAACCCCGGTGTCATTTACTTTAAGCTTTTAATTCCTGCACTTAAGATTCTACTGACTAACTCTTAAGGTTGGACTCTGTGTCCAGCAGATCTTCCTTCAGAGTTATCAGAAAGGCATTTTGCCTTAGTTTTCTTCTAGAGGCTACCCGGACAGAAACTTATCCGCTGCCTGGTCTAGTTCTGCCATCAGAACTTGACCATCTCTGTCACCAGATTTCGACCATCTCTGATAAGTCAGACTTGACTTAGAGAAAAGTTTAAATTCCTGAACAGTCTATTCACCCCCCCCCCCTCTAGATTGTTCCCATTTCAAACGGGACCAACAACCACGAACTCCACAGGGATCCTGGAGTGGTCAAATCCATCCCCGAACTTGAGGGTGAGCTCAATAGTGCCCTCGGCGTCTATGGAGTCACCGGTAAATCCGGAGAGGGGAGTTCGGATAGGCCTTAGAGAATTGAGGTGCAGTTCGAGCTCATGGAATGTCTGTATATACATGATGTTGACAGACGAACCGGTATCAATGTAGGCGCAATGGATGATAGCTGCGTCCACCTCACACTTTACCACCAGAGAATCCCTGTGAGGGGAAGGGAACTCCGGCAGATCGCGGTCGATGAACGAGATTACATCCGACCTTGCTCTCTTGGCAGCAGGTGGGGGGGTATGATTTCCCCCACGTAGAGCTTATTATTCCATTTCTTCCTCTGTGCGGCTGTATCTCCGCCTGTGTTTCCTCCAATGATCATTCGGACCTCATGTTGGCGCCACAGATTACGCCTGTTATCCTCGGCCGAATCATCATCGGAGATCAATCCAATATCCTTCTTGCGGGGAGAACGATCAGAATCTCGCTCCTCATCCTGGGATCTGCGCTCATGGCCACGTTTCTGGTTTCTGGTTTCCGGAAAAAACGTGTCAGATAGCCACGGTTGATCAGTTTTTCAATCTCCAGCTTCAGTGTGTGGCATTCATCAGTAGCGTGGCCATAGAACCTGTGGAATTTGCAATAGGGGCCTGAATTGTCCCGCTGCTGGATCTCACTGATTCGCGGGTCTCGAACCACCAGCCCTTCCTGGTCGGCAGCCTCCAGAATGTGACTGACGGAATGGGTCAGTGGTGTCAGGACCTCAGGTGCTAGGAGCTTGGGACCTGTCCCGGGGCGCCTGCCTTTGAAGTGGCCCCTGCTGTGGCCCTTATCATGGTCATCGCGAGGATTTTCCTCCTGCGGCGGCTTTGGCTTTTCCGACTGTTTTTGTTCCTGTTTCTGGGGTTTAGCAGCACTTTCTTGCGCCCTCTTGCGGCTGTGCACTTCCTCCGCTAGGGCATAGTTCTTCCCACGGTGGAGTGCCCGCTGATAGTCCCGTGGGAGATCGATGATAAGGCTCCTCGATTAACCACCAGTCCACAGGACCTCTTGGAGCATAACCAGATGGGTGTTGTCATCAGCTTCGTAGACCATGGAGGTCTCTTCATTCCATCGTTCCCGAAATTTGCCCAAAGGCTCATCTCTGTCCTGCTTAACGGACAGCAAGTAGGAGAAATGCTTCTTCGCCCTTGCCCTTGCGGCGAAATGAGTGAGGAAGCGTGTAGATAGCTCTCTCCATTAATCAATGCATTCATCAGGGAGATCATTGAACCATTCGTATGCTTCCCCCTCCAAAGTGGAGGGAAACATACGGCAGATGTACTCATCGCTAGTGCTCAGCATATACATGTCGGACTGGTAGCGGGTATAGTGCTCCTGGGGGTCAGTTTTACCCCCATAGAGTTGAATGTTGGGCCCCTTATACTTTGGGGGTATAGGGGCCTGCATGACCCGTGCGGTAAAGGGGGTTGCGGTCCTTACCCTTACAGTGACAGGCTCCTGGTTGATCTGAGCCTGGAGTTGCTGGACCTGGAGCGCCAATGCTTCCAGCTGAGCATCACGCACCGTCTACTGGGGTGGTGGCGGTGGTGCTGCTACTGTCGCAGCGGTCCGCAGCTCATTGACTTGCTCAGTCAAGAGGCGGATCTGTTACATCTGACCTTGCTCTCTCCGGCGAATTCCAGATCTCGCTCTCTGAGAGTAGGTTCTATTGATGCCCCTTTGGTGGTGGAGAGACCGGCACAGATGGTCTATCAATCTCCTCCTCGCCAGAGGGCGACTAGGGGGATCAACTCTCCACCAATCCGCCAGGTAGCTTAGCCTTCGACATTTCCGGCCTATTCCGGATGTACAAGTGAGGAGCCACAGCAGCTGCGGGCTGAGATTGCAGCGTTGGGAGTACCTACTGCAATCCAGTGATGAGGGCGCCAACCGCCGCAGAGGAATCCACCATCAGAAGGTTCTGGAATTGTGGGATCACCTGTGCGGATGGCATTGCCGCTGCATCACGATTGAGCGAGATCTGTTGACGCAGATCTGGGGAAGTACGCTCAATCTGACTGCGTAAGTCCACAGAAGTTCCAGTGACTTGCTTTCCCTTAGCGGTCCTCCTGGCGCCGGAAGTTACAGTAGCTTCCAATGAAAGCTCGACCTCTGCGACGGCAGTAGCAACACGTCGACTTCTGAAAATTCTCTTTCCAGCCATTGCTGCAGAAAAGTTTGCTGTAGATCTGAAGAGAATTGGGAGGATCTAACTTGTTCATAGTTCGGCTCTCAACGGGAGCACCAAAAAATGATGGATCTTCGGACGAGGGGTGGCCGGAATCCACCGAGAATAAGAGAAAAGAGGGAGAGCAAACTGATCGGAAAAATCGGATACTCGAACTGGTAAAATCTCAGTGTATAAGTCTCAAGAGTGCAAAGAATTAAGCATCCCCTTCCACAAGTCGGAAGGTGGTATTTATACTAAGGGAAAAAGGGAAATACTTGGTGGCCAAGCAAAAGATGCTAGTCTAATGGGAGAGGGACACGTGTAAAGCTACTCTAACAAACTACCAGACTAATTGAACAGGGAGAAACCACGTGTTAAGCTGATTAGAGAGAGAGAGAGCTCTTGATAGTTGGCTGATTGATTATTCCCCTAACAGAATTCCTGCCAAGAGTCTTGTGTAATCGCATGTGAGTGATTTGGAACATTCCTTGGTGCCGCGAGTGACGTGGTGGTGTTTCCTCATGAATCAAGTCTTTGCAGATTCCGTCTAAGTACATGGTGCTTTCTTCCGACCTTGAAGACTACTGAAGACGATACCCGGGGGCTCGGGCTCGTATTGAGAGGACTCGCCCTTGTCTTTTGTTTCTGCCTTCGAGGTAGTTGACTGTCTGGTGCTTGATCATCGCTGACCTTGAGTGGGACTTTCTAGGTCAGACCTGGTGCCGACCTCGTGTGCCTCGAGGTTGGGCTCATAACTTGTCGAGTCTGGTTGATTCATGAGCTTGATGTTTTCCCGACCTCGGGGTCGGGGTCGGGATCGGTCGGTTCCGCTATCTACCGAGTTTAGTCGATTTCTGAGCCTGGTGCTTTCCCGACCTCGGCGGTTGGGGTCGGGGTCGGTCGCAGATGTGGAATTAGTATTTTCACACCTTCGATGGACCCGCAATGCTTTCTACCGGCGATTATGGTACCCCCGGGGTATACGGGAATATACTCCATCAGTTTCTTGATGCAATTTGCGGGAAGGCGCCGGTCAAGGAAACACTTCTCCCACTTACTAACAATGAGGCAAAGGAAGGAGGAAGCCCTTCGGGACTTCTTGGAACGCTGGAGGATGGAGGAAGAAAGTTGACGGCGCCAACGACATAACCCTTCTGGCTCTCTTACAAACGGTCCTCCGCACCAGGAACTTTTCAAGAAGCCTTATCATTGAGCCTCCCCGCGATTACATAAGGGCCCTCCAGCGAGGAGACTGGTACGCCGAGGCCGAGGAGGTGGAAAAATATCATCAAAACCCCGAGCAACAGCGCCCCAAGACAGATGACAAAAGCAACTGGGGCCGGGGGCTCCCCCACATCAATCCAGAGGGCCGACACCCCCCGGTAATCGCCCTCGGCATGGCCAAGCCAATCTCGGGGGATGTTACAAGGGCAACCCGAAGGCTTGGGCCCAGCCCATTCTCTTAGAGCACCCTCGGACGCCCTTGATGCACCCCGTCAGCGTCATCCTTAACTTCGCCGAGGAAAGGGGCATATGACCGATGACTCTCGCGCGCGCCCAGAGGTATATGCCATCAACTCCAATTAACCTTACTGTCGGTTCCATCGCAACCAGAGGCATATGACCGATGACTACCATCAGCTGAAGACGACCATCGAGAGGTTGATACAGGCGGGCCATCTGTCCCAATTTATCTAAAGCCCTCAGCACCAAGGGCCACCACGAGGGCCACCGGCAAGGGCAAATGCCTGGGTTAACCCGAACACCATCCCCTTCGGTGACCCAAAGGGTAAGAAAAAGGAAATCAGGAATCTCAATGAAGAGGAGGAGTACAACCAGTACCAGGAGAAGAAGCGCCACATCCATATGATCACCGGAGGCAATACGGGGGGGGGGGGGGGCTCCATCAGCCAAAGGAAAAAGTGGGCGCAATCGCTTTACTTGGGGGAAGTCACTCATATGCCCCCCGTAAAAAGGCTGAGGGAGGAGCCCATCACATTCACCAACGCCGATCTCCCCAAGGCTTCCTCTCCTCACAGGGATGCGTTGGTGATCCAGAGTGAAATCAACAACACCATCATCCACAGAACATACGTTGATACAGGTAGCTCCGTCAACGTGATGTACCTCATCACTTTCAAGGAGCTACACCTGGAGAGGGAGTCCCTTCGGCCCATCAAGACCCCTCTGTCCGGCTTCACCGGAGACACTATAGATTCCGAGGGGGTCATAACCCTCCCGGTACTCTTCGGCGACGGGCTCCCGGTTGTACTGGATACAGTCTAGAGGGGGGTGAATATACTGTATTGGTTTTTAACTTTTTCAAGCTAAGTACCAGATTTAACTGAATAGCATGTTCTGTTGACAGAACAGACTGGCAGCGGATGGGGTTCTGGTAGGGGTTCTGTTCAGTTAGCCTCAGAGAAGCAAAGGCAGTAGGCCTTCTGTTAACTCATGTAAGGAATATTTGTTTTTAGATTTTGATGATGCTAGTTTAATTAGGATTTTAGAGTACCCCTCTTTAGACTTAATGTATTAGTATTTTCATTTGTAAAGTTCTTAGTTTAATCGACTTGGCAGAATGCCTTCAGAGCAGAAGACCTTCTGAGCAGAACAGCTCCATGAGCAAGAGACCCTTCTAAGGCATTGTTGAACAGAGGACCTTTGGTTCTCTGCTCCAGAACAGAAGACCTCAAGGTCTCTCTTAGCCTTTACTCTGACAGAAACCCTCCTGGTTCTCTGTTGGATATACTCTCAACAGAAGTGCTCCAGACCTCCTCTGATCAACTCTCAGTTAAAGACACCATAAGGTCTGACACTTAGAAGAATTCCACAAAGCCGGGAAATCAACTGAAAGATTCCTTCAACGGCTAGGAGTATTGAACGGAAAAGCTACAGTACGCGCATTAAATGCTCATTTAATGCTCCCCATACTCCGTAGAGTAATTGCAGATGATTGGCCGCAATGTCAGGATTACTTTATCCCAAAATAGTAACCCGCCAACTTTACCGGGCTCTACTGGTCAAGTCAACTGCTCGCTCATTTAATGCAGTTGTCCTCCTTCTCCTCCAACGGGAAGACAACCTCAGTATAAAAGATACACTACGAAGAACATCCGGATAACTTTGCAATTTTTGCTAACCATTGCTACAACTCTGCATACAAGAAATTCAAACGCATAAAAGCAAAAAGCCTCCTTGAGATTAACACTTCATCATCCTCTACAAGAGAAGGCAGAAGTTGGAAAAATACTTATTTCCAACTCAAGCAAAGTTTCAAGCGTTCTTCAACTCTTCAAGCTCATCACATACAAACGCTTTGTAACGAAGCCAGTTGGAGGAACCCCTGTTTTAAATAGAACCTCTTCTTTCACAAGAAGGACGTCCAAGTATCTGGAGCTGTGAAGTGGTGATACTTCTGGGAAGCTCAGTGAAAGGACCAGTCTTAGGGAAGCCGGAAGTGCATCCAAGAAGACATCTACACTTGAAGAAGACGTGGAGAGCTTCTTAAGTGATAGGGCTAAGGCATTGTAAACGGAAGTTTTTACAGCTTAGTGGAACAGTGGACTAGAGGAACAAGTTGTTCCTTGAACCACTATAAAAAACCCTGGTGTCATTCTTACTGCTTTTCATTCATAACGTTTACTTGAACTGTTTGACTCCAAAGACTTAGTATCTGTGTTCAGCAGAACTGGTCCTGTGAGTTAACAGAAGGCCTACTGCCTTTGCTTCTCTGAGGCTATTAACAGAACCCCCTACCAGAACCCCATCCGCTGCCAGTCTGTTCTGCCAACAGAACAGGCTATTCTGTAAAATCTGGTACTTAGTTTAAAAAGCTAAAAACCAATACAGTCAATTCACCCCCCCCCCCCCTCCTCTAGACTGTATCCAGTACGACCGGGACCAACAAGTGGTATCATAGCCTCCTTGTTCTAATAATCTCTTAGGTTATTTGCTGAACAAAGATCCACTTGTTTTTCTGTTTGACCTCATTTTTATCTAATATAATGGATCACTCCTTGTCCAAGAATCTTATGTTTTCAGATCTTAAGTTTGATGACTGGAGGATCCGGATGAAGGCACATCTTTGTGCTCTTCATGATGAGATGTGGGAAGTTCTTGACATAGGACCCTTCACAAGCTTCCAGAAGGTCAACCCAGAACATGCCATTGACAACACTAGACCTCAGATGATCAATAAGGCCAAATCTGAGTGGACAACTGAAGAAAGAAGAAAATACAATCTCGACAATATTGCTAAGGACATCCTCTACAAGTCCATTGATGATAGATACTTCAACAGGATAAAGAAGTGCAAAACTGCAAAGGAAATCTGGGATACTCTTGAGCTCATTGGAGCTGGTGATGAGCAAGAGAAGGACAACAAGCTGACAATAGCCAACAAGAAGTTTGATGACTTCAAACTTCTCCCTGGTGAAAGCATCTCCAAGATGTATGACAGGCTCCTCACTCTCACTGGAGAGATCTCTGAGCTTGGCAAGGAACTCACCACCAAGGAGATCAACCTGAAGGTGTTGAGGGGACTGCCCTCAGCATGGAAGATGAAGGTGGTTGTTGTCCAAGCCAGCAAGGATGTAAAGACTTATCCCACTGATAAGCTCATTTCAGATCTCAAAGCTCATGAGTTTGAAATGATTGAAGAAAAGGAAGATGTACCAGAAGAGAGGACCACTACAGCCCTCACTGCCAGCACATCAAAGGTAAATGATTTTGACCCTTCAGTACTTTTATCTGACGAATATATGGCTGCTTTTGCTAGGAGATTCAAGAAGTTTATGAAGAATCCCAAAGATGGAAGGAGTCCATCATTCAACAGAAAGCCATACCAGAAGGTCAAAACAACAGAAAGCAGTGGTGAGCTTCTCTGTTACAACTGCAGACAACCTGGACATTTCAAAGCAGAATGTCCACATCCTAGAGTGTCCAAGAAACAAGGGCATGATGGGGATAAGAAGAAGTATGAAGACAACTCCAGAAGGAGAAAGGCATTTGTGACAGAACAGCTTGAGAAAGACCCTCTGTCAGAAACAGAATCCAGTTCTGACTCAGATTCTGATGAGGCCTTCTATTGCCTTGATACTGAGACAGAATACATTTGCCTCATGGCTCATTCTGATGATGAGGTAACCTCTACTTCTGAATCTAGTTTTCCTTCGGTAGGCTTAGCTTTTGATACTGATTCAATGTCAGAATTTTGGGAAGAGTTTAAGGCCATACAAGCCACTTATTCCTCTATAACAGAAGAAAACAATAAGTTAAAAGCTGAGATTCTTGACTTAAAGATGGAGGTTGAGATCAAAATCAATCTTCTAATTAAGGAAAGAGATCAACTGGAGACTGAAAATGTTTCTCTTCTCAAGAGAATAAGAGAAATAGAGCCTCTCGAGATTAAGTACAAAGCTTACCAGAAGGCCCAGTCTTCCATGGAAAAGATTGTACTTGATCAACAGATTGGCACTGGTTTTGGTCTTGGTTATGGCTCAACAGAATCAGGTGAGCCTTCTGTAATGCCTAGCATCAGTGTTGCTAAGGCAGATAAGGTCATAGTGCCACTGATTTCTAGCCCCATTTGTCAAGCTGGTGTATCTGGCACCAAGGTTGTTCATGAGGAAGTCAGACCAGAAAAGGGAAAGATAAAGGTTCAACAGAAACCCTTTTTGAAAAATAATGAACCTGGCAGAAAACCTAACAACAGAAAAGGTTTTCAAAATAACAAAAATAAGAGACCATTCATTGATAGACAACCTCATGGCAATCGTGCCAGAAATGATCACCAGAAGGGCAGATATCAAGAGAGAGTTAACTTCAGGCAGAAGAGGTTGGCTGGTCAACTTCAGAAGCCCAAAGCTAACCGTCCCTCTGCTCTTGATAGTATATGGGACTTCTTTCCAACAAAGAAAGCTATGCAAAAGTATGTAAACATGAAACATGACCCTCACAAACATCTGCCCAAAGTGAATCACACTTCAGTTTACTATAACTACCAGGTGGACAATGGGTACCACCCACCAAGGTTTCACCTGATGAGACCAAAATGGTACCAACTACCCAGACTCCATGATCCCCCTGGACCCAGCATTGCTTGGGTACCTAAATCTTACTTTTGATCTTGCAGGAACTGTGTGCTGGAGCTATCTCAGAGCAAGAATGGTTCATTGATAGTGGATGCTCCAGGCACATGACAGGTGACAGAGGTCGCCTAACTGAGTTCCAGAAATGCAAAGGACCTAGAGTTACCTTTGGAGGTAATGACAAAGAAGGTCAAACAAAAGGAAGAGGGAAGCTGATCAAGAACCAGATAGTCATTGATGATGTCTCATATGTCAAAGGACTGAAGTTCAACTTGCTAAGTGCTAGCCAATTCTGTGACAAAGGCTACACTGTTGAATTCACAAAGGACTTCTGCTATGTGAAGCATGAGACAACAAAGGAAGTGGTTCTTACAGCATCAAGGAAGAAGAACATCTATGTGGTTGATTGGAACACAGCAAAGGATGGAGTTTGCCTGATAGCCAAGGGAGATTCAAAACTAAGCTGGGACTGGCACAAGAAGCTTAGCCACTTGAACTTCAAAACAATCAACAAACTGGCAAGAGAACACATTGTTGATGGACTGCCAGACATAGTCTACAAGAAAGAAACCCTCTGCAGTGCATGCCAGAAGGGAAAGCTACAGAAGAACTCGTTCAAACCCATTGCTGGAGATCTTTCTACAAGTCCTCTAAATCTGATCCACATGGATTTATTTGGACCTGTTGAAACTCCAAGCGTTGGTGGCAAGAAATATACCCTAGTCATGGTTGATGACTATTCCAGATATACATGGACTATCTTTCTATCAAAGAAAAATGAAACTCTTCAGAAGTTGCCATCTCTGTTAAAGCAACTTCAGACTGAGAAGAACTTGAAGGTCAAGACAATCAGGTCTGACAGAGGAACTGAATTTGTCAACCAAGTCATAAAGGACTTCTGTGATCAAAATGGAACCTTTAATCAACTCTCTGCCGCCAGAACCCCTCAACAGAATGGCGTAGCAGAAAGAAAGAACAGAACCTTAAAAGAAGCTGCAAGAACAATGATTGCAGAATCTGGACTACCTATGAGATATTGGGTTGAAGCAATCAACACTGCATGCTATACTCAGAACAGAAGCATGATCAACAAGAATCACCAGAAGACCCCTTATGAACTCTGGAAAGGAAGAAAACCCAACATCAGCTACTTTCATGTATTTGGATGCAAGTGCTACATTCTTAACAATGGAAAGGAGCATCTGAAAGTCTTTCAAGAGAAGGCTGATGAAGGAGTCTTTATAGGTTATTCAAACACCAGTAAAGCCTATAGAGTACTCAACAGAAGGACCCTACATGTTGAAGAATCCATACATGTGAAGTTTGATGAAAGCATCTCTGTTAAAGAGGTAACAGAGATCCTCAAGGAAGTCAGCATAGAAGACAGAACACCAGAACCAACAGAAGAGGTAGCAGACAACCCTGCATTTCCAACACCTGCACCAAACCCCCTTCTGTTGAATGAAGATGAAGACTCTGAAGATGAGGAACCAGAGAGACCAAGACAATAGCTGACAGAACCTGACCTAACATGGTTAAGAGATCATCCCCCTAACCATGTGATTGGTCAAATCAGAAGTGGAGTTCAAACCAGATCCACATCAAGAAGAGAAGCAATGCTTGCCTGCTATATATCTCAAATGGAACCCATGACTGTGGAAGAAGCTCTTGCAGACTCAGATTGGATCAATGCAATGCAAGAAGAGTTTACTCAGTTTGAAAGGAACAAAGTATGGGAAATTGTTCCTAGACCAAAGCACCAGAATGTCATTGGTACCAAATGGGTGTTCAAGAACAAGGCTGATGAAGATGGCAACATTGTAAGGAATAAAGCAAGGCTGGTAGCTAAAGGTTATTGCCAAGAAGAAGGAATAGATTTTGATGAGACCTTTGCACCAGTTGCCAGACTTGAAGCCATCAGAATCTTTCTAGCTTATGCTGCTTACAACAACATCAAGGTCTACCAGATGGATGTCAAGAGTGCATTTCTAAATGGAGATCTTGAAGAAGAAGTTTATGTGGAACAACCACCAGGTTTTGTCATTCCTACTCAATCCTCCTGTGTCTACAAGCTTAAAAAGGCCCTATATGGTCTTAAGCAAGCTCCCAGAGCATGGTATGACACATTGTCCCTTTTCCTAGTGAACCATGGGTTTACTAAAGGAAAGGTTGACAAAACTTTATTTCAGATCTTTGTTGCTAATCACATTCTGTTAGTACAAATATATGTTGATGACATTATATTTGGTAGCACTAACCCAGAATTATGCAAGAAATTTTCTCAAGTAATGTAGAGTCAATTTGAAATGAGTATGATGGGAGAACTCAGCTACTTCCTAGGACTTCAAGTCAAACAAGTTCCAGAAGGGATCTTCATCAATCAATGGAAGTATACCAGGGACCTGATCAAGAAGTTTGGAGTGGAAGGCAAATCCTCAGTGAAGATTCCCATGAACACTTCACAAGGAATTGGTCCAGATGATGAAGGAAAGGATGTGGATGCAACAACATACAGAGGAATAATAGGATCTCTGTTGTACCTGACTGCAAGCAGACCAGACATAACATTCTCTGTTGGAATCTGTGCCAGATACCAATCAAAGCCCAAGGAAAGCCATCTAAGTGCTGCAAAAAGAATCATCAGATATATCAAAGGAAATCCAAATGCATGCTTATGGTATCCCAAGGGATGTAACTTTGAACTAATTGGTTACTCTGACTCAGATTTTGCAGGTTGCAGACTAGACAGAAAAAGCACCTCTGGTCACTGCTAGTTGCTAGGAGGAAGGCTTGTTTCCTGGTTTAGAAAGAAGCAGAACTCTATCTCAACAAGTACAGCTGAAGCTGAGTACATTGCAGCTGGGAGTTGCTGTGCTCAGTTACTCTGGATGAAGCAACAACTGAAGGACTATGGAATTCAAGCAAAGGAGATCAAGCTGTTGTGTGACAACACAAGTGCCATTGCTATCACTCAAAATCCAGTTCTTCACTCCAGGACAAAGCACATTGAGATCAGACATCACTTCATCAAAGATCATGTTGAAAAGAAGCACATTTGCATGGAACATGTGCCAACAGAAGACCAGCTTGCAGACATCCTGACAAAGCCTCTTCCTGAGGCTAGATTCACCAAACTGAGAGAGGAATTGGGGATGATGGATGAAATCCCAAAGGAAAGTTGAAAGGGAAGGCCCTCTGTTGTTAAATCTCTGCTAACAGAATACCTGTTGCAGAACCCCCTTCTGTTAACCCCCTTCTGTTCTCTACCCTGGCAGAACACCTCAGCAACAGAAACCCTTTCTTCCTCCCTACAGAAAACCTCCTCTTATGTCTAACAGAAGGTTGTGGACTTGGAAAATTCTGAAAACCGGGTGGCCTAGTAAATTATTAAAGGTCTTCTACCCTTTTACCCTTAAAACGGTACACAGCCGCATAATATTTACTGCGCCCCTTTTTACATTTATTGGTACCTTGGAACCGTAAATTATCTCAAACGTCCACTACCCCGTACCCTTATATTCCCCTCCTTCCAACCTAAATCTCTACTGCTTTCATTACTCTCAAGCTTTTGAACTCTTATCTCTCCAAAACTCTCAAACCGCTAAAAACGACCATGGCTTTCTTGAGCTTCACTGATCTTTCCAAGGAACAAAAGGCAACTCTTCTCAAGAATGTGTTGACAGGAATGAGATGCGAACTGGATGTTCTACCCAGATTCGCGGAGAAAAAGGAGAGGATGACCACCATTGTTGACGGACTGACAGAGTGTCAACTGAGCAAGGTCATCACTCATGCTTATGAGGCCTACAGTAATATCGACACTGTTGAGTTCTATCTCAACGCATCCTTCAAGGATGAAACCATCTCCACCATCGTCCAAGGAAAAGAAGTTCTGGTTAAGGCTGACGTCATCAACAAAGTCTTTAACATTCAACTAGAGGAAGGCAGGGCCTCTCTATTTGACTTGGAAGAAACTGACATCCCTCTGCCTGAATTCAAGAGGAAATTTTGCAGAAAAGGTGAAGAAGTGGAGAAGGTTAATATAAAAAAGAACCTGCTCAAGAAGGAATTTGAGCTGCTCATTAACATTTTCCACAAATGTTTATGGTGCAAGTATACCTCCACCGATGATGTCACAACTGCAAATGCCAAGGCCCTCTATGCAGTACATCACGGGGTAAACATCAACTGGGGACAAGTCATGGTAAAGTCCCTGATTGAGGTTATCAAGAAGAAGAACCCCAAGACAAGCCTCTACTCTGGGAAGTTAGGGCATGGACTGCTCATCTCAGAACTGCTCCTCAAACAAGGTGTAACCTTGAGGAAGGCAACACCGTTGGATCACACCAAGGTAATCTTCCTGTCTGCCTCTCCAAACAGGGAAAAAGCTATAAAGGCAGAGCTGAAGAGACAACTTCAGCTTGATGTTAAACGACAACAAGGAGAGAAGGTGCGGAAACCCCTCTCAGGAGCCCCTTCTGATGAAAAGAAGAAGAAAAAGAAGACCAAGAAGGCAGAACTGGTTGCTCCTCCAACCATGAAGGCTAGACAGAAGAGGAAGAGGATCACAAAGACCAAGAAGATGGTTGCTAAACATATGGTCACAGTGTCTGAGGAAGTAGCAGACATTCAGGGGGAACCAGAGATCCCCACCTCTGTTGCATCTCCTGAACAGAATAGGGTGACAACTCCAACAGAGCACCCCGGTCCTGTCAAAGAAGGGTATCTGTCCTTGCTAGACAGACAGTTTGCCCGGGTCCTTGAATGGAGAAGATGGAGAATGGGACCCCTCCACAAAATCATCCAATACTTTGATCACTATGAGCCAGAAGAAGAGGCCATCCTGCATTGGGTAGGCACTGATGATGTCTCCAAATGCTTTGCCCTCAATTTTCTTCATTCTGTTCTTGAAAAGAAGAAGGCAAGCTACAAAGGAAAGGCTGTCCTCATTTCCTCACCCTCAGAGGAGATAGTCAAACCTCTCGAAGATGGAGAAATAGAAGCTTTGAAGAATGGTTGTTTACCAAAATGGCAACTGAATCTGTTCAACCAAACTTCAACCCGGGAGAGCCTTCTGCACCCAAGACAGAAGGGCAAGCTATGATGGAACATATCAAGGAGTGGAGGACTTCTTTGCTTGAGGATAACATCATTGAGGTAATTTCTCCAACCCTTCTGTTAATATCTCAACAGAACCCCATGTCCCCTCGCCTCTCACCATCACAGAAACCCCTCCACCAGAAAACCCTCAACCTAAATCTCCTGAACATAAAACCCCCACCTCTCCTCACTCACCCAAACAGAAAACCGCATCACCTTGCCGAGCAATTATTCCCTTCAGAAACCGCTCACCTTCACCTCCACCATCTCCTCCTCAACAGAATGCCTCACCTCTTCAAACTTCACCTCAGCATCAGAACTCCTCATCCCAACAGAAATCCTCTTCACCTTCTGAGTCTGAACATCAAACCCCTCCACAAGAATCACCTCCACCACACCAACCTGCAGATCAGCTTAAACCTGTCTGGTTTCTCAGAGATTCTGACCCTACAACTATCTCCCCCATCTCGGCACCCCAAGGCCATTCTAGGCATTCTACTGCCCCCAATCCCTCCTTCCGGAAGAAGAAGAAGGTCATCAGGAACAGAATACCCATATATTCCTCGTATTAAGACTCTTCTGACATGGATGGATTCATGGTCAGCAAGTCATACAAAGCTACTTCTAAGAGACAGAAGACCCCACCTCTGACTCAACTTGAGCATGAACTGCGTGTCCAATCTCTCTCCTCTGTCCAAGAACATCACCCTTTGCCTAAGGGAAGAGGTTTAGAGCTGCCTCCATCTGATGGACAACAGAATCACATTCTCTTCAACAAATTTGTTGAATCAGCAGAAGACTTTGGTGGACAAATCCTCCAAGGAATGGACAAGCTGATCCAGATCAATGATAAGCATTTTGAGCACCTTGCTCATGTAAATGATAATCTCAATTCGGGAATGCAGTTCATATCAGATCGCTTTGAGAACCTCACAGAAACACTCAACAAGTTCATAGCCTCCTCCTCTGCCAGAACAAATGCACTGTCAACAGAAGTGGTGGGCATCCACAAGACCCTCTATGTCTTTCAACAGACACTCCTAAATCAAGGACAGGCAATCAACACAATCTCAGAGAGTCTTGAGGCTCTGCAAAAATCTGATGCCAGAACTGAGAGGCAACTGACCTCCATCGAGGAAATGTGCAGAGCTCACCAAGATCAAGATCAACTTCTCCTCTCTGTTGACAAAGACAGATATCAAAAGATGGTGTTGCTTGAAGCCAACAACAAGGACATCTTCTCTGCTATTCAGAAGCAGCAAAGTCTCATAGAAGGCCTTACTTCTGTCACTCAGACTCTACCAGAGGCCCTTGAGCAGATAGCCTCCTCTCAGGCCTCAGAGTTTCAGAAGATAAGCATGATGATAGAGGACCTACATGATGCCAAAAAGGGGGATGAGGACCCTCAACAGACTAGGCCTCGATCCAATAGAACTCCTGCTAGAGCACCCTCCTCTGCTGAGCCTACAGTGGATCCTGCTCCTTACTTTGAAGCTGCCTTACAGAATAAGAGAGCAGCAGGTATACCTAGACCCCCATCTCCAGTAAAGAAAGGCACCAAGAAGAAGAAAGTCTTTAACTTCACTGAATGGAGATTGGGTGGATCTCAGAGAATTGACAGAGCTCAATTTGAAGAAATGAAGGCCAAAATGACTCCCACCCAACAACAGAACCTCTATTTGGATAAAGATGGTGTTGTGCGAGTCAGGTATGGGGGATCCTTAGAAGAAGCTGAAGAATGGTACAAGAAAAATATTGTCCCAGGCAAGACAATACATGAAGGTGTTCTCAGCTATCTGGACTGCAAGCTTTCTCCCATATGGGCATCTTATCAAAGCTCTGGCAACCTTTCCAAGATCAGAGCAGAAATCAATGAAGAACTGCTCAGGCTTCAAAGATTGGAGGAAGAAGCTCTGCAAGCAGCTAATTTGGAGAATGTGTAAGGATTATCTCTGTAAAACTTATCTAATAAAATCACATCTCTGCCTTTTCAATTTGAAGAGCTTTTCCTCATTTCCTGTCTTTTTGCCTTCTGTTTGTGTTTGCTCATTTCATTTACTTTTTGCTATCTGAATGTACTGTACTCTTACTATTCAGCCGGGAAATCAACTGAAAGATTCCTTCAACGGCTAGGAGTATTGAACGGAAAAGCTACAGTGCGCGCATTAAATGCTCATTTAATGCTCCCCATACTCCGTAGAGTAATTGCAGATGATTGGCCGCAATGTCAGGATTACTTTATCCCAAAATAGTAACCCGCCAACTTTATCGGGCTCTACTGGTCAAGTCAACTGCTCGCTCATTTAATGCAATTGTCCTCCTTCTCCTCCAATGGGAAGACAACCTCAGTATAAAAGATACACTACGAAGAACAACCGGATAACTTTGCAATTTTTGCTAACCATTGCTACAACTCTGCATACAAGAAATTCAAACGCTTAAAAGCAAAAAGCCTCCTTGAGATTAACACTTCATCATCCTCTACAAGAGAAGGCAGAAGTTGGAAAAATACTTATTTCCAACTCAAGCAAAGTTCCAAGTGTTCTTCAACTCTTCAAGCTCATCACATACAAACTCTTTGTAACGAAGCCAGTTGGAGGAACCCCTGTTCTAAATAGAACCTCTTCTTTCACAAGAAGGACGTCCAAGTATCTGGAGCTGTGAAGTGGTGATACTTCTGGGAAGCTCAGTGAAAGGACCAGTCTTAGGGAAGCCAGAAGTGCATCCAAGAAGACATCTACACTTGAAGAAGACGTGGAGAGCTTCTTAAGCGATAGGCCTAAGGCATTGTAAACGAAAGTTTTTACAGCTTAGTGGAACAGTGGACTAGAGGAACAAGTTGTTCCTTGAACCACTATAAAAAGCCCTGGTGTCATTCTTACTGCTTTTCATTCATAACGTTTACTTGAACTGTTTGACTCCAAAGACTTGGTATCTGTGTTCAGCAGAACTGGTCCTGTGAGTTAACAGAAGGCCTACTGCCTTTGCTTCTCTGAGGCTATTAATAGAACCCCGTACCAGAACCCCATCCGCTGCTAGTCTGTTCTGCCAACAGAACAGGCTATTCTATAAAATCTGGTACTTAGTTTAAAAAGCTAAAAACCAATACAGTCTATTCACCCCCCCCCCCCCTCTAGACTGTATCCAGTACGACCGGGACCAACAACTCACAAGGCCAGTTCTGCTGAACACAGAAACCAAGTCTTTGGAGTTAATCAGTTCTAACTAGGTACAAGAATTAAAGCAGTAAGTAAATGACACCAGAGATTTTTATAGTGGTTCAAGGAACAACTCGTTCCTCTAATCCACTGTTCCACTAAGCTTGTAAAAGTCCAATTACAACGCCTTAGCCCTAGTGCATAAGAAGCTCTCCACATCTTCTTCAAGCCTAGATGTCTCCTGGGATGCACTTCCTGGCTTCCTTTAAGACTGGTCCTTTCACTGAGCTTCCCGGAAGTATCACCACTTCACTACTCCAGTTACTTGGACATCCTTCTTGTGAAAGAAGAGTTTCTGTTGAAACAAGGGTTCCTCCAACTTACTTCTTTACAAAAGATTTGTAGATGAAGTGCTTGAAGTTGTTGAAGAACGAATGGAACTTTGCTCTTTGTAGGATTATGAAGATTGTGAAGATACGATCTTTCTGATGTTTGCCTTCTCTTGTAGTGGATGATGATATTTTGATCTCAAGGAGGCTTGTAGTTGTTGAGTGTTTTGAAGTGTTGTTCGAATGGAAGTTTGTTCAAAAGTTGTAGCAAAGTTATCCGGTTGTTCTTCGTAGTGTATCTTTTATACTGGGGTTGTCTTCCCGTTGGAGGAGAAAGAGGACAACTGCATTTAATGCACGTACAGTTGACTTGACCGGTTGGACCCACTAATTCGACGACTTGCTACTTTGAGAAGATATACTTTCTGGTTTATGGTCAATCATTTGCCTTTAATATCTTATTGTACGTATTCGCATTTATTGTGCATTAAATACGTGAATAGTACTCTTTCCGTTGATAGGCTACTAGCCGTTAGTGAATTTTCCGTTGAAATAACCGGCCTTCGCAATCCATGTGAATCTTCTAAGTGTCAAGCCTTCTGATGTCTGTAACAGATAGTCAACCAGAGAAGGTCTTGAGCACTTCTGTTGAAACGTAAGTCACTAGAGGGTCTTTTAGTTCTTCTGACAGGGTAGAGACAACCAGAGGACCTGAGAGTTTCTGTTCTAGTGATGTCTAACAGAGAGTCAAGAGGACTTCTGTTAGACTACTGTCACCAGAGGGTCAAACGACCTTCTGTCAGGAGGTCTTCTGCCAGTCGACTATACTAAAATACCTATAAAGAGAATTCTAACACAACTTTCTAAGAGGTACCCTCTAAAGTCCTATAGCATCATCAAAATCTAATTACAATTATTCCTTACAATTTCCCCCTTTTTGATGATGCAAAAACCCTTTAACTATTTCCAGAGAAGTGCCTTCACCAAATAAAATAAAATAAAAAATAAAAATTTCCATTAAAATCTTGGTGGGCAACTTAGCATAGGAAAATAGTAAGAGTACGATACATTCAGATAGCAGTTCAAAACAAAAGTATCAGAGCAAACAAAATAATTAAAGACAGAAAGTAATAAAGATCAGATAGAAGTGAAATGCCTTACAAAGTGGGAAAGGCATAGATGATCTTTTATTGACAGAGGAGTTACATGGGTATTGTCTTACAAATGTTCCCTTAAAGCTTCATCTTCCAGTCCCTGTAGCCTATTCAGCTCTTTATTCACTTCTTCTCTGATTCCACTAAGGTTTCCAGGAGTTTGACAAGAGGCCCGGATAGGGGAGAGTTTGCAGTTTAGATAATTTAGGACTCCTTCATGAATGTCCTTGCCAGAGAGAATGTTTTTCTTGAACCAGTGTTCTGCTTCTTCTAGGGAGCCACCATGATTGACTCTTACATAACCATCTCTGTCAAGATATATGTTCTGTTGCTGCATTGGAGTCATCTTCTCCTTCATTTCCTCAAATTGAGTTCTATCAATTTTCTGAGATCCACCCAATCTCCATTCTCTGAAGTTCAAGGCCTTTTTCATCTTTGAGCCTTTCTTCTGTGGGGATGAGGGTCTAGAGATGCCAGCTAACCTTTTCTTCTGAAGGGAAGCTTCAAAATATGGTGTAGGGTCAATGGCTGGTTCAACAGAGGAGGCTGCTCTTGTAGAGGTTCTGGTAGGACGAGGCTTAGGGAGGGTAGGGTCCTCTTCCCCCTTTTTGGCATCATCTAGATCACCAATGAGTAGAGAGATTTTCTGAAATTCTGAAGCCTGAGTGGAGGCAATTTTTTCAAGAGTCTCTGGCAGAGTCTGAGTAACAGATGTGAGGCCCTCTATCAGCCCTTGCTGTTTCTGGATGGAAGAGAAGATATCCTTGTTGCTAGCTTCTAACAGGACCATCTTCTGATATCTTTCTTTGTCAGTAGCTAGGAGTATTTTACCTTGTTCAGAATGCTCTCTGCAGATATTGTGGAGATTCTTGAGACTCTCCTAGGTTTGGAGATCAGACTTCTGTAGCGAGTCAACAGCTTGAGACAGAGTGGTAAGTGTGATATGCTGGGAGTTCAGAGTTTGATTCATGGAGGTAAGGACAATTTTGATGGTGTCTACCTCATTAGACAGAGCATCAACTTTTGTAGAGGAGGTGGCCATGAATTCTTGAAGGATAGTGGACAAAGTGTCAGACATATGTTTGAAGCCTGATTTAACATTGTCATATACCTGTGTCAGACCCTCATAATGTTTATCATTGATCATTATGAGCTTGTTCATATTCTCCAGCATCTGACCACCAAACTCTTCTGCTGAGGCTACAAACTTGCTGAAAGGAATCTGTTGTTCTGCTGGAGTGAAGACAGGCATTTCTAAGGAGGGTAGAAGTTGGTCTTTCAGCTCATGCTGCAATTCGGTTAGATGAGGGGTTTTCTGCCTTTTGGAGGTAGCTTTGTGTGGATCACTGACTATAAATCCATCACAGCTAGAGGACCCTTCATAGGAAGAGTATTCTGGAACATGGTTTCTGTCAACAAGAGCCTTTCTGCGGAATGAGGGATTGGAGGCAGTAGAATGCCTTGAATAACCATGAGGAGCAGGGATGGGGGCAATGGTTGTTGGATCAGAAGAGGTAACCTCGATAGCATGATTTTGTTTAGGGGAGGGTTGCTGTTGAGGTGGGGTAGCAGTTTTGGTATTCTGTTGGGATGGTGGAGGAGAGGGGATATTCTGTTGAGGTTGATGTTGGGCAATCTGATGTTGAGGGGATGGGGGAGGTGAAGGGGATCTGTTTCTTGTTGGGGCTACCTGTTTGCAGGGTGAGGGGATTTGGATTTTGGGGTTGAGGGTTTCTGAGGAGTGGGGGTTTTCTGTGTAGAGGGGGTTCTCTGTTGTGATGTTGGGAATTTTTGCACAGGAGGGGATTTGGGGGAGATGGGAATGAGGGGTTCTGATGGAATAGGGGTTTCAGATGCAATGTTAACAGAGGAGGGGGAGAGATTACCTCAAGTACAGGTGCTTCTGTCAGAGTGGCTCTCCATTCCTGGATGAGCTCCATCATAACTGTGCCCTCATCCTTTGGTATAGATGATTCACCAGGAACAAAGTTTGGATCTACTGAGTCGTTTGCCTTCTTGGCAAATAGCCAGGCTTCAAAGTTTGTAATCTCATCATCTGCAAGTGGTTTTACAGGTTCATCTGAGGGAGTGGAGATCAGAACATCTTTCCCTTTGTAGTTTGCCTTCTTCTTCTCAAGAACAGACTGAAGGAAGTTGAGGGCAAAGCACTTGGATACATCATCAGTACCCACCCAGTTGAGGACTTCAGCTTCCTCAGATTCATAATGGTCAAAATACTGAATGATCTTCTGTGGAGGTCCCATCCTCCATCTTCTCCAAGCTAACACGCGTTCGAATTGCTTGTCTATGGCAGTTTTGTAGTCCAATTCAGGTTTTCTGTCTGGAGAGATGTTCTGTTGTTGTTCTGGCACTACTGTTGTTTGAAAAGAGATTTGGGGTTCCCACTGAATTGTGGCATTCTGCACCATTAATTCATCCTCAGAGTCACTGGACTCAAAGGTAATCTTCTTCCCTTGCCAGAGTGGATGTTTTGGCAGAGAAGGTGATTTAGATTTTTCTGGTTCCCCCTGAGCTTCTGGGGTCTCTTGAGGAGTAGGGATTCTGGTCTTTTGCTTCTTGGGAATTGGGGAGACAGAAGGGGTAGGTGCAGTACATGTAGAAGCAGGTTTCTTCCTTTTGGGATTGGTTTTCTTGGTCAATACCTTCTTGACCTTTTCCGGAACAGCTTTCTTGACTGCTTTCTTCACAACCTTCCTTACCAGAGGTTCCTCCTCAGAGCTGGTGGAAGTGTTCTGCTGGGATGGTTTCTGGTGTAGCTTTTGCCTGTTGAGGTCTAGCTTTGTCAATCGTTTGAGCTCTGCCTTGATTGCAGCATCTCTGTTGCTGGTAGTGGACAGAAAGATCACCTTGGAGTGATCTACCAAGATTGGATTCCGAAGCCCAATCCCTTGTATCAATAGCTCAAAGATGAGAAGGGTGTGACCTACCTTCCCAGTGTAGATGCCAGTTTCTTTGTTCTTTCTCTTTGCCACCTTAACAAACTCAATCATTGATCTGATAATAACTTGTCCCCAGTTGATGTTTGCCTTGTGTAGAACAGCATAGACAGCTTTGGCTTGAGAAATGGTGAACAGGTCAGTGGACGTGTGTCTGCATCATACACACTTGTGAAGAATGTTCACCAGCAGCTCTATGTCCCTTTTTAAAGAATGCTTCTTCCCGATCAGCTTGGGAATGTTGGCACCTGGTCTGCCATAGTTCAATGCAAACACGTCTGCAGTGATTTCTGCATCTTCTAGGTCAAAAAGACCATTGGACTCGTTGTCAGTCTGGATTTTGAAGAGGTTGTTGATGGTCTCCGCATCCACCGTGACCTTTTCTCCACTTACATTGGAGGTGATGACTTCGTTTTGGTAATCTGCATTGAGATAGAACTCAACAATATCCATGGCCCTGTACTGTTCGTAGTTGAAGGTGATTACCTTGCTCAGTTGGGAATCATCAAGGTACTCTAGTATCCTCTCCATGAGTTCTTCGTCCTCAGCGAACTTTGGGAGTGCGTAGAGATTGCATTTCATCCCAGTGAGAACGTTCTTGGTTAAAGTTTCCCGTTGAGCCTTTGAGAGGGAGTTGAAACTGATAGGAGCCATTAGAGCAGAGGAAGGTTTTTGAGGGCTTGAGAGCTATGGGGGTTTGAGAGTTTGAATGCAAGAGAGTATGGAAGTAGTAGCGGTTTAGGTTTGTGAAGAGCGAAATATATGGGTTAGGGTTAATGGACGTTTGAGATTATTGGCGGTTTCGAGGTACCAATAAATGAAAAAAGGGGCACAGTAAATATTCTGCGGCTGTAGTACCTTGATAAGTTCTTAACCTGCGTAAATGTAAATCGCACTTCTACTCAACTATATGGCACTTGTAGTGAACTTGCAACACTTTACCAAACTTTTCACTCGTTAAGCACATATATATATTTGAGCTGCACCTATACACTCACACAACATATGGAAGGACTAAGAAGTCCATATTTATTTGTATAAGGGGAGCCAGGGTCGGCTCAGACATACAAAAGGCCCTGTGCAAAATTGAATATGAGGTCCTAAAGTATAAAACACTATATTAATACTCTCACCGTTTTTAAATAATAGTCTCCTTAGGTCTTTTGTGGGTTTTATGAAGAAAATAGTAGGAGTAGTATAGAGCTGTAAGGTAAATAAAAATGTAGAAAAGAAAATATATTAAGAAACGTATTTAATGACAAAGTATGAAAAAGAAAGTAGTTACAAGCTCATTCCATTCTGTACGAGGGCTTTTGTGCTAATTAATGTAACTAGGCCTTGTGAAATAGATAAATTACACAATTGTAATTATCAATTGTATTTTAATTACATATAAATATTACAATTTAATGTTTTAAAAAATACGAGATAGGAATTTTTAATCAAATAAATAAAGATTTATTATATTATGTAGAGTGTATTTAAAATTTTGGGCCTTCTGAAATCGAGAGGCCTTGTGCAATAGCACTTCTTGCACGCCCTCATCTACGGCCCTGAGGGGAGCTATTTATGTGTTGTAAAAACGATGGTTTTAATCCCATGTCGTCATGTCAGATGAAGCATCAAGATGTTGTGAATTGAAGGAAAGCATCTATTGTCCAAGGTAGGCATTCTACACCCTTAATGGTTGTTTGAGTTCCTATGTACTCTTCAATTCCATGTTTGCAATTTCTGAAAAGTGATTCATATGCTTACATGTATAATACACAAAAGATTTATCACTTTTCGGTGCTAACGTATTGAATCTATACGTTGACTATGGAATTATCATGTCCAAGACTATCTTTTTTATTTGACATTATAGGTCTCACCTTATTATTTTACACTTTACACCCCTTTCCTAGGGCCCTATGATCTACCTATTGCTAAGGTCCTCAACATTAATCTACATTAAATAAGAAATTAGGGGTTTACACTTTTAATCCATCCTTGTCCCGTCTTTACCGATGATGTATGAGAAAAGTTACAATTAAGGCTAAGGTAGGCCTAAAAGTTACAATTTAGGCTAAGGTAGGCCTAAAAGTTAAAATTTAGGCCTTTTCATTTGAGCTGCTTTCAGGTTGAATTTTTTAGGCAATTTGGTGAGCATGTTCTCCACGAAGTGTAGATTATGTTCACCAAATTTCAAATTAAAATTCAATCGTGAAGTTAGTTAAATAAATTTTTGAAAATTTCACAGTTTTAAGCGTAAAACTAGCAGTTGGTTTCAATAATTTATTTAACTAACTTCCCGATTGAATTTTATTCTGAAATTTGGTTGACATAACCTACATTTCATGGAGAACATGCTCACAAAATTTCATCAAAAAATTCGACCCGTAAGCACCTCAATTGAAAGAGGCCTAAAAATTGTAACTTTTAGGCCTACCTTACATGAACATTACCTTATATATATTTGTCCTCACTTGTAACTTTGTAAGTAGTCATCACTCCATTCTTAGTGGATAACGATAAGTGTATGTATCTGATATGTTAATTTACTTTAGTATTTTAATGCTTTATCTTTTCTATTTTTCTTACAATAAGCAATTTGTTTTTTAGTATCATTATAGTCATTTGTTTTATGCATGCCGCTTAAGTATCTTCACAATTTATTTAATAAATAAGTGTCCTGTGTTGTGCTTGGTTTCTGGTCCAGTTGTGTACAAGAAAATATTCTGTATCAGTATGGATTTTTTCTTGACAAAAGTAAATTCAATCTTGAAATGATACACATATAACTTGTTTCACATAAAGTTTCACATCAAAGCCGCCTAGAGAATCTATATTAGCCACACCAGAATTGACCATCATTCATGCCGGAGAGAGTGAAGATTAATCTGAAAGTAGCAGTGAAGATGAATCTGAAAGTAGCAGTGACTGCAGCAACCTTAGTCTGAGCATACCTTCTCCACCACCATATGATGATATGGAATATTATAATCCTTCACCTTCCCCGCCTGTTTCACCTCGGAAGATTCAGGAAGAAATGGAATTGAAGATTAGGATTGCTGAAGAGGAGCATGGGGTACAGTATTAGCATCGAAATTTTCTACATAGATTTTAAAGAAACAAATTGTTTTACTTTAATTTTCTAACTTTGTACTATAATATCATATATAATTGTTGTCTATCTACTCTCTATTCCCTGGTGTGGCCAAAGGCCACTAATGGTTACTCCACGATCGAGTAGTACGTTAAGTAGAAAAACACCAATTTAAATTGTAAGATTTTATATAAAACAAAAATTGAAATGTTAGATAAAAGGATACCCACAATTTAACATAATTATGTCAAATAATAAGTTTTAGTTTTACAAAAGTCTAAGCTGGATGGAATCAGAAAATAGAGGCCGTTTGGTATCACTTTTTTTCGCCTTATCTGGCCTGTCAACCAACTTTTTCACCAAACTTTTTCCCGCGCTTAAATGTGTAATAATAAGAAAAACTAAGGCTGAAGTTTCTTTTTTGGCTGTATTGGTTGAAGTTACTCTAGATGATCATTTTAGCTATTTTTTACATATAATTTTTTCTTTATTTTATTAATGAAGTATATTTTGAAATAGTTTTTTCTTAAATCAGTAGAATCAGCCAATGCAGCCACTTCAGCTAGAATTTTATAAATTTCAGCAGAATCAGTCGATTTTCGTGTTACCAAACGGGCTCATAATATAGTAGCCAATACTCCCAATAGTTCTGTTATTCAAAATATATGTGGCTGGTGAGTAGGTATAGCTGAGGGTGCTAGGTCCTTCTACGTTGGCTTATACATGGGTTTGAATCCCTTCAACAATGATGGTTGATGATTTACTATTTCAAGATTTTGTTCCTTTTCTCAATTGTTTGGCATCCCACACTGGAACAAAACCGACTCTGCTCCTCTCAATACTCTAATGAGTCATGGTCTTCTTCTCACAATATATCAACGTCAAAGGCTCAAAGCATTTTGTGTTGGGTGTGTTTCGAAAAACAAAGAAAATTAATTAATAAAGATTAATTAAATTAAATGACTTAAAGAAAAACAAGAAATGAGATGAAGCAGAATAAGCCAAAGCTCGTGCTACGCACGATTTCCTTAAAACGTATTCGTTGCCTCCCGGGGTGCTAGGAGCGTTGCAACGATCGTTTCCCAGGATACGATGACTTCGAACAATAGTTTAGCACTCAAACTAAAGTTCCAACGAACGTGAACAAAAGCAGAACACCGAAGGAGTTTGTATGGAGTGCTAGAGGTGTTGTTTTAGCTATGAAAATACGTGAAGATAGATTTTCGGACGACATTCGTGTGTGCAGGTCGCCCGCACACGCAAGTCGCGTTTTTTGTTCTTCGGTTTCGGGATTTGATTCGCACCCCCCCTGCGCGTGTGAGAGAGCCTTTCCCTTTAGGAATCTTAACTCCTTAGGGGGTTTTTCCCTTTATAAAGGGTTCAAATTCCCTTGTGATTTTCGGTGTGGGAAAGAACCCACACTAAAACCCACATTTTCCTAGTTTTCTCCATTCCAACGGGTAAACTTCGAAAAACAATTTCTCATTCACCCGTTATCCGTTTTGAGTGTACCATATATCGAATTGTAGCCCTTAGCAAGGACAATCCGAAACCACTTTGACCCGACCCAAATCGGACGTGGACGCCACTCAAATAATTGCCCCAAAATGACCATTTAATACACTTTTAACACACTTTTTCCAACAATCCCCCACATGAATGAAAATTGATTTTCGAGACTTAAAAAGATACGAAGATAGGAGGACACGTTGTGTTCACCGGATGATCCCTGCACACGGAGAGGTAGGTTTTATCCTTTGAACCTTCCGTTGTAAAGACACGTTTATTTACTGGCTGTCTAGTAGACTCGATGTCCTTGAACTATACTGCCGTCGTGTAAACATTGACTTATCTTTACACAAGAACCTTCCAATTTTGTTCCGTTCTCATGGGTGTGCCCGTTTTGGCCATGGGTCACCGTCCTGGTTCTGCAAGAGTTTCTAAAGAACTGAGCCATTACAGTTCTCCTTTGAAGCGGCCCTCTTCTCTCTCACATATGTGATTCTTTCATGAGTATCCCGCATACTCTTCCAATGTTATCGAGTAGATCAACATTTTAGAATCATTAAAGCAAACATTTTTTCTAACCTCGTGCGGGAGTCACTGTTTCAACGAGGAGTGGGTAGGAGTCCGGGACCCCCACAGTGACCATCCTTCGCTCTATAATTTAGTTGTCCCTTTTTAACCTAGGACCAACTAGGTTGGGTATCCACTATAGAACTTTTCAATTTATGGGCTTTAGTCCCATTCCTCGTGATAACTTCTCCAACAATTCTCTATCCAATGCCTTGGTTAGCGGATCCGCTACGTTATCCTTTGACTTCACGTAGTCAACAGTGATAACACCCGTTGTGAGGAGTTGTTTAATGGTGTTATGTCTACGACGAACGTGTCTAGACTTACCATTGTAGAGATTGCTCTGTGCCTTTCCAATTGCCGCTTGACAATCACAATGTATGCATATTGGAGGGACAGGCTTCTCCCAACTTGGAATATCCTCGAGAAAATGGCGTAGCCATTCAGCCTCTTCAGTGCACTTATCCAAGGTTATTAGCTCGGATTCCATCGTGGATCTAGCTATTAACGTTTGTTTCGAGGATTTCCACGACACGGATGCACCTCCCAAAGTGAACACATATCCACTTGTGGATTTTGAGTCCTTAATGTCAGATATCCAACTAGCGTCGCTATACCCTTCAAGTACAGATGGATATTTTCCATAGTGCAGTCCAAGGTTTTGGGTTTTGCGTAAATACCTCAAAACCCTCACTATTGCCTTCCAGTGTTCATCACCGGGGTTACTAGGAATCTTAACTCCTTAGGGGGGGTTTCCCTCTATAAAGGGTTCAAATTCCCTTGTGATTTTCGGTGTGGGAAAGAACCCACACTAAAACCCACATTTTCCTAGTTTTCTCCATTCCAACGGGTAAACTTCGAAAAACAATTTCTCATTCACCCGTTATCCGTTTTGAGTGTACCATATATCGAATTGTATCCCTTAGCAAGGACAATCCGAAACCACTTTGACCCGACCCAAATCGGACGTGGATCCCACTCAAATAATTGTCCCCAAATGACCATTTAATACACTTTTAACACACTTTTTCCAACATTTTGTTTGTTTCCGGGCCGATAGGCGTGAATTGGGCCTTGCTCTGGTACTGGTTTTGTTGGGCGGGGCTTGAAATTGAAATTAGGGAAAATGGAAACTAATAATCCAACCTTTTAGCGCTCTTCTTACAATAGTCCCACCTTTTGATTTTCAGGAATAGTCCAACCTTTGCACCCCATCTTCATTCAATGGTCCCTGACCGGTTGATGACCCGCTATTCCAAGTTATTTTCTTATCTTTGCAATATATTATACCATAAATTTCACCTTATGGTCACATAATGTTTTGCAAAGATAAGAAAATAATTTGAAATAACAACTCATCAACCGGTCAGGGATCACTGAATGAAGATGAGGTGCAAAGGTTAGATTATTCCTGAATAATCAAAAGGTTGGACTATTGTAATAAGACCGCTAAAAGGTTGGATTATTAGTTTCCATTTTCCCTTGAAATTATTAAGTCGCTTGAAAATCATGATTTTTAATGATTCGATTGTGATCTTTTCTGATTTTATTCCAAAATGATTTTGCATACCAGTTAAATCGGTTGGTTTATTTTGAATCGTAAAATCATGCGTATGATTTTAAGTTTTAAGTGGCAATTTTAACAACCTCGGTGCATAGTAATTGATGAACAATTATTAGTGTTTTGTATAACGATAAATGCAACATGCAGGGACCACAGTTCAAGTTACTCAAGATGGTGGAGGTGAATTTTGCTTTTTATGGTGCATTCATTTTCTTTATCACCATGAAGGCAGTGGATGATAAAGATCCTACTTGTTCTGCCGTCACCTTCTTTGCCAAGTATTATCATAGACCTCAAGGTGTGTACCATTCAAGCTGCGATGAGGTTGAGGAATGTTATCCTATAAGCTAATTAACTGCTTCTAGGACAGGCAAAGGGACTTTGCTCTCTGCATCATTTAATTTGTTATCTATATACCCCAATAAGGTTATCTGGCTTCCTTTATTTACTGGATGCACTCAAAACATCATGAATATTTAATTTGATTTTGAGCCATACTTACTTCGAGTAAATGGATTAAAAGACGACAGGGTGATGAATGATGTGTTATATATTGTACTCCCTCCGTCCCTAATAACTTTGCCAAGTTTGACCGGCACGAGAAATAATAAAGTAAAAACTGTGTGGTTGAGGTTTGTGCAGAAGAGAGAGAATGAACTGGAACCACAAATTCTTTACTTAAAAGGGAAAGTGGCAAAGTTAGTGGGACATCCAAAAAAGGAAATTTGGCAAAGTTATAAGGGACGGAGGGAGTATTTGTGTTTGCTTGTACTTCTATGAAGTGAATCATTGCATTGTTGTTATTTGTTTATTTTTTGCAGTTGAACTAAATGACTAATTGGATTGATAGTAAATGTATTTAACTCTTAAGATTTAGAAATCGGTATAAATATATTATTAGGTAACTTGAGGGAGTTTTTCACAAAATAATGTTAAATAAAAAATTAATTCCCAAAATAAGGTAGGTTGAAAATGGTTCTCAAAGTACTGCTCCCCTAGAGCTTGGTTAAAAGAACCGTGACTTCAAGTGGCGGTTTATGTAAAACCTAAAGTGATGCACGTTACGAGCAACCCATGAGAATAAGAGAGTGGTCTCACAAAAAATAAAATCCCATTTGTATTTAAAAGTGATACGGAGTATATCTTTTTGATTTGTACTCTGATGATTACAAAAAATACACTAGTATTGATAATTTTTTATTATTTTTCATATGACACTAATATTGAATATAAAAAAATAAATTAGCACTTTAAAAATATTTTTTTTGTAAATGTTATATCTTTTTTATTTGTACTCCCATTGTTACAAAAAATATATCAGAATTTATAACTATTTATTAATCTTTCAAAAGACACCAATTTTGAATATATAAAAGTTATAAAATTAATTCTATTAATTTGTGCAATTTAGGATTGTTTTTTAGTGTGCACACAATTAATCACGGGTGATAGCTTAGCATAAAACTTTATAAAGAATAAAAAATAAATAAATGTGATTCAGTTTATGTAGTTTTATTTGAAGCTATTGACTTTTTAGTTTTTATATATTCTAAATTGGTGTCTTTTATGATAATAATGACTTATTAATCATTAATAATTAGGAGATAACTAATTCAATTTTATTTCATCACTACTCATCAGAATGATCATCTTCTAATTATTTTGGGGTAGTAATTGCTTTGTTGAAAATCGAACTATGATCTTCACTAGGTAATGAAAATCTTCTAGTGTTGGGTTAATGGCCCAATGGGGGTTGACCCATAAACTCTTGAGGCCCACCCTACGAACGTCCCCAGAAGGTTCAAGACAACGGGTTAGCCCCCATTATCCTGACGAGGTTCGTCCCCGACGAGGCCAATCCTCAACACCAAGGCCTAGGCGACGTACGTATCTTAGTGTAGGCGGGTATCTTGGCCCAGGAACATCACAAGACGCTCGCCTGCGCCATGCTGCCTGCCTATTGATGACACGAGCCTCCTGCCCCAGGCCGTTGATCATGGGGGTTTGCTCCCTGGTCGCATGATCATTGCGGGGCATCACTGGGGGCAGTCCCGAACCGCATGCTGTTGTGTCCTTCTGAAGAGCCTATGCCTGGTGTTTCCTCCCATGTCCGGGGATCGTATGATCCTGACGATCCTCGTGTGGACTGAGGAGCGAGAATCAGCGTTCTCGCCCGTACGCTCGCCGAGCGTTTGCATTGAGCGGATAGGGTTTGTGGGCCAATCCCTTTTGGACCATTAACCCAACAAAACCACATCCTTGAAACTCTCCACCTGTTGTCAGGGGGTGCACAACCTTTGACGGCCATACAGGCACTACGGCCTACCAAAGAAGAAAGCCTCACAAATCGCGGAAGAAAGTCGCACAAGAATACCGCACTTCGCTGTAGACGAAAGAGAAGAAAATGACCCCTAAATCTAGGGGAGACGACCGCTGCTATGCTCACATTCATACCTAGGGCTGAGCAAAACCCGAACCGACATGCAAACTCCGAAGTTTTTTGCGGATAATATCCGTTTGGATACACATATCTGACCCGAAAACCCGAAACCGAAAATCCGATTGGTATTGAGCCTAGACCAGGTGGCGGGTAAGGTTTGTAAAATCCCAACCCGCCCCGCCTGAAATATCTGAAATATATTAAATTATGTACTGTGTACTTTGAATATGTTAAATTAATACTTGTGTTCAATTATTTGTGTAATTATATGTGCAATTTGTGTTAAATTATTTGTGTAATTTTAATGTGTATTGCACTTGTGTGTACAATTTATGTCAAAGTGGCATTCCAACACTTTAATTATCCAATTATAATGTGTTTTAATACAACCAAAATACACGAGATATATAAAATTACGTAGTGTGTACTTTGTACGGAGTATATGTTAAATTAGTACTTTGTGTTCAAAGATTTGTGTAATTTGTGGTAAATTATTTGTGTAATTTGAATGTGTAGTGCACTAGTGTGTATAATTTTTGTCAAAGTGGCATTTTAACACTTCAATTATCCAATTATAATATGTTTTAATATAACTGAAATATCCGAAACCGATCCGAATACGATAATATCCGACTTAAAAATATTTGAAATATCTTATTTAAAATATCAAAGGGTGGGGTACTCGGGCCTAGTATTTAAATTAAAAAACCGGAACGAGTTAAGGGTCCGCACACACGACCCGCCCGAACCCGACCCGTGCTGAGGCCTACTTATACCAATTTAAAAAGGCAGATTGAGTCTAAACCCTACCCGCGGGCCCTCCGATTGCTGTACACCCGCCCCTGACCTGCCCTCCGATTGCTGTACACCCTCCCCGAGCAAGGCAGTCCAAACTAGGGTTTCGCTACTCCATATTTATAAGCAACATTTGCTGTAACGTGTAATCTCTGTTTATCTTCTCTCTGCGTCTAGGGTCTTCCTGTGTATGAATAAATTCTTTTCAGAGCCTCGAATGGACAATCACGAAGGATTCTCAACGGTGGATCAGCCCAGACCAGGTTTTTGCTATTTATGAGCAATATTTCAATTGCTGATACATGTTTCCCCTTTATGTTAATCATGTCTCATTTCAGACCCTCCAGCGGACAGTGCGGCAGGGCTTTCAAAGATCGCGCATCCCACTTCAGGTATTGCTTATATATGTTTTTTCTGTATGATTATCTTGTCTCTCCGTTTAGTGTTTCCCTATAAGAGATTCACTTTTGAGCCTCCAGTGGACAGTAATGTGGGATCGTCAATGTTTGAGCAGCCCAAACCAGGTGTTTGCTATTTATAAGCAATATTTCAATTGCTGATACATGTTTCCCCTTTATGTTAATCATGTCTCATTCCAGACCCTCCAGCGGACAGTGCGGCAGGGCTTTCAAAGATCGCGCATCCCACTTCAGGTATTGCTTATATATGTTTTTTCTGTATGATTATCTTGTCTCTCCGATTAGTGTTTCCCTATAAGAGATTCACTTTTGAGCCTCCAGTGGACAGTCAATGTGGGATCGTCAATGTTCGAGCAGCCCAAAGGCCCCAAACCAGGTGTTTGCTATTTATAAGCAATATTTCAATTGCTTATAAACGATTTCTATTTACATTTATCTTTTCGACTTGTCTCTCTTTGCTATCTCAAATCAACGCAGTGCTGCTGCTTGAATGTTTTACTAGAATATTGATGTGTTCATAGAGCACCAAAAAACAAAAGCAAAAACCAATAAACTAAGCCTAGGAATCTCACCAATCGGGTGATCAGACAAATCTGATTGACCTAAAATTCAGACGTTTGTGAATCTCTTGAGATCATATATATTGTTTTCTAGGCATGCCACCACCAGGATTTGAGAATCTTTGGGGATCTTATATAATATTTGTTGATTGCGATATATGAATTATTGTTTCTTTTTCTTTAGTTGCTTTCTTTATCCTATCTCCCTAACTCTTAAAGGCCTAATTAAGGGACATTGAATAGAGGGAACAGTATGCAAGTTTTCAGGAAGAGAAGTCTAAGAGAGTTGGTGGAATTTCCAATAAAAATTCCAACGTATTGTGTTTTGCTTAACTATATTCTTCCTAGTTTTCTCCCCAAACACTAAACATAGCCAACCTTCTAAAGCTGTATCTACCATACAAATACATTATCACAGAGGCTTGAGAGCTACAAACTCATCCGCAGATTGAGAGCTCAACAATCCAGCACGCTACCAAACCACTGTGTTAGGGTCTGGTAGCTGCAAATATCAGGCCCTATGATTTAGCTCAGAGATAATGTATTTGTATGGTCTTTATTTGTTTGATCCTGCTCAGTGATATATTTTGTTGTGTTAGGTGTTAGTTAACATACCTCATCCGCATCATATGTAGACCACAATCCTAGGAAAAAAACAACGCAAAAGATCCACAACAGCTGAGAAATCTAGACTCAACAGACACAAACCCAGCTGAGGTAAGGGTTAGATTGGTCCTTGAAATTGCATAAAAAGGGTCAAATAAGTCCTTACTGTCCGACCGTCGCCATTTGGGGAGGTTCCCGTTGGAATTAATTGATGAAACATTTTTAGCATCAAATTTCACCTAAAACTTCAATCGAGAAGACATTCAAATGAATTTTTGAAGGTAACTGCGATTTTAACTGCGCAGTTATCTTCAAGACTTCATTTGAATGCCTTCCTGATTGAATTTTTAGCTGAAATTTGATATGAGTAAACTAGATTTAATAAATAAGATGCTCAAAAAAATTTCATCAAAAAATTCCACGGGGAACCACACCGAATGGCGACGGCCGGACAGAGCCTCCTATATAAGGACTTATTTGACCCTTTTTAGCAACTTTGAGGACCAATCTGACCCTTACCTCCAAACCCACGCACTTCAAACATGTAATTACAAGCACAAAAAATCAAAGTTTTAAACCTTCTGAAATGTATTGCACTGTTATCTTCAAAACAAAAATTCATTTGATTGCCTTTCCGAGTGAATATTTAGCTGAAATTTTGTACGAGTAAACTAGACTTGATGAAAGATGATAAAAAAAAATTCATCAAAAAATTCCACCAGGAACCGCCACAAATGGTGCCGGCAGGCCAGAGCTTTCTATATAAGTGGTGATTTGCACTTTTAAGTTATTTCAAGGGCTTATTTGACTCTTTTCCCTTAAACCAATGATTATTATACACTACAAAGATTGTTTTCCGTCTGTTAGTTTTCCATCTATCAGTTTTCCGTCTATATATTTTTCTTCCATCTGAGTTTTCATTCTCTTGTGCTTGGCATTATTAGAGAATTGATCACTCAAATTCACATTTTCATTGGTTCATCAACATTACAAACCTCACTCCTTTGAGTTTGGTGTAGAGCTTTGAAAAGCATCTCAAGTCAAACTCGTCCTTCATTTAGTTATTTACTATTATCATTAGGTGTTACGAATGAATGCAAAAAGTAACATAAATATTTTAAAGAACATTTGGTTTGTCAGATCGCATCAAAGCGATCAAACAACAAATAACAAATTAACAACCTGATGGATAATATATGCAAACAGATCTTCGGAATGGATCTACATTTAATGCTTGTTAACCAGCATGGCTTCATCATTTAATGAACATTGAATGAGTAGTACTATTTTCTCAGCTAAAGAAAACCTGTTTCTTCCAACCCGACCCAATAACTGACCTGTGACTATAGGCAAGAAAATTGTTTGATTTTCCACTTGCTTTTGTATAGAGATAGATAGCTTCAGCCATCACATCTTTTTTTCCTTCCACATCCATTTAAATTTTAAATTTTTCCATTTATTTATACGTGTTAATTTCAGATCCGTTTTTTAAGCGATTTGAATACTACACCATGTTGGCAAAATGTATTATGAAGCCTGGTACGTCTTACCCCTTCTATGTAATTTATATTTATATTGATAAGTTCTTATTTTCCATCATTTGCAATAGAGCCAAAGATTCATTATTTTTTGGCTTGAGATTATGATGAAATAAAGCAAAATGGTTCACTAAACTGTTTGCGCTTCTTTGTTATGAAGCAGCAGTCAGTCCATTCAATTTTGGACGCGATTTTCACTAAGGGTCATCCGGAAACAGTCTCTCTGTGCTTTAGTATAAGGGGAGCTATTATGTGTTGTAAAAAATGATGGTTTTAACCCCCATGTCATCATGTCAGATGAAGCATCAAGATGTGAATTGAAGGAAAGCACCTATTGTCCAAGGTAGGCATTCTACACCCTTAATGGTTGTTTGAATTCCTATGTACTCTTCAATTCCATGCTTGCAATTTCTGAAAAGTGATTCATATGCTTACATGTATAATACACAGAAGATTTATCTCTTTTCGGTGCTAATGTATTGAATCTATACGTTGAGTATGGAATTATCATGTCCAAGACTATCTTTTTTATTTGACATTATAGGTCTCACCTTATTAGTTTACACTTTACACCCCTTTCCTAGGGCCCTATGATCTACCTATTGCTAAGGTCCTCAACATTAATCTACATTAAATAAGAAATTAGGGGTTTACACTTTTAATCCATCCTTGTTCCGTCTTTACTGATGATGTATGAGAAAAGTTACAATTTAGTTCCTATGTACTCTTCAATTCCATGCTTGCAATTTCTGAAAAGTGATTCATATGCTTACATGTATAATACACAGAAGATTTATCACTTTTCGGTGCTAATGTATTGAATCTATACGTTGAGTATGGAATTATCATGTCCAAGACTATCTTTATTATTTGACATTATAGGTCTCACCTTATTAGTTTACACTTTACACCCCTTTCCTAGGGTCCTATGATCTACCTATTGCTAAGGTCCTCAACATTAATCTACATTAAATAAGAAATTAGGGGTTTACACTTTTAATCCATCCTTGTTCCAATTTAGGCTAAGGTAGGCCTAAAAGTTACAATTTAGGCTAAGGTAGGCCTAAAAGTTAAAATTTAGGCCCTTTTCATTTGAGCTGCTTCCAGGTTGAATTTTTTATGCAATTTGGTAATCTACACGAAGTGTAGATTATGTTCACCAAATTTCAGATTAAAATTCAATCGTGAAGTTAGTTAAATAATTTTTTGAAAATTTCACAGTTTTAGGCCTAAAACTAGCAGTTTGTTTCAATAATTTATTTAACTAACTTTCCGATTGAATTTTATTCTGAAATTTGGTGGACATAACCTACATTTCATGGAGAACATGCTCACAAAATTTTATCAAAAAATTCGACCCGTAAGCACCTCAAATGAAAGAGGCCTAAAAATTGTAACTTTTAGGCCTACCTTACCTGAACATTACCTTATATATATATATATTTGTCCTCACTTGTAACTTTGTAAGTAGTCATCACTCCATTCTTAGTGGATAACGATAAGTGTATGTATCTGATATGTTAATTTACTTTAGTATTTTAATGCTTTATCTTTTCTATTTTCTCTTACAATAAGCAATTTGTTTTTTAGTACATTATAGTCATTGGTTTTATGCATGCCCCTTAAGTTTCATCACAGTTTATTTAATGTATAAGTGTTCTGTCTTGTGCTTGGTTTCTGGTCCAGTTGTCTACAAGAAAATATTCTGTATCAGTATGGATTTGTTCTTGACAAAAGTAAATTCAATCTTGAAATGATACATATATAACTTGTTTCACATAAAGTTTCACAGCAAAGCCGCCTAGAGAATCTATATTAGCCACACCAGAATTGACCATCATTCATGCGGGTGAGAGTGAAGATGAATCTGAAAGTAGCAGTGAAGATGAATCTGAAAGTAGCAGTGACTGCATCAACCTTAGTCTGAGCATACCTTCTCCACCACCGTATGATGATATGGAATATTATAATCCTTCACCTTCCCCGCCTGTTTCACCTCGGAAGATTCAGGAAGAAATGGAATTGAAGATTAGGATTGCTGAAGAGGAGCATGGGGTACAGTATTAGCATCGATTTTGTCTACATAGATTTTAAAGAAACAAATTGTTTTACTTTAATTTTCTAACTTTGTACTATAATATCATATAATTGTTGTCTATCTACTCTCTATTCCCTGGTGTGGCCAAAGGTCGACCAAGAAAGAGTTCCCTTGGTTGGGTATCTTCCATGTCAATTCGCTCCCCAACTCCCGACTCCTACCCATCTTTTTCAACATCCTATTGCTCTCTGCAGAACCATTTGACTGTAGAATTAATTTTTAAAATATGTAGCACCCTCCCACAACGTCCTCCCGAACTCCTCAAACTAAACACACCCTGAGTGAGTGTAAACTTTCATGACGGAGAGGGTGTTGTTATAATTCATTTGGTAAGATCGTGAGCTGTTGCTGGCTTGCTGACTAATCAATGTGCTTTTACAGGCTTGTCATGTGAAAGAGGGTGGTCAGTTCCGTGAGATACACTATAGGGCTGCAAAAGAAGCTCTTGAATGGTACAACTACAAGAATGTGCGTAGTTTAATCCATCTTTAGTTTCTTCCTTTTATTTTACTAAAGATTTTGTGCATAACGGGGTTGTTAAAATCGTAATTTTGGATCGAACCGGTACGGAGATTTGAAAATCGAATCGTTAACACCAATTTAAATTGTAAGATTTTATATAAAACAAAAAATTGAAATGTTAAATAAAAGGATACCCACAATTTAACATAATTATGTCAAATAATAAGTTTTAGTTTCACCAAACATGTGACTTATGTTTTCTCGCGCTTAAATGTGTAATAATAAGAAAAACTAAGGCTGAATTTTCTTTTCTGGCTGTATTGGTTGAAGTTACTGTAGATCATCATTTTAGCTATTTTTTACATATAATTTTCTTTACATACTGTATCAGGCAATGCAGCCAAGAATTTTAGAAATTTAAGCAGAATCAGTCGATTTTCGTGTTACCAAACGGGCTCATAATATAGTAGCAAATACTCCCAATAGTTCTGTTATTCAAAATATCTGTGGCTGGTGAGTTGGTATAGCTGAGGGTGCTAGGTCCTTCTATGTTGGCTTAGGCATGGGTTTGAATCCCTTCAACAACGATGGTTGATGATTTACTATTTCAAGATTTTGTTCCTTTTCTCAATTGTTTGGCATCCCACACTGGAACAAAACAGATTCTGCTCCTCTCAATACTCTAATGAGTCCTGGTCTTCTTCTCACAATATATCAATGTCAAAGGCTCAAAGCATTTTGTTTGTTTCTGGGCCGATAGGCGTGAATTGGGCCTTGCTCTGGTACTGGTTTTGTTGGGCGGGGCTTGAAATTGAAATTAGGGAAAATGGAAACTAATAATCCAACCTTTGCACCCCATGTTCATTCAATGGTCCCATGGTCCCTGATCGGTTGATGACCCGCTATTCCAAGTTATTTTCTTATCTTTGCAATATATTATACCATAAATCTCACCTTATGGTCACATAATGTTTTGCAAACATGAGAAAATAACTTGAAATAACAGCTCATCAACTGGTCGGGGACCATTGAATGAAGATGAGGTGCAAAGGTTAGATTATTCCTGAATAATCAAAAGGTTGGACTATTGTAATAAGACCGCTAAAAGGTTGGATTATTAGTTTCCATTTTCCCTTGAAATTATTAAGTCGCTTGAAAATCATGATTTTTAATGATTCGATTGTGATCTTTTCTGATTTTATTCCAAAATGATTTTGCATACCAGTTAAATCGGTTGGGTTATTTTGAATCGTAAAATCATGCGTATGATTTCAAGTTTTTAGTGGCAATTTTAACAACCTCGGTGCAAAGTAATTGATGAACAATTATTAGTGTTTTGTAGAACGATAAATGCAACATGCAGGGAACACAGTTCAAGTTACTCAAGATGGTGGAGCTGGATTTTGCTTTTTATGGTGCATTCATTTTCTTTATCACCATGAAGGCAGTGGATGATAAAGATCCTACTTGTTCTGCCGTCACCTTCTTTGCCAAGTATTATCATAGACCTCAAGGTGTGTACCATTCAAGCTGCGATGAGGTTGAGGAATGTTATCCTATAAGCTAATTAACTGCTTCTAGGACAGGCAAAGGGACTTTGCTCTCTGCATCATTTAATCTGTTATCTATATACCCCAATAAGGTTATCTGGCTTCCTTTATTTACTGGATGCACTCAAAACATCATGAATATTTAATTTGATTTTGAGCCATACTTACCTCTCTACCTAGTCCCCCACTGGGGGGATATTCTTAAGAGGGAGATACGGAGTACAAGGATTAAAAGACGACAGGGTGATGAATGATGTGTTATATATTGTATTTGTGTTTGCTTGTACTTCTATGAAGTGAATCATTGCATTGTTGTTATTTGTTTATTTTTTTGCAGTTGAACTAAATGACTAATTGGATTGGTAGTAAATGTATTTAACTCTTAAGATTTAGAAATCGGTATAAATATATTATTAGGTAACTTGAGGGAGAGTTTTTTCACAAAATAATGTTAAATAAAAACTTAATTCCCAAAATAAGGTAGGTTGAAAGTGGTTCTCAAAGTATTGCTCCCCTAGAGCTTGGTTAAAAGAACCGCGACTTCAAGCGGTTTATGTAAACCTAAACTGATGTACGTTACGAGCAAACCCATGAGAATAAGAGAGTGAGTAGTCTCACAAAAAATAAAATCCCATTTGTATTTAAAAGTGATAAATCTTTTTTATTTGTACCCTTATTGTTACAAAAAATACACTAATATTGATAATTTTTATTATCTTTCATATTACACCAATAATGAATATAAAAAAATAAATTAGCACTTTAAAGATATATTTTTGTAAATGTTATATCTTTTTTATTTGTATACCCATTGTTATAAAAAATATATCAGAATTTATAACTATTTATTAATCTTTCAAAAGACACCGATTTTGAATATATAAAAGTTATAAAATTAATTCTATTAATTTGTGCAATTTAGGATTGTTGTTTTACTGTGCACACAATTAATCACGAGTAATATATTGACTTTTAAGTTTTTATATATTCTTAATTGGTGTCATTTATAATAATAATGACTTATAAATCATTAATAATTAGGAGATAACCAATTCAATTATATTTCATCACTACCCACCAGAAAGATCATCTTCTAATTATTTTGGGGTAGTAATTGCTTTGTTGAAAATCTTACTATGATTTCCCCTCTGTAATGAAAATCATAGTAAGGTAAAGAGAGTGTTGGGTTAATGGCCCAACGGGGGTTGGCCCATAAACTCTTGAGGCTCACCCTACGAACGTCCCCAGAAGGTCCAAGACAACGGTTAAGCTCCCATTATCCTGATGAGGTTCGTCCCCGATGAGGCCAAGCCTCAACACCAAGGCCCAAGCGATGTACGTATCTTGGTGTAGGCGGGTATCTTGGCCCAGGAACATCACAAGACGCTTGTCTTGCACGACTTGCGTATCCTAGTCGTGAAAGTCAAGCTGCTTCCTTCTCTCCTTGCAGTCGAGCGTAGGCAGGTACCTTGACCCAACAGAAAGCAGGAGGCAAGCTCATGGAGACGAAAGTCCCCACCACTTGGCGGGAAGCCAAGATCCCGGCGAGAAGCGCATTTAATGTAGAAGATTTGATGGTTGGAATGAAGCTATCCACAGCCCGTCACGTCAACACATCTAACTACACATTGGCAGTATAAATAGTAGCATTTATTTCATTGTAAAGGGTTGACAACTGAACAATCTAGCATTCTCACATTCATATCAACTCGTAGCATAGCAATTGTACGAACGACCTCTCAGCTTTGTAACCCTTTCAGTGTATTGAGACTTCTATTGGGCCTTCCTTACTTGTTTTTGCATCTATTTCACTACCTCCTCCATTCGAAATCCTTAAGTTACGTGTTGGGCTTAAAGGTTGAAGGAATAAACCTTAACAGTGACGCCGTCTGTGGGAACCTGATCAAAAAGTCCTTCCAAACCAACCTCTCAGCTAAAAAACCTCAAAACAAGTTAGATGGCAGAAAACAACGCAAGGAACTCCCATGACCTCTCCGAGCGATTGTCACATAGCAGATGAGCCTGCCAGCAGGGGACCTTGGGGTGCTTACTGACATGATTCCCCATGAACTCAGGAGGGACCCTAATGCCTAGTGGGAGATGGCGTATACCATCCCAGTGATGCCCCGCAATGATCAAATGGCCAGGGAGCAGACCCCTATGGCCAGCGGCATGGGGGCAGGAGGCAAGTGTTATCCACAGGCAGTGTGGCGGTGACGTTGTGCGTACGGGGAACATACTAGCCTTGGTGACCCCCACGGCCGCGACTACTGACTCACGAGATGCGATGCTCGTGGATCTTTCAAGGCAGATCACCGAGCTGAACCAACGGGCGGACACTGATTTAGCTCAGCCCAGGATTGCGCTCTCCTCGCCATTCTCTGGACGGATCATGGCCGCTGAGATTCCGAGGGATTGTGGGCCATCTGACGCCCTGATTTACAACGGGTCGGGGGACCCTAAAGCTCATCTGTTTTCTTTCCATAGGAGGACTCTCCATCCTAAGAGCCTCCGATGAGGCCATATGCAGGCTGTTGTAAGGAATAAATTGTATATAGATTTTGATGATGCTAAGTTAATTAGGATATTAGAGTACCTCTTTAAAAATCTCGTATTAGAATTTTCTCTGTGTAAGTAATAGCATAGTCGACTGACCAGAAACCCTCTTGGATCTCTTGATCAGAGTTGCTACCAGAGCTGGTCATTAGAGATGCTACCAGAGCTAGGCACAAGAGTTGCTACCAGAGCCGGCCATCAAAGTTGCTATCAGAGAACCTCATCAGACTTGCTGACACTTGGAAGAATTCGAAGGTACTCCAAATAGTCTTTAAACTAACGAGAGATTCCCTAACGGCTAGGAGCCTCTCAACGGAAGACACTACTGTTCACGCATTTAATGCTCATTTAATGAGCTTCACTCGTTGGGATATTTAAAGCTGATGATTGACCAGGAAAAGATATTTGCGACCCCAAAATAGCAAGTTGGCTACTTTCTGGAATCCAACTGGTCAAATCAACAGTACATGTATTTAATGAAGATGTCATCTACACTCCAACGGGAAGGCATCTTTCAGTATAAAAGATACAATACGAAAAACAACCGGATAACTTTTGCTCTCTCTACAATAATCAAACAAGCTTTCGCGAGATATCAACTTCATCTTCCTCAACAAGAAAAGCTTTACGTTGGAAGGATAATATTCTCATATCTTCAGATTCCAACAAAGAGCAAAGTTCTGCCAGTTCTTCAACACTTCAAAAGCCTCAACTTTTCATCCTTTGTAACGAAGCAACGTTGGAGAAAACAGTTATTCATTCAAACACTTATTGCAAAAGAAGGACATCTCAAACTAGCTGGAGTAGTGAAGTGGGGATAATTCAAGAAACTCAGTGAAACGAGACCAGCCATCAGGAAGCAAGGACTGCATCCTGGGTGAAACCTAGACTTGAAGAAGACGAGGAGTCTTCTTAAGTGCTATGACTAAGGCGTTGTAAACTGTTGTTGTTGCAAGCTTAGTGGAACAGTGGACTAGAGGAACGCGTTATTCCTTGAACCACTATAAAAATCCCTGGTGTCATTTACTTTAAGCTTTTATTTTCATGCACTTTGTTTTTAACTTCTTAACCCCCAAGGACTTGGACTCCGTGTTCAGCAGAACTTGTTCTTAGAGTTATCACAAAGGCATTTGCCTTAGTGTGTTTCTATAGGCTACCCGACCAGAACTACTACGAGAATTTCCGCTGCCAGGTCAAGTTTTGCCACCAGAACTCGACCTTCTCTGTCAAGTCTATTATGACTTTGACAAAAAGTTTGAAACCTGAACAGTCTATTCACCCCCTCTCTAGATTGTTCCTTGTGTAAACGAGACCAACAAGTGGTATCAGAGCCTCCTTGTTCTTGTAATCTTTTAGGTTACCTGCTGAACAAAGATTCATTTGTTTCTCATGTTTTAAGTTACTAAGTTTGATGACTGGAAGATCCGGATGAAAGCCTATCTCGGCATGAAATGTGGGAAGTCCTTGATGCACGTCCTTTCACTGAGTTCACAAAGGTGAACCTAGAATACATTGTTGGTGGTGGTCTACCACAAATGATCACCAAGCTCCGTCACGAATGGTCAAATGAAGAGAGAAGGAAGTATAACCTTGAAAACATTTCCAAGGACATCGTCTAAAAGGCCATAAATGACAAGTACTTCACCAGAATCAAGAAGAGCACCTCTGCCAAGGAGATATGGGATGCACTCACCCTGATTGGAGCTGGTGATGAGCAGGAGAAGGATAACAAACTCACCATTGCCATGAAGAAGTTTGAAGACTTCAAACTTCTCCCCAAAGAGTGCATAGCAGAGATGCACGCCATCTCACTCTCACTGCAGAAATCTAAGAACTTGGGAAAGAACTCACTCCCAAGGAGGTCAACTTGAAGGTTCTCAGAGGTCTGCCTTCACCTTGGAAGATGAAGGTCACCGCCATGAGAGACAGCAAGGACCTCAAGACCTACAATACTGAGAAGCTCATCTCTAATCTCAAATCCTATGAGTTCGAGATGAATGAAGAAGAAAAAGAAGAAGCTGAGGACAGAACAACAACTGCTTTCACAGCAAGTACCTCCAAGGCAAGTAACTTTGACCCTACTGTTCTTTTATCTGACGAGTATATGACTGCTTTTGCCAGGAAGTTTAAGAAATTCCCGAAGCCTAAAGATGGCAGAAGTCCAACTTCCAGCAGAAAGCCTTTCCAAAAGACCAAATCTTCAGAAAGCAATGGAGAGCTTCTTTGCTACAACTGCAGACAGCCTGAGCACTTCAAAATCATCTGCCCTCACCCCATAGTGTCCAAAAGGCAAGGATAGGAAGGAGTGAAGAAGTGCGAGCACAGAAGAAGGAAAGCTCTCATCTCTGAGCTACCAGAGAAGGATCCCCTCTGTGAGACAGAATCCAGTTCTAAATCAGAATCCGATGAGGCATTCTATTGCCTGGATACAGAGACTGAAGACCCATGTCCTATGCGTCAATCTGATGATGAGGTATCCTCTACCTCTACTTCTAGTTTTTCTTCGGTAGGCAAAGCTTTCAATTCTGATTCAATGTCAGAATTTTGGGAAGAGTTTAAAGCCACCCAAACCACTTACTCTTATGTTAAAGAAGAAAACAGTAAATTGAAAGTTGAAATTTCTGACTTAAGAAAGGAGGTTGAGATCAAAATCAATCTTCTGATTAAGGAAAGGGATAAACCGGAATCTGAAAATGTTTCTCTTCTTAAAAGAGTAAGAGAAACAGATGCACTTGAGATTAAGTACAACACCTACCAGAAGGCCCAGTCTTCCATGGAAAGGTTAGTACTTGATCAACAAGTTGGTCTTGGTTTTGAGATTCGTTATGGCTCAACAGAATCAGATAAGCCTTCTGTAAGGCCTAGCACCAGAGTTGCTAAGGCAGATAAGGTCATAGTGCCACTGATTTCTAGCCCCAGTTTCCATGCTGGTGTATCTGACACCAAGGTTGTTCATGAGAAAATCAGACCAGAGAAACGAAAGATAAAGGTTCAACCAAAACAAGTGTAACACCCCCAAATTTCCCACCCAAAACGTTGATATAATTGAAATAAAACTTTTATTTATTGGTAATGAAAATCTAAAGAAAGTACAGCGGAAGTCTTAGTAAGGGAATGGGTGTTACCGCCACATCTGGTCATCTCTCAACCGGATGCACAGGCAACTAGAACATAACAACTAATTTAATAAAATTAAAGTGTTTGTAAAGTAAATGTTTATTTCATGACTAGTATAACTAAGGCGACTTCTAACTCGCTCTCGGGTCATGCAAGCAATCATCAATCGACAGAATCAACCTCACCTGCACAAATAAAGTGCAGAACAAAACAAGGAAAAGAAAACAAAAATTAGCTTTAGAGCTAAGTAAGTACTACCCAACCCCGTAAAATAATCATGTTTGACTAAAATAAATCTTTATATAATAATATATAAAAATACTCACACCATCGAAATTCTTTTCACATTGATTTTTCTCAAAAAAAAAAAAAAATCCTCAAAAACTTCATAATAACTCTTCTCTTTGATTTCCTCCAAACTCACTTCTTTTCTAACTTCCTAGTAATTTAGAAGGGCGGTGCTCAACCTTTCAGTAGAGCCCGGTGGACCGTGGTTACGGACGGCCACCTCGAACAAGTGCCGGTACCACAACTGCTCTGTTGGAAATGAAATGACTACGTAAAAGGGATTCCAAGCCCTCCGAGTAGTAAGTCGTAACGAGTAGTCGGGACTCAGTCTACCAACTACCCCTGAATAAGATATCTTGAATGATTAGGGGCTACTACTACCATAACTTCTTCTTAAAAGGGATCATCGATCCAAATATCACTTTAAACTCAAACTGTACTTCTTAGTAGTAGCAGACCTAATCACCCTCCACATTTATCCGGACGTGGAAAACTGGCACCACAGATTTCTCCCGTGATGCTCACCTCTTATGAAATCATTCTTTTATCTGGAATTAATATACTTCAAAATATTTCTCAACTTCTCAAACTACTTTAAAAATATTTAGATAAAATATTTACCCCCAAAAGCACTTAGTTCCACAAATCATCTCAGAATCACATGCATAAAAATCATACTTCACACTTAAAATCACGTATCACATAATACATATATAATACGAGGAAACGATTTTTGGATTGGCAGAGAAACTTACCTCAATTCGCGTTAAGTCCTAATCGGAGCTTCTACCTCGGTCTTCACTAAAACCGCCTTCTAAAAATGTTTAAATTCTAAAATCAATAACTAAACAAATTCCGCATTTTAAAATTATACTGTTTCAATCGTAATAATCATCCGTAATAAGTTTATAATTATAATTTAGTGATTCTTTTATTAAAGTCTGTCCAGCGGATCATTAGCACACGGCCCAACTTAATGTTTAATAAATCATTCTTGTGCAGCCCAAATATTGTACAAATAGGGAGTTGCATGTTACGTACGGTTACTATAGCTGTCATCTTCGTCTTCTTCGTTTGTCAACCGCAGGGAGCACGGTGTACCCTACTCGTCGAAGGTGATGGCGACGGAGGAAAAATCCAGCGGCTCTTCCAGCAGCGGGTGACGGCGGCGACGGGTAGCAGCATGGCTTAACAATCTTCTCTAGCGACGGCTCTTCCTTCTGGTGGCAACGGCGGCGCGGATAACGAAGGGAATGGCAACAACTCTTCCTCTACTTCAGGCGACAGGTGTGCCGGCGACGAGTTCTACGTCAAAGTCTTGTGTTCTTATTCCTCCAGCGTAGAACCAGTCTGGTGATCTGCACAGGTCCTCCTACGTGCTCTCCCTGGTCTTCCGACGTCGCTTGGCAAGATTTTAGTCCGTCGGCAAAACGAAGGATTTGTTTCCTGCTCCGGCAGCACTAAACAGCAGGCGGTTAACGCAGCGGCAGTCTCCTTCATGTGAGCGTTCTTGAACGGCAGATCAGAGACTTCGTTGATACTAACAAGCAGTTGCAGATTTCTCCCTCCCCCCAGGCGATGGTAACGGAAGCTCCGTGCGTGAACCAGTCCAGCGGGTATTGCTATGGCGTCCCGGCGTCTTTGTTTCCTTCGCAGGTTGCAGGGGCGTTGATCGATTGGTATATATTTATATACCAGGTTGGAAGGTTCTAGCTTTATTGTTTCGTACGTTAAAATCCCCAGGATTTACTCTCATCAATGTTTGATCCTGTTTTTACGCATACGAGATGCTTCGAGTCCAGCGATTTGCCATATACGGATGTATTTCAAATGTACCGCAGGAGTGAGTTATGGAAGCAATAAGCAGTAGGAATGGAAAAGTCAACATATTATTATTATTATTATTATTATTATTATTATTATTATTATTGTTATTGTTATTATTGTTATTGTTATTATTGTTATTGTTATTATTGTTATTGTTATTATTGTTATTGTTATTATTGTTATTACTATTATTGTTATTACTATTATTGTTATTACTATTATTGTTATTACTATTATTATTATTACTATTATTATTATTACTATTATTATTATTACTATTATTATTATTACTATTACTATTATTACTATTACTATTATTACTATTACTATTATTACTATTACTATTATTACTATTACTATTATTACTATTACTACTATTACTATTACTACTATTACTATTACTACTATTACTATTACTACTATTACTATTATTATTATTATTATTATTATTATTATTATTATTATTATTATTATTATTATTATTATTATTATTATTATTATTATTATTATTATTATTATTATTATTATTATTATTATTATTATTATTATTATTATTATTATTATTATTATTATTATTATTATTATCATTATTATTATTATTATTATTATTATTATTATTATTATTATTATTATTATTATTATTATTATTATTATTATTATTATTATTATTATTATTATTATTATTATTATTATTATTATTATTATTATTATTATTATTATTATTATTATTATTATTATTATTATTATTATTATTATTATTATTATTATTATTATTATTATTATTATTATTATTATTATTATTATTATTATTATTATTATTATTATTATTATTATTATTATTATTATTATTATTATTATTATTATTATTATTATTATTATTATTATTATTATTATTATTATTATTATTATTATTATTATTATTATTATTATTATTATTATTATTATTATTATTATTATTATTATTATTATTATTATTATTATTATTATTATTATTATTATTATTATTATTATTATTATTATTATTATTATTATTATTATTATTATTATTATTATTATTATTATTATTATTATTATTATTATTATTATTATTATTATTATTATTATTATTATTATTATTATTATTATTATTATTATTATTATTATTATTATTATTATTATTATTATTATTATTATTATTATTATTATTATTATTATTATTATTATTATTATTATTATTATTATTATTATTATTATTATTATTATTATTATTATTATTATTATTATTATTATTATTATTATTATTATTATTATTATTATTATTATTATTATTATTATTATTATTATTATTATTATTATTATTATTATGTACTTCGCACATGTATATTACGTTCTTGGTTTTTTTTTCTTTGGTGTACTAATCAATATCTTGGAATTAAGCTTTATCAAAACATCATTTTTTTATATTTTATCTGATTATAAAATTGGAGGATTGATTCTATTAAAAAAATTAGAGTGTCACAACAAGGTTTGAAAAACAATGAACATGGCAGAAAACCTAACAACAGAAAAGGTTTTCAAAATAGCAGAAAACAAAGACAGAATGTTGGTCCCGTTTATACTAGGAACAGTCTAGAGGGGGGGGGGGGGTGAATAGACTGTTCAAGTTTTTCAAAATTTTCTCTAAGTCAAAACTGACTTATCAGAGAAGGTCTGATTCTGGTAACAGAGATGGTCAAATTCTGATGGCAGAATTGGACCTGACAGCGGATGAGTTTCTGTCCAGGTAGCCTCAAGAGAACACTAAGGCAAAGTGCCTTTCTGATAACTCTTAAGGAAGATCTGTTGAACATAGAGTCCAACCTATAGAGTTAAATAGAGAGAATCTTAAATGCAGAAATTAAAAGCGTAAAGTAAGTGACACCGGGGTTTTTATAGTGGTTCAAGGAACAACGTGTTCCTCTAGTCCACTGTTCCACTAAGCTTGTAAAACAAAAGTTACAACGCCTTAGTTCCTAGCACTTAAGAAGCACTCCTCTTCTTCTTCAAGTCTAGTTGCCACCCGGGATGCAGTCCTGCTTCCTGATGGCTGGTCTCGTTTCACTGAGTCTCTTGGAAGTATCCCCACTTCACTTACTCCAACTAGTTTGAGACGTCCCTTCTTTTTCAAGAAGTATTTGATTCAAGATCAGTTTTCTCCAACGTTGCTTCTTCACAAAGGATGTGTAGATGAGGCTTTCGAAGTGTTGAAGAACTGAGGAACTTTGCTACCTTTAGTTGGATGAAGGATATGAAAATATATCTTCCAACTCAAGCTTTTCTTGTTGAGGTGAGTGAGTTTTTGATCTCAAGAAAACTTGAAGATTTTTGGTTGAGAGCGAGTATGTAGAGAAAAAGTTATCCTTGTAGTTCTTCCAAGTGTATCTTTTATACAGGGAGCAGTCTTCCCGTTGGAGTGTAGAAGACAGCTTCATTAAATGCTTGTACTGTAGAGTTGACTGGATGGACCCACAATATTCAGCGGCTTGCTATTTTGGAAAGATATTTTCCAGCAATAAAGGTCAATCATCAGCTTTAAATCTACAGGTGATGGGGCGCATTAAATGCTCATTTAATGCGTGAATAGTACCCCATTCCGTAGAGAGGCTCCTAGCCGTTAGGGTATTTCCCGTTAGTTTCACGGCTGTTGGAAGTGCCTTCAGATTCTGACGAGTATCAGCATGTCTGATGAGGCTCTCTGTTTGTAACTCTGAAGACTGCCTCAGATGCCAACTCTAGTGCCGGTCCTGGTACCTATCTCTGGTAGCTTCTCTGAAGAACAACTCTGGGAGCAACTCTGGGAGCAACTCTGGTAGAAGACAAAGAGGATCTCTGGCATGTCGACTATGCTAATACTTACAACGAAAAATCTAATACAAAATTTCTAAAGGGGTATTATCAAATTCTAATTAACCTAGCATCATCAAAATCTAATTACATTTATTCCTTACATAGAACATAACCAAACATTCTCATGACTACCCTGCCAGAAATGATCACCAGAAGGGCAAGTATCAAGAGAAGATTAACTTTCGACAGAAGAGGTTAGCTGGTCAACTTCAGAAGCCCAAAGCTAAACGCCCATCTGCTCTTTATAGTATATGAGACTTCTTTCCAACCAAGAAGGCTATGCAGAAATATGTAAAAAGGAAACATGATCCTCACATTGTTGATGGACTGCCCAACATTGTGTACAAGAAGGAGAACCTGTGCAGTGCATGCTGATACACTTGTAATTTCCATATGTATGTTTGTGTTTTTAGTTAGTTTTGATTGATTTTTACTCTGGAAATTACACACTTTTGGTGTAATAGTTTAGTTTATTAAATTCTTCTAAATTGTTTAGATTAGGTTTATTCTGAGTTCAGACAGGTCTTGTAGCACTCAAAGGACAGTTGGTGAAGCCAAAAGTAGGAAAGAGGTGCAAAATCACAAGACAAAGGGAAGATCCTGATTTTTTGGTCTATACTCGGTCTAGTATCACCTATACTCGATCGAGTATAAGGTTGAAACTTCAAATCGGATCGGATCCGATGACAAAGGAACATGCCGGGAAGATTTTGGCCATGATTTAGTGTCTATACTCGATCGGGTAGACCGACACACCCGATCGAGTATGCCTTTGAGTTTAAACCCGAAATCGGTCGAGTATGGCTCGAATATCACTTTCTACACATACTCGACCGAGTATGAACATATACTTGATCGAGTATACCTTAGGAAAATAGCCTAAAATCGATCGAGTATACCTCGAATCTGGTATTTCACACATACTCGATCGGGTACCATGTATATACCCAATCGAGTACCCGAGCCCCATCCCAAAAGCCTACAAATACACCCCCTTTCTTTCACAATTGAACACCAATTCCTACACACCTCTAATCTCAGTCTAGAATAGTTCTTTCTTTATATTTTTCATCATGTTTAGTCTCCAAATGAGGAGCTAAACTCTTCCATCTTGGTTTTGCTACTTTGAAGCTTAATGAATTTGTAAGTTGTGAGTTATTTTCTTTAATCTTCTTCCTTGAATATTAATTCTTCCTTTAAATAACTATTGCTATATCAATGTTGGGAAGTGTTACTAAGATGACAATTAGTTAACATCTTGACATTAATTATAGTAATAGTTATCTCTTACTATAGTTAATATTGGGGAGTGTTACCAAGATGACAATTAGTTAACATCTTGATATTAACTATTGTAGGATTCTTCTTCTTTAATATTCTTTCTTGAGTATTAATTAATTCCTATTCATATTCTATATTAATATTTTGAGCATTACTTAAAGTATCAACTAGTTTTGTTTCATATATTAATTATTACTAGAATCAATCGGTTAATACGCTTGTTATTAATCCGGTTCTTTCAATGGTAGTAAACTTGGATTATTAATGCATGCATCTCATGGTTAATAAGCCAAGGGGAATTAATTATATTGATTGAACCAATAAACCGCTTGTGTTGAGGTTATCAATCTCAATCGTTTTCATCTTAAGTTTATTGCTATTATCAAGTTAATATACGTCACTTGTTCTATATTGACTCGATAGTAAGTTTTATTAATGAACGCATCTCGTTATTAATAACTACCCTCGATGAACTGGATATACTCCTCGATTGAGTATTCGAGAGGAAGATAGTTAAAGATATAACCGGGATCGACGAACATTTTATTAAGTGGATAAAAGCAAAACCAAGTCTCCATCTCTATTTGTTAAACCACATAAGTCGTTCAACTTAGTGTTTAAATACATTTTAAGTTCATTATCAAATTCGTACAACCCTGGATTGAGGGATCATCACTCCAAGAAGAGCAAGTCAACGCTCTGGGTTTCCAAGGTCATCAACAAAGGAGGTATGACCCGTTCTCAAATTCGTACAACCCTGGATTGAGGGATCATCCAAACTTGAGGTATGGAAACCCCCAACAAACCAATCCATCTTCTCAACAATCTTTCAACGCCCAAGGCTCAAATTCTCATTCTAGTATGTCAACTGATGACATGATCCGCGCTTTGACCACAAACATGGTTTCCATGCAACAAAACATGGGACAATTTCAACAAACCATGATACAATTTCAACATGAGACAAAGTCGAGCATTAAAAATTTGGAAACACAAGTTAGCCAAATTTCTCATGCCGTGAGCCGACTTGAAGCTAAAGATTCAGGTAAACTCCCATCTCAAACGGAGCAAAACCCGAGACAGCATGTGAATGCAATCATGTTGAGAAATGAGGCGGAAACAAAGGCCGAAATAGAGATAGAAGAGGCGGATCCTGAAGAAGAAATTCAGCCGGAAGAGGGGATCACTACAGCCAAACCCCATCCATTTTCATATGAACCAGCAGCTCCGTTCCCGGAAGCTCTCAAAGAAACAAGGAAGCTGGAAAGCAATGCGGATCTCTATGAGACCTTCGCTGAACATGAGGTAAATATTCGAATTCTCAACTCAATGAAAAGTGTTCCTCGATTTGCTAAATTCTTAAAAGAATTATGCATAATCAAGAGGACACCACATTCAAAAGGAAAACAGCCAAGTGAAACTAGTGAACAAGCCTCGGCAGTTTTTAAAAAGAACTTTCCAAAAAAATGTGCTGACCTGGGCATGTTCACTATACCATGCAAACTTGGAGACATCACTTCTAGGGCAATGTTAGACTTAGGGGCATCAATTAACGTGATCCCCTATACTCTGTATAAATCTTTGAACATTGGCCCTTTAAATAAAACAAGCATCATGATCCAACTGGCTGATAGATCAACTGTTTCCCCGAAAGGGGTAGTGGAAGATGTATGGTTTCGGTAGGTGATCTAGTGTTTCCTGCCGATTTGTACGTGCTCGAAATGGAGAGTGATGAGCACAAAGCCCCTATTCTGTTAGGGAGACCATTTTTAAAAATTGCTAATTCAACAATTGATGTTTCTAGCGGACTTTTAACTATGGAATTTGATGTAAGGAAAATAGAATATACTACCATCCGTTCCATAAAAGTTGCAACAATTTGACTTTCACGTTTGCCAACACGCAACTTTGATTGTAATTATATTTATTTACGTATTAGTAAACATTAAAAAAGTTAATATATTGGAAATTTACATTAATACAAAGTTATTAATATTTTATACATAATATTTTTATTATATATATTATTAGAAAATCGTAGTCAAAGTAAGGTGCGTGAATAGTGCATAAATTCCAATGTTGCAACTTTTATGGAACGGAGGAAGTAACATTTATGATTCTATTCAAAACCACTCTCCCTTTAAAGAATCAATTTTAATCATTGAGGAATCACTGGAAAAACCACCGACTGTTGAATTGATGAAAAAATTGAAAGTCCGGCTTTACTGGAAAAGGTCGAAAAATAAATTTGAAAGATGGCCAAATAGGGCCTCAAAAAATAAAACAAGGGATACCCACGATCCCACATAAAACATGAAAACAAAAAAATTGAATAACGTCGTGCCACGACGATACATAAGGCGCTTCTTGGGAGGCAACCCAAGGTGTTTAAATTTCATTTGTTACAATTGTTTGAGAGGGTGAGAGAGAGGCACTAATCATTTATTTTGGAGAAACAAACAAAAAAAGAAATTGCAGGATTTAGTGTACCAGGGGACATACCCGATCGAGTACCACCTTATACTCGGTCGGGTATTGCTTAAAAAGAGAAACCGAGCATTACTCGATCGAAGGAGTAACAATATTTTCAAGGAAGCAAGCATACTCGACCGAGTATCACTTTATACCCGGTCGAGTATGTACAAAAAGGCGAAACTCAATGGAGATTGATCCCAGCACTCGATCGAATACACATCTCAAATTGTGGAAAAAGGAGCATACTCGACCGAGTATTAAACTATACTCGATCGGGTACTGGAGGCAGACTACTCAGAAAAGCAGATTTCCAGCCATACTCGACCGGGTACGCTACTATACTCGATCGGGTACCGAAGGCAGACTGCTCAAAAAAGCGAATTTCCAGCCATACTCGACCGAGTAACACCCCATACTCGGTCGGGTATACGAGCATTTATATCCCCAAACACGCCCAAAATCACTTCATCTTCCCCAATTTCTCACCAATTTCGAACCCCTTTCCCCCAAACCTCCATTTTTGAACTTCTCTCTACCATATCTTCTTCAATTCTTCACCAAATCATCCCATTCCACAACCAAACTACTCCCCTCACCTTCCTCTACACACCCATACCAACCAATCCAGATTTCTCCCACTTTCCAAAGGTCCGAAAAAACCCTACCCCAATTCGGATTTTCGGATTTCAAGCTCTCAAATCGCAAGCATGGCACCTAGGAAGGAAAAAGGGCAAATTTCAAGGGCTATGGAACCCGTCCCAGGCTACGAGGACCTCATCTACGCCGACAACGAACACCGCACTCGTTTCATCAAAACTATTGCAAGGCAAGTAAAACCTTCTCGCTTTTTATGCCATGACGCTCAACGAGAGTTAGGAGTATATAAAAGCACTAGGAAATTCTTTCATGAGTTAAGTATTGATCGAATATTCAAAATGAAATACAACTCCAATGAAAGAATTATCAATGCATTTATGAGTTCGGTGAAATTTGAGACCAATGAGGCCAATTTTAGGGATGATACACTCAAGTTTCGTCTGTTTAACCAAACCCATTTGATAACGAAACTTGAGTTTGCCGAGCATTTTTGTATTCCGGTCCCCTACCAAAAGTCCATATCTGATAACACTGCTTTCGGCCATTCCCTGTGGACAAAGATGACCGAGGAAGCTAACTTTAGCTCCTCTGCCTTGTCTATTAGTCATGTCCAACACCACGTTCTCCGGTTATTCTTGAAATTCCTTGCCAATTGCTTGCTTGGACGTCCCAACAACCATCACACTAGGATGGGGGATGTATGCTTGATGTCCGTAGCCCTGTTCCGCGTTCATGTGGACTTTAACCTGTGCAATCTCATGTGGGCACATCTGATAAAGGAAAGCACCGCAAGAGAGGCAATTGTTATGGGTGGGGTTGTTGGGAATATTTTATGGTGTCCAATCTAGATTAGATATCTTTGTATTTGTTTGTATTTGTGTAGTATTTAATTAAACGTGTAATACGGGCCACAAATGTGTATCAGCCCGTTAGCTTCTTTGTAACCCGTAAGTTAGCCAACTTCTCCTATAAAAGGAGGCTAACTTACGGGAACCCTAACGATCGAAAGTTAGAGGCTGAGAGTGCGTAGAGGTGAGATAAAGAGAAGGGGGTTCCGCTGCTCTCCTTCTCCAGGGAGAGCAGCGGGCATTTTATCACGGTATACCGGATTTGGTTAATATCTACATCTTTTCTATATGCTTCTTCTTAACTGCTTATGGTTGGTTGATTGTTTAGTATTTTGGGACTAACAATTGGTATCAGAGCCGAGGCGTGAAACGGGTTAAATGTATCTGCAATTTTCTGGATCTAACGAAGAACTGCTCTGCTTTTCTTCTCTTTTTCCTTCATATAGAGTTTTGCTCCTGTAATCTTGTTTGTGAATGAAAATATGTAAAATTAATACTGTTGGAATCGCCTCTCAAAAACGATTCTACAACATATCTCCATTTTCGTTTTTCTGCAAATTTTCATTTTTGGAGAACTCTCAATGAAACGCGAGTTTATGATTTTACATGCTTGCAGAAACGATTTTGACTTGAAACAGATACAGGAGGAATTTCGACCTTCAGGGCTATTCAGAACAGTTTTCAGATTTTGAAAATTTGAAGTTTTAATTTTTGCAGGAACTCGACGTCTTGGGTCTCGAATTCCTAAACGAGAGTATTGAACCTGCGAGTTTTGGACTTGAGAGTTTTGAACTTGCGAGTTTTAAACCTTGAGTTCGGACCTCGAGTTTTAAACCCTGAGTTCTGACCTCGAGTTTTGACCTTGAGTTTTCAACCTCGAGTTCTGACCTCGAGTTTTCAACCTCGAGTTCTGACCTCGAGTTTTCAACCTCGAGTTCTGACCTCGAGTTTTAAACCTCGAGTTCTGACCTCGAGTTTTAAACCTCGAGTTCTGACCTCGAGTTTTAAACCTCGAGTTCTGACCTCGAGTTTTCAACCTCGAGTTCTGACCTCGGGTTTTAAACCTCGAGTTCTGACCTTGAGTTTTAAACCTCGAGTTCTGACCTCGAGTTTTAAACCTCGAGTTCTGACCTCGAGTTTTAAACCTCGAGTTCTGACCTCGAGTTTTCAACCTCGAGTTTTTAAAATTTCGAGTTTAGGAATTGCGAGTTTTGGAATTTCGAGTTTTAGGAACTCGATGTTTTGGATTTTGATAGTCCCTGTTTCTGTAACAACAATGAATAGCATTATAACAAAGAAGATTAAACGTAAGGATGAACACAGATGAATCGATGTAAAACCCTCTTTGATATACCGTGAACTCGTACACAGAAAGATTTGCGCTTAAGGCTATAATGAACAAGTACGAAAGTTAACCTAATCCTGAACCCTCGGCTCCCTTTTTATAGGCGAGGTTCAGGTAGGCGTGAAAGGCTTTTAGCCTGTTTGTATGGGCCTAACACTTGGCCCATATTCTATCTAATTAATGCACCTATTTAATACAAGGAATAATAATAAAGCTAATCTATTACAAAATAGATGACAAACTTGATTCACAATTAACTGATCTTCAACAATCTCCCCCTTTGTGATCAAGTGCCACTTAGTTATTGCTTCTGTGATTTGAAATAGTGCTTCCTCATATTTAGTGCATGCTCGTATTGCCTTAGCATGTTTCTCTTTTCTAGGCGATCGTCGATAGCTTTTAAAATGGTCTCCACTGTAGAGTGTTCCTTTTGAACGTATGACGATGCCTCCCGAAGATTTTGCTCTAGCTGTGCCTTCATCTTTAGAAGCTGTTCTTTGATTATCTTCAGCGTTCCATCACAATATTTCTCAATTTCATTAACCACCATAAGGCGTTTTTCGTTTTTGTGGTTGAGATATGTGACTGCTGGTGGTGTGAAGAAGATGTGGTAAGCTGGGAAGTCTTCGAGTTCTGGACCATACCGTCTTGGCTTTGTAAGATTTGTTTTTGTCAAGTTGCACTCAATTGCCATCTGTAGGTCGTGAGATGAGTGCATTCTGATTTGTCTGAGCATGAATCTCTTGATTGCTGCAAGACCTTCGCTGTATGTTTTGCTTTGCCTGACTGGAAGGTATCGATAAGCCATAAACATTTGATAGATGTCGTCTGGCTTAAGCATGATGAAATCATTTTCTTGGCAAGTAAATTCACTCCCGTCAGTGCGTTGAAGCCTGTAAGAATAGAATGTCACTCCGTGATAATCCTCGGCCTTAACCTGCAGGATTTGATGAATAAGGAGAATATTGGACTTCAAGTCTTGTTCCATCAGCTCTCTTTGAGTACCGGTTGACCTTTGCAACATCATATGTAGATGACCTCCAGTCTGCTTTCCTTTGAGATGGGTAAGGCCTCGTAGCTTCAGTTCATTCAACGGTTTGACTTTGTCTGGTCTACGCCAAATACGCTCTCTGATTTCCTCTTGGAAGGGGGCTTTGATTCGAACGTTGTCCCAAGGTTTCTCTGTCTTGGGAAGTCTTCCCGCTGATTGTCTGACGACAGATTCAAGTGTTTTCTGAGATTCCTTGTAGTTCTCCCCTTCCTTTCGTTCATCGTCCTTGAGCCTGATTATATCTTCAGCACATTTGTTGATGAGTTCTCGTAGAAACCAGTTCCTCTGCATATCTTCACACTCTTCATCCTGCATGATTTGATCCATCTCCGTCCACTGTCTGGGCCATTTTTCGTGAATAATGATATCTTCTAGCTGATCATGCATTTCATCTGACGACAGAATGGTAATGGCAGGTTGACCTTTTGGAGACGGAGGCCTGTTAATCGAAACACCGGGTTCACTAGGATTTCCCGTTGTCATCAGCTTTGAACTAGGTTCTAACTGATGGCCTGATGTAAAAGATGTACCAGTGGTAGCATCATCAGGACTTCCATCCCCTCCTCGGTTGGTATCTCCGGGAGATACGCCTCAGGATGTTGCGTCTAGCTCGACCAGGCTAGAGATTTTGGCTGCGGGTGGTGGGTGTTGGTTGGTAGAGGTTTCTGGTTGAATGGGCTGTGGAGGTTGGCTAGATAAAGCAGTTTGCTCAAGTGGTCGTGGCCGCTTGTTCTCCCCCTCATGAGGATCCGAATCATCGGGGTCCTCATGGGAACGTTTGCGACCACGAGGACTCTCCTTGCATTTGCTTTTGGTTTCAGGGGAAGAAAGGAGGGCTTCGAGAATGGCTTGCTGGTGGAGGGTAAGTTTGGCTTCTGTGATGTTTAGAAGATTGTCCAACAAAGTCGATGCCAGGGTTTCGAAGGGTAGTGAGGAGAGATCGATGGAGGGTGTGGTCGGGCGTGGGGAGAATACTAGTTCTGTATCCTGGGTTCCCCGAGAATGTGAAGGAACGGGTATTTGGTTGATGGATTGGTGAGATAGAGGGGTGGAGGATACTGGTTGTGTATGGGAGATGAAGGGTTCGGGTGAAGGTTGGGGTGGGGGTTAAGACTGAACTGCTTGGGTGGTCCTAAATTCCTGTGCTAGAGCGGTCATTGCATCTTGTACCCATGGTTTGATGGTGGAATCTAGGAAGCGATTGAGCAGAACGTTGATGTCTTCAAAGGTTGGGTGTCCAGTTACGGGGGTTGTAACTGTTGTCTCAACATCAGTGAAGATAGCTGATGTGTGGCCTGCATGCAATGATGGAATCATTGAAGGCGTAGCAGGGCTTCCAACCGTCATAGCTTGCGCTCTGGTTGTTGCTTTCAGGGTGTGTGCACCTATATGTGCTGTGAATAGTGTAGGTGTCCTAGAAAAAGAAGAAAATGTAGGAAAAGTGACACCTAGACTCGATGTGTTTGAAGAATGGGTTTTGACCTCGGGCGATAGGTCAATAGTACGCTCAACTGATTCGGAAGGAACCAGTGAGGGGGTTGAGTCCCGTGCTTTTGAAACGATAGCCTGTTGAGAGGCTATCGAGTGGCTAGGTGAGGGCTGTGCTTGCGCAGTTGAGCCAAATGCTGCGACTTCTACCCGGGAACCGAAAAGATCGGCTCCTGTACTTAGGGATTCGGTTCGGCTTATCTGGATAAATGGATCGCAGCCGGCGAATATGTGCTCGTCCGCCTTATCTATGAGGCTCTTTCTGACGCGAGGCTGGGGCTTTGACTTAACATCTTTGTCGTTTTTAATCTTAGCCCTTTTCTCCCGGATGACGACATCTTTGGAATTCTTGATAGTATGAGCTGCTTCATCGTAGTCATCCTTGGAGCAGTTTGTTTCTCTGGGATCGGTTCTTGGTTTAGTGAGCTCTTTGATAGTGAAGACTTGGGGTCTGCCTGCGATTATTGGTGCTGCGTCTTCAGCAGTGATCTTCTTTGGAGATTCGACAGGCAGCTTTCCTTTTCGGATTAGAGCATAGGTGTGCTCAACGTCTTCACTGTCATTATCATCATCATCATCAGAGCCAGACTCCTCGCTATCCGTACCCACGCTCTCAGATGCCTCATCGTCAGTGTTTAGTTGGGCATCACTTGATGACTCATCGGCAGATTTCTCAGTGTCTGTTTCGGTGCCCTCAGCCGTCTGACTCGTCTCGAGAGAGTCGTCAGACTTTCCTTCATGGGGCGAACCGGCCACTGGTTTCTGTGGCTTTTGGATTTTCTTAGGACCCTTACCTACACTCGGCTTTGTCCCCGGGTAGGTCCAGCTGGGTTTTGCTGAACCATAGGGACAGTTCTCTCAATGTTTTCTTGATACTGTTGAACTGTTGGATTTGATGATTTGACAAGTTTGAGCAGAAACCCAGGAATCCGCAGACCGAAGACAGGGTTTTCGTCTGCTTTGAAGTACTGCAGCTTAGGAGCGGTGTAGTGTGGATCAGTGCTGCGTCTGGGAATGGAGGTGTGCTCTGCCATGCAATCATTGATAATTAGTCCTAGCCACCTTGCATATGGGATGGTACCTGGCCTGTTTTTCTCTTTCGCTTTGACCAGGTCCATGAGCTCTGAGAAGAAGAGCTGTGCCATGTCGTAGTTTTTGTTGAATGCAATGCCGTGAAAGATTTGCAGGATCTGCTTGTTGCACTTGTCAAACCCGGCATGCTTTGGCGACAGGCACTTGTTTACCAGCCCGAATAGGCTCTTCCACGGATGAAGGAGATAGGCCCCGTTGAAGTTTGATAGCTGTGGCAGTAGTGAGGTGTAGCCAAGAGATGCCACGTCTTTGAGCAGATCGGGGATGGATGGCAGTGCATCATACGTGTCATGAACTGGCAGCGCTAGTGTAGATCGTAGTGTTGATGGTGTCAGAATTACGCACATGCCGTTCAGTTTTGTCTTTATCTTGGAGCGATCCTTTGGTGATTCAGTATGCATGTGACCCCAAAACTGTTGTAGATATATCTCTGGCACTGGTTTTGCGTTGTGAAGTGCAGGCCAGAGATAGTGACCTTTTATTATTGCTGGAATGACTGGGTTCTGGCACTTGAAGACTGTGAGGTCTAGCTGGAAGTTGTTGTCCAGCACCTTGATCCACTTGCCCTTGGGGAAGATGGCGTCGTCAATCTGTGTTTGAGTTGTTCCTGCCATTATGAACTGTAAAAGCAGGGGATTAGCATATGAAATTCATCGGTTTGATTTCTCTGAGATTAGATTGAAAGAGTTTTGGTTTGCAGGTTTCAGACAATTTATGCAGGTGGAATTTTTGAAAAACAGTTTAAGTCCAAATCTCGAGATCCAAATCTCGAGATCAAGATTTCGAGATTCAAATCTCGAGATCTTGATTTCGAGATTCAAATCTCGAGATCTTGATTTCGAGATTCAAATCTCGAGATCTTGATTTCGAGATTCAAATCTCGAGATCAAGATGTCGAGATTCAAATCTCGAGATCAAGATGTCGAGATTCAAATCTCGAGATCTATCTCGAATATGAATCGACGAACTCGAGATCTGGAGATTTTGAATGTCGAGATCATATATCTCGAAATGACGATTCCACCTGTAAAAATGAAAGCAATAGATGCGAAAAACGATATATAATATGATTTTGACCTTGAAATTAAACTTAAACCCTTTTTCCTTTTTGACTTTGAGAAATTTCGAACGTTTTTGCGAGAACGATATTTCGATTTCGAACGATGTTGATGATTTTGATTTCGAATGATGAACTACCTTCGAAAGTAGTCGTGAATGAGAATCCGGAGATGGAGAAATAAGGAGAAAAAGCTAAGGAATTTTGGGGAAGACGAAGGAGTTCGGGAGCTCTGGTTCCGTGCCTTGTTTGCGAAAAAGTGAGAATGGGAAGGGAAGGGTTTGCGGATGGTTTATATACGTGAGAAATTTTGGACCTTTTCCTTAACAGTTGAGCCCGAAAGTATGGGCTAGCACAAAATGCCATTTTAAAAGATTTTTGAGGCCCAATATCAGTGAAAATTAGAGCTCCCCCTCAAACAGTGAAATTTTTTCTTTTTCTCCCCCCCAAAAATGCAACAAACAATATGTACAAATGCAACACACACACTATTTTTTTTGGTCTTTTTCTGATTTTCTCCCCCTCAACACATGCAACTCACACACACTATTTTTTGTTCTTTTTCTGATTTTCTCCCCCTCAACGCATGCAACGCACACACTATTTACAGATCACACTCACACACACTTTTTACAAGTCCCCCCCCACACTTTTTAGACCAGTGGAGACAAAATTTAAACATGCTCGAGGTTCAACATGCCCAACTTGGAGACCAGGAACTGGAATCTTTTTTCATCCAATGCCTTAGTAAACAAGTCAGCCAATTGAAGCTCTGAGCTTACAAAGTACATATCTATGTCTCCTTTCTCCACGTGATCCTTGATGAAATGATAGCGCAGATCAATGTGTTTGGTGCGGGAGTGGTGAACATGATTGCTGGTGATGGCGATGGCGCTTTGAGAGTCACTGTAGATCGGGATATGGCGGAATGTGTAACCGTAGTCCTGGAGCTGAGTCTTCATCCATAATATTTGTGAACAGCAACTAACAGCCGCGACGTATTCGGCCTCAGCTGTAGATGTTGACACACAGTTCTGCTTTTTGGAAGACCAGCAGACTAACTTCTCGCCCAAGAATTGGACGGCTCCCGATGTGCTTTTGCGGTCCATCCGACAACCAGCAAAATCAGCGTCCGAGTATCCGACTAGATCAAAGACTGAATGCTTGGGATACCAAAGGCCTAGATTCACCGTGCCTTTGAGGTATCTTAAAATTCGACGTACAGCGGTCAGATGAGATTCCTTCGGATTGGCTTGAAAATGAGCACATAAGCATGTGGAGAAGACAATGTCAGGCCTGCTTGACGTGATATATAGCAAAGATCCAATGATGGCCCTATAATTCGTAGCATCAACTGGCTTCCCGGAGGGGTCTGAGTCCAGTTTATTGTTTGGAGACATAGGGGTCGTCATGGAAGATTTGCCTTCAATGTTGAATCTCTTTAGCAATCAGAGAGTTGTCTTACTTGCAGGCCTAAGAAGAAGTTAAGTTCACCCATCATGCTCATCTCGAACTTTGTTTTCATCAGTTTCTCAAAATGTTGGCAAAGGCGCGGATTTGAAGAGGCAAAGATGATGTCATCAACATAGATCTGAATCAGAATGATGTCAGATTTCTGTCGCTTGATAAACAGAGTAGTATCAATCTTTCCTTTGGAGAAACCTGAATCAATCAAAAATTCGGTCAAGGCATCGTACCAAGCTCTGGGTGCACCTGAATCAATCTTTCCAACAAAGGAAAGACTTCTACAAATTCGGTCAAGGCATCGTACCAACCTCAATAAATCTTTCCAACAAAACTTCACTGTCTGTCGCTTGATAGTCCCTGTTTCTGTAACAACAATGAATAGCAGTATAACAAAGAAGATTAAACGTAAGGATGAACACAGATGAATCAATGTAAAACCCTCTTTGATATACCGTGAACTCGTACACAAAAAGATTTGCGCTTAAGGCTATAATGAACAAGTACGAAAGTTAACCTAATCCTGAACCCTCGGCTCCCTTTTTATAGGCGAGGTTCAGGTAGGCGTGAAAGGCTTTTAGCCTGTTTGTATGGGCCTAACACTTGGCCCATATTCTATCTAATTAATGTACCTATTTAATACAAGGAATAATAATAAAGCTAATCTATTACAAAATAGATGACAAACTTGATTCACAATTAACTGATCTTCAACAGATTTCGACATTCTGAAAAATTTCAGAAGTTTTTGGAATTTCTCGATGTTTTGAATCTTTCAAAGTTTGCAGTTTCTTGGAACTCATAATTCGAATCTTGACATCCTTTGCAGTTTATCTAAGCTTCACATTATACGATTTCTGAATGATTCGCTGCTTATCAAAGTTTTCAGAAGTCTTCGATGTTCTGATGTTTTTCAAACAACAAGTTTTCGATATTATGAGGTTTTTGAAACTCCAAAGTTTTCGATGTTCCAAACATTTTGAAAATCTGAAGATTTCGTTATTCTAAGGTCTGTTTTGCAGGTGGATTTCGCCATTACTCTTCAAGGCAAACTCGAAATTAAAATCTCGAGATTAGAATTTCGAGTTATTGCCTTAGATTTTTTTTTTAATTTCACCTGCTCTCGAAATTCAACATCGAGAACCTCAACCTCGAAAAATTTCCTCAAAAACTCAAAATTAGAGATTTTCTGCGACACCGCACTGGTTTGGCCTTAACTTTTGACTCGGTGATCCGATTTAAGCGATTTTTGTGCCGTTGGAAAGCTAACGAAAAGATATACATTTATTCGGGAGCTGTGCCCTAGAAACCCTCCTCACGCGCCCTCACGCGCGGTCTTTGAGGGTCAAAACGTCCGATTTCCGACAAACTTTGTAAATCACCGATGTCCAGGTCAAAACTTAGGCAAATCTGTTCAAATTCTTCCAAAGTTAAACCTAAGGTCAAAGCTTTTATAAACTACATTGAAAGGTCCGAAAATCGTAGATAATTCAATCAACCTCGCGTCAACGGTCATCTTACAACAATCAACAATCAACCACTGAAGCCTCCCCTGACTCATCAACATTGTGTGATCCTCAATATGCTGAAATTCTACATGATGAGCTCAGGGAAACCGTCATGTGTGGTACTTGTTCAGATTGCTCCACACACATGGCGGGTATGACAAGCTGTGAGCAATCAATCCTTGCACATTCTGAGGGGGAGTTTCAGTTTTCTCCCCCTGGCGCCTTACACCGACAAAGCAAAGAATCTCTCAAAGGATGCAACATTCTAGGGGGAGGGTTCAACTTTATCCTCCCCGGTGCCTAACAATGACAAAGCATACCGAGTGCTCCAGTTGAGGGGGAGTATAGAGAGACAATAAAAAAAGTAATGAGAGAACATGTCCCTATGGCTTAGTAAACCCAACTAAGTCTACCCAAGGGACAAAGCCGAGCGTAAGTGAGTGAGTGAGCGAGTGTGTGAGTGAACATTATGAGCGTTAGGAAGCAGAAGGCTCAAGTGAGCAAGAAACAAATAATCAATGATAAGTTTGCTACCTCAATTGCCTGCTATTCCTTGAACATTTACTCCTAGCCACTTAAATACTCTGGACAATCCCCATAGGTTTAGGACTGAATTTATTCAGATCCCGGGTAGAAGTCGCTGCATTTTGTCCAAATGGCGCAAGCACAACCCTACCCCAGACCGCTCATTTGTCTCCCAACAGACAAGTGTTTAATCATATCTCACGGGGAACCTCATCTCTCATTAGTGTCTCCTTACGAGGCAAGTGATACTGACTACAGTGGCCTCAGCCCCATGCCACTGAACTTTCATTGATCACGTCGTGTCTAGTTACTCACTCCCAAATGTTTTGAATTTTCTAGGACACAGACACTTTTAGAGTCAGTTGCAGGTCTTCAAAGACCCGCGAGAACTTCCATAGGTCTCATCAGTTACAGATGTAGACTAATGATTGGAAGGAAGTCCTGCTGTTGCAACATAAGAATCACCAACATTGTCAGACCATTGCTTTAGAGTTTATCTCTATAGTGATGAAAACGGATGTCTACACAACCCCGGGGGGCTTTTATCATTTACTCTTTCTGTCTGTTTTCTGTTTTATTTTCCGCAGAATAAAAGAATAAAAGCATGACGTCCTGATTCATCGGATCGTCATGAGGGGGAGAGTGATCCACATGCTGTTAACACTAAACAAATCATTCTGGGACACTTCACTCCTCCAACAAAAAAATCAACACCTTCTCTGCTATCTCTACAACTCAACTCTAATGGTCAGCTACGCTCACATGTCAATCATTATGTTCCGCTGTGCCACCGACAAGTTCTCCTTAAAAGCATTCACTTCAAATAGTCAAAAAGACTACATTGTGGAGGAGACAAAGGTCAATACTCTCGTACTGAAGATGAATCCCGTACGCTCCTGCAAGTCATCAAAACATTCATTCTAGAGGCGTCACCGAACTTCATTCAAGCTGATCAAGAGCAACTTCTGGAAGGCATGGACTACATGCAAGATATTGAAGATTCCTCAACCCCCGACATCAAAGATCAAATTGCCAAGAAGACATCAAAGGGGAGATTGCTAGGATTTCTTCAGAATGCCTTTCCAAGAAGTCAAGTTCAAAGACAAAGAAGCTGAGCTACACTGAAGTTCACAAACAAAGATATCCGCGCTGCAATGCTGAGTAAACAAGATTGAACACCAAGGGGGAGATTGTTGGGAATAATTTATGGTGTCCAATCTAGATTAGATATCTTTGTATTTGTTTGTATTTGTGTAGTATTTAATTAAACGTGTAATACAGGCCACAAATGTGTATCAGCCCGTTAGCTTCTTTGTAACCCGTAAGTTAGCCAACTTCTCCTATAAAAGGAGGCTAATTTACGGGAACCATAACGATCGAAAGTTAGAGGCTGAGAGTGCGTAGAGGTGAGATAGAGAGAAGGGGGTTCCGCTGCTCTCCTTCTCCAGGGAGAGCAGCGGGCATTTTATCACAGTATACCAGATTTGGTTAATATCTACATCTTTTCTATCTGCTTCTTCTTAACTGCTTATGGTTGGTTGATTGGTTAGTATTTTGGGACTAACAGGGGTAATCATGCATTTGGCGACCAAATTCGGGTATACGGATAACTCTCCTATACCCGACTACTATTTGATGAATATCTCCTGGCTAGGGCATTCAGGATGCATAGCCTTCTCCCATACAGTTTATGGTGGGGAGCAACCAAAAAACATGTATAAATGGCTCATCCACCCCAAGCCCCTCAAATACTTCCTCATACCCAGCCCAGAACTTCCCCAACTCCTCTACAGTTGGAAGATATATTTTCTAATCCCTCATCCAACTAGCAAGTTGCAAAGTTCCTCAGTTCTTCAACACTTCGAAAACTTCATCTACTCATCCTTTGTGAAGAAGCAACGTTGGAGAAAACTGATTTTGAATCAAATACTTCTTGAAAAAGAAGGGACGTCTCAAACTAGCTAGAGTAAGTGAAGTGGGGATACTTCAAGAGACTCAGTGAAACGAGACCAGCCATCAGGAAGCAGGACTGCATCCCAGGTGGCAACTAGGCTTGAAGAAGACGTGGAGAGCTTTTTAAGTTCTAGGGACTAAGACGTTGTAAACTGTTGTTTTTGCAAGCTTAGTGGAACAGTGGACTAGAGGAACAAGTTGTTCCTTGAACCACTATAAAAATCCCCGGTGTCACTTACTTACTGATTTTATCTCTGCACTTAGGAACCTTAACTGCTTGACTCAAAAGGTTGGACTCTGTGTTCAACAGATCTCCCTTAAGAGTTATCAGAAAGGCATTTGCCTTTGTGTTGTCTGAGGCTACCCGGACAGAACCTAATCCGCTGCCAGGTCAAGTTCTGTCATCAGAACTCGACCTTCTCTGTCACCAGATTTCGACCATCTCTGATAAGTCAGTTTTGACTTAGAGAAAAGTTTAAATTCCTGAACAGTCTATTCACCCCCCCATCTAGACTGTTCCCGTTACAAACGGGACCAACAAGTGGTATCAGAGCCTCCTTGTTCTTGTAATCTTTTAGGTTACTTACTAAACAAGAGATCCACTTGTTTTAGCCTCTTTAATCTCATATTATGGATAACACTCTTTCAAAGAATCTTATGTTCTCAGTGACAAAGTTTGAAGACTGGAGGATTCGCATGAAAGCTCACCTCTGCGCACTCCATGATGAAATGTGGGAAGTTCTCGATGCAGGTCCTTTCACAGAGTTCACCAAGGTCAACCTTGAATACATCACTGGTGGTGGTCTACCTCAGATGATCACCAAACTGCGACATGAGTGGTCCAATGAGGAAAGGAGGAAATACAACCTTGACAACATTGCCAAGGATATCCTCTACAAAGCCATAGATGACAAGTACTTCACAAGGATCAAGAAGTGCAAATCTGCCAAGGAAATCTGGGATACTCTTACCCTGATAGGAGCTGGAGATGAGCAAGAAAAAGACAACAAACTTACCATTGCCATGAAGAAGTTTGAAGATTTCAAACTTCTACCCAAAGAGTGCATAGCTGAGATGTATGCACGCTTGCTCACCCTCACTGCTGAGATATCAGAACTTGGGAAGGAACTTACTCCCAAGGAGATCAACTTGAAGGTTCTCAGAGGTTTACCTTCACCATGGAAGATGAAGGTCACTGCCATGAGAGATAGCAAGGATCTCAGAACCTACAGCACTGAGAAACTCATCTCTGATCTCAAATCTTATGAGTTTGAGATGAATGAAGAAGAGAAAGAAGAAGTTGAGGACAGAACAACTACTGCCCTCACTGCCAGCACCTCTCAGGTAAATAACTTTGACCCTTCTATTCTTTTAACTGACGAATATATGGCGGCTTTTGCTAGGAAGTTCAGGAAATTCTTGAAGCCAAAGGATAGCAGAAGTCCACTCTCTAGCAGAAAGCCACACCAGAAGTCCAAACCATCAGAGAGTAGTGGAGAGCTTCTCTGCTACAACTGCAGACAACCAGGGCATTTCAAAGCCAATTGTCCACACCCCATAGTCTCCAAAAGGCAAGGCCAGGAAGGAGAAAAGAAATATGAGCACCGAAGAAGGAAGGCACTCATCACTGAACAACCAGAGAAGTACCCCCTCTCTGAGACAGAGTCCAGCTCAGAATCAGAATCCGATGAGGCATTCTGTTGCCTGGATACAGAGACTAAAGACCTATGTCTTATGGGTCAATCTGATGATGAGGTATCCTCTACTTCTAACTCTATTTTTTCTTCGGTAGGCAGAGCCTTTGATTCTGAATCAATGTCAGAATTTTGGGAAGAGTTTCAAGCCATTCAAACCACTTATTCCTCTGTTAAAGAAGAAAACAGTAAGCTTAAGGTTGAAATTCTTGACTTAAGAAAGGAGGTTGAGATCAAAATCAATCTTCTAATTAAGGAAAGAGATCAGCTGGAAGCTGAAAATGTTTCTCTTCTAAAGAGAATAAGGGAGATAGAGCCTCTTGAGATTAAGTATAAAACCTACCAGAAGGCCCAAGTTTCAATGGAAAGGTTTGTACTTGATCAACAAATTGGCACTGGTTTTGGTCTTGGTTATGGCTCAACAGAATCAGGTGAGCCTTCTGTAATGTCTAGCACCAGTGTTGCTAAGGCAGATAAGGTCATAGTGCCACTGATTTCTAGCCCCATTTGTCATGCTGGTGTATCTGGCACCAAAGATATTCATGAGAAAGTCAGACCAGAAAAGGAAAAGATAAAGGTTCAACAGAAACCCATTTTAAAAATTAATGAACCTGGCAGAAAACCTAACAACAGAAAAGGTTTTCAGAACACCTAAAATCAAAGACAAACCCATAACGGACAAACTCATGATAACCGTGTCAGAGATGATCACCAGAAAGGCAGATATCAAGAGAAAGTTAACTTTAGGCAGAAAAGGTTGGCTGGTCAACTTAAGAAGCCCAAAGTTAATCGCCACTCTGCTCTTGATAGTATATGGGACTTCTACCCAACCAAAAAGGCTATGCAGAAGTATGTAAACCGGAAGCATGATCCTCACAAGCATCTGCCCAAAGTGAATCACACTTCCGTTTACTATGACTACCAGGTGGACAATGGGTACCACCCACCAAGGTTTCACCTGATGAGACCAAAGTGGTACCGGCTGCCAAGACTGCATGACCCCCTAGGACCCAACATTGCTTGGGTACCTAAATCTTCCTTTTAATTTTGTAGGAACTGTGTGCTGGAGCCATCTTTGAGCACGATTGGTACATTGATAGTGGATGCTCCAGACACATGACAGGTGACAAGAGTTGCCTAACAGAGTTCCAGAAAGTCAAAGGGCCCAGAGTTACCTTTGGAGGTAATGATTAAGATGGCCAGACAAAAGGAAGAGGGAAGCTGATAAAGAACCAGATAATCATTGATGATGTCTCTTATGTCAAAGGACTGAAATTCAATTTGCTGAGTGCTATCCAATTCTGTGACAAAGGCTACACAGTCGAATTTTCCAAGGAAGCCTGTTCTGTCAAGCATGAGACAACTAAAGAAGTGGTTCTAACAGCAACAAGGAAGAAAAACATCTATGTAGTTGATTGGTCAACTGCAAAAGATGGAATTTGCCTGATAGCCAAAGGAGATTCAAAACTCAGTTGGGAATGGCACAAGAAACTGAGTCACTTGAATTTCAAAACAATCAACAAGCTAGCAAGGGACCACATTGTTGAAGGACTACCCAACTTGGTATACAAGAAGGAGAACTTGTGTAGTGCATGCCAGAAAGGAAAACAAGTGAAGAACTCTTTCAAACCCATTGCTGGAAACCTCTCTACTAGTCCCTTGAATCTAATTCACATGGATTTATTTGGACCAGTGGAAACTCCAAGTGTTGGTGGGTAGAGATACACCTTAGTCATGGTGGATGACTATTCCAGATTCACATGGACTATCTTTCTGACCAAGAAAAATGAAACTCTGCAGAAACTACCATCTCTGCTAAAGCTACTACAGAATGAGCAGAATCAGAAAGTCAAAGTCATCAGATCAGACAGAGGAACAGAGTTCGTCAACAAGGTCATACAGGAATTCTGTGACCAAAATGGTACAATGCATCAACTATCTGCAGCTAGAACTCCTCAACAGAATGGAGTTGCAGAAAGAAGAAATAGAACCTTGAAGGAAGCTGCAAGGACCATGATTGCTGAATCAGGTCTACCTTACAGATACTGGGCTGAAGCTATCAACACTGCATGCTACACCCAAAACCGAAGCTTGATTCACAAAACTCATCAGAAAACCCCCTATGAATTATGGAAAGGATGAAAACCCAACATCAGCTACTTTCATGCATTTGCATGCAAATGCTATATACTCAACAATGGGAAGGATCACCTCAAGGTGTTTCAAGAAAAAGCTAATGAAGGAACATTCTTAGGCTACTCTAGCACCAGCAAAGCCTACAGAATACTCAACAAAAGAACCCTACTTGTTGAAGAATCGATTCATGTCAAGTTTGACGATCTGAACTCTGTTGAGAGCATAATTGAAAACTTGGAGAAAGCGAATCTAGAAGAATCACCAGAACTGGAACCACCAGAGACGGACATACCAGAATTGGTAACTAACTCTGCCATACCAATACACCATCAGAATCCCATTCTACAAGACAAAGATAGTGATGAAGAATCAGAAGGAGAACAAGAGAATCCAAGACAACCCTTATCAGAACCTGATTTAACTTGGTTAAGAGATCATCCTCCTAATCAAGTAATTGGACAAATCAGAAGTGGAGTCCAGACCAGATCTGCTACATCAAGGAGAGAAGCAATGCTTACCTGCTACATATCTGAAATGGAACCTGTGACTGTGGAAGAAGCTCTTGCAGACTCAGATTGGATCAATGCTATGCAAGAAGAGCTTACTCAGTTTGAAAGGAACAAGGTATGGGAACTTGTTTCTAGGCCAAAGCACCAGAATGTCATTGGAACCAAATGGGTATTCAAGAACAAAGCTGATGAAGATGGCAACATTGTAAGGAATAAAGCTAGGCTGATAGCCAAGGGATATTGTCAAGAAGAAGGAATTGATTTTGATGAGACTTTTGCACCAGTTGCCAGACTTGAAGCCATCAGAATCTTTCTAGCCTATGCTGCTTACAACAACATCAAAGTCTACCAGATGGATGTCAAAAGTGCTTTTCTGAATGGAGATCTTGAAGAAGAAGTTTATGTGGAACAACCACCAGGTTTTGTCATTCCTAGTCACTCCTCCTGTGTCTACAAGCTTAAAAAGGCCCTCTATGGTCTTAAGCAAGCTCCCAGAGCATGGTATGACACATTGTCACTCTTCCTAGTGAACCATGGGTTTACTAAAGGAAAGGTTGACAAAACTCTATTTCAAATCTCTATTGCCAATCATATTCTGTTGGTACAAATATATGTTGATGATATTATATTTGGTAGTACTAATCCAGAATTGTGCAAGAAATTCTCTCAAGTATTGCAGAGTCAATTTGAAATGAGCATGATGGAAGAACTAAGCTACTTCCTAGGTCTTCAAGTGAAACAAATTCCAGAAGGAATCTTCATCAACCAAGGAAAATACACCAGAGATCTAATCAAGAAGTTTGGAGTGGAAGGCAAATCATCAGTAAAGATTTCCATGAACACTTCACAAGGAATTGGTCCAGATGATGAAGGAAAGGATGTGGATGCAACAACATACAGAGGAATCATAGGATCTCTGTTGTATCTAACTGCAAGCAGACCAGACATCTCATTTTCTGTTGGAATCTGTGCCAGATACCAATCAAAGCCCAAGGAAAGCCATCTAAGTGCTGCAAAAAGAATCATCAGATACATCAAAGGAAATCCAAATGCAGGCCTATGGTATCCAAAGGGAGGTAACTTTGAACTAATTGGTTACTCTGACTCAGACTTTGCAGGTTGCAGATTGGACAGGAAGAGCACCTCTGGTCATTGCCAATTGCTAGGAGGAAGGCTTGTTTCCTGGTTTAGCAAGAAGCAGAACTCAATCTCAACAAGTACAGCTGAAGCTGAGTACATTGCAGCTGGGAGTTGTTGTGCTCAGTTACTCTGGATGAAGCAACAATTGAAGGACTATGGGATTCAAGCTAAGGAGATCAAGCTGTTGTGTGAAACCACTAGTGCCATTGCTATCTCTCAGAATCCAGTTCTTCACTCCAGGACAAAGCACATTGAAATCAGACATCACTTCATCAGAGATCATGTTGAGAAAAAGCACATTTGTATGGAGCATGTACCTACAGAAGACCAGCTTGCAGACATCCTAACCAAGCCTTTACCTGAGGCAAGGTTTAACAAGCTAAGGGAAGAACTGGGAATGATGGATGATCTTCCCAGAGATGCCTAACTCAGAGACTCACTGAGCCAGAACTGTTTTCTTCTGCACCAGAGAAACTCACATCAGAGAGCCCCTATCTTTGTTCATCAGAATCTCACATCAGAGAAACCCCCTCCTCTGACCAGAGATCCCTATCAGAGAGACAATATATATGGTTGTGGACTTAGCAACATTTCGAGGTACGGGCAAGACCTAATTACTTGAAACGGTCTTTTACCAGAATAACCCTGATCGTTACTCTTCTAACGGAAACGTTTTCCGCCCGCATTTCATTAAATGTTACCTCGAAACCGCCAATATCTCAAACGTCCACTACTCTAAACCTTTTATATCCACCTTCTTCAACCTAAATCCCTACTGCTACTTTATCTCTCTAAAACTGCTCTAGCATTCAAGCCTTCAGATCCTCTAAATTTTTCTATCCTCAGAACTTTTCGTAACTCATCTCTAAGAATGAACTTCCTAAACATCAACGACCTCACCAAGGAAGAAGCAAAGACCATCATCGCCAACATTGTCTCCGGCATGAAGGTCGACATGTCATCTCTACCATTACTTGCAGAAAACCAAAAGAGGATGACCAAGATTATCCAGGGGATGACAGACTCACAACTCTCAAAGGTTGTTGCTCATCCCTACGAGCATTTCAGCATCAAGGATGTGGCTGAGTTCTACCTCAACGCCACCATCTCAAAGACTGGCATTCACTCCCAGGTGCAGGGTCAACGAATTTCTCTAAATGCAGATGCTCTAAACGAATTCTTTGGGGTACAACTGAACTCCCAAGACCCGGAAACCCACAATCTTCTTACTCTTGATTCAGTGGAAATCTCCACTGAAGGATTTGTACAGACCTACTGCCGCCCGGAGGCCGCCGGACTGGACAAGCTGTATATGAAAAAGTTCTTACTGAAGAAGGACTATGAAAAACTTGTCAGCATCCTGCACCGGTGCTTGTGGTGCAAAACTGCTTCAACTGACGAAATGAACAAGAACAATGCCAAGGCGATTTTTGCAGTTCACCATGGCATGAACATCAACTGGGGCGAGGTAATCTTTGGCTCCTTGACTGAATTTATTAAGAAGAAAGACTCAGAAACAGGTCTATTTTCCACCAAGATGGGACATGGACTTCTCATTTCTGCCATCCTTGCTGCCCAAGGAGTTCAACTCAGGGATACCCTCCCAATTGATCACTCCAAAACGATCTTCCTCACAGCCTCTCCTAAATTCAACATAGCCATTTCTGCTGAACTAAGAAGAGAGGAAAGGCTAGAGAAGAAGAGAGAGGAACAGGCTGCTAAGCCTAAACCTGCTCCTAAGAAAACGTCCAAGAAACTCATTGAGACTTCAAAACAACCTGAGCAGTCGCAGGTTGCAAGGGAAGTTAGAAAGAAGAAGAAAATTGACAGAATGTCAATACCAGAAAAGGATGCAACAGATGAGGTTGCATCAGAGCTGCCCTCCCTAAAAGCCACCAGAAAATCTCCTGCCAAGAAGCAAAAGCAGAAGAGAAGAAGAAAGCCAGTTGTACAGAGTGATGAATCTGACAACTCTAGCCCTCAACCAAAACAGAAGAAGAGAAAGACAAAGGAAATTTCACCTGTCAAGAGATCAGAAGTTCAGGGGGAACTTGAACCAGAATCCGGAACTCAACCTGAGGCTGAACAAGAATCTGCACCAGAGTTGCCAAGTTCTGCTCTCTCACCAGAACGTAAAGCCTCACCAGAGAAGGAACCAGAGACTGACTACAACATCATTCTGCAGAAGCAGTTTGATAGAGTCTTAGCATGGAGAAGATGGAGAATGGGACCACTCCAGAAAATAATTCAGTTTTTTGATGCTTATGAGGAAGAAGAAGCTGCAGTTCTTCACTGGGTAGGCACAGAAGATGTGTCACAGCGCTTCAACCTTGCTTTTCTCATCTCTGTCCTACAGAAAAAGAAAGAAAAATATCAAGGTAAAGCTGCATCAACTGCCCTGTCTCCTGAAAGGCATGTCAAAGCTTTGGAAGAGGATGAGATGGAAGAATATGATGCGTGGCTAATGGAGAAAAAGAGAAAAGAATCTCTCATCAAGTTTCGTCACAGTGCCCATGAGGAAGGAGAACCCTCCTCAACAAATGATATTGCTCTAACCATGGAAAAGCTGATCAAGGAATGGAGAGAATCCATATCCTCAGAGATTGTTCTTGAGGTAATCCCTACACCTCCTCCTTCCCCTCCCAAATCTCCTGTTACTCAACCATCACCTTCCAAATCACCTTCTAAACCTTCAACCCAATCCCCTCAGAAAACCTCCTCTCCTACACCCTCTCCCACCAGAACTCCATCTCACCAGAAACCAGAATCTAGACCCTCATCACCTTGCAAACAACCCTCAAACACCAGAAATCGATCACCTTCACCCCCACCATCCCCCTCACACCAACCTATTCCTCAATCAATAATTCCATTTCCCCAGAGTTCACCTCATCAGAAATCCTTATCACCCTCCAGAACCGCCTCACCACAGAGATCATCCCACCACTTTGTTGCCTCTACACCCAAGAAGAAACCAGTCTTCAGAGTCCTCTCTTCAGAAAGTGACAATGATGGATTCCTCACCTCCTCCATTGCGGCTGATGAAACATCTAAAAGGAGAAGGACACCCCCAAGAGTTCCTTCCCCTACACCATCCACCAGAGCTCCTCCTTTTCCCAAGAGCAGAGGATTGGAGATGCCAGGATTTACACCTGAAGAACCCCAGATTCCTTTCAACCAGTTTGTGAAATCTGCAGAAAAATTTGGTGGTCTGTTAGTTCATGATCTGAGCAAGATCATTGAGCTGAACGACAGGCATCATGAAGAGCTAACCCATACCAACCTTCAAATCACAATCGGATTCCAGCATTTGACAGACAAGGTTGCTGCACTGTCAGAAACTCTGCACAACTTCATGCATTCATCTACATTGAGAATAGACTCTGTCTCCAGAGATGTCAGTGGCATCAACTCAGTTCTCCACTCTCACTCTCAAGCTCTACTTGCCCAGCACCAGACAGTCAAGCAGATCTCAGACTCTATTAATACTCTTCAAAAATCTGCTGATAGTTCATCTCAGAAGCTCACAGTCTTACACTCCCTCTGCAAGGAGCATCAAGAGCAAGGCCTAGCTCTCATCAAGTCTGATAAGGAACGATACCAGAAGATGGTTCTTCTAGAAGTCAGCACTAAGGATCTCCAATCTGCAGTCGACAAGGAACAGAGCCTGATTGAAGGACTTGCCTCTGTCACTCAGACTCTGCCAGAGACTCTTGATGAGATCAGAGATGCCCAAGCCTCTGAGTTCTCAAAGATTGAGCTCCTCCTTGGCGATCTTTGTGATGCCAAAAAGGGGGAAGATACCAGAAAAGAGGAAGGACCTAACACTAGAGCCTTATCTATCAGAGAACCCTCTTCTACTGTTGATCCTGCTCCATACTTTGATGCAACCAGAAAGAAGAAACTAGCTGCTGCAGGTACCAGACCTCCACCTCCTCCTCCAAGAAGCTCAAAGAAAAAGATCTCATCATTTTCATTCAATGATTGGATGAAGAGCGGTCTGTCAAGGCCAAACAGAGTTCAGTTTGAACAAATGAGGAAGCTGATGACTCCCCTTCAACGAGAGAATCTGTTCACGGATAGTGATGGACTTGTCCAGATCAACCATGGTGGTTCTATCCAAGAAGCAGAAACCTGGTACGGAAGGAAGGTTCTCACTGGAAAGAACACTGCAGAAGCTGTTAGAAATTATTTGGACTGCAAACTTGCACCTCATTGGGCTGACTATCAGAATCCGAGGGATCTAGCCTCAATCAGAGCTAAGGTCAATGCAGAACTCGAAAGGATTGACAGAGCAGGACCACAGGTAGATGAAGAAGACCTCTAACTCTCTATCTCTGACTCTGTAATGTTTTATTTTCTCTCTCAGATAAATAAGATACCAACTCTGCCTCTTTTTGCATGGCTTACTCAAATGTCTGTTCTTATTCACCTTCCTAGTGTTTATTCTGTTACCTTATTTGCTTTAATTTCTATCTGTTTGTATCGTACTCTTACTATTTTCCTATGCTAAGTTGCCCACCAAGATTCTAATGAAAAGTTTTAAACTTTTTTTATGGTGAAAGGCACTTCTCTGGAAATAGTTAAAGGGTTTTGGCATCATCAAAAAGGGGGAAATTGTAAGGAATAAATGTATTTAGATTTTGATGATGCTAGGTTAATTAGAATTTGAAAGTACCCCTTTAGAAATTTTGTATTAGAATTTCTTCTGTAAGTTTTAGCTTAGTCTACTTGCCAGAGTTCCACCTTGCTTCTACCAGAGTTGCTCCCAGAGTTGCTCACCAGAGAAGCCATCAGAACTGGTCATCAGTGTTGGTACCAGAGTTGGCAACAGAGGCGGACTTCAAAGATTGAACCAAAGAGCCTCATAAGACTTTGTCAAACACACCAGATTCCGAAAGCACTTACCAACGGTCGTTAAACTAACGGGAAATCCCCTAACGGTTACGAACCTTTCAACGGAAACATGGTACTGTACACACATTAAATGCACATTTAATGTTGTACGTACGAAGAGATATTTAAAGCTGATGATTGACCATGCGAGTATCTTCACGCCCCCAAAATAGCAAGTCGAAGGTCCAACCGGTCAAGTCAACAGTACAAGCATTTAATGAAGCTGTCTTCTACACTCCAACGGGAAGACTGCTCCCAGTATATAAGATACACTCTGAAGAACTACGAGAAGAACTTTGCTACAACATCTGCCAGACTAACTTGCTCAGATCATTCTACTCTAAATCAAATACTTCAAAGCCTTCTTGAGATTCAAACTTCATTCCTAACAAGAAAAGGCTACAGTTAGAAGATATATTTTCTAATCCCTCATCCAACTAGCAAGTTGCAAAGTTCCTCAGTTCTTCAACACTTCGAAAACTTCATCTACTCATCCTTTGTGAAGAAGCAACGTTGGAGAAAACTGATTTTGAATCAAATACTTCTTGAAAACGAAGGGACGTCTCAAACTAGCTGGAGTAAGTGAAGTGGGGATACTTCAAGAGACTCAGTGAAACGAGACCAGCCATCAGGAAGCAGGACTGCATCCCGGGTGGCAACTAGGCTTGAAGAAGACGTGGAGAGCTTCTTAAGTTCTAGGGACTAAGGCGTTGTAAACTGTTGTTTTTGCAAGCTTAGTGGAACAGTGGACTAGAGGAACAAGTTGTTCCTTGAACCACTATAAAAATCTCCGGTGTCACTTACTTACTGATTTTATCTCTGCACCTAGGAACCTTAACTGCTTGACTCAAAAGGTTGGACTCTGTGTTCAGCAGATCTCCCTTAAGAGTTATCAGAAAGGCATTTTGTAACACCCCAAAATTTCCCACCCAAATAACTTGGAGAAATCTTTATTGTAAAATGATAACTTTATTAGAATAATTCCAGCGGAAGTCTTTAACAACGGAAATTTAGAGTGTTACCGCCACACTTAGCAAAACGTGGCTAAGTGCACAGGCAAACAAAACAAATATACTTAGCAAAATCAACGTGATTGAAATAAAAGTAACAAAGGTGATCTAAAGCATTTCCTTAAAATAAATTCATAAAAGTCTTGCTAGTTTCTTCTAGTGTGCGCTCTCAAGTCTCTAACCTTGCACATCATCCACAGCAATATCATCTGTAATTGTAGAGAAAGAAAGGAAGGAAAACAGGACAAAAATTAGCTTATGCTAAGTAAGCCCCACCCAACCCCGTAAAATAATATAGTTTGAGGAAAGTACTTTGGAAAATATCATTTACTTCTAATTGGAAAATAGTGTACCTTTCAGTAGAAATCATTCACTTGTTTAAAAAAAATGTTAAGGTGTCTTTTAAGAAGTGAGCGAAACTCAAGATTCCTCGAGCCCAATGAGTCGTTGTTATTTACGACTCATCCCGGAATTCCGGCTCCCACCGACCACCTATTGGAAACTGAACGACTACATTAAGTGTGCACACCCCCTAAAGGGATTCCAAGCCCTCTGAGTAGTAAGTCGCCCAAGTAGCCCAGTAGTACGTACTCGCTACTTCAGGAAAGGATATACTCCCAATTAAGTGATTAGGAACTAGCTACTGCGACCACCAAAGGACTTTTAAAGTCCTCAAAGATGTCGGGATGTCTACCGGACAATAATCAATAATCAAATAATCTACATAATATCAAATCCACCAAAAAGCAGTAGTAGCCCCTAGCCACCCCCTCACAATTAACGGTCGTGAAGGAGACCGACACCACAGATTTCTCCCGTGATGCCCACAATTACAAAAATTAGTTTCGGTCTTCTTTTTCCCAAAATTCAATAAAGACAATCCCAAAAGATCCTTCTTATTCTAAAACTTCTCATGGCCAACTTCGTATTTAAATTCATACATCACCAAATCTCATAATTTCATTCAATAACAAATATTTTCACACAGTGTCAAATCATACATATAGCTTTATGAGGTAAAATAAGATTTTGGTTGACATGGAACTTACCTCAACTCCAAGTATGTTATAGGTAATCCCCCAATTATGCGCTTTCACCCAAATCACCTTCTATTAAAGAAAGACCCAATATCAATCACTACCCAAGTTGTAGTCCAACCCCTTTTTATTTGTTATCCCTATATTTTCGTATTTGTCGAATATGAGTAATCGATAGCAACTTCGTGATTTAGTGTAATTTAAATATCAATTAGTTTAATCAATTTAATCACTATGATGTTCATTCCGATTCAATTATTTTAAATCGTATCCTTTATATTGCCCTTTTACAATTTGCCATTAACATACAAATAAAAGTAGTGGGTTTAATATGCTTTAGTTTAATCAGTCCATTCTTCAAAATTCCAGTTTTAACTTTCGGGGTTATTTTACCAATTCCTTATTAGGGTTAATTCAATTTATTTCCCTCCTGTAATTGTTCCAATCAGATTTCTCATTTAAATATGTTCCATTAGTAAGGACAGAATCATCGAGTTATTATTTTAACAAATGTAAGCATAACAGTAAAAAAATCATTTCTACTTATTCAATCGGCAGTCTAACTAAAAGTGACGAAGTGAAAAACTCAATATATCCATATCATTCTGTTTAACTAAACATCATCATTGTTACTATTATTATTATTATTTTATATTCTTCTTCTTCTTATTATTATTATTATTATTATTATTATTATTATTATTATTATTATTATTATTATTATTATTATTATTATTATTATTATTATTATTATTATTATTATTATTATTATTATTATTATTATTATTATTATTATTATTATTATTATTATTATTATTATTATTATTATTATTATTATTATTATTATTATTATTATTATTATTATTATTATTATTATTATTATTATTATTATTATTATTATTATTATTATTATTATTATTATTATTATTATTATTATTATTATTATTATTATTATTATTATTATTATTATTATTATTATTATTATTATTATTATTATTATTATTATTATTATTATTATTATTATTATTATTATTATTATTATTATTATTATTATTATTATTATTATTATTATTATTATTATTATTATTATTATTATTATTATTATTATTATTATTATTATTATTATTATTATTATTATTATTATTATTATTATTATTATTATTATTATTATTATTATTATTATTATTATTATTATTATTATTATTATTATTATTATTATTATTATTATTATTATTATTATTATTATTATTATTATTATTATTATTATTATTATTATTATTATTATTATTATTATTATTATTATTATTATTATTATTATTATTATTATTATTATTATTATTATTATTATTATTATTATTATTATTATTATTATTATTATTATTATTATTATTATTATTATTATTATTATTATTATTATTATTATTATTATTATTATTATTATTATTATTATTATTATTATTATTATTATTATTATTATTATTATTATTATTATTATTATTATTATTATTATTATTATTATTATTATTATTATTATTATTATTATTATTATTATTATTATTATTATTATTATTATTATTATTATTATTATTATTATTATTATTATTATTATTATTATTATTATTATTATTATTATTATTATTATTATTATTATTATTATTATTATTATTATTATTATTATTATTATTATTATTATTATTATTATTATTATTATTATTATTATTATTATTATTATTATTATTATTATTATTATTATTATTATTATTATTATTATTATTATTATTATTATTATTATTATTATTATTATTATTATTATTATTATTATTATTATTATTATTATTATTATTATTATTATTATTATTATTATTATTATTATTATTATTATTATTATTATTATTATTATTATTATTAGTGTCATTACGGACTTTACAGTTACAATATTCTCACAATCAGGTCAAGTAAAAATTTCAATCCAGTTTATCAATTAAAGGGTCAGTCTACTATTCCTATTCAAATAACAGCCTAAATGTCGTTTTAACTATTGATAAGTATAGCCCAGAGATTTTATTACAAAGTGCTTGTCCAGTTTAAAAATATACAGCATATATGAGTGTATATATATATGTATATAGTTTTTAGTTTTTTTTAATCAGCCCGGTTATTCTATATGTACAAGTCACGCTGCTCGCCGGAAATTCCAAAAACACGGAGAGATACGACTTACCTTGACTGGAGAAGATAACCCAGCGTGGTCGGTTGTCAATGGCGACGTTCTGCAGCAGTTCCGGCAACCCCCTGCTGCAGCGTGGTGAGGGTGATGGCAACGCTTGCACCAGCTCCGGCGATCCCCTTCGCGACGCTTTGCAGCAGCTCTGGCGACGCTTTGCAGCAGCTCCGGCGATGCTTTGCAGCAGCTCCGGCGACGCTTTGCAGCAGCTCCGACGGTCCTCTAACTTCCCTCCCTTAATTTCTGCCGACCTCCCTTCACTCCTTTCATGTTTTACTCCATTCTCCCTATTTTCTTTTTTTTTCCTATTCTCTCCTTGCGACATAGGTAGCAGTGTTTTGGTGCTTGTGAAAATCGTCCGTATTGCTGCTATTTATAGGGGAGTGGCTGGGTTGAACGTATCCTTCCCTTTAATTATGTTTATTGCTCTTTCATTACTCTTTCCTTAGTTAAAGATATGCTCCTAAATAGCCATGTGTAGGTTTATAGTAGTAGTCTTTTTATTATGGTACGTAGGTTTACATACTTAGTATTTCCTTTATTAGCTCTGAACGCATGCCCTATTATTATAATACTTTTTTTTTATATATATATACGTAGTATATGAATGTTAATATATAATTTGGCACATAAACTATTCGTACATATCACTATTTAGTTGAGAAGTCAACTTTTACCTTTCTAAGTAGATTGTGCACATTTGTACTAAACAGGTCACCTTATTAACTCCAAGTTTCATCTAAAAAAAAAATCTCACTTCCGCAAAATCAAAATTTATCGTACCAAAATATCATTTTTGTTGTCAAAATTTTATCCGTTAAAAAAATGTCACTTGGAACATTTTATCCGGTTAACAACATTATCTGTTTTTATTTACTTATTTATTTAAATTTTCGGAGTGTTATAATCTACCCTTCTTAAAAGATGTTTCGTCCCGAAACATAAACTAAAGTCAAATGACAAAATTCTAAACTATTAAATTCTACCCCCCTAAAAGAGAGGTTACGTCCCCGTAACTAAAACATTACCTTGACTAAATAGCTCAGGATAACGTTTTCTCATATCTTCCTCTGTCTCCCATATGGCATTTTCAGCCAAGTGATTTGACCACAAAACTTTGACCATTTGAATGACCTTCCTCCGAGTTTCACGTGTCTTCGTGTCTAAGATTTTTACAGGCCTCTCCTCATACGTCAAGGTTTCATCCAACTCAATTACCTAATTACATAAAGGGTTATTTCGAGGTTTACTAAGTCACGTCCCAGCTATTTTAAAAGTGAGGTCCTTACCTCCGGGTTATTGCTGCTCTCTTCTTCTGTAGGGCAGCTTCAAAGTAAGGAGCAGGATCCACTGTAGGCTCAGCAGAGGAGGGTGCCCTAGCAGGAGTTCTGTTGGATCGAGGCCTAGTCTGTTGAGGGTCCTCTTCCCCCTTTTTGGCATCATGCAGGTCCTCTATCATCAAGCTTATCTTTTGGAACTCTGAGGCCTGGGAGGAGGCTATCTGCTCAAGGGCCTCTGGTAGATTCTGAGTGACAGAGGTAAGGCCTTCTATGAGACCTTGCTGCTTCTGAATGGCAGAGAAGATGTCCTTGTTGTTGGCTTCAAGCAGCACCATCTTTTGATATCTGTCTTTGTCAACAGAGAGGAGAAGTTGAGCTTGATCTTGGTGAGCTCTGCACATTTCCTCGATGGAGGTCAGTTGCCTCCCAGTTCTGGCATCAGATTTCTGCAGAGCCTCAAGATTCTCAGAGATAGTGTTGATTGCCTGTCCTTGATTTAGGAGTGTCTGTTGAAAGACAGAGAGGGTTTTGTGGATACCTACCACTTCTGTTGACAGTGCATCTGTTCTGGCAGAGGAGGAGGCTATGAAATTGTTTAGTGTTTCTGTGAGGTTCTCAAAACGATCTGAGATAAACTGCATTCCAGAATTGAGATTATCATTCACATGAGCAAGGTGCCCATAGTGTTTATCATTGATCTGTATCAACTTGTCCATGCCTTGGAGGATTTGTCCACCAAAGTCTTCTGCTGATTCAACAAATTTGTTGAAGGGAATTTGATTCTGTTGTCCATCAGATGGAGGCATCTCTAGACCTCTTCCCTTAGGCAAGGGGTGATGTTCTTGGACAGAGGAGAGAGATTGGACACGCAGTTCATGCTCAAGTTGAGTCAGAGGAGGGGTCTTCTGTCTCTTAGAAGTAGCTTTGTATGACTTGCTGACCATGAATCCATCCATGTCAGAAGAGTCTTCATATGAAGAGTATATTGGTATTCTGTTCCTGATGACCTTCTTCTTCTTCCGAAAGGAGGGATTGGGGGCAGTAGAATGCCTAGAATGGCCTTGGGGTGAAGAGATGGGGGAGATAGTTGTAGGGTCAGAATCTCTGAGAAACCAGACAGGTTTAAGCTGATCTGCAGGTTGGTGTGGAGGAGGTGATTCTGGTGGAGGGGTTTGATGTTCAGACTCGGAAGATGAAGAGGATTTCTGTTGGGATGAGGGATTCTGATGCTGGGGTGAAGTTTGAAGAGGTGAGGCATGCTGTTGAGGAGGAGATGGTGGAGGTGAAGGTGAGCGGTTTCTGAAGGGAATAATTTCTCAGCAAGGTGATGCGATTTTCTGTTTGGATGAGTGAGGAGAGGTGGGGGTTTTCTGTTCAGGAGATTTAGGTTGGGGGTTTTCTGGTGGAGGGGTTTCTGTGCTGGTGGGAGGTGAGGGGATATGGGGTTCTGTTGAGATATTAACAGAAGGGGTTGGAGAGTTTACCTCAATGATGTTATCCTCATGCAAAGAAGTCCTCCACTCCTTGATATGTTCCATCATAGCTTGCCCTTCTGTCTTGGGTACAGAAGGCTCTCCTGGGTTGAAGTTGGGTTGCACAGAGTCAGTTGCCATCTTGGTAAACAGCCATTCTTCAAAGGCTTCTATTTCTCCATCTTCCATAGGTTTGATTATCTCCTCTGAGGGTGAGGAAATGAGGACAACCTTTCCTTTGTAGCTGTCCTTCTTCTTTTCAAGAACAGAATGAAGAAAGTTGAGGGCAAAGCATTTGGAGACATCATCATTCCCTACCCAATTCAGGATGGCTTCTTCTTCTGGCTCATAGTGATCAAAATATTGGATGATTTTGTGGAGGGGCCCATTCTCCATCTTCTCCATTCAAGGACCCGGGCAAACTGTCTGTCTAGCAAGGACAGATACCCTTCTTTGACAGGACTGGGGTTCTCTGTTGGAGTTGTCACCCTATTCTGTTCAGGAGATGCAACAGAGGTGGGGATCTCTGGTTCCCCCTGAATGTCTGCCACTTCCTCAGACACTGTGACCACAGGTTTAGCAACCTTCTTCTTGGGTTTTGTGATCCTCTTCCTCTTCTGTCCAGCCTTCATGGTTGGAGGAGCAACCAGTTCTGCCTTCTTGGTCTTCTTTTTCTTCTTCTTTTCAGCAGAAGGGGCTCCAGAGAGGGGTTTTTGCACCTTCTCTCCTTGTTGTCGTTTAACATCAAGCTGAAGCTGTCTCCTCAGCTCTGCCTTTATAGCTTTTTCCCTGTTTGGAGAGGCAGACAGGAAGATTACCTTGGTGTGATCCAAAGCTGTGGCCTTCCTCAAGGTTACCCCTTGTTTGAGGAGCACTTCTGAGATGAGCAGTCCATGCCCTAGCTTCCCAGAGTAGAGGCTTGTCTTGGGGTTCTTCTTCTTGATAACCTCAATCAGGGACTTTACCATAACTTGTCCCCAGTTGATGTTTACCCCATGATGTACTGCATAGAGGGCCTTGGCATTTGCAGTTGTGACATCATCAGTGGAGGTATACTTGCACCATAAACATTTGTGGAAAATGTTAATGAGCAGTTCAAATTCCTTCTTGAGCAGGTTCTTTTTGATATTAACCTTCTCTACTTCCTCACCTTTTCTGCAGAATTTCCTCTTGAATTCAGGCAGAGGGATGTCAGTATCCTCCAAGTCAAATAGAGAGGCCCTGCCTTCCTCTAGTTGAATATTGAAGACCTTGTTGATGACGTCAGCATCAATCATAACTTCTTCTCCTTGGACGATGGAGGAGATGGTTTCATCCTTGAAGGATGCGTTGAGATAGAACTCAACAGTGTCGATGTTACTGTAGGCCTCATAAGCATGAGTGATGACCTTGCTCAGTTGACACTTTGTCAGGCCGACAACAATGGTGGTCATCCTCTCCTTTTTCTCCGCGAACCTGGGTAGAACATCCAGTTCGCATCTCATTCCTGTCAGCACATTCTTGAGAAGAGTTGCCTTTTGTTCCTTGGAAAGATCAGTGAAGCTCAAGAAAGCCATGGTCGTTTTTAGCGGTTTGAGTGTTTTGGAGAGATAAGAGTTCAAAAGCTTGAGAGTAATGAAAGCAGTAGAGATTTAGGTTGGAAAGAGGGGAATATAAGGGTACGGGTTAGTGGACGTTTGAGATAATTTACGGTTCCAAGGTACCAATAAATGTAAAAAGGGGCGCAGTAAATATTATGCGGCTGGATACCGTTTTAAGGGTAAAAGGGTAAAAGACCTTTAAAAAATTTATTAGGTCACCCGGTTTTCAGAATTTTCTAAGTCCACAACCTTCTATTAGACATAAGAAGAGGTTTTCTGTAGGAAGAAAGAGAGGGTTTCTGTTACTGAGGTGTTCTGCCAGGATAGAGAACAGAAGGGGTTAACAGAGGGGGTTCTGCAACAGGTATTCTGTTAACAGAGATTTAGCAACAGAGGGCCTTCCTTTTCAACTTTCCCTTGGAATTTCATCCATCATTCCCAATTCCTCTCTCAGTTTGTTGAACCTAGCCTCAGGAAGAGGCTTTGTCAGAATATCTGCTAGCTGGTCTTCTGTTGGCACATGCTCCATTCATATGTGCTTCTTCTCAACATGATCTCTGATCTCAATGTGCTTTGTCCTGGAATGAAGAACTGGATTCTGAGTGATAGCAATGGCACTGGTGTTGTCACACAACAACTTGATCTCCTTTGCTTGAATTCCATAGTCCTTCAGTTGTTGCTTCATCCAGAGTAACTGAGCACAGCAACTCCCAGCTGTAATGTACTCAGCTTCAGCTGTACTTGTTGAGATAGAGTTCTGCTTCTTGCTAAACCAGGAAACAAGCCTTCCTCCAAGCAATTGGCAGTGACCAGAGGTGCTCTTTCTGTCTAATCTGCAACCTGCAAAATCTGAGTCAGAGTAACCAATTAGTTCAAAGTTACCTCCCTTTGGATACCATAGGCCTGCATTTGGATTTCCTTTGATGTATCTGATGATTCTCTTTGCAGCACTTAGATGGCTTTCCTTGGGCTTTGATTGGTATCTGGCACAGATTTCAACAGAAAAAGAAATGTCTGGTCTGCTTGCAGTTAGATACAATAGAGATCCTATGATTCCTCTGTATGTTGTTGCATCCACATCCTTTCCTTCATCATCTGGACCAATTCCTTGTGAAGTGTTCATGGGTATCTTTACTGAAGATTTGCCTTCCACTCCAAACTTCTTGATTAGATCTCTGGTGATTTTCCTTGGTTGATGAAGATTCCTTCTGGAATTTGTTTGACTTGAAGACCTACGAAGTAACTGAGTTCTCCCATCATACTCATTTCAAATTGACCCTGCATCACTTGTGAAAATTTCTAGCACAGTTCTGGATTAGTACTACCAAATATAGTATCATCAACATATATTTGTACTAACAGAATATGATTAGCAACAGAGATTTGAAATAGAGTTTTGTCAACCTTTCGTTTAGTAAACCCATGGTTCACTAGGAAAAGGGACAATGTGTCATACCATGCTCTGGGAGCTTGCTTAAGACCATAGAGGGCCTTTTTAAGCTTGTAGACACAAGAGGATTGAGTAGGAATGACAAAACCTGGTGGTTGTTCCACATAAACTTCTTCTTCAAGATCTCCATTTAGAAATGCACTCTTGACATCCATCTGGTAGACCTTGATGTTGTTGTAAGCAGCATAAGCTAGAAAGATTCTGATGGCTTCAAGTCTGGCAACTGGTGCAAAGGTCTCATCAAAATCAATTCCTTCTTCTTGGCAATAACCTTTTGCTACCAGCCTTGCTTTATTCCTTACAATGTTGCCATCTTCATCAGCCTTGTTCTTGAACACCCATTTGGTTCCAATGACATTCTGGTGCTTTGGCCTAGGAACAAGTTCCCATACTTTGTTCCTTTCAAACTGAGTAAGCTCTTCTTGCATAGCATTGATCCAATCTGAGTCTGCAAGAGCTTCTTCAACAGTCATAGGTTCCATTTGAGATATATAGCAGGCAAACATTGCTTCTCTTCTTGATGTGGATCTGGTTTGAACTCCACTTCTGATTTGACCAATCACTTGGTCAGGGGGATGATCTCTTAACCATGTTAGGTCAGGTTCTGTCAGCTGCTGTCTTGGTCTCTCTGGTTCCTCGTCTTCAGAGTCTTCATCTTCATTCAACAGAAGGGGGTTTGGTGCAGGTGTTGGAAATGCAGGGTTATCTGCTACCTCTTCTGTTGGTTCTGGTGTTCTGTCTTCTATGCTGACTTCCTTGAGGATCTCTGTTACCTCTTTAACAGAGATGCTTTCATCAAACTTCACATGTATGGATTCTTCAACATGTAGGGTCCTTCTGTTGAGTACTCTATAGACTTTACTGGTGTTTGAATAGCCTATAAAGACTCCTTCATCAGCCTTCTCTTGAAAGACTTTCAGATGCTCCTTTCCATTGTTAAGAATGTAGCACTTGCATCCAAATACATGAAAGTAGCTGATGTTTGGTTTTCTTCCTTTCCAGAGTTCATAAGGGGTCTTCTGGTGATTCTTGTTGATCATGCTTCTGTTCTGAGTATAGCATGCAGTGTTGATTGCTTCAGCTCAATATCTCATAGGTAGTCCAGATTCTGCAATCATTATTCTTGCAGCTTCTTTTAAGGTTCTGTTCCTTCTTTCTGCTACACCATTCTGTTGAGGAGTTCTGGCGGCATAGAGTTGATGAAAGGTTCCATTTTGATCACAGAAGTCCTTTATGACTTGGTTGACAAATTCAGTTCCTCTGTCAGACCTGATTGTCTTAACCTTCAAGTTCTTCTCAGTCTGAAGTTGCTTTAATAGAGATGGCAACTTCTGAAGAGTTTCATTTTTCTTTGATAGAAAGATAGTCCATGTATATCTGGAATAGTCATCAACCATGACTAGGGTATATTTCTTGCCACCAACGCTTGGAGTTTCAACAGGTCCAAATAAATCCATGTGGATACGATTTAGAGGACTTGTAGAAAGATCTCCAGCAATGGGTTTGAACGAGTTCTTCTGTTGCTTTCCCTTCTGGCATGCACTGCAGAGGGTCTCCTTCTTGTACACAATGTCTGGTAGCCCTTCTACAATGTGTTCTCTGGCCAGTTTGTTGATTGTTTTGAAGTTCAGATGGCTAAGCTTCTTGTGCCAGTCCCAGCTTAGTTTTGAATCTCCCTTTGCTATCAGGCAAACTCCATCCTTTGCTGTGTTCCAATCAACTACATAGATGTTCTTCTTCCTTGATGCTGTAAGAACCACTTCCTTTGTTGTCTCATGTTTCACATAGCAGAAGTCCTTTGTGAATTCAACAGTGTAGCCTTTGTCACAGAATTGGCTAGCACTTAGCAAGTTGAACTTCAGTCCTTTGACATATGAGACATCATCAATGACTATCTGGTTCTTGATCAGCTCCCCTCTTCCTTTTGTTTGACCTTCTTTATCATTACCTCCAAAGGTAACTCTAGGTCCTTTGCATTTCTGAAACTCAGTTAGGCAACTTCTGTCACCTGTCATGTGCCTGGAGCATCCACTATCAATAAACCATTCTTGTTCAGAGATAGCTCCAGCACACAGTTCCTGCAAAATTAAAAGAAAGATTTAGGTACCCAAGCAATGCTGGGTCCTGGGGGGTCATGGAGTCTGGGTAGTTGGTACCATTTTGGTCTCATCAAGTGAAACCTTGGTGGGTGGTACCCATTGTCTACCTGGTAGTTATAGTAAACTGAAGTGTGATTCACTTTGGGCAGATGCTTGTGAGGGTCATGCTTCCTGTTTACATACTTTTGCATAGCTTTCTTTGTTGGAAAGAAGTCCCATATACTATCAAGAGCAGAGGGACGGTTAGCCTTGGGCTTCTGAAGTTGACCAGCCAACCTCTTCTGCCTGAAGTTAACTCTCTCTTGATATTTGCCCTTCTGGTGATCATTTCTGGCACGATTGACATGAGGTTGTCTGTCAATGAATGGTCTCTTATTTTTGTTATCTTGAAAACCTTTTCTGTTGTTAGGTTTTCTTCCAGGTTCATTATTTTTCAAAAAGGGTTTCTGTTGAACCTTTATCTTTCCCTTTTCTGGTCTGACTTCCTCATGAACAACCTTGGTGCCAGATACACTAGCTTGACAAATGGGGCTAGAATTCAGTGGCACTATGACCTTATCTGCCTTAGCAACACAGGTGCTAGGCATTACAGAAGGCTCACATGATTCTGTTGAGCCATAACCAAGACCAAAACCGGTGCCAATCTGTTGATCAAGTACAATCTTTTCCATGGAAGACTGGGCCTTCTGGTAAGCTTTGTACTTAATCTCGAGAGGCTCTATTTCTCTTATTCTCTTGAGAAGAGAAACATTTTCAGTCTCCAGTTGATCTCTTTCCTTAATTAGAAGATTGATTTTGATCTCAACCTCCTTCTTTAAGTCAAGAATTTCAGCTTTTAACTTACTGTTTTCTTCTGTTACAGAAGAATAAGTGGCTTGTATGGCCTTAAACTCTTCCCAAAATTCTGACATTGAATCAGAATCAAAAGCTAAGCCTACCGAAGAAAAATTAGACTCAGAAGTAGAGGTTACCTCATCATCAGAATGAGCCATGAGGCAAAGGTCTTCTGTCTCAGTATCAAGGCAACAGAAGGCCTCATCAGAATCTGAGTCAGAACTGGATTCTGTTTCTGACAGAGGGTCTTTCTCAAGCTGTTCTGTCACAAGTGCCTTTCTCCTTCTGGAGTTGTCTTCATACTTCTTCTTATCTCCATCATGCCCTTGTTTCTTGGACACTCTAGGATGTGGACATTCTGCATTGAAATGTCCAGGTTGTCTGCAGTTGTAACAGAGAAGCTCACCACTGCTTTCTGTTGTTTTGACCTTCTGGTATGGCTTTCTGTTGAATGATGGACTCCTTCCATCTTTGGGATTCTTCATAAACTTCTTGAATCTCCTAGCAAAAGCAGTCATATATTCATCAGATAAAAGTACTGAAGGGTCAAAATCATTTACCTTTGATGTGCTGGCAGTGAGGGCTGTAGAGGTTCTCTCTTCTTGTACATCTTCCTTTTCTTCAATCATCTCGAACTCATGAGCTTTGAGATCAGAAATGAGCTTATCAGTGGGATAAGTCTTTACATCCTTGCTGGCTTGGACAGCAACCACCTTCATCTTCCATGCTGAGGGAAGACCCCTCAACACCTTCAGGTTGATCTCCTTGGTGGTGAATTCCTTGCCAAGCTCCTCACTCTCCAGTGAGAGTGAGGAGCCTGTCATACATCTTGGAGATGCTTTCACCGGGGAGAAGTTTGAAGTCATCAAACTTCTTGTTGGCTATTGTCAGCTTGTTGTCCTTCTCTTGCTCATCACCAGCTCCAATGAGCTCAAGAGTATCCCAGATTTCCTTTGCAGTTTTGCACTTCTTTATCCTGTTGAAGTACCTATCATCAATGGACTTGTAGAGGATGTCCTTAGCAATATTGTCCAGGTTGTATTTTCTTCTCTCTTCAGTGGTCCATTCTGACTTGGCTTTACTGATCATCTGGGGTCTGGTGTTGTCAATGGCATGTTCTGGGTTGACCTTCTGGAAGCTTGTGAAGGGTCCTATGTCAAGAACTTCCCACATCTCATCATGAAGAGCACAAAGATGTGCCTTCATCCGGATCCTCCAGTCATCAAACTTAAGATCTGAAAACATAAGAATCTTGGACAAAGAGTGATCCATTATATCAGATAAAAATGAGGACAATAACAGAAAAACAAGTGGATCTTTGTTCAGCAAATAACCTATGAGATTATTAGAACAAGGAGGCTTTGATACCACTTGTTGGTCCCGGTTGTACTGGATACAGTCTAGAGGGGGGGGGGGGGGTGAATAGACTGTATTGGTTTTTAGCTTTTTAAACTAAGTACCAGATTTTATAGAATAGCCTGTTCTGTTGGCAGAACAGACTAGCAGCGGATGGGGTTCTGGTAGGGGGTTCTGTTGATTTAGCCTCAGAGAAGCAAAGGCAGAAGGCCTTCTGTTAACTCGTAGGACAAGTTCTGCTGAACACAGATACCAAGTCTAAGGAGTTAGACAGTTCTATCTAAGTGCAAATCTTAAAGCAGTAAGTAAATGACACCAGGGATTTTTATAGTGGTTCAAGGAACAACTTGTTCCTCTAGTCCACTGTTCCACTAAGCTGTAAAGACTTCCGTTTACAATGCCTTAGCCCTATCACTTAAGAAGCTCTCCACGTCTTCTTCAAGTGTAGATGTCTCCTTGGATGCACTTCCAGCTTCCCTAAGTTTGGTCATTTCACTGAGCTTCCCAGAAGTATCACCACTTCACAGCTCCAGATACTAGGACGTCCTTCTTGTGAAAGAAGAGGTTCTATTTAGAACAGGGGTTCCTCCAACTGGCTTCGTTACAAAGAATTTGTATGTGATGAGCTTGAAGGGTTGAAGAACACTTGGAACTTTGCTTGAGTTGGAAAAAGTATTTTTCCAACTTCTGCCTTCTCTTGTAGAGGATGATGAGGTGTTAATCTCAAGGAGGCTTTTTGCTTTTAAGCGTTTGAATTTCTTGTATGCAGAGTTGTAGCAATGGTTAGCAAAAATTGCAAAGTTATCCGGTTGTTCTTCGTAGTGTATCTTTTATACTGAGGTTGTCTTCCCGTTGGAGGAGAAGGAGGACAACTGCATTAAATGAGCGAGCAGTTGACTTGACCAGTTGAACCCGGTAGAGTTGGCGGGTTACTATTTTGGGATAAAGTAATTCTGACATTGCGGCCAATCATCTGCAATTACTCTACGGAGCATGGGGAGCATTAAATGAGCATTTAATGCACGCACTGTAGCTTTTCCGTTCAATACTCCTAGCCGTTGAAGGAATCTTTCAGTTGATTTCCCGGCTTTGTGGAATTCTTCTAAGTGTCAGACCTTCTGGTGTCTTTAACTGAGAGTTGATCAGAGGAGGTCTGGAGCACTTCTGTTGAGAGTATATCCAACAGAGAACCAGGAGGGTTTCTGTCAGAGTAAAGGCTAACAGAGACCCTGAGGTCTTCTGTTCTGAAGCAGAGAACCAAAGGTCCTCTGTTTGACAATGCCTTAGAAGGGTCTTCTGCTCTTGGAGCCCTTCTACTCAGGAGGTCTTCTGCTCTGAAGGCATTCTGCCAAGTCGATTAAACTAAGAACTTTACAAATGAAAATTCTAATACATTAAGTCTAAAGAGGGGTACTCTAAAATCCTAATGAAACTAGCATCATCAAAATCTAAATACAAATATTCCTTACAAGTATACCTTAGGAAAATAGCCTAAAATCGATCGAGTATACCTCGAATCTGGTATTTCACACATACTCGATCGGGTACCATGTATATACCCGATCGAGTACCCAAGCCCCATCCCAAAAGCCTAGAAATACACCCCCTTTCCTTCACAATTGAACACCAATTCCTACACACCTCTAAGCTCAGTCTAGAATAGTTCTTTCTTTATATTTTTCATCATGTTTAGTCTCCAAATGAGGAGCTAAACTCTTCCATCTTGGTTTTGCTACTTTGAAGCTTAATGAATTTGTAAGTTGTGAGTTATTTGCTTTAATCTTCTTCCTTGAATATTAATTCTTCCTTTAAATAACTATTGCTATATCAATGTTGGGAAGTGTTACTAAGATGACAATTAGTTAACATCTTGACATTAGTTATAGTAATAGTGTTGGTCCCGTTTGTAATAGGAACAATCTAGAGGGGGGGGGGGGGGGGTGAATAGACTGTTCAGAAATTTAAACTTTTCTCCAAGTCAAGTCTGACTTAACAGAGATGGTCGAAATCTGGTGACAGAGATGGTCAAGTTCTGATGGCAGGACTAGACCAGGCAGCGGATAAGTTTCTGTCCGGGTAGCCTCTAGGAGAAAGCTAAGGCAAAATGCCTTTCTGATAACTCTGAAGGAAGATCTGCTGGACACAGATTCCAACCTAAAGAGTTAGTCAGTAGAACCTTAAGTGCAGAAAGTAAAAGCTGAAAGTAAATGACACCGGGGTTTTTATAGTGGTTCAAGGAACAACTCGTTCCTCTAGTCCACTGTTCCACTAAGCTTGCAAAAACGACAGTTTACAACGCCTTAGTCCCTAGAACTTAAGAAGCACTCCTCGTCTTCTTCAAGTCTAGTTGCCACCCGGGATGCAGTCCTGCTTCCTGATGGCTGGTCTCGTTTCACTGAGTCTCTTGAAGTATCTCCACTTCACTTACTCCAGCTAATTTGAGACGTCCCTTCTTTTTCAAGAAGTGTTTGATATAGAGTCAGTTTTCTCCAACGTTGCTTCTTCACAAAAGATGAGTATATGAAGTTCTCGAAGTGTTGAAGAACTGAGTAACTTTGCCTTTTCTAGTTGGATGAAGGATAGGAATATTTATCTTCCAACTGTGGCCTTTTCTTGTTAGAAATGGAGTTTTTATCTCAAGAAAGTTGTTCACGCAAATCTATCTTGGTAAAGGTTATGGCAAAAGTTATTTTTCTTAGTTCTCCAGAGTGTATCTTATATACTGGGAGCGGTCTTCCCGTTGGAGTGTAGAAGACAGCTTCATTAAATGCATGTACTGTTGACTTGACCGTTTGGTCCTCCGACTTGCTATTTTGGGGGCGCAAAGATATTCGCATGGTCAATCATCAGCTTTAAATATCTCTTCGTACGTACATCATTAAATGTGCATTTAATGCGTGTACAGTGCCATGCTTCCGTTGTAAGGTTCGTAACCGTTAGAGGATTTCCCGTTAGTTTAACGACCGTTAGAAGGGCTTTCGGATTCTGATGATACTTACCAGAGTCTCAAGAGGTTCTCTGGTCCAGTCTCTAAAGTCCGTCTCTGGTGCTAACTCTGGTATCTTTCTGATAACTAGTTTCTTATAGCTTCTCTGGTGAGCAACTCTGGGAGCAACTCTGGTAGAAGCAAGATGGAACTCTGGCAGGCAGACTAAGCTAAAACTTACAAAAGAAATTCTAATACACAATTTCTAATGGGGTACTTTCAAATTCTAATTAATCCTAGCATCATCAAAATCTAAATACATTTATTCCTTACAATTTCCCCCTTTTTGATGATGCCAAAACCCTTTAACTATTTCCAGAGAAGTGCCTTTCACCATAAAAAATATAAAGTTAAAAACTTTTCATTAGAATCTTGGTGGGCAACTTTAGCAAAGGAAAATAGTAAGAGTACGATACAGTCAGATAGCAATAATCAAGTATGATAACAGAAAATACACAAGAAAGTAAATGAGAACAGATATTTGAAAAGAGCCAATCAAACAGAGAGGCAGAGAAGGTATCTTATTAAACTGTTAGAGAAAGTACAGCATTACAGAGTTAGATAAAGAGAGTTAGAGATCTTCTTCATCTACCTGTGGTCCTGCTCTGTCAATCCTTTCAAGTTCAGCATTTACCTTCGCTCTGATTGAGGCTAAATCCCTAGGATTCTGATAGTCAGCCCAATGAGGTGCAAGTTTGCAATCCAGATAGTTTCTGACAGCTTCAGCGGAATTCTTGCCATTCAGAATTTTCATTCCGTACCACATCTCAGCTTCTTCTATCGAACCACCATGGTTGATCTGGACAAGTCCATCACTGTCCATGAACAGATTCTCTCTTTGAAGAGGGGTCATCACTTTTCTCATTTGTTCAAACTGAACTCTGTCTGGCCTTGACAGACCACTCTTCATCCAATCAGTGAATGAAAAGGATGAAGACTTCTTCTTTGAGCTTCTGGGAGGAGGAGGAGGAGGTCTGGTGCCTGTAGCAGCTAGCCTTTTCTTTCTGGTAGCATCAAAATAAGGAGCAGGATCAACAGAGGAGGGTTCTCTGATAGAAAGGGTTCTGGTGCTGGTGCCTTCTCTGGTATCTTCCCCCTTTTTGGCATCACAAAGATCACCAAGGAGAAGTTCAATCTTGGAAAACTCAGAGGCTTGAGCATCTCTGATTTCATCAAGGGTTTCTGGCAGTGTCTGAGTGACAGAGGTAAGACCTTCAATCAGGCTTTGTTGCTTGTCTACTGCAGATTGTAGATCTCTGGTGCTGACCTCTAGAAGCACCATCTTCTGGTACCTTTCTCTGTCAGATTTGAGAAGAGCCAGGCCTTGCTCTTGATGTTCCTTGCAGAGAGAATGTAAGATGTTGAGTTTCTGGGAGGAACTATCAGCAGATTTCTGAAGATTGTGAACAGATTCTGAGATCCTGTTGATTGTCTGATTCTGGGCAAGCAGAGCTTGAGAGTGAGAGTGGAGAACAGAGTTGAGTCCACTAACATCTCTGGAGACAGAATCAATCCTTGAGTTAGAGGAATGCATGAAGGTGTGCAAATTTTCTGTGAGAGCAACAACTTTATCTGACAGGTGTTGAAAACCTATAGTGATTTGCAGATTGGTATGGGTGAGTTCCTCATGTTGTTTGTCATTTAATTCAATAATCTTGCTCAGATCTTGAACCAATATTCCACCAAAAGCTTCAGCAGACTTCACAAACTGGGTGAAGGGGATTTTGGATTCTTCAGGTGTAAAATCAGGCGTTTCCAATCCTCTGCCTTTTGGTAAGGGAGGAGCTCTGTTGGATGGTGGAGGGGAAGGAACTCTGGGGGGTGTCCTTCTCCTTTTGGAGGTTTCATCAGCAGCAATGGAGGAGGTGAGGAATCCATCATTGTCACTAGATGAGGAGGGAACCCTGAAGATAGGTTTCTTTTTGGGTGTAGATGCTGCAGAATGATGTGAGGATCTCTGAGGTGAGGCAGACTTGGATGCAGATGAAGGGTTCTGGTGCTGAGGTGGAGAGTGAATGGGTGAGGCATGCTGTTGAGGGGGGGATAGTGGAGGTGAGGGTGAACGGTTTCTGAAAGGGACAATTGCTCTGCAGGGAGATGCAATTTTTTGTTTGGGTGAAGAAGGTCTTGAGTTGGGTTTCTGGTGAGATGGTGTTCTGGTGGAAGGTGGGGTTTTCTGTTCTGGTGAAGGGGTTTTCTGTTCTGGTGAAGGGGTTTTCTGGTGAAGTGGGGATGAAGGTTTAGATGGAGATTTGGAGGGTGAGGGTAGAGTAATAGGAGATTGGGGAGGGGAAGGAGGAGGTGTAGGAATTACCTCAAGTACAATTTCGGAGTACACAGATTCTCTCCACTCCTTGATCAGCTGCTCCATGGTAATAGCAATGTCATTCGCAGTGGATGGCTCTCCTTCCTCAAGAGCACTATGGCGAAATTTGATCATTGACTCTTTCCTTTTCTTCTCCATCAGCCAAGCATCAAAAGTTTCCATTTCTTCTTCTTCTAAGGCTCTGACATGCCTTTCTGGAGATAGGTCAGATGTGGGAGCTTTACCTTGATATCTGTCTTTCTTCTTTTGTAGCACAGAAATCAGAAAGGTAAGGTTGAAGCACTTTGATACATCATCTGTGCCTACCCAGTGAAGAACAGCAGCTTCTTCTTCTTCATAGGCATCAAAGAATTGGATGATTTGTTGAAGAGGACCCATTCTCCATCTTCTCCAAGCTAGAACTCTGTCAAACTGCTTTTGCAGAATGATGTTGAAGTCTGTTTCTTGGTCCATTTCTGGTGAGGCTTCACGTTCTGGTGAGAGAGCAGAGTTGGGCAACTCTGGTGCATAATGTTGGTGAGTTTCTGGTAGAGTGCCAGATTCTAGTGCAAGTTCCCCCTGAATTGCTGAATCTTTGGCAGGTGAGACTACTTTGGTCTTCCTCTTCTTCTGCCTTGGTTTAGTGCTAGAGTTGTCAGAATCACCACTTAGCACAACCATCTTTCTTCTCCTCTTCTGCTTCAGTTTTCTGGCAGCAGATTTCTTGGTTGCCTTTGGGGAGGGCATCTCTGGTGCAGCCTCCTCTGCTGTTTCCTTCTCTGGTAGTGACAGATTGTCACTCTTCTTCTTCTGTCTAACCTCCCTTACAACCTGTGACTGCTCAGGTTGTTTGGGCTTTCTGGCAATTTTCTTTGCAGGTTTGGCCTTGGCAGCCTGTTCTTCCCTTTTTCTTTCCAGTCTTTCCTCTCTCCTAAGTTCAGAAGAGATGGCAATGTTGAATTTTGGAGAGGCTGTGAGGAAGATGGTCTTGGTGTGGTCAACTGGGATAGGATCCCTGAGTTGAACTTCTTTTGCAGCAAGGATGGCAGAGATAAGAAGGCCATGTCCCATCTTGGTTGAGTAAAGACCTGTCTCAGAGTCTTTCTTCTTGATGAATTCAGTTATAGAGCCAAAAGTTACCTCTCCCCAGTTGATATTCATGCCATGGTGCACTGCAAAGATTGCCTTGGCATTGTTTGTGTTCATCTCATCAGTTGAGGCTGTTTTGCACCATAAGCAACGGTGCAGAATGGTGACAAGCTTCTCATAGTCCTTCTTGAGTTGAAATTTCTTCATGTAGAGTTTATCCAGTCCGGCAGCCTCCGGACGGCAGTAAGTCTGGACAAAGCCTTCAGTGGAGACTTCCACTGATTCAAGAGCAATGAGATTGTTGGATTCTGGGTCTTGGGAGTCAAGTTGAACTCCAAAGAATTCATTCAGTGCATCTGCATTCAAGAAGATGTGTTGACCCTGTACGGATGAGTGAACTCCAGTCCTGGAGATGGTGGCGTTGAGGTAGAACTCAGCCACATCTTTGATGCTGAAATGCTCATAGGGATGAGCAACAACCTTAGATAACTGTGAATCAGTCATCCCTTGGATGATCTTCGTCATCCTCTTTTGATTTTCTGCCAGGAGGGGTAGAGAGGACATGTCAACTTTCATGCCGGATACTACGTTGGCAATGAGAGTTTTTGCTTCCTCCTTAGAAAGGTCGTTGATGCTCAGGAAGTTCATCTTGAGTGACGGTTAAGAAAATTTCTGGGTATTGGAAAGTTTTTGGGATCTGAGAGCTTTGAATGCTAGAGCAGTTTAAGAGAGAAGAAGTTGCAGTAGGGATTTGGGTCGAAGACGGTGGATATAAAGGAGTTAGGAATAGTGGACGTTTGGTATATTGGCAGTTTCGAGGCAGCATTTAAAGAAATGCGGGCGGAAACGTTTCCGTTAGAAGAGTAACGATCAGGGGTATTTTGGTAAAAGACTGTTTCAATTAATTAGGTCTAGCCCGTACCTCGAAATATTGTTAAGTCCACTTCCGTATCTGTTGTCTTCGGTTGAGGAACTCTGGTCAAAGAAGAGGAGGTTCTCTGATGTGAGATTCTGATGACCAGAGATAGTGGATCTCTGATCCGAGTTTCTGGTGCAGAAGAAGGAAGTTCTGGTTCAGTGAATCTCTGGTTCATGCATCTCTGGGAAGATCATCCATCATTCCCAATTCTTCCCTAAGCTTGTTAAACCTTGCCTCAGGTAAAGGCTTGGTTAGGATGTCTGCAAGTTGATCTTCTGTAGGTACATGCTCCATACAGATATGCTTCTTTTCAACATGATCTTTGATGAAGTGATGTCTGATCTCAATGTGCTTTGTCCTGGAGTGAAGAACTGGATTCTGAGTGATAGCAATGGCACTAGTGTTGTCACACAACAGCTTGATCTCCTTTGCTTGAATTCCATAGTCCTTCAGTTGTTGCTTCATCCAGAGTAGTTGAGCACAGCAACTCCCAGCTGCAATGTATTCAGCCTCAGCTGTACTTGTTGAGATGGAGTTCTGCTTCTTGCTAAACCAGGAAACAAGCCTTCCTCCTAGCAATTGGCAGTGACCAGAGGTGCTTTTTCTGTCTAGTCTGCAACCTGCAAAATCTGAGTCAGAATAACCAATTAGTTCAAAGTTACCTCCTTTGGGATACCATAAGCCTGCATTTGGATTTCCTTTGATGTATCTGATGATTCTCTTTGCAGCACTTAGATGGCTTTCCTTGGGCTTTGATTGGTATCTGGCACAGATTCCAACAGAGAACGAGATATCTGGTCTGCTTGCAGTTAGATACAACAGAGATCCAATGATCCCTCTGTATGTTGTTGCATCTACATCTTTTCCTTCATCATCTGGACCAATCCCTTGTGAAGTGTTCATGGGAATCTTCACTGATGATTTGCCTTCCACTCCAAACTTCTTGATTAGATCTCTGGTGTACTTCCCTTGATTGATAAAGATCCCTTCTGGAACTTGTTTGACTTGAAGTCCTAGGAAGTAACTGAGTTCTCCCATCATACTCATTTCAAATTGACTCTGCATCACTTGAGAAAATTTCTTGCATAATTCTAGATTAGTACTTCCAAATATAATGTCATCAACATATATTTGTACTAACAGAATATGATTAGCAACAAAGATATGAAATAGAGTTTTGTCAACCTTTCCTTTAGTAAACCCATGGTTCACTAGGAAAAGAGACAATGTGTCATACCAGGCTCTGGGAGCTTGCTTAAGACCATAGAGGGCCTTTTTAAGATTGTAGACACAAGAAGATTGAGTAGGAATGACAAAACCTGGTGGTTGTTCCACATAAACTTCTTCTTCAAGATCTCCATTCAGAAATGCACTCTTGACATCCATCTGGTAGACCTTGATGTTGTTGTAGGCAGCATAGGCTAGAAAGATTCTGATGGCTTCAAGTCTGGCAACTGGTGCAAAGGTCTCATCAAAATCTATTCCTTCTTCTTGACAGTATCCTTTAGCTACTAGCCTTGCTTTGTTCCTTACAATGTTGCCGTCTTCATCTGCTTTGTTCTTGAATACCCATTTGGTTTCAATGACATTCTGGTGCTTTGGCCTAGGAACAAGTTCCCACACTTTGTTCCTCTCAAACTGAGTGAGCTCTTCTTGCATAGCATTGATCCAATCTGAGTCTGCAAGAGCTTCTTCAACTGTCATAGGTTCCATCTGAGATATGTAGCAGGCAATCATTGCTTCTCTCCTTGATGTGGATCTGGTTTGGACTCCACTTCTGATTTGTCCAATTACATGATTAGGAGGATGATCTCTTAACCAAGTAAGATCAGGTTCTGATAGGGGTTGCCTTCGATTCTCTTGTTCTTCCTCTGATTCTTCATCACTATCCTTGCTTTGCAGAATGGGATTCTGATGATTCATTGGTATGGCAGAGTTGGTCAGCAACTCTGGTGTATCTATCTCTGGTGGATCCAGTTTTGGAGATTCTTTGAGATTCCCTTTCTCCAAGTTTTCAGTTATGCTCTCAACAGAGTTGAGATCATCAAACTTGACATGAATCGATTCTTCAACAAGTAAAGTTCTCTTGTTGAGTATTCTGTAGGCTTTGCTGGTGCCAGAGTAGCCTAAGAATGCTCCTTCATCAGCTTTTTCTTGAAACACCTTGAGGTGATCCTTCCCATTGTTGAGTATATAGCATTTGCATCCAAATGCATGAAAGTAGCTGATGTTGGGTTTTCGTCCTTTCCATAATTCATAAGGAGTTTTCTGATGAGTCTTGTGAATCATGCTCCTGTTCTGGGTGTAACATGCAGTATTGATTGCTTCAGCCCAGTATCTGTAGGGTAGACCTGATTCAGCAATCATGGTCCTTGCAGCTTCCTTTAATGTTCTATTTCTTCTTTCTGCAATTCCATTCTGTTGAGGAGTTCTGGCTGCAGAGAGTTGATGCATTGTACCATTCTGGTCACAGATATCCTGAATGACCTTGTTGACGAACTCTGTTCCTCTGTCGGATCTGATGGCTTTGACTTTCTGATTCTGCTCATTCTGTAATAGCTTTAGCAGAGATGGCAGTTTCTGCAGAGTTTCATTTTTCTTGGTCAGAAAAATAGTCCATGTGAATCTGGAGTAGTCATCCACCATGACTAAGGTGTATCTCTTGCCACCAACACTTGGAGTTTCCACTGGTCCAAATAAATCCATGTGAATTAGATTCAGGGGACCAGTAGATAGGTTTCCAGCAATGGGTTTGAAGGAATTCTTCACTTGTTTTCCTTTCTGACATGCACTGCATAGATTCTCCTTTTTGTATACAAGGTTGGGTAGACCTTCAACAATGTGATCCCTTGCCAGTTTGTTGATTGTTTTGAAATTCAAGTGACTCAGTTTCTTGTGCCATTCCCAACTGAGTTTTGAATCTCCTTTGGCTATCAGGCAAATTCCATCTCTGGCAGTTGACCAATCAACCACATAGATGTTTTTCTTTCTTGTTGCTGTTAGAACCACTTCTTTAGTTGTCTCATGCTTGACAGAACATCCTTCCTTGGAGAATTCAACTGTGTAGCCTTTGTCACAGAATTGGCTAGCACTCAGCAAGTTGAATTTCAATCCCTTGACATAAGAGACATCATCAATGATTATCTGGTTCTTTATCAGCTTCCCTCTTCCTTTTGTCTGGCCATCTTTATCATTACCTCCAAAGGTAACTCTGGGCCCTCTGACTTTCTGGAACTCTGTTAGGCAACTCTTGTCACCTGTCATGTGCCTGGAGCATCCACTATCAATGTACCAATCTTGCTCAGAGATGGCTCCAGCACACAGTTCCTACAAAATTAAAAGGAAGATTTAGGTACCCAAGCAATGTTGGGTCCTAGGGGGTTATGCAGTCTTGGCAGCCGGTACCACTTTGGTCTCATCAAGTGAAACCTTGGTGGGTGGTACCCATTGTCCACCTGGTAGTCATAGTAAACGGAAGTGTGATTCACTTTGGGCAGATGCTTGTGAGGATCATGCTTCCGGTTTACATACTTCTGCATAGCCTTTTTAGTTGGGTAGAAGTCCCATATACTATCAAGATCAGAGGAGCGATTAACTTTGGGCTTCTTAAGTTGACCAGCCAACCTTTTCTGTCTAAAGTTAATTTTCTCTTGATATCTGCCTTTCTGGTGATAATCTCTGACGCGATTATCATGAGTTTGTCTGTTATGGTTCTGTCTTTGATTTCTGATATTCTGAAAATCTTTCCTGTTGTTAGTTCTTCTGCCAGTTTCATTAACTTTTAAAATGGGTTTCTGTTGAACCTTTATCTTTTCCCTTTCTGGTCTGACATTCTCATGAATAACCTTGGTGCCAGATACACCAGCCTGACAAATGGGCCTAGAAATCAGTGGCTCTATGACCTTATCTGCCTTAGCAACTCTGGTGCTAGACATTACAGAAGGCTCACCTGATTCTGTTGAGCCATAACCAAGACCAAAACCAGTGCCAATTTGTTGGTCAAGTATAATCTTTTCCATAGAAGACTGGGCCTTCTGGTAAGCTTTGTACTTAATCTCAAGAGGCTCCATCTTTCTTATTTTCTTTAGAAGAGAAACATTTTCAGCTTCCAACTGATCTCTTTCCTCAATCAGAAGATTGATTTTGATCTCAACCTCCTTTCTTAAGTCAAGGATCTCAGCCTTAAGCTTACTGTTTTCTTCTTTAACAGAAGAATAAGTGGTTTGTATGGCTTGAAACTCTTCCCAAAATTCTGACATTGAATCAGAATCAAAGGCTCTGCCTACCGAAGAAAAACTAGAGTTGGAAGTAGAAGATACCTCATCATCAGATTGACCCATAAGACATAGGTCTTCAGTTTCTGTGTCCAGGCAACAGAATGCTTCATCAGATTCTGATTCCGAGCTGGACTCTGTCTCAGAGAGGGGGTCCTTCTCTGGTTGTTCAGTGATGAGTGCTTTCTTTCTTCGGTGTTCGTACTTCTTTTCTCCTTCCTGGCCTTGCCTTTTGGAGACTATGGGGTGTGGACAGTTGACTTTGAAGTGCCCTGGTTGTCTGCAGTTGTAGCAGAGAAGCTCTCCACTACTTTCTGATGGTTTGGACTTCTGGTGTGGCTTTCTGCTAGAGTGTGGACTTCTGCTATCCTTTGGCTTCAGAAATTTCCTGAACTTCCTAGCAAAAGCCGCCATATATTCGTCAGTTAAAAGAATAGAAGGGTCAAAATTATTTACCTGAGAGGTGCTGGCAGTGAGGGCAGTAGTTGTTCTGTCCTCAACTTCTTCTTTCTCTTCTTCATTCATCTCAAACTCATAAGACTTGAGATCAGAGATGAGTTTCTCAGTGCTGTAGGTTCTGAGGTCCTTGCTATCTCTCATGGCAGTGACCTTCATCTTCCATGGTGAAGGTAAACCTCTAAGAACCTTCAGATTAATTTCCTTGGGAGTAAGCTCCTTCCCAAGTTCTGATATCTCAGCAGTGAGGGTGAGCAAGCGTGCATACATCTCAGCTATGCATTCTTTGGGTAGAAGTTTGAAATCTTCAAACTTCTTCATGGCAATAGTGAGTTTGTTGTCCTTTTCTTGCTCATCTCCAGCTCCTATCAGGGTGAGAGTATCCCAGATCTCCTTGGCAGATTTGCACTTCTTGATCCTGGTGAAGTACTTGTCATCAATGGCCTTGTAGAGGATATCCTTGGCAATGTTGTCAAGGTTGTACTTTCTCCTTTCTTCATTAGACCATTCATGGCGCAGTTTTGTGATCATCTGGGGTTGACCACTACCAGTGATGTATTCAGGGTTGACCTTGGTGAACTCTGTGAAAGGTCCTGCATCAAGTACTTCCCACATTTCGTCATGGAGTGCGCAGAGGTGAGCTTTCATGCGGATCCTCCAATCATCAAACTTTGTTACTGAGAACATAAGATTCTTTGAAAGAGTGTTATCCATAATATGAGATTAAAGAGGCTAAAACAAGTGGATCTCTTGTTTAGTAAGTAACCTAAAAGATTACAAGAACAAGGAGGCTCTGATACCACTTGTTGGTCCCGTTTGTAATAGGAACAATCTAGAGGGGGGGGGGGGGGATGAATAGACTGTTCAGAAATTTAAACTTTTCTCCAAGTCAAGTCTGACTTAACAGAGATGGTCGAAATCTGGTGACAGAGATGGTCAAGTTCTGATGGCAGGACTAGACCAGGCAGCGGATAAGTTTCTGTCCGGGTAGCCTCTAGGAGAAAGCTAAGGCAAAATGCCTTTCTGATAACTCTGAAGGAAGATCTGCTGGACACAGATTCCAACCTAAAGAGTTAGTCAGTAGAACCTTAAGTGCAGAAAGTAAAAGCTGAAAGTAAATGACACCGGGGTTTTTATAGTGGTTCAAGGAACAACTCGTTCCTCTAGTCCACTGTTCCACTAAGCTTGCAAAAACGACAGTTTACAACGCCTTAGTCCCTAGAACTTAAGAAGCACTCCTCGTCTTCTTCAAGTCTACTTGCCACCCGGGATGCAGTCCTGCTTCCTGATGGCTGGTCTCGTTTCACTGAGTCTCTTGAAGTATCTCCACTTCACTTACTCCAGCTAATTTGAGACGTCCCTTCTTTTTCAAGAAGTGTTTGATATAGAGTCAGTTTTCTCCAACGTTGCTTCTTCACAAAAGATGAGTATATGAAGTTCTCGAAGTGTTGAAGAACTGAGTAACTTTGCCTTTTCTAGTTGGATGAAGGATAGAAATATTTATCTTCCAACTGTGGCCTTTTCTTGTTAGAAATGGAGTTTTTATCTCAAGAAAGTTGTTCACGCAAATCTATCTTGGTAAAGGTTATGGCAAAAGTTATTTTTCTTAGTTCTCCAGAGTGTATCTTATATACTGGGAGCGGTCTTCCCGTTGGAGTGTAGAAGACAGCTTCATTAAATGCATGTACTGTTGACTTGACCGTTTGGTCCTCCGACTTGCTATTTTGGGGGCGCAAAGATATTCGCATGGTCAATCATCAGCTTTAAATATCTCTTCGTACGTACATCATTAAATGTGCATTTAATGCGTGTACAGTGCCATGCTTCCGTTGTAAGGTTCGTAACCGTTAGAGGATTTCCCGTTAGTTTAACGACCGTTAGAAGGGCTTTCGGATTCTGATGATACTTACCAGAGTCTCAAGAGGTTCTCTGGTCCAGTCTCTAAAGTCCGTCTCTGGTGCTAACTCTGGTATCTTTCTGATAACTAGTTTCTGATAGCTTCTCTGGTGAGCAACTCTGGGAGCAACTCTGGTAGAAGCAAGATGGAACTCTGGCAGGCAGACTAAGCTAAAACTTACAAAAGAAATTCTAATACACAATTTCTAATGGGGTACTTTCAAATTCTAATTAATCCTAGCATCATCAAAATCTAAATACATTTATTCCTTACAAATAGTTATCTCTTACTATAGTTAATATTGGGGAGTGTTACCAAGATGACAATTAGTTAACATCTTGATATTAACTATTGTAGGATTCTTCTTCATTAATATTCTTCTTGAGTATTAATTAATTCCTATTCATATTCTATATTAATATTTTGAGCATTACTTAAAGTATCAACTAGTTTTGTTTCATATATTAATTATTACTAGAATCAATCGGTTAATACGCTTGTTATTAATCCGGTTCTTTCAATGGTAGTAAACTTGGATTATTAATGCATGCATCTCATGGTTAATAAGCCAAGGGGAATTAATTATATTGATTGAACCAATAAACCGCTTGTGTTGAGGTTATCAATCTCAATCGTTTTCATCTTAAGTTTATTGCTATTATCAAGTTAATATACGACGCTTATTCTATATTGACTCGATAGTAAGTTTTATTAATGAACGCATCTCGTTATTAATAACTACCCTCGATGAACTGGATATACTCCTCGATTGAGTATTCGAGAGGAAGATAGTTAAATATATAACCGGGATCGACGAACATTTCATTAATTGGATAAAAGCAAAACCAAGTCTCCATCTCTATTTGTTAAACCACATAAGTCGTTCAACTTAGTGTTTAAATACATTTTAAGTTCATTATCAAATCAAAACCCCCCTTGTATTATTTATATAAAAGAGAAGTATCCCTTTCCCTGTGGATACGAACCTTACTACACTATACTGCGTATAAGTGTTGTACTGTAATAATTATTTTGAGTGCACCTAACGACAAGTGCACGTCACATGCCAGAAAGGGAAGCCTTGCTTCAAGAAGTACCATCTTCTGGTAGCGCTCCTTATCAGACTTGATAAGAACTAAGCCTTGCTCGTTATGCTCCTTGCAGAGGGAGTGTAAAATAGTGAGTTTCTGAGAAGAGTCATCAGCAGATCTTTGAAGAACAGCAATGGAATCCGATATCTGCTTGATGGCTTTGTTCTGGGCATGTAGAGCCTGAGTATGTGAGTGGAGAACAGAGTTGATTCCACTTACATCCCTAGAGACTGAGTCTATCCTTGCAGTGGATGATTCCATGAAAGTTTGCAGGTTCTCTGTCAGGGCATCTACCTTCTTTGTGATCTGCTGTAGGCCAAAGTTGAGATTGATGTTGGTGTGGGTGAGCTGTTCGTAGTGCTTGTCATTTATTTGAATGATCTTATTCATATCATGAAGAATCTGACCACCAAATTCTTTTGCAAACTGTACAAACTGGTTGAAAGTGATCTGGGGTTCTTCAGGAGTAAACCCTGGCATCTCCAATCCTCTGCTTTTAGGTAGTGGAGGATTTCTGTTGGTGGGTTGAGGAGATTGCTATCTGGGTGGTGTCCTCTTCCTCTTTGATGTGAGATCAGCAGCGAGAGATGAGGTGAGGAAACCACCATTGTCATCTTCTGAAGAGAGAACCTGGAAGACATGTTCCTTTTTCTGCTTGGAGGCTACAGAATGGTGAGAGGACCTTCCTAGTGTAGCAGATTTGGTTTTCTGATGAGGGGAATTTCGATGCGGTGAACTCTGATGAGGTTGGGTTTTCTTGTGAGAGGAACTCTGGTGATTGTGGGAGTTCTGTTGAGGAAAGGGTTGAGGTTGAGGTGATGGAGGTGGTGAAGGTGATCGGTTTTTGGCAGGGGATGATTGTTTGCATGGTGAGGAGTTTTTGATTTGGATTTCTGTGGGGTTGACTGTTTTGGTGAAGATGGGGGGGGGGGGGGGGGAGTTTTTCTGTGGAGATGGAGTTTTCTGGTGAGACTTGGGAGGTGAAGGTGATCTGGGTGGAGTGGTATGCGGTGTGGTGAAAATAGGAGATTTGGGAGGGGAAGGAATGGGTGAGGAGATTACTTCAACAACTGTTTCTTCAAACATAGATGCTCTCCATTCCTTGACTAGAAGCTCCATCGCCAGAGGTAGATCATAGGCAGCTGACGGTTCCCCTTCTCCATGATGGCTAGCCCTGAAGTGGATAAGAGACTCCTTCCTCTTCTTTTCCATCAACCATTCATCAAAGGCAGCCATTTCATGCTCCTCCAGGGCTTTGACATGCTTCTCTGGTGAAGTCTCGATCAGAGGTGCTTTTCCTTAATACTTTTCTTTCTTTCTCTGTAGAACAACAATCAGAAAGGCAAGGTCGAAGCATTGAGACACATCTTCTGTGCCTACTCAATGAAGAACTGCAACTTCCTCTTCTTCATAGTCATCAAAATATTGAATTATTTTCTGTAGTGGCCCCATTCTCCATCTCCTCCATGCAAGTACACGTTCAAACTGCTTCTTTAGAATGGTATGAAGGTTAGTCTCAGGCTCCATTTCTGGTGAGACTTGACGTTCTGGTGAGGTGGCAGTGTCAGGCTTTTCTGGTACAGAAGAGGTTGGACCTCTGGTTCAGGTTCCCCGTGATTTTCTGATCCCTTAGCAGGTAGCACTGCTTTCTGCTTCTTCCTTTTATGGTGTTGAGAACCAGAGTTGTCAGAGTCCTCACTCTGGACAACTAACTTTCTTCTTCTTTTCAACTTCTGCTTTTTAGCAGGGGATTTTCTGGTTGGCTTAGTAGAGGCCAACTCTGATGCAATCAATTCTGGTTCGTCTTCTTCAGGTATGGTTCTCTTCTCATGAACCTACTTAGTCTTGACCTCCTTTTCAGCCCTTTTCTGCTCTTGTTGGGTTGAAGCCTCAATGGACTTCTTGGAGGTTTTCTTGGGAGCAGGTTTAGACTTAGCAGCCTGTAGCTCTCTTTTCTTCTCTAGCCTGTCTTCTCTTTTCAGTTCAGCAGAGATGGCTATATTCAGCTTAGGAGATGCAGTGAGAAAGATGGTTTTGGAGTGGTCAACTTGGGAAGGATCCATGAGTTGAACTCCATGGTCAGTGAGGATTGCAGAGAGAAGAAGACCATGGCCCGTCTTGGTTGAGAAAAGGCCTGTTTTCTGGTCCTTCTTCTTGATAAACTCAGTTAAGGAGCCGAAAATCACCTCGCCCCAGTTTATGTTCATGTCATGATGCACTGCAAAGATTGCTTTGGCATTGGCAGCGTTCATCTCGTCAGTTGAACTAGTTTTGCACCACAAGCACCTGTGCAAGATGCTGACCAGCTTCTCATAGTCCTTCTTCAGTAAGAACTTCTTCATGTACCGCTTCTCTATATCGGCGGCCTCAAGGCGGCAGTAGGTCTTTGCAAAACCTTCGACAGATACATTGACAGACTCCAGGTCAATGAAGGTAGGAGTACCTGAGTCTTGAGAGTCCAGTTGAACTCCAAAGAATTCATTTAGGTCATCTGCATTACGGGTGATGCTTTTTCCCTGCACCTGGGAGTGAACACCAGTATTTGTGATAGTGGCTTAACAGAGATGGTCGAAATCTGGGGTGGGGTGAATAGACTGTTCAGGAATTTAAACTTTTCTCTAAGTCAAAACTGACTTAACAGAGATGGTCGATATCTGGTGACAGAGAAGGTCAAGTTCTGATGGCAGAACTAGACCTGGCAGCGGATAAGTTTCTGTTCGGGTAGCCTCAAGGGAAAAGCTAAGGCAAAGTGCCTTTCTGATAACTCTTAAAGAAGATCTGCTAGACACAGAGTCCAACCTTAAGAGTTAGTCAGTAGAATCTTAAGTGCAGGAATTAAAAGCTTAAAGTAAATGACACCGGGGTTTTTATAGTGGTTCAGGGAACAACTTGTTCCTCTAGTCCACTGTTCCACTAAGCTTGCAAAAACAACAGTTTACAACGCCTTAGTCCCTAGAACTTAAGAAGCACTCCTCGTCTTCTTCAAGTCTAGTTGCCACCCGGGATGCAGTCCTGCTTCCTGATGGCTGGTCTCGTTTCACTGAGTCTCTTGAAGTATCCCCACTTCACTTACTCCAACTAGTTTGAGACGTCCCTTCTTTTTCAAGAAGTGTTTGATTCAAAATCAGTTTTCTCCAACGTTGCTTCTTCACAAAGGACGAGTAGATGAAGCTTTCGAAGTGTTGAAGAACTGAGGAACTTTGCAGCTTGCTAGTTGGATGAGGGATTTAGAAAGTATGTCTTCCAACTGTAGCCTTTTCTTGTTAAGACTGAAGTTTGAATCTCAAGAAGGCTTTGAGCAAGTTCGTTTGGCAGATGATGTAGCAAAGTTGTTCTCTTAGTTCTTCAGAGTGTATCTTATATACTGGGAGCATTCTTCCCGTTGGAGTGTAGAAGACAGCTTCATTAAATGCATGTACTGTTGACTTGACCGGTTGGACCTTCGACTTGCTATTTTGGGGGCGTGAAGATACCCGCATGGTCAATCATCAGCTTTAAATATCTCTTCGTACGTACAACATTAAATGTGCATTTAATGCGTGTACAGTACCATGTTTCCGTTGAAAGGTTCGTAACCGTTAGGGGATTTCCCGTTAGTTTAACGACCGTTGGAAAGTGCTTTCGGAATCTGGTGTGTTTAGCAGAGTCTTATGAGGCTCTCTGGTTCAATCTCTGAAGTCCGCCTCTGTTGCCAACTCTGGTATCTTTCTGATGACACATTTCTGATGGCTTCTCTGGTGAGCAACTCTGGGAGCAACTCTGGTAGAAGCAAGATGGAACTCTGGCAGACAGACTAAGCTAAAACTTACAAAAGAAATTCTAATACAAAATTTCTAAAGGGGTACTTTCAAATTCTAATTAACCTAGCATCATCAAAATCTAAATACATTTATTCCTTACAATTTCCCCCTTTTTGATGATGCCAAAACCCTTTAACTATTTCCAGAGAAGTGCCTTTCACCATAAAAAAAATAAAGTTTAAAACTATTCATTAGAATCTTGGTGGGCAACTTAGCATAGGAGAATAGTAAGAGTACGATACAATCAGATAGCAATAAAAGCAAAAGCAAATAAGGTAACAGAATAAACACAAGAAAGGTGAATAAGAACAGATAATTGAATAAGCCATGCAAAAAGAGGCAGAGTTGGTATCTTATTAATCTGATAGAGAAAATAAAGCATTACAGAGACAGAGATAGAGAGTTAGAGGTCTTCTTCATCTACCTGTGGTCCTGCTCTGTCAATCCTTTCGAGTTCTACATTTACCTTAGCTCTGATTGAGGCTAGATCCCTTGGATTCTGATAGTCAACCCAATGGGGTGCAAGTTTGCAATCCAAATAGTTTCTCACAGCTTCTGCAGAGTTCTTGCCAGTGAGAATCTTCATTCTGTACCACATTTCTGCTTCTTGGATAGAACCACCATGGTTGATCTGGACAAGTCCATCACTATCCATGAACAGATTCTCTCTTTGAAGGGGAGTCATCAGCTTTCTCATTTGTTCAAACTGAACTCTGTCTGGCCTTGACAGACCGCTCTTCATCCAATCATTGAATGAAAATGATGAAGTCTTTTTCTTAGAGCTTCTGGGAGGAGGAGGTGGAGGTCTGGTACCTGCAGCAGCTAGTCTCTTCTTTCTGGTTGCATCAAAGTATGGAGCAGGATCAACAGAGGAGGGTTCTCTGATAGACAGGGCTCTGGTGCTAGGTCCTTCCTCTTCTCTGGTATCTTCCCCCTTTTTGGCATCACAAAGATCGCCAAGGAGGAGCTCAATCTTTGAGAACTCAGAGACTTGGGCATCTCTGATCTCATCAAGAGTTTCTGGCAGAGTTTGAGTCACAGAAGCAAGACCTTCAATCAGGCTCTGTTGCTTGTCGACTGCAGATTGGAGATCCTTAGTGCTGATGTGACACTCCAAAAATTTAAATAAAAATAAAAATAATTTTTAGCCAGATAAATCATAAAATATTACGGAAATAATTTTTTTTAATTATTATTGAGTCAGACAAAAAATTCAACAGTTGTAACTTCCTAATCAGATAAAAATTTCAAAATTTATGACGTCTTAGTCAGATAAAAATATTTCAGTAATAGGAACAACATTTTATGAAACAAGTGAACCAGACAGAAAATTTACAATTGTGACATTTTTAGTCAAATAAAAATGGTCCGATAAAAGAAGTAATATTTTATATCAAGTACCAATTATACATATGACATAAGAAGTAAAAGCTATATTTTATTTTTACAATACACTTCTATTTGACCTGCTAACCTATTATAATAATATAAATAGATACTCCGTATATATATATACATTCTATTTGACTCTTATATTAATAAATATACGTAGTACATACATAGTATAATACTACTACACAAATGCTCCGTAATATATGCTCATGCACATACGTATGCAAACGTATACACATACGTTATACACGCAAACTTTCTCTGCGTAACCCCCAGCTAAACAAGGAAGGCTCATAAGTAGGGAATAACTATACCCGATTCGCAACGCCATAGCTAGAACCTTCCTACCTGGTATATATATACACATCGAGCGACGCCCAAAAACCTGCGAAGGAAACACAAACCTATCGTAACTGCGAACTGCAGGTGTAGATAGAAAGCTTGCCGGAGAAGGAAACCATTGCTGCGTCCGTACCACTGCCGTTGCAGACCGCCGGTGTACTGTTTCGGATCGCCGGGGAAGAGTAGCTCGACGGAATGCCTTTGCAGAGTTGCTGTCTCAGGTTCGCCGGAGAAGAGGACCCAATTGTATGCCGGACTGGTTCACGCCGGACTGCCGGAGAAAAGGGAGAAGCTTGAAATGCCGCCGGACAAAACTGCTGCTGCACACCTGCACGAGCCAGAGGAAAAGAAAGCCGCCGGAGAAGACACCCAACTGTTGTTACCGGACTGCTACTAGTGAACGCCTCTGAATATCACCAACATACTGCCGTTTAGTGCCGCCGGAAACAGGACACAACCAAAGGGGGGCTGCCGGACTGCCTAGCTTCACGTCGGAAGAGGAGAAGCCGGAGTTTCTGCCACCGGACCTGACTGTTTCCGTTGAGTGTCGCCACTGCTGCTACTATAAAGGAGTATCGCTGCCCCGATCTGTCATGCTGTTGCCGTTGGAAGCCTCCATCTGCGCACGTCGGCTAGGGATGACGAAGAGGACAACGGTATACGTACGTAGTTTTACTCCGTATCATGTTTTATGTTATTGGGTTGGGCTGTTAAAATTTACTGAATTGGGTTACTATGTTATGAATTGGCCCAAAATTAGTTTAAATGGATTACTTATATTTTTGGTTTGGCCAATTATAAATAACAACTAAAAATATTAATAATAATAATACTAACTAACAATAATGATGATAATGTTAAAATCAAATGGAGAAGGGGAAATTATAAATAAATGGTAGATGAGTTACACTATAAATTGATGAGATGTTTATTTTAGAATTTAATATTTTAAAAGGTGAATTCCAAGAAGATCGAGATACAAGTTTCGGTTAACAGATCGCAATTTGAAGTAAGTTTCTCTGCCAATCTAAAGTTGTTTCCTCGTATTATATATGTATTATGTGATACATGATTTTAAGTGTGAAGTATGACTTTTATGCATGTGATTCTGAGATGATTCGTGAAACTAAGTGCTTTTGGGGGTAAATATTTTAATATTTTTAAAGCAGTTTGAGAAGTTGAGAAATATTTTGAAGTATATTAATTCAAGATAAAATAATGATTTCATAAGAGGTGAGCATCACGGGAGAAATCTGTGGTGTCGGTTTTCCACGTCCGGATAAATGTGGAGGGTGATTAGGTTTGCTACTACTAAGAAGTACAGTTTGAGTTTAAAGTGATATTTGGATCGATGATCCCTTTTAAGAAGAAGTTATGGTAGTAGTAGTCCCTAATCATTCAAGATATCTTATTCAGGGGTAGTTGGTAGATTGAGTCCCGACTACTCGTTACGACTCACTACTCGGAGGGCTTGGAATCCCTTTGAGGGGGTGTGCACACTTAAGGTAGTCGTTTCGTTTCCAACAGAGCAGTTGTGGTACCGGCACTTGTTCGGGGTGGCCGTCCGTAACCACGGTCCACCGGACTCTACCGAAAGGTTGAGCACCGCCCTTCTAAATTACTAGGAAGTTAGAGAAGAAGTGATTTTTGAGGAAATCAAAGAGAAGAGTTATTATGAAGTTTTATAGAGAAGTTGAGGATTTTTTGTAAAGAAGTAGTCTTGATAAAAATCAAAGTGAAAAGAATTTCGATGGTGTGAGTATTTTTATATATTATTATATAAAAATCTATTTTAGTCAAACATGATTATTTTACGGGGTTGGGTAGTACTTACTTAGCTCTAAAGCTAATTTTTGTTTTCTTTTCCTTGTTTTGTTTCTGCACTTTATTTGTGCAGGTGAGGATGATGTTGTCGAGTGATGATTGTTTGCATGGCCGAGAGCGAGTTAGAAGTCGCCTTAGTTATACTAGTCATGAAATAAACATTTACTTTTCAAACACTTTACTTTTATTAAATTAGTTGTTATGTTTTTAGTTGCCTGTGCATCCGGTTGAGAGATGACCGGATGTGGCGGTAACACCCATTTCCTATTTTAGACTTCCGCTGTATTTCTTCAACTCTTTGATGAATAAATAAAAGTTTTATTTCAATTATGTCAACGTTTTGGGTGGGAAATTTGGGGGTGTTACAGCTGACCTCTAGAAGAACCATCTTCTGGTATCGTTCCTTGTCAGACTTGATGAGTGCTAAGCCTTGCTCTTGATGCTCCTTGCAGAGGGAGTGTAAGACTGTGAGTTTCTGTGAAGAGCTAGCAGCAGATTTCTGAAGATTATCAACAGTATCTGAGATCTGGTTGATAGTCTGGTGCTGGGCAAGTAGAGCTTGAGAGTGAGAGTGGAGAACAGAGTTGAGACCACTGACATCTCTGGAGACAGAATCTATTCTCAGGGTAGATGAATGCATGAAGTTGTGCAGAGTTTCTGACAGTGCAGCAACTTTGTCTGTCAAATGCTGGAATCCAATTGTGATTTGAAGATTGGTATGGGTTAGCTCTTCATGATGCTTGTCATTTAGCTCAATGATCTTGCTTAGATCATGAACCAACAGACCACCAAATTGTTCTGCAGATTTCACAAGCTAGTTGAAGGGAATCTGGGGTTCTTCAGGTGTAAACCCTGGCATCTCCAATCCTCTGCCCTTGGGTAATGGAGGAGCTCTGGTGGATGGTGGAGGGGAAGGAACTCTTGGAGGTGTCCTTCTCCTTTTGGATGTTTCATCAGCTGCAATGGAGGAGGTGAGGAAACCATCATTGTCACTGTCTGAAGAGGGGACTCTGAAGATTGGTTTCTTCTTTGGTGTAGAGGCTGCAGAGTGATGTGATGATCTCTGTGGTGAGGCAGATCTGGAGGGTGGTAAGGATTTCTGATGATGTGAACTCTGGGGAAATGGGATTATTGGTTGAGGAATAGGTTGTTGTGAGGGGGATGGTGGGGGTGAAGGTGATCGATTTCTGGTGTTTGAGGGTTGTTTGCAAGGTGATGAGGGTCTGGAGTTAGGTTTCTGGTGAGATGGAGTTCTGGTGGAGGTTAAGGTTTTCTGGTCTGGTGAAGGGTTTTCTGTTGGGGTGGAGATGAAGGTTTAGAGGGGGATTTGGAAGGTGATGGTTGAGTAATATGAGATTTGGGAGGGGAAGGAGGAGGTGTGGGGATTACCTCAAGAACTATTTCTGAGAACATGGATTCTCTCCATTCCTTGATCAGCTTTTCCATGGTTAGAGCTATATCATTTGCTGTGGAGGGTTCTCCTTCCTCAAGGGCACTGTGGCGAAATTTTATGAGAGATTCTTTTTTCTTTTTCTCCATCACCCATGCATCAAATTCTTCCATTTCTTCTTCTTCCAAGGCTTTGACATGCCTTTCAGGAGATAGTTCAGTTGTTGGAACTTTACCTTGATATCTGTCTTTCTTCTTCTGTAGAACAGAGATGAGAAAAGCAAGGTTGAAGCACTGTGACACATCTTCTGTGCCTACCTAGTGAAGAACTGCAGCTTCTTCTTCCTCATAGGCATCAAAGAATTGAATGATTTTCTGGAGAGGTCCCATTCTCCATCTTCTCCATGCTAGGACTCTATCAAACTGCCTCTGCAGAATGATGTTGTAGTCAGTCTCTGGTTCCATCTCTGGTGAGGCTTCACGTTCTGGTGAGAGAGCAGAACTTGGCAACTCTGGTGCAGATTCTTGTTCAGCCTCTGGTTGAGTTCCAGATTCTGGTTCAAGTTCCCCCTGAACTTCTGATCCCTTGATAGGTGAGATTACCTTTGTTTTCCTCTTCTTTTGTCTTGGTTGAGGGCTTGAGTTGTCAGAGTCACCACTCTGTACAACTAGCTTTCTTCTTCTCTTCTGCTTTAGCTTTCTGGCAGGAGATTTTCTGGTGGCTTTTGGGGAGGGCAACTCTGATGCAACCTCTTCTGTTGCATTCTTCTGTGGTATTGGCAGATTATCACTCTTCTTCTTCTTCCTGACTTCCCTTACAGCCTGTGACTGCTCAGGTTGTTTTGAAGTCTCACTGGGCTTCTTGGGAGCTTTCTTAGGAGCAGGTTTAAACTTAGCAGCCTGTTCCTCTCTCTTCTTTTCTAGCCTTTCCTCTCTCCTTAGCTCAGAGGAGATGGCTATGTTGAATTTTGGAGAGGCTGTGAGGAAGATTGTTTTGGAGTGATCAACTGGGAGGGTATCCCTGAGTTGAACTCCTTTGGCAGCAAGGATGGCAGAAATGAGAAGTCCATGTCCCATTTTGGTGGAAAAAGACCTGTTTCTGAGTCTTTCTTCTTTATGAATTCAGTCAGGGAGCCAAATATTACCTCGCCCCAGTTGATGTTCATGCCATGGTGAACTGCAAAGATCGCCTTGGCATTGTTCTTCTTCATCTCGTCTGTTGAAGCAGTTTTGCACCACAAGCACCGGTGCAGAATGCTGACAAGTTTCTCATAGTCCTTCTTCAGCAGGAATTTTTTCATGTACAGCTTGTCCAGTCCGGTAGCCTCCGGGCGACAGTAAGTCTGTACAAATCCTTCAGTGGAGACTTTCACTGAGTCAAGAGTGAGAAGATTGTTGGCTTCCGGGTCTTGGGAGTCTAGTTGTACTCCAAAGAACTCGTTTAGAGCATCTGCATTCAGAAAGATTCGTTGACCCTGCACCTGGGAGTGAATACCAGTCTTGGAGATGGTGGCGTTGAGGTAGAACTCAGCCACGTCTTTGATGCTGAAATGCTCGTAGGGATGAGCAACAACCTTTGAGAGTTGTGAGTCTGTCATTCCGTGGATGATCTTGATCATCCTCTTTTGATTTTCTGCCAGAAGTGGTAGAGATGACATGTCGACCTTCATGCCGGAGACAATGTTGGCGATGAGGGTCTTAGCTTCTTCCTTAGAGAGGTCATTGATGCTTAGGAAGTTCATTCTGAGTTTCGAAAGGTTCTGAGGATTGAAAGATTTGGACGATCTGAAGACTTTGAATGCTAGAGCAGTTTAAGTGAGATAAGGAAGCAGTAGGGATTTAGGTTGAAGACGGTGGATATAAAAGGTTTAGAATAGTGGACGTTTGAGATATTGGCAGTTTCGAGGTAACATTTAATGAAATGCGGGCGGAAAACGTTTCCGTTAGAAGAGTAACGATCAGGGGTATTCTGGTAAAAGACCGTTTCAGTTAATTAGGTCTTGCCCGTACCTCGAAATATTGCTAAGTCCACATCCGTATCTGCTGTCTCTCTGATAGGGATCTCTGGTCAGAGAAGGGGGTTTCTCTGGTGTGAGATTATGATGAACAGAGATGGGGGTTCTCTGATCTGAGTTCCTGATGAACAGAGATGGAGGTTCTCTGATTTGAGTTTCTGGTGCAGAAGAAAGCAGTTCTGGCTCAGTGAGTCTCTGATTCAGGCATCTCTGGGAAGATCATCCATCATTCCTAGTTCTTCCCTTAGCTTGTTAAACCTTGCCTCAGGTAAAGGCTTGGTTAGGATATCTGCAAGCTGGTCTTCTGTAGATACATGCTCCATACAGATGTGCTTCTTCTCAACATGATCTCTGATGAAGTGATGTCTGATTTCAATGTGCTTTGTCCTAGAATGAGGAACTGGATTCTGAGAGATAGCAATGGCACTGGTGTTGTCACACAACAGCTTGATCTCCTTTGCTTGAATTCCATAGTCCTTCAGTTGTTGCTTCATCCAGAGTAACTGAGCACAGCAACTCCCAGCTGCAATGTACTCAGCTTCAGCTATATTTGTTGAGATAGAGTTCTGCTTCTTGCTAAACCAGGAAACAAGCCTTCTTCCTAGCAATTGGCAGTGACCGGAGGTGCTCTTCCTGTCCAATCTGCAACCTGCAAAATCTGAGTCAGAGTAACCAATTAGTTCAAAGTTACCTCCCTTTGGATACCATAGGCCTGCATTTGGGTTTCCTTTGATGTATCTGATGATTCTCTTTGCAGCACTTAGATGGCTTTCCTTGGGCTTTGATTGGTATCTGGCACAGATTCCAACAGAAAATGAGATATCTGGTTTGCTTACAGTTAGATACAACAGAGATCCTATGATTCCTCTGTAAGTTGTTCATCTACATCCTTTCCATCATCATCTGGACCAATTCCTTGTGAAGTGTTCATTGGAATCTTTACAGATGATTTGCCTTCCACTCCAAACTTCTTGATTAGATCTCTGGTGTACTTCCCTTGGTTGATGAAGATTCCTTCTGGAATTTGTTTCACTTGGAGACCTAGGAAGTAGCTTAGTTCTCCCATCATGCTCATTTCAAATTGACTCTGCATCACTTGAGAGAATTTGTTGCACAATTCTGGATTAGTACTACCAAATATAATATCATCAACATATATTTGTACTAACAGAATATGATTAGCAACAGAGATTTGAAATAGAGTTTTGTCAACCTTTCCTTTAGTAAACCCATGGTTCACTAAGAAAAAGGACAATGTGTCATACCATGCTCTGGGAGCTTGCTTAAGACCATAGAGGGCCTTTTAAAGCTTGTAGACACAGGAGGATTGAGTAGGAATGACAAAACCTGGTGGTTGTTCCACATAAACTTCTTCTTCAAGATCTCCATTCAGAAAGGCACTTTTGACATCCATCTGGTAGACCTTGATGTCGTTGTAAGCAGCATAGGCTAGAAAGATTCTGATGGCTTCAAGTCTGGCAACTGGTGCAAAAGTCTCATCAAAATCAATTCCTTCTTCTTGACAATATCCCTTGGCTACCAGCCTAGCTTTATTCCTTACAATATTGCCGTCTTCATCTGCTTTGTTCTTGAATACCCATTTGGTTCCAATGACATTCTGGTGCTTTGGTCTAGGAACAAGTTCCCACACTTTGTTCCTTTCAAACTGAGTAAGCTCTTCTTGCATAACATTGATCCAATCAGAGTCTGCAAGAGCTTCTTCCACAGTCACATGTTCCATTTGAGATATGTAGCAGGTAAGCATTGCTTCTCTCCTTGATGTAGCAGATCTGGTCTGGACTCCACTTCTGATTTGTCCAATTACTTGATTAGGAGGATGATCTCTTAACCAAGTTAAATCAGGTTCTGATAAGGGTTGTCTTGGATTTTCTTGTTCTCCTTTTGATTCTTCATCACTATCTTTGTCTTGTAGGATGGGATTCTGATGGTGTATTGGTATGGAAGAGTTAGTTACCAATTCTGGTATGTCCGTCTCTGGTGGTTCCAGTTCTGGTGATTCTTCTAGATTCGTTTTCTCCAAGTTTTCAATTATGCTCTCAACAGAGTTGAGATCATCAAACTTGACATGAATCGATTCTTCAACAAGTAGAGTTCTTTTGTTGAGTATTCTGTAGGTTTTGCTGGTGCTGGAGTAGCCTAAGAATGTTCCTTCATCAGCTTTTCCCTGAAACACCTTGAGGTGATCCTTTCCGTTGTTGAGTATATAGCATTTGCATCCAAATGCATGAAAGTAGCTGATGTTGGGTTTTCGTCCTTTCCATAATTCATAGGGGGTTTTCTGATGGGCTTTGTGAATCATGCTCCGGTTCTGGGTGTAGCATGCAGTGTTGATTGCTTCAGCCCAGTATCTGTAAGGTAGACCTGATTCAGCAATCATGGTCCTTGCAGCTTCCTTCAAGGTTCTATTTCTTCTTTCTGCAACTCCGTTCTGTTGAGGAGTTCTGGCTGCAGAGAGTTGATGCATTGTTCCGTTTTGATCACAGAACTCTTGTATGACCTTGTTGACGAACTCTATTCCTCTGTCTGATCTGATGGCTTTGACTTTCTGATTCTGCTCATTCTGTAGTAACTTTAGCAGAGATGGTAGTTTCTGCAGAGTTTCATTTTTCTTGGTCAGAAAGATAGTCCATGTGAATCTGGAGTAGTCATCCACCATGACTAAGGTGTATATCTTGCCACCAACACTTGGAGTTTCCACTGGTCCAAATAAATCCATGTGAATTAGATTCAAGGGACCAGTAGAGAGGTTTCCAGCAATGGGTTTGAAGGAGTTCTTCACTTGTTTTCCTTTCTGGCATGCACTGCACAAGTTCTCCTTCTTGTATACAAGGTTGGGTAGACCTTCAACAATGTGATCCCTTGCTAGCTTGTTGATTGTTTTGAAATTCAAGTGACTCAGTTTCTTGTGCCATTCCCAACTGAGTTTTGAATCTCCTTTGGCTATCAGGCAAATTCCATCTTTTGCAGTTGACCAATCAACTACATAGATGTTTTTCTTCCTTGTTGCTGTTAGAACCACTTATTTAGTTGTCTCATGCTTGACAGAACATCCTTCCTTGGAAAATTCGATTGTGTAGCCTTTGTCACAGAATTGGCTAACACTCAGCAAGTTGAATTTCAATCCTTTGACATAAGAGACATCATCAATGATCATCTGGTTCTTTATCAGCTTCCCTCTTCCTTTTGTCTGGCCATCTTTATCATTACCTCCAAAGGTAACTCTGGGCCCTTTGACTTTCTGGAACTCTGTTAGGTACCTCTTGTCACCTGTCATGTGTCTGGAGCATCCACTATCAATGTACCAATCTTGCTCAGAGATGGCTCCAGCACACAGTTCCTACAAAATTAAAAGGAAGATTTAGGTACCCAAGCAATGTTGGGTCCTAGAGGGTCATGCAGTCTTGGCAGCCGGTACCACTTTGGTCTCATCAAGTGAAACCTTGGTGGGTGGTACCCATTGTCCACCTGGTAGTCATAGTAAACGGAAGTGTGATTCACTTTGGGCAGATGCTTGTGAGGATCATGCTTCCGGTTTACATACTTCTGCATAGCCTTTTTGGTTGGGTAGAAGTCCCATATACTATCAAGAGCAGAGGGGCGATTAACTTTGGGCTTCTTAAGTTGACCAGCCAACCTTTTCTGCCTAAAGTTAACTTTCTCTTGATATCTGCCTTTCTGGTGATCATCTCTGACACGGTTATCATGAGTTTGTCTGTTATAGGTTTGTCTTTGATTTTTGGTGTTCTGAAAACCTTTTCTGTTGTTAGGTTTTCTGCCAGGTTCATTAATTTTTAAAATGGGTTTCTGTTGAACCTTTATCTTTTCCTTTTCTGGTCTGACTTTCTCATGAATAACCTTGGTGCCGGATACACCAGCCTGACAAATGGGGCTAGAAATCAGTGGCACTATGACCTTGTCTGCCTTAGCAACTCTGGTGCTAGGCATTACAGAAGTCTCACCTGATTCTGTTGAGCCATAACCAAGACCAAAACTAGTGCCAATTTGTTGATCAAGTACAATCTTTTCCATGGAAGACTGGGCCTTCTCGTAAGCTTTGTACTTAATCTCAAGAGGCTCTATCTCTCTTATTCTCTTGAGAAGAGAAACATTTTCAGCTTCCAGCTGATCTCTTTCCTTAATTAGAAGATTGATTTTGATCTCAACCTCCTTTCTTAAGTCAAGAATTTCAACCTTAAGCTTACTGTTTTCTTCTTTAACAGAGGAATAAGTGGTTTGAATGGCTTGAAACTCTTCCCAAAATTCTGACATTGAATCAGAATCAAAGGCTCTGCCTACCGAAGAAAAACTAGAGTTGGAAGTAGAGGATACCTCATCATCAGATTGACCCATAAGACATAGGTCTTCAGTCTCTGTATCCAGGCAACAGAATGCCTCATCAGATTCTGATTCTGAGCTGGACTCTGTCTCAGAGAGGGGGTCCTTCTCTGGTTGTTCAGTGATGAGTGCCTTCCTTCTTCGGTGCTCATATTTCTTTTCTCCTTCCTGGCCTTGCCTTTTGGAGACTATGGGGTGTGGACAGTTGGCTTTGAAGTGCCCTGGTTGTCTGCAGTTGTAGCAGAGAAGCTCTCCACTACTTTCTGATGGTTTGGACTTCTGGTGTGGCTTTCTGCTAGAGAGTGGACTTCTGCTATCCTTTGGCTTCAAGAATTTCCTGAACTTCCTAGCAAAAGCCGCCATATACTCGTCAGTTAAAAGGATAGAATGGTCGAAGTTATTTACCTGAGAGGTGCTGGCCGTGAGGGCAGTAGTTGTTATGTCCTCAACTTCTTCTTTCTCTTCTTCATTCATCTCAAACTCATAAGATTTGAGATCAGAGATGAGTTTCTCAGTGATGTAGGTTCTGAGATCCTTGCTATCTCTCATGGCAGTGACCTTCATCTTCCATGGTGAAGGTAAACCTCTGAGAACCTTCAAGTTGAACTCCTTGGGAGTAAGTTCCTTCCCAAGTTCTGATATCTCAGCAGTGAGGGTGAGCAAGCGTGCATACATCTCAGCTATGCACTCTTTGGGTAGAAGTTTGAAGTCTTCAAACTTCTTCATGGAAATGGTAAGTTTGTTGTCTTTTTCTTGCTCATCTCCAGCTCCTATCAGGGTTAGAGTATCCCAGATTTCCTTGGTAGATTTGCACTTCTTGATCCTTGTGAAGTACTTGTCATCTATGGCTTTGTAGAGGATATCCTTGGCAATGTTGTCAAGGTTGTATTTCCTCCTTTCTTCATTTGACCATTCATGGCGTAGATTGGTGATCATCTGGGGTTGACCACCACCTATGATGTATTCAGGGTTGACTTTGGTGAACTCTGTGAAAGGACCTGCATCAAGAACTTCCCACATTTCATCATGGAGTGCGCAGAGGGGAGCTTTCATGCGAATCCTCCAGTCATCAAACTTTGTCACTGAGAACATAAGATTCTTTGAAAGAGTGTTATCCATAATATGAGATTAAAGAGGCTAAAACAAGTGGATCTCTTGTTTAGTAAGTAACCTAAAAGATTACAAGAACAAGGAGGCTCTGATACCACTCGTTGGTCCCGTTTGTAATGGGAACAGTCTAGAGGGGGGGGGGGTGAATAGACTGTTCAGGAATTTAAACTTTTTTCTAAGTCAAAACTGACTTAACAGAGATGGTCGAAATCTGGTGACAGAGAAGGTCAAGTTCTGATGGCAGAACTGGACCTGGCAGCGGATAAGTTTCTGTTCGGGTAGCCTCAAGGGAAAAGCTAAGGCAAAGTGCCTTTCTGATAACTCTTAAAGAAGACCTGCTGGACACAGAGTCCAACCTTAAGAGTTAGTCAGTAGAATCTTAAGTGCAGGAATTAAAAGCTTAAAGTAAATGACACCGGGGTTTTTATAGTGGTTCAAGGAACAACTTGTTCCTCTAGTCCACTGTTCCACTAAGCTTGCAAAAACAACAGTTTACAACGCCTTAGTCCCTAGAACTTAAGAAGCACTCCTCGTCTTCTTCAAGTCTAGTTGCCACCCGGGATGCAGTCCTGCTTCCTGATGGCTGGTCTCGTTTCACTGAGTCTTTTGAAGTATCCCCACTTCACTTACTCCAGCTAGTTTGAGACACCCCTTCTTTTTCAAGAAGTGTTTGATTCAAAATCAGTTTTCTCCAACGTTGCTTCTTCACAAAGGATGAGTAGATGAAGCTTTCGAAGTGTTGAAGAACTGAGGAACTTTGCAGCTTGTTAGTTGGATGAGGGATTTAGAAAGTATATCTTCCAACTGTAGCCTTTTCTTGTTAAGACTGAAGTTTGAATCTCAAGAAGGCTTTGAGCAAGTTCGTTTGGCAGATGTTGTAGCAAAGTTGTTCTCTTAGTTCTTCAGAGTGTATCTTATATACTGGGAGCAGTCTTCCCGTTGGAGTGTAGAAGACAGCTTCATTAAATGCATGTACTGTTGACTTGACCGGTTGGACCTTCGACTTGCTATTTTGGGGGCGTGAAGATACCCGCATGGTCAATCATCAGCTTTAAATATCTCTTCGTACGTACTTCATTAAATGTGCATTTAATGCGTGTACAGTACCATGTTTCCGTTGAAAGGTTCGTAACCGTTAGGGGATTTCCCGTTAGTTTAACGACCGTTGGAAAGTGCTTTCGGAATCTGGTGTGTTTAGCAGAGTCTTATGAGGCTCTCTGGTTCAATCTCTGAAGTCCGCCTCTGTTGCCAACTCTGGTATCTTTCTGATGACCAGTTTCTGATGGCTTCTCTGGTGAGCAACTCTGGGAGCAACTCTGGTAGAAGCAAGATGGAACTCTGGCAGACAGACTAAGCTAAAACTTACAAAAGAAATTCTAATACAAAATTTCTAAAGGGGTACTTTCAAATTCTAATTAACCTAGCATCATCAAAATCTAAATACATTTATTCCTTACAGGCGTTGAGGTAGAACTCAGCCACATCCTTGATGCTGAACTGCTCATAGGGGTGAGCAACAACCTTACTCAATTGAGACTCAACCATCCCCTGGATGATCTTCGTCATCCGTTTCTGGTTCTCAGCCAGTAGTGGTAGCGATGACATGTCAACCTTCATGCCGGTGACAATGTTGGAGACGATGGCCTTGGCTTCCTCCTTAGTGAGGTCGTTGATGTTGATGAAGTTCATTTTCAGAAAGAGATTGAAAGGTTTTCTGGAGATTAAGAGCTTTTGAAGGTTTGAGAGCAAAAGTAAGTTTAGAGAGATAAAGTTGCAGTAGCGGTTTAGGTTGAAGAAGATGGGTATAAATGGTTTAGGGTAGTGGACGTTTGAGATTAATGGCGGTTCCGAGGCAGCATTTAATGAAGTGCGGGCGGAAAACGTTTCCGTTAGAAAAGTAATGATCAAGGTTAAACTGGTAAAAGACCGCTTCAAGCAATTAGGTCTTGCCCGTACCTCAAAAAATTGCTAAGTCCACAACCATTTCTGTTAAATTTCTGATGAGGATCTCTGATCAGAGAAAGGGTTCTCTGATAAGAGGAGTTCTGATGATCAGAGATAGAGATACTCTGACGGAGGATTCTCTGATCTGGTGAATGCAACTCTGGTTCAGAGATATTCTGATTCAAGCATCTCTGGGAAGATCATCCATCATTCCCAGTTCCTCCCTTATCTTGTTAAACCTTGCCTCAAGTAAAGGCTTGGTTAGGATATCCGCTAGCTGATCTTCTGTAGGTACATGCTCCATGAAGATATGCTTCTTCTCTACATGATCCCTGATGAAGTGATGTCTGATCTCAATGTGCTTTGTCTTGGAATGAAGTATTGGATTCTGGGTGATTGCAATAGCACTGGTGTTGTCACAGAGCAGCTTGATCTCCTTTGCATGAATTCCATAATCCTTCAGTTGTTGCTTCATCCAGAGTAACTGAGCACAGCAACTCCCAGCAACCTGCAAAATCTGAGTCAGAGTAACCAATTAGTTCAAAGTTACTTCCCTTGGGATACCATAGGCCTGCATTTGGATTTCCTTTGATATATCTGATGATTCTTTTAGCAGCGCTTAGATGCCTCTCCTTGGGCTTTGATTGGTATCTTGCACAGATTCCAACAGAAAATGAGATATCTGGTCTGCTTGCAGTTAGGTAGAGAAGAGATCCTATGATTCCTCTGTAAGTTGTTGCATCGACATCTTTTCCTTCATCATCTGGACCAATTCTTTGTGATGTGTTCATGGGGATCTTCACTGAGGATTTGCCTTCTACTCCAAACTTTTTGATCAGGTCTCTCGTGTACTTCCCTTGGTTTATGAAGATTCCTTCTGGAACTTGTTTCACTTGAAGTCCTAGGAAGTAGCTCAGTTCTCCCATCATACTCATTTCAAATTGACTCTGCATAACTTGAGAGAATTTCTTGCACAATTCTGGATTAGTACTGCCAAATATAATATCATCAACATATATTTGTACTAACAGAATATGATTAGGAACAGAGATCTGAAATAGAGTTTTGTCAACCTTTCCCTCAGTAAACCCATGGTTCACTAGGAATAGGGACAATGTGTCATACCATGCACTGGGAGCTTGCTTAAGACCATAAAGGGCCTTTCTAATCTTGTAGACACAGGAAGATTGAGTAGGAATAACAAAACCGGGTGGTTGTTCCACATAAACTTCTTCTTCAAGATCTCCATTCAGAAATGCACTTTTGACATCCATCTGGTAGACCTTGATGTTGTTGTAGGCAGCATAGGCTAGGAAGATTCCGATGGCTTCAAGTCTGACAACTGGTGCAAATGTCTCATCAAAATCAATTCCTTCTTCTTGGCAGTATCCTTTAGCTACCAGCCTAGATTTATTCCTTACAACGTTGCCTTCTTCATCGGCTTTGTTCTTGAATACCCATTTGGTTCCAATGACATTCTAGTGCTTTGGTCTAGGAACAAGTTCCCACACTTTGTTCCTTTCAAATTGAGTGAGCTCTTCTTGCATTGCATTGATCCAGTCTGAGTCTGCAAGAACTTCTTCTATTGTCATAGGTTCCATTTGAGATATGAAGCAAGCAAGCATTGCTTCTCTTCTGGTTGTAGCAGATCTGGTCTGAACACCACTTCTGATTTGTCCAATTACTTGGTTAGAGGGATGATCCCTTAACCAAGTTATTTCGGGTTCTGATAAGGGTTGCCATGGTCTCTCTTGCTCTTCTTCTGGTTCTTCATCACTATCCTTGTCTTGTAGAATGGGATTCTGATGATGAATTGGTATGGCAGAGTTGGTGACCAACTCTGATGTAAACGTCTCTGGTGTTATCACTTCTGGTGATTCTTCAAGATTCGCTTTCTCCAAGTTCTCTGTTATGCTCTCAACAGAGTTGAGATCATCAAACTTGACATGAATTGATTCTTCAACAAGTAGGGTCCTTTTGTTGAGTACTCTATAGGCTTTGCTTGTGCTTGAGTAGCCTAAGAATATTCCTTCATCAGCTTTCTCCCGGAACACTTTGAGATGATCTCTTCCATTATTGAGTATATAGCATTTGCATCCAAATGCATGAAAATAGCTGATATTGGGTTTCCTTCCTTTCCAAAGCTCATAGGGGGTTTTCTGATGAGTTTTGTGAATGATGCTCCGGTTCTGGGTGTAGCATACAATGTTGATTGCTTCAGCCCAGTATCTGTAAGGAATATTTGTAATTAGATTTTGATGATGCTATATTAATTAGGACTTTAAAGTACCCCTTCTTAGACTTGATGTATTAGAATATTCCTTTGTAAAGTTCTTAGCATAATCGACTACCAGAAGGCCTCCACACCAGAAGACCTCCTGACAGAAGATCTTTGGTTCTCTGCCAAGGGACAGAAAACCTCAGGGTCTCTGTTAGCCTTTTCTTTGACAGAAACCCTCTTGGTTCTCTGTAAGCTATTATCAACAGAAGTGCTCAAGACCTTCTTTGATCAACTCTCTGCTAAAGACACCAGAAGGCCTGACACTTGGAAGAATTCCACAAAGCCGGGAAATCAACTGAAAGATTCCTTCAACGGCTAGGAGTATTGAACGGAAAAGCTACAGTACGCGCATTAAATGCTCATTTAATGCTCCCTATGCTCCGTGGAGTAATTGCAGATGATTGGCCGCAATGTCAGGATTACTTTATCCCAAAATAGTAACCCGCCAACTTTACCGGGTCCTACTGGTCAAGTCGACTGCTCGCGCATTAAATGCAGTTGTCCTCCTTCACCTCCAACGGGAAGACAACCCTCAGTATAAAAGATACACTTCGAAGAACAACCGGATAACTTTTGCTCTACTAACTTTGCCAACTTCATCACATTCTTTGCAAGAAAAACACATTCAAATTATTCAAGGCAAAAAACAAAGGTCCTCTTGAGATTCAAACTCTTCATCCTCAACAAGAGAGACAAGTTGGAAAGAATATAACTTCATTTCATTCAATCCAACAAGAGCAAGGTTCCAACAGTTCTTCAACAACTTGAAGAACTTCATCTACAAATCTTTTGTAACGAAGCAAGTTGGAGGAACCCCTGTTTCAACAGAAACTCTTCTTGTTACAAGAAGGACGTCCAAGTAACTGGAGTAGTGAAGTGGTGATACTTCCAGGAAGCTCAGTGAAAGGACCAGTCTTAAAGGAAGCCATGCAGTGCATCCCAGGAGACATCTAGGCTTGAAGAAGACGTGGAGAGCTTCTTAAGTGCTAGGACTAAGGCGTTGTAAACGGTCGTTTTTACAAGCTTAGTGGAACAGTGGATTAGAGGAACGAGTTGTTCCTTGAACCACTATAAAAATCCCTGGTGTCATTTACTTACTGCTTTAAATATTTGCACTTAGATAGAACTGTCTAACTCCCTAGACTTGGTATCTGTGTTCAGCAGAACTTGTCTTACGAGTTAACAGAAGGCCTACTGCCTTTGCTTCTCTGAGGCTAAATCAACAGAACCCCCTACCAGAACCCCATTCGCTGCCAGTCTGTTCTGTCAACAGAACAGGCTATTCTGTAAAATCTGGTACTTAGTTTTAAAAGCTAAAAACCGATACATTCTATTCACCCCCCTCTAGACTGTATCCAGTATAACCGGGACCAACAAGTGGTATCAGAGCCTCCTTGTTCTAATAATCTCTTAGGTTATTTGCTGAACAAAGATCCACTTGTTTTTCTGTTTGATCTCATTTTTATCTGATATAATGGATCACTCCTTGTCCAAGAATCTTATGTTCTCAGATCTTAAGTTTGATGACTGGAGGATCCGGATGAAAGCACATCTCTGTGCCCTGCATGATGAGATGTGGGAAGTTCTTGATATTAGACCTTTCACAAGCTTCCAGAAGGTCAATCCTGAGCATGCTATTGACAACACCAGACCCCAGATGATCAGTAAAGCCAAGTCAGAATGGACCACTGAAGAGAGAAGAAAATATAACCTGGACAATATTGCTAAGGACATCCTCTACAAGTCCATTGATGATAGGTACTTCAACAGAATAAAGAAGTGCAAAACTGCAAAGGAAATCTGGGATACTCTTGAGCTCATTGGAGCTGGTGATGAGCAAGAGAAGGACAACAAGCTGACTATAGCCAACAAGAAGTTTGATGACTTCAAACTTCTCCCTGGTGAAAGTATCTCCAAGATGTATGACAGGCTCCTCACTCTCACTGGAGAAATCTCTGAGCTTGGCAAGGAACTCACCACCAAGGAGATCAACCTGAAGGTGTTGATGGGATTGCCCTCAGCATGGAAGATGAAGGTGGTTGCTGTCCAAGCCAGCAAGGATGTAAAGACTTATCCCACTGATAAGCTCATCTCAGATCTCAAAGCTCATGAGTTTGAAATGATTGAAGAAAAGGAAGATGAACCAGAAGAGAGGACCACTACAACCCTCACTGCCAGCACATCAAAGGTAAATGATTTTGACCCTTCAGTACTTTCATCTGACGAATATATGGCTGCCTTTGCCAGGAGATTCAAAAAGTTTATGAAGAATCCCAAAGATGGAAGGAGTCCATCTTTCAACAGAAAGCCATACCAGAAGGTCAAAACAACAGAAAGCAGTGGTGAGCTTCTCTGTTACAATTGCAGACAACCTGGTCACTTCAAGGCTGATTGTCCCCATCCTAGAGTGTCCAAGAAACAAGGGCATGATGGAGAAAAGAAGACATATGAAGACAACTCCAGAAGGAGAAAGGCACTTGTGACAGAACATCTAGAGAAAGACCCTCTGTCAGAAACAGAATCCAGTTCTGATGAGGCCTTCTGTTGCCTTGATACCGAGACAGAAGACCTTTGCCTCATGGCTCATTCTGATGATGAGGTAACCTCTACTTCTGAATCTAGTTTTTCTTCGGTAGGCTTAGTTTTTGATTCTGATTCAATGTCAGAATTTTGGGAAGAGTTTAAGGCCATACAAGCCACTTATTCTTCTGTAACAGAAGAAAACAGTAAGTTAAAAGCTGAAATTCTTGACTTAAATAAGGAGGTTGAGATCAAAATCAATCTTCTAATTAAGGAAAGAGATCAATTGGAGACTGAAAATGTTTCTCTTCTCAAGAGAATAAGAGAAATAGAGCCTCTCGAGATTAAGTACAAAGCTTACCAGAAGGCCCAGTCTTCCATGGAAAAGATTGTACTTAATCAACAGATTGGCACTGGTTTTGGTCTTGGTTATGGCTCAACAGAATCAGGTGAGCCTTCTGTAATGCCTAGCACCAGAGTTGCTAAGGCAGACAAGGTCATAGTGCCACTGATTTCTAGCCCCATTTGTCAAGCTGGTGTATCTGGCACCAAGGTTGTTCATGAGGAAGTCAGACCAAAAAAGGGAAAGATAAAGGTTCAACAGAAACCCTTTTTGAAAAATAATGAACCTGGCAGAAAACCCCCTTCTGTTGAATTTCCAACACCTGCACCAAACCCCCTTCTGTTGAATGAAGATGAAGACTCAGAAGATGAGGAACCAGAGAGACCAAGACAGCAGCTGACAGAACCTGACCTAACATGGTTAAGAGATCATCCCCCTAACCAAGTGATTGGTCAAATCAGAAGTGGAGTTCAAACCAGATCCACATCAAGAAGAGATGCAATGCTTGCCTGCTATATATCTCAAATGGAACCTATGACTGTTGAAGAAGCTCTTGCAGACTCAGATTGGATCAATGCTATGCAAGAAGAGCTTACTCAGTTTGAAAGGAACAAAGTGTGGGAACTTGTTCCTAGGCCAAAGCACCAGAATGTCATTGGAACCAAATGGGTATTCAAGAACAAAGCTGATGAAGATGGCAAAATTGTAAGGAATAAAGCAAGGCTGGTAGCAAAAGGTTATTGCCAAGAAGAAGGAATAGATTTTGATGAGACCTTTGCACCAGTTTCCAGACTTGAGGCCATCAGAATCTTTCTAGCCTATGCTGCTTACAACAACATCAAGGTCTACCAGATGGATGTCAAGAGTGCATTTTTAAATGGAGATCTTGAAGAAGAAGTTTATGTGGAACAACCACCAGGTTTTGTCATTCCTACTCAATCCTCTTGTCTCTACAAGCTTAAAAAGACCCTCTATGGTCTTAAGCAAGCTCCCAGAGCATGGTATGACACATTGTCCCTTTTCCTAGTGAACCATGGGTTTACTAAAGGAAAGGTTGACAAAACTCTATTTCAAATCTCTGTTGCTAATCACATTCTGTTAGTACAAATATATGTTGATGATATTATATTTGGTAGTACTAATCCAGAATTATGCAAGAAATTTTCTCAAGTGATGCAGAGTCAATTTGAAATGAGTATGATGGGAGAACTCAGTTACTTCCTAGGACTTCAAGTCAAACAAGTTCCAGAAGGGATCTTTATCAATCAAGGGAAGTATACCAGAGACCTGATCAAGAAGTTTGGGTAGGAAGGCAAATCCTCAGTGAAGATTCCCATGAACACCTCACAAGGAATTGGTCCAGATGATGAAGGAAAAGATGTCGACGCAACAACATACAGAGGAATCATAGGATCTCTGTTGTATCTAACTGCAAGCAGACCAGACATCTCATTCTCTGTTGGAATCTGTGCCAGATACCAATCAAAGCCCAAGGAAAGCCATCTAAGTGCTGCAAAAAGAATCATCAGATATATCAAAGGAAATCCAAATGCAGGCCTATGGTATCCCAAGGGGGGTAACTTTGAACTAATTGGTTACTCTGACTCAGATTTTGCAGGTTGCAGACTAGACAGAAAGAGCACCTCTGGTCACTGCCAATTGCTAGGAGGAAGGCTTGTTTCCTGGTTTAGCAAGAAGCAGAATTCAATCTCAACAAGTACATCTGAGGCTGAGTACATTGCAGCTGGGAGTTGCTGTGCTCAGTTACTCTGGATGAAGCAACAACTGAAGGACTATGGAATTCAAGCAAAGGAGATCAAGCTGTTGTGTGACAACACCAGTGCCATTGCTATCACTCAGAATCCAGTTCTTCATTCCAGGACAAAGCACATTGAGATCAGACATCACTTCATCAGAGATCATGTTGAGAAGAAGCACATATGCATGGAGCATGTGTCAACAGAAGACCAGCTAGCAGACATTCTGACAAAGCCTCTTCCTGAGACTAGGTTCAACAAACTGAGAGAGGAATTGGGAATGATGGATGAAATCCCAAGGGAAAGTTGAAAAGGAAGGCCCTCTGTTGCTAAATCTCAGTTAACAGAATACCTGTTGCAGAACCCCCCCCCCCCCCCTCTGTTAACCCCTTCTGTTCTCTACTCTGGCACAACACCTCAGCAACAGAAACCCTTTCTACAGAAAGCCTCCTCTTATGTCTAACAGAAGGTTGTGGACTTAGAAAAAAAATCTGAAAACCGGGTGACCTAGTAAATTATTAAAGGTCGTTTACCCTTTTACCCTTAAAACGGTATCCAGCCGCAAAGTATTTACTGCGCCCCTTTCTTCATTTATTGGTACCTTGGAACCGTAAATAATTTCAAGCGTCCACTAACCCAAACCCATAAATTCCCCTTTTCGCAAACCTAAACCGTTACTGATTTCATTACTCTCAAACTCTCAAACCTCCATAGCTCTCAAGCTCTCTGCAATCTTTCTCTGCTCAAATGGCCTTCATCAACATTAATGACCTCACCAAGGAAGAAATCAACACCCTTGTCTCAAACATCTATACTGGGATGAACTGCGACCTCTCCGCACTCCCTGAACTCGCTGCAAATCATGAAACGTTGATGAAAATCATCAAGGGAATGGAGGACTCGCAACTGAACAAGGTAGTGGGATATCACTTTGAGTCCTACAGCACGAGGGACGTAGCAGAGTTTTATCTCAACGCTACATACGAAGGGGAGACCATTCGGTCAAATGTCAATGGTGAGAACATAACCCTCACTCCTGAAGATCTCAACGCCCTGTTTGGCGTAGTGGAGGACCCTCAAGAAGAAGAAACTGAAGGTTTCTTATCTCTGGACAGTGTCAAGGTCACTGTGGACAACTTTGTCCAACTCTACTGCCGACCTGAAGTGGGTAGAGTTCCCAAACTATACATGAAGAAGAACCTCCTTCTGAGCGACTATGAGAAGCTAGTGAACATCCTTCATAGGTGTGTCTGGAGAAAGAGCACCTCCACCGATGACATGAATGTACTCAATGCAAAAGCTGTCTTTGCAGTTCATCATGGGATGAACATCAACTGGGGACAGGTAATTGTCAAATCCCTTGTTGAATTCATCAAAAAGAAAGACAAGGAGACCGGGCTGTTCAAAACCCCCATGGGTTATGGTCTCTTAATCTCTGAAACCTTGCTCAAGGCAAGGATAGGGCTGAAAAACCCTATTGAGGCAGACTACACCAAGTTGCTCTTCCTCAACACCTCCAATGACAGGAAGGTTGCTCTCAAGGCAGAGCAGAAAAGGCTGAGAACTCTTGAGTTCAACAGAGAAAGGCAACAACAGAAGGTTGTTCAGCCAAAGAAAGTCACCAAGAAGCAACAGAAACCTCCTACTCCTTCGGATTCTGAAGAAGAAATGCCTTTGGTCAAGAAGGTGGTCAAGAAGGTTCCCAAAAAGAAGACCACACCTGTCAAAGTACACAAGCTGGTGGCAAAGAAATCTGTTCTAAAGAGAAAGGCACCTTCCCCTATCTCTACAGAAAACACCCCCTCTGCCTCCCCCATTGCAAAGAAGGCAAAGGTTCTGACACCTGCAGCACAGGAAAAGCTGGAGGATTCTGTCACCTCTGCCCCAGCCAACAGAAACGCTTGGCAAGGCAAGAGGATTGTCTTTGAGTCTAGTGACTCAGAAGAGGAAATAGTGGTGCAGGATGCCACTACTCAGGGGGAACCACACCTCTCTCCTCCTGCTTCTACAAATGATCAACCTCTGGTGGTTTCTTCACCAGAACACCAAGAAGGTGGCAGAAGTTCAAACTCTACAGAACGCCTACTGAACAACTTCTCTGCCTTAGATAGGGAATTCATCAGGGCTCTTGCATGGAGAAAATGGAGAGTGGGACCTCTCACTGAGCTACTTAAGAACTTGTCCTACTTCATCTCTGAGGAAGAAGTACTCAGATGGGCTGACACAGAAGATGTGGAACAATGCCTGAACAAAGACTTCCTTCTTTCTGTCCTACAGAAAAAGAAGGAGAAACACCAAGGAAAAGCTCTTCTGCTCAAAGAATCACCAAAAGACCATGTAAAGGCTCTTCAAGAGCATGAGATGGATGATTTTGATGCTTGGCTGGTTGAGAAGAAGAGGAAGGAATCAATGATCAAGTTTCGACATAGTGCACATGGAGAAGGGGAACCCTCCACTGCAAATGACCTACCCTTGGTCATGGAGAAGCTTATCCAAGAATGGAGGGAATCTCTGTTCACAGAAACCATACTAGAGGTAATTCCCACAACCATCCCTTCTCCCCCTCCCTCTCCTAAAATCACTTCACCTCAACCTTAACAGAAAACCATCTCCAAACAGAACACCTCCTCACTTCATCAGAAGCCCTCTTCTGAGCAGAAAACCCCTACACCCCAAAAGCCCTCAATTCCCAGATCTTCATTTCTTTCACCCTGCAAACCGTTCTCTCCTCCAAAGAACAGATCCCCATCCCCTCCCCCATCCTCTCAAAGACAAATTATTCAATACCAACCCCAACAGATTATTTCTTCATCACCACCACCTCAACAGAAATCCCCTTCACCTACCAAGTCTGAACATGCAGTAACCCCACAAGATTCCCATCCACCACACCAACCTGCTGCTCAGCTAAAACCTGAATGGTTTCTTAGAGATTCTGATCCTACAACCATCTCCCCCATCTCTGCACCACAAGGGTATTCTAGGCACTCTACTGCCCCCAATCCCTCCCTCAGAAAGAAGAAGAAGGTAATCAGAAACAGAATAGCAATCTACTCCTCTTCTGAGGACTCTTCTGACATGGATGGATTCATGATCAGCAAGTCCTACAAAGCTACTTCAAAGAAGCAGAAGACCCCGCCTCTGACTCAACTTGAGCATGAACTTATTGTTGAATCTCTCTCCTCTGTCCAAGAACATCACCCTTTGCCTAAGGGAAGAGGTCTAGAGATGCCTCCATCTGATGGACAAGAGAACCAAATTCCCTTCAACAAGTTCGTTGAAGCAGCAGAAGACTTTGGTGGACAACTCCTCCAAGGCATGAACAAGTTGATACAAATCAATGATAAGCATTATGGGCACCTTGCTCATGTGAATGATAATCTCAATTCTGGGATGCAGTTTATCTCAGATCGCTTTGAGAATCTCACAACATCCCTCAACAACTTCATGGCTTCCTCAACTGCCAAAACAGATGCGCTGACAACAGAAGTGGAAGGTATCCATAAGACTCTTTTCACCTTTCATCAGACCCTGATAGCTCAAGGCAAAGCAATTGAAACCATCTCCTCGAATATTGATGATCTCCAATGGGTTGATACAAAGTCCAAAGAACAACTATTGGACATAGAGGAACTCTGCAAGGTCCACCGTGATCAAGCCAGGACTCTATTTGCGCAAGACAAAGAGAGATACCAGAAGATGGTTCTCTTAGAAGCCAGCAACAAAGATATCCTGTCTGCCATTCAGAAGCAACATGGGCTTATTGAAGGTCTTACATCTGTAACTCAGACCTTACCAGAAACCCTGGAACAGATTGCCTCTACTCAGGCCACAGAATTCCAGAAACTCTCCCTTCTGCTTGGTGATCTCGATGATGCCAAAAAGGGGGAAGAAGGCCCTCATCTACCAAAACCCAGGACCACCAGAACCTCATCATCTGCTGAACCAACTGTGGATCCCACACCTTACTTTGAAGCTGCCCTTCAGAAGAAAAGGCTAGCTGGTATCCCTAGACCTCCATCCCCACTGAAGAAAGGATCTAAGAAGAAGAAAGCTCTAAGCTTTAAAGAATGGAGACTGGGAGGTTCTCAAGTGATGTCTGCTACACAATTTGAGGAAATGAAGCAGAAGATGACCTCTACACAGCAACAAAATCTTTATTTGGACCATGATGGCCATGTGAAGGTCAGACATGGTGGATCTCTGGAGGAAGCAGAATTCTGGTTTCACAACAGTATTGTACCAGGAAAAGATATCCATGAAGGTGTTCTTAACTACTTAGACTGCAAACTCTCACCCGTTTGGGCTTCTTATCAAAGAACTGGAAATCTGGCTGGAATCAGAAAAGAGGTGAATGCAGAGCTAAAGAGACTACAAGGACTGGATGAACAAGCAAGAGCTGAAGCTGCAAAGGCTATTATGTAATCAGATACTCTTGTAATCCACCTTAATAAAAGAACATCTCTGCCTCACACTTTGTAAGGCAATTCCTCAATCTCTGTCTTATCTTTACTTTCTGTTTGTGTTTGCTTGTTTGCTTTTTGATATATTCTCTGCTATCTGTATGTACTGCACTCTTACTATTTTCCTATGCCAAGTTGCCCACCAAGATTTTAATGGAAGTTCTAAACTTTAATTCTTTATGGTGAAGGCACTTCTCTGGAAATAGTTAAAGGGTTTTGGCATCATCAAAAAGGGGGAAATTGTAAGGAATATTTGTAATTAGATTTTGATGATGCTATATTAATTAGGACTTTAAAGTACCCCTTCTTAGACTTAATGTATTAGAATTTTCCTTTGTAAAGTTCTTAGCATAATCGACTACCAGAAGGCCTCCACACCAGAAGACCTCCTGACAGAAGATCTTTGGTTCTCTGCCAAGGGACAGAAAACCTCAGGGTCTCTGTTAGCCTTTTCTTTGACAGAAACCCTCTTGGTTCTCTGTAAGCTATTATCAACAGAAGTGCTCAAGACCTTCTCTAATCAACTCTCTGCTAAAGACACCAGAAGGCCTGACACTTGGAAGAGTTCCACAAACCGGGAAATCAACTGAAAGATTCCTTCAACGGCTAGGAGTATTGAACGGAAAAGCTACAGTACGCGCATTAAATGCTCATTTAATGCTCCCCATGCTCCGTGGAGTAATTGCAGATGATTAGCCGCAATGTCAGGATTACTTTATCCCAAAATAGTAACCCGCCAACTTTACCGGGTCCTACTGGTCAAGTCAACTGCTCGCGCATTAAATGCAGTTGTCCTCCTTCACCTCCATCGGGAAGACAACCCTCAGTATAAAAGATACACTTCGAAGAACAACCAGATAACTTTTGCTCTACTAACTTTGCCAACTTCATCACATTCTTTGCAAGAAAAACACATTCAAATTATTCAAGGCAAAAAACAAAGGTCCTCTTGAGATTCAAACTCTTCATCCTCAACAAGAGAGACAAGTTGGAAAGAATATAACTTCATTTCATTCAATCCAACAAGAGCAAGGTTCCAACAGTTCTTCAACAACTTGAAGAACTTCATCTACAAATCTTTTGTAACGAAGCAAGTTGGAGGAACCCCTGTTTCAACAGAAACTCTTCTTGTTACAAGAAGGACGTCCAAGTAACTGGAGTAGTGAAGTGGTGATACTTCCAGGGAGCTCAGTGAAAGGACCAGTCTTAAAGGAAGCCAGGCAGTGCATCCCAGGAGACATCTAGGCTTGAAGAAGACGTGGAGAGCTTCTTAAGTGCTAGGACTAAGGCGTTGTAAACGATCGTTTTTACAAGCTTAGTGGAACAGTGGATTAGAGGAACGAGTTGTTCCTTGAACCACTATAAAAATCCCTGGTGTCATTTACTTACTGCTTTAAATATTTGCACTTAGATAGAACTGTCTACCTCCCTAGACTTGGTATCTGTGTTCAACAGAACTTGTCTTACGAGTTAACAGAAGGCCTACTGCCTTTGCTTCTCTGAGGCTAAATCAACAGAACCCCCTACCAGAACCCCATCCGCTGCCAGTCTGTTCTGTCAACAGATCAGGCTATTCTGTAAAATCTGGTACTTAGTTTTAAAAGCTAAAAACCGATACAGTCTATTCACCCCCCCCCTCTAGACTGTATCCAGTATAACCGGGACCAACAGCTTTGCTTGTGCTTGAGTAGCCTAAGAATATTCCTTCATCAGCTTTCTCCTGGAACACTTTGAGATGATCTCTTCCATTATTGAGTATATAGCATTTGCATCCAAATGCATGAAAATAGCTGATATTGGGTTTCCTTCCTTTCCAAAGCTCATAGGGGGTTTTCTGATGAGTTTTGTGAATGATGCTCCGGTTCTGGGTGTAGCATACAATGTTGATTGCTTCAGCCCAGTATCTGTGAGGTAGACCAGATTCAGCAATCATGATCCTTGCAGCTTCCTTGAATGTTCTATTTCTTCTTTCTGCTACTCCATTCTGTTGAGGAGTTCTGGCTGCAGAAAGTTGGTGCAATGTTCCATTCTGGTCACAAAACTCTTGTATGACTTTGTTGACGAACTCTGATTCTGATAGTTTTGACTTTCTGATTCTGCTCATTCTGTAGTAGCTTCAGCAGGGATGGTAGTTTCTGCAGAGTTTCATTTTTCTTTGTCAAGAAGATAGTCCAAGTAAATGTGGAATAGTCATCCACCATGACTAGTGTGTACCTTTTTCCGCTAACACTTGGAGTCTCAATTGGTCCAAATAAATCCATGCGAATCAGATTTAGAGGACTAGTAGAGAGATCTCCTGCAATGGGTTTGAAAAAGTTCTTCACTTGTTTTCCCTTCTGGCATGCACTGCAGAGGGTCTCTTTCTTGTACACAATATCTGGTAGTCCTTCTACAATTTGTTCTCTAGCCGGTTTGTTGATTGTCTTGAAATTCAAATGGCTAAGCTTCTTGTGCCAGTCCCAACTTAGTTTTGAATCTCCCTTGGCTATCAGGCAAACTCCATCTTTTGCAGTCTTCCAATCAACTACATAGATGTTCTTCTTCCTTGTTGCTGTCAGAACTACTTCCTTAGTTGTCTCATGCTTGATAGAACATCCTTCTTTGGAAAATTCAACACTGTAGCCTTTGTCACAGAACTGGCTAGCACTTAGAAGATTGAATTTCAGGCCTTTAACATAAGAGACATCATCAATGATTATCTGGTTCCTGATCAGCTTCCCTCTTCCTTTGGTTTGTCCATCTTTGTCATTACCTCCAAAGGTAACTCTGGGCCCTTTGATTTTCTGGAACTCTGTAAGGCAACTCTTGTCACCTGTCATGTGCCTGGAGCATCCACTATCAATGTACCAATCTTGCTCAGAGATAGCTCCAGCACACAGTTCCTGCATTAATGAAAGGAAGATTTAGGTACCCAAGCAATGTTAGGTCCTAGGGGGTCATGCAGTCTTGGAAGCCGGTACCACTTTGGTCTCATCAAGTGAAACCTTGGTGGGTGGTACCCATTGTCCACCTGGTAGTCATAGTAAACGGAAGTGTGATTCACTTTGGGCAGATGCTTGTGAGGATCATGCTTCCGGTTTACAAACTTCTGCATAGCCTTTTTAGTTGGGTAGAAGTCCCATATACTATCAAGAGCAGAGGGACGGTTTGCTTTGGGCTTCTTAAGTTGACCAACCAACCTTTTCTGCCTAAAGTTAACCTTCTCTTGAAATTTGCCTCTCTGGTGATCATTTCTGGTGGGGTAGTCATGAGAAAGTCTGGTCAAGTTCTGTCTTTGGTTTCTGTTATTTTGAAAATCCTTTTTGTTGTTAGGTTTTCTGCCAGGTTCATTAGTCTCAAGAGGCTCTATCTCTCTTATTCTCTTGAGAAGAGAAACATTTTTATCTTCCAGCTGATCTCTTGCCTTAATTAGAAGATTGACTTTGATCTCAACCTCCTTTCTTAAGTCAAGAATTTCAACCTTAGGCTTACTGTTTTCTTCTTTAACAGAGGAATAAGTGTCTTGGATGGCTTGAAACTCTTCCCAAAATTCTGACATTGAATCAGAATCAAAAGCTTTGCCTACCGAAGAAAAACTAGAGTTAGAAGTGGAGGATACTTCATCATCATATTGACCTATAAGGCATAGGTCTTTAGTCTCTGTATCCAGGCAACAGAATGCCTCATCGGACTCTAATTCTGAGCTGGATTCGGTCTCAGAGAGGGGGTCCTTCTCTGGTTGCTCAGTGATGAGTGCCTTCCTTCTTCTGTGCTCCTACTTCTTCTCTCCTTCCTGGCCTTGCCTTTTGGAGACTATGGGGTGTGGACAGTTGACTTTGAAGTGTCCAGCCTGTCTGCAGTTGTAGCAGAGAAGCTCTCCAGTGCTTTTTGATGGCTTGGACTTCTGGTGTGGCTTTCTGCTAGAGGATGGACTTCTGCTGTCCTTTGGCTTCAAGAATTTCCTGAACTTCCTGGCAAAGGCAGCCATATATTCGTCAGTTAAAAGAATGGAAGGGTCAAAGTTATTTACCTGGGAGGTGCTGGCAGTGAGGGCAGTGGTTGTCCTGTCCTCAACTTCTTCTTTCTCTTCTTCATTCATCTCGAACTCATAAGATTTGAGATCAGAAATGAGCTTCTCAGTGCTGTAGGTTCTGAGATCCTTGTTGTCTCTCATGGCAGTGACCTTCATCTTCCAGGGTAAAGGTAGACCTCTGAGAACCTTCAGGTTGATCTCCTTGGTAGTCAGTTCCTTCCCAAGTTCTGATATCTCAGCAGTGAGGGTGAGCAGGCGTGCATACATCTCAGCTATGCAATCTTTGGGCAGAAGTTTGAAGTCTTCAAACTTCTTCATGGCAATGGTCAGCTTGTTATCTTTCTCCTGCTCATCACCAGCTCCTATCAGGGTTAGTGCATCCCAGATCTCCTTGGCAAAGCTGCACTTCTTGATTCTTGTAAAATACTTGTCATCTATGGCTTTGTAGAGGATGTCCTTGGCTATGTTGTCAAGGTTGTATTTCCTCCTCTCTTCATTGGACTACTCATGACGCAGTTTAGTGATCATTTGAGGTAGACCACCACCAACAGTGTATTCAGGATTGACCTTTTTGAACTCTGTGAAGGGACCTGCATCCAGGACTTCTCACATTTCATCATGGAGTGCATAGAGGTGGGCTTTCATGCGGATCTTCCAGTCATCAAACTTAGTCACTGAAAACATAAGATTCTTTGAAAGAGTGTTATCCATAATATGAGATTAAAGAGGCTTAAACAAGTGCATCTCTATTCAGCAAGTAACCTATAAGATTACAAGAACGAGGAGGCTCTGATACCACTTGTTGGTCCCGTTTATACTAGGAACAGTCTAGAGGGGGGGGGTGAATAGACTGTTCAGGTTTTTCAAATTTTTCTCTAAGTCAAACCTGACTTATCAGAGAAGGTCTGATTCTGGTGACAGAGATGGTCAAATTCTGATGGCAGATTTGGACCTGGCAGCGGATGAGTTTCTGTCCGGGTAGCCTCAAGAGAACACTAAGGCAAAGTGCCTTTCTGTTAGTACCCAAGTCTGATAAGATTTTGATGATGCCACTATACTGAGCACGTGTACATTGTGTCTCATTTTATTCTAGTATTAACGTGACAAATCAAATGTACAATTTTTGGGTCTATGAAACATTACCGGAAAAATAAAAATGGAATAAGGAAAAATTTCTTTGCCTTAATAGGATGCTAAAATCCTACCGGCAAATGCTAATTAAGACTCAAAAATTATTCGTATGTCACGAAGCTCGAAAAATCAAATAGATGATTGACCGGGATTTAATGCCAGATACGTACAGGCCCCGGAACACTGAAGACGCAAATAAAAGAAATACTTCAGCAATCAATTGAAGACAAAAACAGACGGAAGTTAATGCTACAACAGGTACATTGACCTACAGCATGGGCGCACAAGTCTGAAGTCTAAAAAGGCATCAACAGTGGCTAGGCGGGCAAAACAAACAGAACCCATACGCTCCGAAGAAGAAAATAAACAACAAGTTGTTTATCTTCTGCGAACAAAATTCAACGCACAAGATTGATCTCTCCTAACCAACGGATAAGATCAATTGACCGGAGAGCCTATAAATATAGGCAGAAACGAAAGTTTCTAACCAACCATTTAAGCATCCAAAGAGAGAATTTCTATCAAGAGCATTTACGAAAGATCTAGCAAAAGAGAAAGTGCTATTCTAAACTTTACTCTCTGCTTGGACTTATGCTTCACTAAACTTCCAGTTTATCAAATCCTCATTGCCATACTATACAAGTTTAGTTCCTAGTTGGAGGTTAGAACTTTCTTGAAATAAATCACATATTGTTGTAAACACTTAGGAGAACAGTTGTTCGGATCCTACAGTGTAAGTAGATAGATAGAGTACCTTTTGATCCCCACTGGGTCATTAGAGAAAAGTCTAAGGACTGAGTAACTTTGAGTGGTGCTATACTCACTGTGAAAAACCTTCAATCTAGGCCTAAGTGTTGTAAAGGCTAGATTGGCACTAAGTGTATTGGGCTTAATACTTTAGTGAAATCCATCTGAAAGAGGGTGGGACTGGACGTAGGAGGATTACACCACCTCTGAACCAGGATATACTGTGTGTTGATTTACATTCAGTAAACAAAGCATACACTCAGCACTTCTCACAAAAAGATTGAAGTTTGCCAGCAGAATCTTAAGCAGTTGTCTTAGCTGACCCAACTGCTTATCCTACTACTTAATCACTTGCTTTCTTTGAGACCATTTTCACTCCCGAGACGCACCTCACCATCTCTAAAAGGTCTGCTCTATCATCTCCCAGTAATTCACTTTCTAAGTATAGCAGGTGCCTCAGCAGTTCCCTGAGACCACCCAACTGCTGAGCCCTCTGCTCACATACAAGTCACTTCCTGTGACCATCTCAGTTTCATCAGCCTGCCATAAATATCATTGTCAAAAAGTACGTTCAATTCCTGAAAGCCAGATCAAAATCTGAGCAGTTGCCTCAGCAGTTCCCTGCTTCCTAGCTAACTGCCAAGCCAACTGCCAAGCCAACTGCTAGTCATCTAAGTCCAATCTTCTCCAGATCAGAAAGTGATTAAAACATTCATTATATAAAGGGTAAAGACTTCCGCTGTGCATCTATTAATCTCTCAAAAGATTATAGATCAACTCTTCTAGAGGGAAATATTTGTAAAGGTCGAAAAGATTTAAAAGTCTATTCACCCCCCCCCCCTCTAGACTTTTACCCTATCCGGGACCATCAAGTGGTATCAGAGAGGGTGTTCCTAGAGTCAGTTTCTGACTAGTTTGAATAAAAGACCCAAAGTCACTTCCCTCTCCCAAACACTTTCTAAACGATGGACAGTCAACTAGCCAAAAACCTCCTATTCAACCTAAACAAGTTTGATGATTGGAGAATCAGGATGAAGGCACATCTCAGTGCCTTACATGATGAAATGCTGGAAGTAATCACTACCGGACCTATCAGGATAATGAAGGTCAGCACATCCAGAGCTGATGACCAGGAGGATGTGTACATTCTCAAGCCCAAACTGGAATGGACAACTGAGGATAGGAAGAGAAACAACCTTGATAACATTGCCAAGGACATTCTTTTTAAATCGGTTGATGAATCCATATTTCCTAGAATCAGGAAATGTGAAACAGCAAAGGACGTTTGGAATGAGCTCACAAAAATTGGAGTTGGTGATGAACAGGAGAAGGACAACAAACTTACCATGGCCCTCAAGAAATTTGAGGACTTCAAGATGCTGCAAAATGAGTCCATCCAAGAGATGGAAACTAGGTTCCTAAAGATCACAGCAGAGGTCTCAGACCTAGGGAAAGATCTACCTCAAAAGGAGATTTCCCTTAAAGTCTTGAGAGGCCTGCCCTCTATTTTTTTTTGGATGAACAGTAAGTATATATTGAAGTAACCATCCAAAGAGTTTAAACTGTACAAGCAAAAAGGTGGCCAAAATTTTAGGCTATCCAAAGATTGGATAACCCATCACCTCCAAAAACAAAACCAGAGAGGCTGGTTAGCACTCTATGCAAAGCCGATCACAAAAACAAGGTGATGGGCTAGTGAACGTCAAAAAACCACCAATTCATGTGGATAGATGCTATACAAAACTTTATAGACAATATACTTGATCCGAGCAAAAACGTCTTCAACTTTGGGGGAAGTACCATCAAACTTGATGGCATTTCTAGTCCTCCAAATGTGATAAACCGAGAAGCAAAATGCAATCCTTGTCGCTTTAGCTTTAATGGTGGCTCCACTTCTCTCCTTCTTAATCCATTTGACCGAGCTTGAAAGTGTGCCCATAAGCCTCGGCATGTCCATCCAATTCTTCACCAAGCTCCAAATTTTTCCTGAAAAAGGGCATTCAAAGTATAGGTGTGAAGCCGTTTCCGGCCCACCCTTGCACATAACACAAATGTTAACTACATCTAATCTATGAAGATTATCACATGTAGCTAACCTATTCCGGAATGCCAACCAAGTAGTGAAGGAAAATTTAGGGGGAATATAGTCTTTCCAAATAAAGGACATCCACCTACGGGTAAAGGCCTTAATTCTAAGTAAATCATAGACTTTTGAGGATACAAGTTTACCATTAGCTTGAAAGGAGTTCAAACAGCGAATGGTGTCAGCCACATCCTCGAATTTGGAGATGATCTCATCACGTACCATGGCAAATTTCTTCATTAATTGTGAATCCCTATGGTGTGGGACAAAATCCCACACACTTCGGCCATTAAGATACACACTATGAACCCACTTAACCCATAAAGTATCCTTTTAAAGATGAATGTCCCAAAAACTTTTAGCAAGCAAAGCTGAATTCCAGATTTTGGTATCATGTATTCCAAGGCCACCCTCATGTTTAGGGAGACATACATCAGCCCAAGATACTCTAGAGTATTTACAACCCCATAGGAAGATACGGCACATAGCTGTTATTCTATCAAGTATTACCTTCGGGATAGGAAACATTTGTAACCAAAAAGAGTGCACACCCTGTATAACGGCTTTAATGAGTTCAACTCTACCAGCATAGGAGAGGGTCTTGAGATTCCATGCGCTAATATAGGTGGAAATGGACTCTAATAGTGGGGCAAAGTGTGTCACAGATATCTTAAGGGGAGCAAGAGGCACCCCAAGATACTTAACAGGAAAAGATCCTGCTTTAAAATCCACCAAACTCAAGATGTTATCAAGCTCATATATAGCCATTCCCCCTAAGAAGATGTTGGATTTATCATAATTGACCCGAAGGCCAGATATGTTACCAAACTCTTCTAAGGAGTCAATGAGAATTTTAATAGATGGATAGTCACCTCTCGAAAAAAGCATCAAGTCATCAGCATAAGCAATATGTGAGATTTTCAAACTGCCACACTTAGGATGGAATTTGAAAGGAGCTTCACGGGTTTTCACATTCAATAATCTAGACAAATATTCCAAACAAAGAGCAAATAAAAGGGGGGACATAGGATCACCTTGTCTAAGGCCCCTTTTACCAATAAAATGCCCATGAAGAACCCCGTTTATAGAAATAGAATAAGAAGGTGTGGTAACACACTCCATGATCCAATGAATAAACTTGCAAGGAAAGCCAATATGTAAAAGCATGTTATAAAGGAAGTCCCATGAAATAGTATCATAGGCCTTCCGAAGGTCAACTTTGATCATACAACGTGGTGAAACATGTTTCCTAGCATATCCTCTAACCAATTCTTGAGCAATAAACACATTATCAATCGTGAACCTACCATCAACAAAAGCCCCCTGGGCAGGGTCAATCAAATTAGGTAGGCAAGGAATTAATCTTTTAGCTAGGATCTTGGTAATAACCTTATAGATAACATTGGTGCATGAAATAGGTCTAAAGTCTGAAGCTATGGGTGAGTGTGTGGTCTTAGGAATCAAAGCAATGAGTGTATGGTTGAGTTGTTTAAGTAGCTTACCAGATCCAAAGAAGCCCTTGACGGCTAGTATAAATTCATGACCAACAAGGTGCCAATTGTGCTTGAAAAAGGCCGAGGTATATCCATCAGGGCCAGGTGCTTTGTTATCACCAATATCAAAGAGGGCCTCTTCAATCTCCAAATCAGTAATTGGAGTAACTGAGCCCTCAACAACATCCAATGGCAGAATGTTACCCGAAGTAACAATGCTAGGATCTAACCCCGTGGTAGGATAGTGTGTGCCAAATAGCTTAGTGTAAAACTCAACAAATTCCATAGCAACTTGGTCAATTGAAGTGGTAAAATCACCATTGGGAAGTTTAAGGGCCGTAATGGTGTTTCTAGCCAGATTCTTCTTGACAATTGAATGGAAATACTTAGTACACTTATCACCTTGGATGAGATGTGTAGCTTTGGCTTTTTGTCTATAAAAATCTTCCTCGGCCGAATTAAGGTTAAGGAGTTTCTTTTTAATCAGTTCAACCTCATTCCTCATGGTAACATCAAGAGGAGCATGCATAGACAACCCAAGGACCCGTTTGTACTCCTTTTTTGTTTCCTTAACCTTCTCCGAGATATGACCAAAATTCAATTTATTTAGTTCTTTAAGAGGTCTTTTTAAGGTTCTCAATTTTTGGGCAAGGATGAACTGAGAGCTTCCATGAACCACTTTACCCCAATGATTGGTAAGGATGGTGTTGAAAGTCTCATGTTTAAGCCATATATTGTAAAACTTGAAAGGTTTAGTGCCTTTGAACTGGTTTTGACCAATAGAAACAAGAGAGGCAACATGATCAAAGTCTGCTTCCATATCACAAAAATGAGTTTTACAAGAAACACCATTCATACTCCAACTAGGATTCATAAGCACTCTATCAAGCTTAGCCCAAAGGGATCCTCTATTCCAAGTAAGGAACTCACCCGTGGAAGGAGTGTCAACAAGATTAGTTTGAATTTTAAAGTCATTTAGGTCTTGGATAAGATAGGCCGAGGGAGGGGTGGGACCCACCCTCTCATTTGGGCTACCAACGCAGTTGAAATCTCCCATTACAAGCCAAGGGCTAGTAATGTTAGGTTCCAAATTAGCCACATGGTTCCAAAGTAATCTTCTCTCCAAAACCGTGTAAAGGGCATAGACAAATGTAACAAAAAATTGTACTTGAGTAGTTTTGCACTTAATTTCACAATGGACATGTTGTTTTTCAATTTCAAGGATATTAACCTGTACAAAATTAGGGTCCCAAAGTATGCCCATGCGCCCACCCTCAATAAGGTCAAAGTTTGTAGAAGATAACCATGAAGGCAGCCTATTTTTGGAAAATCTATCAAAATTAGAAGAAGTCATTTTTGTTTCAAGTAAACAACATACACGAACACAATTAGAAAGCATAAAATTAACTACAAAGTTTTGTTTAGAGACCTTATTAAGGCCTCGGACATTCCATGCTGCTAAAAACATAAAAAGGATTAGAAAGATCTCCCCTTTTTGGCCCTTTTGGCCTCATTCTCCACTGTTTTGCCCCTTGGTTTGTACCTAGCAAGAAAAAAGGAAATCATATATATAATGAACAAAGAAAGAAGTGAGCACAAATCTTACGTTGATGGCGTGCTATACAAAAGGTCTTACAACGGCACACTCTTACGTTGCCTCAACCCCAATGAGGCCAAACTGGCCATGGAAGAGATCCATGTTGGGGTCTGCTCTACGCATCAAGGCCCTCACTCTATGTCCAGAAAGCTCCTATTGCAGGGGTACTTCTGGCCCACCATGGCAAAAGACTGCGCCCGGATGGCGCACACTTGTGATGCATGTCAGCAGTTCCAAAACGCCCTGGGACGCCCAGCAGTAAACTACGCTCCCATTAGCATGGCAATTCCATTTTCCAGATGGGGCGTAGATCTCGTGGGACAACTTCCTCGAGGCACTGGCAACTGCAGGTGGATGATAGTCGCTATTGACTATTTCACCAAATGGATAGAAGCAAAACCACTGGCCAGCATAACCGAGGCGCAGTGCAGGCGATTTGTCCACAAGAATATCCTCACTCCCTTCGGTGTGCCACAGCAGCTCAACACTGACAATGGCACTCAGTTCAAGGCACAAAGTTTCCAAGACATGCTGGTCAGTTGGGGAATCAAACACACTGCAGCCTCCGTCGCTTATCCACAATGCAACGGAAAGGTAGAAAATGCCAACCGCACCATCCTGACGGGCTCGAAAAAGAAGCTCACAGACGAGGGAGGAGGCTGGGTAGAAGAACTCCACAACATTCTGTGGGCCTACAGAACAACCCCCCGTAGGGCGAAAGGTGAAACTCCATTCTCACTCTGTTACGGCTTCGAAGACAAAGCCCCTACGGAGGTCACAATTCCGACCCCTCTGGTCCTAGAGTACGACCCCGAGCAAAACGAGCAGAATATGCGAGTCGATCTCAACTTTATCGATGAAAGAAGAGAAAACGCATTCTTGAGGTCGGAGAATTACAGACGCCAAGTCAAAAGCTATTATGATGCTCGAGTCCGAGGTCGGGAGTTCCAAGTGGGGGACTACGTCCTCAGGTGATGAGCGGCCAGCCAACCCAACGAAGGGGGAAAGATGGCCAAAAAGTTCGAAGGGCCCTACATCATCACAGCTGTAGTCCGGCCCATCACTTATAAACTAAGCACTCTGAAGGGCACGGAGGTTCCTAGATTGTGGAACGTCCACCACTTGGTGAGGTACTACCAGTGACCCAGCGCTGTAAAGGAGACAATGAGCCCTCGCCAAACGGAGACTTTGCACATTCACTAGCATTGGAAATCCGGGGTCACTGATAGCAACCTCAGCCGTACACTGTAAGCTATTCACGGCTGCCATTGAAATCAATAAAAGAAGGGTTTAAATGAAAAACTCTCCCTGGAAGCAACCTATAAGCCTTCCAGTCCGCACTCAAACAATACCATAAGTCAGGGCAACTTAATAAGTCCTCGCAGACACATGCTCTTTAGCCCACGCAATCCGAGGCCACTTTGTAAGACCTCGACGACAATAGCCCCCAGTGGCTCCAGAATTCTGAGGTCACTTTGTAAACCCTCAATGACTCTTCAGTCTACGCTCTTACAGCCGAGCTCCAAAGCCGAGTTGATTTTATAAATCCTCGCGAATACATGCTCTTCAGCCAGGACTCTAACAAGCCGAGGCGGCTTTGTAAGCCCTCACAAGCAAAGACTATTCAATCTACAATCGATTCTCCGAGGCCACTTTGTAAGCCCTCCAATATCTGGGAACAACAGCCTCAACGGCTCCCAATCTCCGAGGCCACTCTGTAAGCCCTCCGCACCCAAAACAGGGATAATAGCCCCACGCGGCTCCCAAAAGAAGAAGTCAAGGCATCTACATAAGTCCTTGTTCCTTCCACACAAAACATGGATAATAGCCCCCACGCGGCTCCCAAAAGAAGAAGTCAAGGCATCTACATAAGTCATTGTTCCTTCCTCACAAAACTAGCTGGGATAGTAGCCCAGCGCGGCTCTCGAATATTGGGTTGAGGCGATTTTATAAGTCCTCGCACCCCACGAATTTTCGTCTCCCCCTTTAGCATTGAAGGCGGGGGGGGGGGGGGGGGGGGGGGAGATAGAGGCGCAATGCCGAAGGCTGGGCTACTTGACGGTCCTGACCTTGGTAGAGCACCTCTCGCTCCCGACCCAGTCGAGCTCTCGTACGAATCTCGCAGTGCCGAGATCTGGTCCACATCTCGCGGTCTGGGAGGAGGTCAGCTCCCTAAATTGATGGTGCTACGCCAAAGGCTGGGCTACTTGACGGCCCTGACCTAGGTCGAGCACAACTCGCTTCCGACCCCGTCGAGCTCTCGCACGAATCTCGCAGCACCGAGCTCTAGTCCATATCTCGCGGTCTGGAAGGTGGTCAGGCTCCCTAAATTTATGGCGCAATGCCACAGTCTGGAATTAAAGTCCGACTGCTTGCACCTCTCGCTTCCGACCTCGCCGGAGTCTCGTACGAATCCCGCACAGCCGAGCTCTAGTCCATATCTCGCGGTCTGGAAGGAGGTCGTTATGAAATCACTGCGCAAAGCCAAAACAGTATGGAATTAAAGTCCAGCTGCAAAATCACTGCTAAATCCAGTCGAGCTCGCTTAAAAGACCTCGCACTCGGATTGCGATTGCAGGGCCCGCTTCTCAAGCCTTGCAGACGACTCAAGGCCTACTTCTCAGGTTCTGTTTATATATTACAGTTGTTTGGGATATTTTACAAAATAAAATACCTTTGCAACAATCATTCACAACAATTGAAAAAACTGCAGCAACTAAAACTAAAGCATTTTCGCTGCAGCCTGAGCGAATGCCCTTCATAGCACAAGCTTAGGTCAACGGACAGATGGGGACTTTAAACGATAAGGTCACCTCACCTATCTAGCACATCAGTACAATATACATAGCTCTTACATTACGAGAATAAAGTTAATCAAGGGAAAATTTTCGAACTATTTTACTGAGAAGAAAACTAGTCCCAAATGCTTTGTAAAGCACAGGGTACCAGACAAGTGAACTGCAAACTGCAAAGAAATAACACAGCCTAAAGCTCCAAAGTGAAGCTCAGGCCAAAAGCTCCAGTGAAAGCTCCAACAGTTAGCAATCAATGCTACTAGCAAAGGACACAGTAATGGACCCCTAAAACTTCATTACTCCACAAGCATGCAACATGCAGAATGCAGCATGGACGCCTAAAATCCATGCTTGCAAAACAAACAAAGGCAAGTTCCCTGCCACTGAAAAACGGCAAGGAACCTACAATGCCTTACCCAAATGAGGCTGACTAATGCAACCTCTGTTGGGGACAGCTAATGCAACTCATCAAACACATGCGGAGCTCAGAGCAAAAGCAGGACAGGCCTGATAAATATGGCCCATCCCCACCGAACAACTCATGTGCCAGTACATAGACAAATATGCAAAGCGACAAACGCAAAAAAGAAAAGTTGCATACGAAGAGAATTGCAAAAAATAGCAGAAAAGCAGACATTTCATACAAGGTACGGATCAAGAGATGTCTCAAAATGTTTCATAACAAAGGCTCAACAGCCAAATACTTGAAGAAAGATTAAGGGGAGGGGGAACTCATTCCTTTCTCTTCCACTTCTTTTTCTTCTCCTACTGCACCTCTTCACCGGCCTCAACTGGTTAGGCTTGAGTGGTCAGGGAGTATTGAATTTGCTGATTTAGAGCAATCTGGGGATGCTTCATGAGCTTCAGCAGCTTGTACGTCTTGGGGTTAAAGCCAAGAAGGTTCTTGTAAAGCACATCATAGATGTCCTTCTGCATCTGGAACTTCCCATAATCCAGTGTAGGCAAGAACTGCTCACGCACGAACTCCAGCCCCGCAGGTGTGGTCAACCAGCTGTTGATATTCTTGCCCATGACTCCATGAAGTCAGTTGACATCTGATGGAGAGGCTGGATTCTTGGAACACGAAGCCTGGAACTCAGATATAGCACCAGCTTTAGCTCTTTCAACAGCTGCGGAGTGACCTGCCATATACCCTTCCAGCTTTTTCTGTGTGGCGGCAACCTCAGCTTCAAGGGACATAATCCGAGCTTTGTCATGCCCAGAAGCAAGTCGGATCTCAGAAAGCTCCTCCCTCAGCTTATCCAGGTCAGCATCTCTGGAAGCAAGATCAATCTCAAGCTCAGCAACCCGGGTTCTGGCAAACTCGACCTCCTCAACCTGATTCCCAAGCTTCTCCAAGACGCGCCCTTGTTTGGCAATTTGGGAACGAGCTTCTTCAAGCTCATGAGCCACCTTGTCATCGCCCGTCTCCCACTCACGTCGCTCTCGAGTGACCACCACGAGCTGGTCCTCTAAGGTCGAGCACTGGGATTTGAATGAGCACAACTCGGCCTCAGTCGCTCCAAGGGCCTTTTTAAGGCGATCCCTTTCTTTCATGGCCAGATTGGAAACATCTATCATTCTCTGCCACTCTGCTATGGCGATATTGGCTTTCTCAACAGCAGTGGTTGCCCTCTCCTCGGCGACACGAGCACGGTCTTCAGCACTCCGTGCATAACCCTTTGTCTAATTAAGGGCCCGGACGGACATGTCAACCGTCTCCTGGAGAGCCCCAAAATGTGCCTCGCAGTCCTGGAGTTGGGCCTCGGCATTTTGAGCCCTCTTCCAGAGCTCATCCAGTTGCTCCTGGGCAGCTTTCAAGGCCTGTTCAGCCAAGTGCAGACCCTCAAGAAGCTCCGACTTTTTCTGGGCAGCCATCCTTGCCTTGAGCTTGGTGGCCTCAACCCTAAGGGCCATTTCATAGCCCAGGGTAGCAGCCTGCATGTATCAAACAAAGGAGGGCAAGATAAGATAAGCATATAAACGAAGGAATGGAAACGAGACAATAAAGTACTAGTAAGAAGGAATTTTACCTTAAGAGCATTGGACGTAAGCTCCTCAGCAATGGATGGGTTGTCCATCTCATTCAGGACCTCAGTATCACAAGGCCGCCTCAGCCTTGCTAGCAGATCCATGGCCCCAGCATTCTCGGAGACAAAGCCTTGATCATCCCTTAGAGAGAATTGGAAACTATGCCTTTTTCTCTTACTAGCAGCATCGTGGGGGGGCCACTGCCCTTGGCCACAGAACGTTTCCTCCGGCCATTAGTAGGGGTAGCATTGCTGGGACCCGCAGCATCTGAACCCAAACGGCCCCGGAGCTGTTCAATAGTCTCCTTGTCGTCCTCATCATCGCCCTCATCCGTGGCGTCCTCCATGACCACATCAAATGGTGGGGCGGTACTGGCATTTGTCGCGGCTTGCGCAAGCACTGCAACTTTGTCTCCCTGTGTCGCGGCATCACTTGGCCGAGCATCCTCCCTTCTAGTAGCAGCATCATCATCACCTCCATCCTCTCCGCTATGGGAGGAGGAGGAGGAACCACTGGACGAGAGCTCAGCGTACTTAACACCAGCTGAGGGCGGGGTTTTCTTCACACCCTCTTGATCACGGTCAAGGAGGTCGAACAGGCTGGCACTGCCTGCAACAACGAAGCCAGTACAATGAACAACAATGAAGGCATGCAACACACAAACACAGACAAAGCAACAAAGTATAAGTTGACAGTCAGAAGAAAATATAAATGTTGAAGTGACAGCAGGTTGAGTGTAACACTTAAGAATTTGATTATTTAGATATAGTTAATGTTTCGGGACGAAACATCTTTTAAGGAGGGTAGAATGTGACACTCCAAAAATTTAAATAAAAAAAAATAAAAATAATTTTTAGCCAGATAAATCATAAAATATTGCGGAAGTGACATTTTAATTATTAATTGAGTCAGACAAAAATTCAACAGTTGTAACATTCTAATCAGATAAAAATTTCAAAATTTATGACGTCTTAATCAGATAAAAATATTTCAGTAATAGGAACAACATTTTATGAAACAAGTGAACCAGACAGAAAATTTACAATTGTGACATTTTTAGTCAGATAAAAATGGTCCGATAAAAGAAGTAATATTTTATATCAAGTACGAATTATACATATGACATAAGAAGTAAAAGCTATATTTTATTTTTACAAAACACAATTTCCATTTTTACTCCTAAATATATAAACCTACGTATAAAATCAGAAAGTAAATTATTAAATTAATAATACTATATTTTTTTTAATACTATACGTATAACCCACATCAGTTACAAATCAACAAAGGAAAAAATTTTAAAAAATTAAATTTTATAACGGAGGAAATCTCCCAACGTATGAAACGTTCCAAAAGAAAAAAAAAATCTTAGGAGCAGGATTTTAGGATCTGAATCAGAAGCTTTACACCCAGCCATCTCTATAGATAGCAGAAGAGTTGTCTGGCCTTTCATCCCAAAAATTCCGTCGGAAAAACGCAAATATATATATATAACTTAATTTTTCCAACCCATCGCTAGACTCAAAACCGAGCCCTGAAAACGCTTCCCAGACCTTCCCCTTCGTGAGAGGAATCCAACGGAGGAAGAATCATTGAAAACGGTCGTGAAACGAGGGAGAAAACGCTCGCCGGAGTTTTCGCCGGGAAAACTTTCCCGACAGAAAACGGAGGAGCAGGAGCCGCCGTCGCCGCCGCCAACCCTTCACCGACCTTCGCCGTCCCGAGAGGAGTGCACCGCTACCCCGTTGGCCGTTTCCGACGAGGTAAAACCTCTTCCCCGTTTTTCTTTCTCTTTCCCCGTTTTTCCGGCGAGTAGATGGAGAAGACGACCCAGCCAAGGCTGGGGTCTGTCTTGGGCCTGATCTTTGGGCCAGAGGAATTAAATTTGGGCCAGTTCGGCCCAGTTGCAATAAAAATTAAAAATAAAATAGTAAATGAAATAAATAAAATCTGGAAAAATATAAATTAAATACCTGGTGTAATTATACATGTTCGGACCAACCAGAATTGAAACATAATATTTTTAGCTATTTTTAATTGATTTAATGGTAATTGGGCCAATTTGTACACAATTAGTAAATAAATAAGTAAATGGCGAAATTAATTATGAAATAAATATTGGAGCAAACTAGGATAAATATAAGACTAACTAAGACATTATGGACCATTTATAAATAATAAAAATTAATATTAGTATATTTAATTGTAAATGGACCGGTTATTTGATATACGAAAATAAATGAATAATTAAGGAAAATGAATTATAAAATAAATATTTGGACAACCTAAGCCAAATGTAGAACCAAAATATAGTTATGGACGGTTATTAATTTATAAAGTCGACTCTTGGCTATTTTATTAAATTGGACCATATAAAGCTAATTAAGTAATTAAATAATAAAATTTTTATTATCGATGAAATGAATTTATAGTTTAATATTCATTAAAGAATATTATATTAAAATAATTATTTGGACTTGGTATCATAATTAGATTAAATAAATTGGTAGATTTTGTTTTCACTAATTATTGGACTAATTAAGGTAGAGTAATATAAAATTTGCATAATTACGGAATTTAAAATATTAAGTGTTTAAGTAATTAATAAAATCAGAATATGTTAGTTAATTCGGATTTATTAATGCTAATAATGTTAATATAAACTAATTTCGATATTTGATTAGTTAGATTAAAAATAATCCGGATATAATATTAAGACATACCAAATGCTTTAGGAGTTGAGTAAATAAAAAGATGATTATTAAATTAGAAATTTGATATTGTAATTAATTATATTCGTATTTTTTAGAATTTAAGTATTTTAATTAACGACTAAATTAATAAGGTAATTTAATTAATAAGAAGTGATTAACGCGGATAATAAAATAATTGAATTAGTGAATTCGAAAAATGAAATAAAAGGTGAAAATCGAGTAAAATAATTATTAAAGAATAAGTGACTAATTATATCATCTTAATTAAAAAGGTGATTATTTAGAGACCGGAGTAGAAGAAGAGAATTAGGAGCACCCGGACTAGAGGTAAGTTTCTCTGCCAATCTAAAATTGTTTCCTCGTATTATATGCTTATTATGCATTATGTGAATAAGTGTGAATTGTTAAATTTTGTGTATGAGAATTGTGAAGAGATATTATATATATGGTTGTTGAGAAATATAAATTAAGTACTTTTGGGGTACTAAATATTTTTAAATACCTTCAAGACTTTCTAGAGAAATTGAGAGGTATTTTTGAAGTATTATTTATTGAAGATAAAATTTACATTTTCATAGCAAGTGAGCATCTCGGGAGTAATCCGGGGTTTCGGTTTTCCACATCCGGATAAATGTGGAGGGTGATTAGGTTTGCTACTACTAAGAAGTACAGTTTGAGTTTAAAGTGATATTTGGATCAATGATCCCTTTTAAGAAGAAGTTATGGTAGTAGTAATCCCTAATCATTCAAATTATCTTATTCAGGGGTAGTTGGTAGACTGAGTCCTGACTACACGTTACGACTCACTACTCGGAGGGCTTGGAATCCCTTTTAGGGGGTGTGTGCACACTTAAGGTAGTCGTTTCGTTTCCAACAGAGCAGTTGTGGTACCGGCACTTGTTCGGAGTGGCCGTCCGTAACCACGGTCCACCGGGCTCTACCGAAAGGTTGAGCACCGCCCTTCTAAATTACTAGGAAGTTAGAGAAGAAGTGATTTTTGAGGAAATCAAAGAGAAGAGTTATTATGAAGTTTCATAGAGAAGTTGAGGATTTTTGTAAAGAAGTAGTCTTGAGAAAAATCAAAGTGAAAAGAATTTCGATGGTGTGAGTATTTTTATATATTATTATACAAAAATCTATTTTAGTCAAACATGATTATTTTACGGGGTTGGGTAGTACTTACTTAGCTCTAACGCTAATTTTTGTTTTCTTTTCCTTGTCTTGTTTCTGCACTTTATTTGTGCAGGTGAGGATGATTTTGTCGAGTGACGATTGCTTGCATGGCCCGAGAGCGAGTTAGAAGTCGCCTTAGTTATACTAGTCATGAAATAAACATTTACTTTTCAAACACTTTACTTTTATTAAATTAGTTGTTATGTTCTAGTTGCCTGTGCATCCGGTTGAGAGATGACCGGATGTGGCGGTAACACCCACTCCCCTTACTAAGACTTCCGCTGTACTTTCTTTAGATTTTCATTATCAATAAATAAAAGTTTTATTTCAATTATGTCAACATTTTGGGTGGAAAATTTTGGGGGTGTTACAACTCCTAAATTAATGTTGGGGAATGTATATCTATTCTAAAGACCCATAATTATTGGGAACGCGTGATATATTTTATCCGACCCGATAAAATAAAATATGACTAAAACAGTCCGAGAAATACAACTTTCGGGGCCAATTATACACACCGGGACATAATGGGATGACCTCCCACATGAGTGGGGGCCACCCCACGATTTTGTGTGATCTAATTGACATATTGGGAGCTGAGTGAGCCAAATAAACATGGGCTGTGCGGACTTATGAATGAAAGGATGGCTGGAGACAATCAACCACTCCCTTGGCAACACCTCTTCATTATTTTTGGCTTGGGTGAGGATAGATACCTCCCCCCTTCCATTTGACACCATCCACTCGACCAAGGCAGAGAGAGAAGCTCTAGGGAAGTCTCCTCTCATAGTCCAAGCAGCAAGGAAGAGAATCCAAAGAGAAGAGGGTTGTTTTTGAGGTAAGAACTCAATAAACAATCTTTAACTAGTTTTATTATTGTATGATTTTTAAGAAATCATATGGTGGATTAAACCATGAGTTCTACACGTTTAAAAGTGTAGAATACTGATATAAAGTGGTGTTAATTAACTTAGAAGAGTTGGTGAATCGATAGGAGTCGAAATCGCCGGAAACCTCCACTTTAAAGGAGCTAGTCGTAGTTGCAGACCACAAAAGCTGCCCAGAAATCCAGCTTTTCACTTTCAATCGACCTAGAACGGGGATTGATCGAGGGGCTTAACAAAGGCAACTATCATAGCACATCACGAGGTGAGGATGACTGACTATATTGCTTATAATCAGTGGGTTAATTTCATAAGATTGCCTAAAGTAATTAGATAGGATTTTCATTGATTATTAATGATTAATAATGCCTAAATGAAAATAATATTGATATGAGTGAGTGAAGCATGATATACAAATTCAGAATAATTGTGTATGATTGTGTGAAATGAATGGAACGGCATGTTAATGAAATTACTATGATGACATTGTGATAAGATATACTTTACGTCATGCATGAAATTCATGAATGGATTAATGTGACATTTTTTATATTGAGATCAAACTATACTTGTGTTGGGAAATCAATTGAAATGAAATGCCAATTGGAAAATAGGAACTTGGCATGTTCTAAGATTTTCCAATTAGTATCAAAATACTAGTCGGGAAATTAATATAAAGAAATGATGACACAAATCCTAAGAGGTAGGATTGTGAATAGATATGCCTTAAGTAGTCTCTAGGGATACTTTAAGGTTGAATTGTATGAACACTAAGGTGTGATAGGGGTAGGCCTAAAGGCTACCTACGGAAATTGATTCTAGGCATAGGATTTGCTTGAGAATTTGATTATGAAAATAATTAGAGTTGGACTCTAGGATGACATGGAAATGTAGTTGGGCCGAGCCCATGCCATGTAATATGATTAGCATGGAAACGTAGTTGGGCCGAGCCCTTCCCATGTAAATGTAATCTCCGTGGAAACGTAGTTGGGCCGAGCCCTTGCCACGAAGTTATGGTTGATATGGAAACGTAGTTGGGCCGAGCCCTTGCCATACAAATTTTGATATGTTATATTGAGTTAGAGGATTGTATAGAAATGTAGTTGGGCCGAGCCCATGCTATACAATTGGGGCTCGATGGGACCCCACGGGGTTATCGTGACTTGCGGTCACGGGGGAATGGGAATGAGGAATTCTAAACGAATATGGGCCCACGGGCCGACTACTTGACTCTATATAAAGTAAGTACAGTTAAAAGAAAAAGGGGTAACCGAGGGTTATGGCCTATGATATAATAGTACCCTAAGTGAGGGTCTTAGAAATTAAAACATCAATTATACTTAGTATAGTTGCTATTGTACTTGTCAAATATTTCCAAGTACTGACCTCCCCTTCACGGGGGAGGCCACCTCACAGTTTCAGGTATAACTTGAAGGTTGCTGCCACCGCCCGTTGCTTCGGGAAGATCAAAGGGAGAAGACGTGGTTCGTGCTTCTTCCGTTTCTGTTTTGAAACAACTTAAATAATGCTCATGGATATTGTTTTTTGAATAATTATTTGGGGGCTTGTACGCCCATGATTGCCAAGGTGTGGCACAAACACTTATGTTAAATGTTTCCGCTGCTATAAATGTTTATTTTACATTATGATTGTTTATGGATGTACTATGTGTGAATGGTATTCAAGACGCCTTGTATAGTATGGATGAGTCGGACTGCGGTTGACTATTCGTACTGTATGGCGGGTTGTTGACGTGTCCGGGTAGGTCCGGGGCGTGACACTATTGGTATTTGGAAATACCCGGAGTAACCATCGAGAAAACAATAGAACTTGTGCCCTGCTAACCTCTCTAGCAATTTATCAATAAAAGGCAATGGAAAGAAGTCTTTCCTAGTCACCGAATTGAGTCTTCGGTAGTCAATGCAAACTCGCCACCCGTTTTGAATTCGGGTGGGCACCATCTCGCCATCCTTGTTTTCAATGACCGTTACTCCGCTCTTCTTTGGCACCACTTGAGTAGGACTCACCCATTTGCTATCGGAAATGGGGAATATGATTCCCATTTGAAGCAATTTGATCACCTCCTTTTTCACCACCTCCATCATGGGTGGGTTCAATTTTCGTTGCGGTTGTCTCACCGCTTTGGCCTCGTCTTCGAGCAAGATCCTGTGCATGCATGTGGATGGACTAATGCCTTTGATGTCGGCAATAGACCATCCAATGGCAAATTTATATTCCTTCAAGACCGCGATCAATCTTTCTTCTTGTTCTTGGGACAGGGCATTCGAAATGATCACCGGTAGGGTGTGATTTTCACCCAAGAACACATGCTTCATATTTTCAGGGAGTGGTTTTAATTCCACCTCCGGTGCCTGCAAAACAGATGGTAGCGGCTTCTCGCTTGGAATGGTTAGTGGGAGGGCTTTAGAGCCCGGTAGCAAAAGTGGGAGTTGATTTAACTCCGCCACCATAATCTTCATGTTATTCGACATAGAGTATTCAAATGTAAAATCCTCTATGTCGTTTTCTATTGAGCTTAGTGCTTCATCCTTGCCCTCAATTTCAAATACATCTTGGACCCAAGTGTCGCAAGTGTCAATCGCAAATAGAGAGTGATTATCAGTGGGGTATTTCATGGAGTCGTAGATATTAAATTCGACTTTTTCACCATCGAACTCCATGGTTAACACTCCACTAAAAACGTCAATTTTTGTCTTAGCCGTTTTCAAAAAGGATCGGCCTAGTAAAATTGGGACTGCATTTTTATCGTTCTCCATTTCAAGAACGTAAAAATCAGCGGGAAAGATTAAATTATCCACCATGACGAGAACATCCTCTACCACACCTTTTGGGTAAGCATTGGATCTATCGGCAAGTTGGATAACGACCCCCGTCTCATGTAAAGGTCCTAGTTCTAGGGACTTATATTGAGAATATGGGATGACATTGATTGATGCACCCAAATCTAACATAGCCCTAGAGGAACTAGAATTTCCAAGTTTACATGGTATAGTGAACATTCCCGGATCACTATACTTTTTAGGCAGTTTCTTTTGAAAAACGGCCGACACTCTTTCACTTACTTGGATTTTATGCTTGCCATTCAACTTGTGTTTCCTTTTAATTGTGCAAAGTTCTTTTAAAAATTTTGCAAACCTAGGAACACCTTTTATTAAATTGAGAAGAGGGATATTTACCTCACATTTGTTGAAGGTCTCATAGATGTCTTTGTCATTGTTGTATTTCCGGTTATCCTTGAGAGCCTCCGGAAAAGGGGGCACCGGCTCATATGAGTTGAGCGGTGGGAACTTTCTTTGAGGTGTGATCTCCTCCTCTTTTTCCTCTTCATTTTGAGGGTTTGTGCTTGGCATCAAGATCTCCTCCTCCTCTTCTCCCACATGGCTCTTTGCTTTTGCCTTAGCCATAACCAATTCTTTGCCACTTCTCAAAGTCACCGCATGAGCTTGTTGCCTCAGATTCGGCTCCGTTTGAGATGGGAGTTTTGCCGAATCCCTAGCTTCTAGCCTACTCACGGCGTTTGAGATTTGGCTCATTTGGCTTTCCAAGTTGTGGATGCTAGACTTTGTGGTTTCTTGAAATTGGGCCACACTTTGTTGCATCGTAGTCATATTCATGGCTAATGCTCGAATCATGTCTTCGGTGGACATGCTTGAGTTCGATGTTTGGCCTTGTTGTTTATATTGTTGAGGAGGGGGAGGGTTTGATTGTTGAGGGGGTTGAGGGTTTCCGTACCTTAGATTTGGATGATCCCTCCATCCTGGATTGTAGGTGTTGTCGTGAGGATCGTACCTCCTTTGGCCTTGGAACCCCAAAGCATTGACTTGCTCGGAGTTCTCCTCTTGTAAAGTTGGGCAAGAATCTGTGGGATGCTCTTGTGTTGAACAGATGCCGCAGACCTTGACTTCATGGGGTTTTGGATTTAAAAGGAAATCTTTAACCAAAGAAGTCAAGCCGGCTACTTGACTCTCCAACGAGTTGTTGGATTCCGCTGCCATAACTCTCTTTGTTGACCGCCGATCATAGTGTCTACAATTTTCGGCCAACTCCGAGATAAGATTCGTAGCTTGAGAAGGAGTTTTGTTGACTATTCCTCCTCCACATGCAGCATTGATCATCCGTCTATCATCATCGCAAAGACCATCATAAAAGTAAAGGATGAGGTCTTGCTCCGAGTAGCCGTGATACGGACAGCTCGCACAGAGTTTCTTGAATCGTTCCCAGAATTCGTAGAACGGTTCATCATCTTTTTGCTCCACATTGCTGATTTGTTTCTTTAGAGATGAGGAGATGGAGGCGGGATAATACCTTTCGAGGAAGCTCTTCTTCATGGCCGCCCAAGTGTCTATGCTTCCTGAGGGAAGATAGAAGAGCCAATCTTTGGCGGTGTCTTTGAGGGAGAATGGGAAAGCCCTCAACTTAATTTGCTCCTCGGTAACACCGTTCGGGCACATGCTTGTGCAAACGATGTGGAACTCCGAAAGATGTTTATTCGGATCCTCTCCTCTTAGCCCGTGGAAAGATGGAAGTAGATGTATGAGTCCGGATTTTAACTCAAATGTAGCACCCGCATCAAGAGTTGGGAAGGTGATACATAAGGGTTGTTGATTTAGATTGGGGGTTGTGAGCTCCCTCAGCGTTCTTGTTTCAAGAGCCATTGATATTGACTCCTCGGACTCGCTAGATTGAGAACTAGCACTTGAGGATTCCCCCGAGTCGGTATTTGAGAATTTATTTTTTAACCGCTCGAGAGCTTTTTCTATTTCGGGGTTTGTTTGGTAGGTGAGTTTTTTTATGGATCGGGTTTTTACCATATACTCAAACAAAGCTCAGCAAAAATAGAAAACTTTATATATATATTTTTTTGATTTTTCTTGAAATAAAATAAAAAGAAAAATTAATTTCCTTTCCCCGGCAACGGCGCCAAATTTGACGAGCACTTTGTCATGGTGTGTCAAAATAATTTCAATACTCAACACTTATACGTAGTATAGCGTAGTAGAGTTCGTATCCACAGGGAAAGGAATGCTTTTCTTTCTATGAAACTAGTAAATAAAAGGGGGGGATTTGGATTGAGTGATTTAATTTAATTAAGAACTAAGATGAACAACCTATATGTGTTTAATTCAAGAATAAAAGGGACTTGGCTTTGCTACTTTCCACTTGTTGATATATTTTAGTCGATCCTTGTTATATCTATAACTTATCCCCTCTCGAATACTCAACGGAGGAGTATCTCCAATTCATCGAGGGTAGTTATTAACAACGACCGTTCATTAATAACCCTTACTATTAATCAAATATAGAACAACGCCGTATACCGATATAATAGTAGCATTCAATCTTTTTAACTCCCTGATGAAATCAATTGAGATTGATAACCTTAACACAACGGTTTCGGTTTAACCAACAAAATTGATCCCTCTTAAGTTTATCAACCACGACCGTGCATTAATAAACCGAAGTTACTTACTTATGAAACCACCAACGATTAACCATCGGTTCGTTGATCGTTTCTAGTAGTAATTAATGTCGGAACGTTAACTAATCGTCACTTAGCAACCCTCCAACATTAATATAGAATGAGATTAAGGGAAGAATTAATAATCAAGAGAAGAAGTTAAGAAAATAACTCACAACTTTAATAATCAACAAGCTTCAAGAGCAAAACCAAGAATGGAAGTTTAGCTCCTCATTTGGAGACTAAACATAGCTAGAAAAATATAAAGAAATGCTATTCTAAACTGAGCTAAAGAGTATGGAAGAAAGGATGATTTTTAGAGGAGAAAAAAGAGTGCTATTTATAGGTGTTTTTCAACACCTTTGGCCGGGTACCCGACCGGGTATAGGTACATACCCGACCGGGTACCGGTCAAAATCAGATAATCTTCCACGTTTTGAGTTCCAGCACGTTAATTTGTCCCGGGTCAAGTCAGACCCGACCGGGTCAAGTCAGACCCGACCGGGTCAAGTCAGACCCGACCGGGTCAAGTAAGGGACCCGACCGGGTTTGATCTAAATCAGATTTTTCCAAATCTTTGTGATCTTCAGCATGTTCTGGTGTTCCGGGTCATATCTGACCCGACCGGGTCGAGTAAGGGACCCGACCGGGTCTTACTTTTTCTTCTTAGATCCGGTCTTCAACTGACCCGACCGGGTTCAAGGTCTGACCCGGTCGGATTTTTGTGCTCCTGGGTATTTTTGTCTTCAGCTTTTCTCCCCTTTTCCTTGCTACAAACTCTATCACTATTCTATAACTACGAAAAGAAGGAGAAAACAATTACAAACAAAATAAAACAAGTACTTACAAACTAACTAAAAGCGATGGAAAATCCACACTCAATCAACATAAAAACATACATTTATGCACTATAAACTAGTGCATATCAAACACCCCCACACTTGAATTTTTACTAGTCTCGAGTAAAACAAATTTTGTCCAAGAAGTCCTTAATTGACAAGAGTAGCAACACCAACATCCACAAGTGTTTATAACAAATACATAAAGTATCTCCAAAACCAAAAGAGTAAAGATGGGTCTTCAATTTCAATCCGACGAACTCTCTATAGTAATCACCCTCAGGATCCTGCAAAATCAAAAGAAATAACTTTCTCTCATTCTCTCATTTTGCCTAGGTGCCCTTTCAGGTTTTCAACCCAGCTTCCCACATTTTTTTATTTTTTTATTTTTCACAAATCTCACAAACTCACTCTTATTTTTGCTTTATTTTTGCTTAAGCTGCCCTTTGTGGGTTTTCAACTTAACAAGCTTTCGTTTATTTGTTTTTTTTTTGTTTTTTTAGAGATAACAAGAATAAAGAGTGTGAATGTGAACATACCGGGAAGAGATAACAAGAATAAAGAGAGGCTCCTGATAGTTCTTCAAAGTGTATCTTATATACTGGGAGCGGTCTTCCCTTTGGAGTGTAGAAGACATCTTCATTAAATGCTTGTACTGTAGAGTTGACTAGTTGGTCCCACAATATTCGGCGGCTTGCTATTTTGGGAAGATATTTTCCAGTAATAAAGGTCAATCATCAGCTTTAACTCTACAGAATATTTTCCGTTAGTTTCACGGCCGTTGGAGGTGCCTTCGTATTCTGATGAGTATCAACATGTCTAGTGAGGCTCTCTGGTTGTAACTATGAAATCCGCCTCTGATGCCAACTTTGGTACCTACACTGGTACTTAACTCTGGTAGCTTCTCTGATGAGAAACTCTGGGAGCAACTCTGGTAGAAGTCAGAGAGGATCTCTGGCATGTCGACTATACTAATACTTACAAAGAAAATTTCTAATACAAAATTTCTAAACGGGTACTTTCAAATTCGAATTAACCTAGCATCATCAAAATCTAAATACATTTATTCCTTACAATTTCCCCCTTTTTGATGATTCCAAAACCCTTTAACTATTTCCAGAGAAGTGCCTTCACCATAAAAGAATAAAGTTAAAAAAACTTTCATTAAAATCTTGGTGGGCAACTTAGAATAGGAAAATAGTAAGAGTATGATACATTCAGATAACAGATAACAAAGCATACAGTATCAGAGCATAACAACTACAAACACAGAAAGCAAATATGAACAGATAATTGAAGATGCCATGCAAAGTAGAGGCAGAGTTGGTATCTTATTAATAGAGACTCAATATAGATACATAGAGAGAAAGTTTTAAGATTCTTCTTCATCTACCTGTGGTCCAGCTTCATCAATCCTTTTGAGCTCAACATTTACATTGGCTCTGATGGAGGCTAAATCCCTTGGACTCTGGTAATCTACCCAGTGTGGCGTAAGTTGGCAATCCAGGTAGTTTCTCACAGCTTCTGAAATGTTTCTGCCAGATATGACTTTCATGTGCCACCAGACTTTAGCTTCTTGAATTGATCCACCATGATTGATCTGAACAAGTCCATCACTATCCATGAACATATTTTCTTGCTGCAGTGGGTTCATCAGCTTTTTCATTTGCTCAAACTGAGCTCTGTCAGGTCTGGACAATCCACTCTTCATCCACTCATTGAAGGAGAAGTTGGATGATTTCTTTTTGGAGCTTCTGGGTGGTGGTGGTGGACGTCTGACAGATCCAGCTTCAAGTTTCTTCTTTTTAGCAGCCATAATGTAAGGAGCAGGATCAACAGTTGAAGGTTCTCTGATAGACAGGGCTCTGTTGCTAGGGCCTTCTTCTTCTCTAGTCTCTTCCCCCTTTTTGGCATCAACAAGATCACCAAGAAGGAGTTCAATCTTTGAGAACTCTGAGGCTTGGGCATCTCTAATTTCATCTAGAGCCTCAGGCAGAGTCTGTGTAACAGAGGCCAATCCTCCTATCAAACTCTGTTGTCTCTCCATAGTAGACTAAATACTCTGAGTGCTGGCTTCTAGAAGTACCAACTTCTGGTATCTCTCTTTATCATTTTTCAACAGATTTGCAACTTGCTCTTTGTGATCATTGTAGAGAAACTGCAACTGCATGAATTTTTCAGATGATTGGTCTTCATACCATTGAATAATGTCAATTGATTTTGAAATTTTCTTGAGCTTCTGGTTCTGCTTATTCAGGGTTTGAGAATGAGAGTACAGAATATCATTGACACCATCAACTTCAGTGGATATGGCATCAAGTCTGGCATTGGATGAGGTAATGAAAGAACTCAGATTCTCTGTCAGAGCTTCAACCTTTTCTGATAACTGCTGTAATCCAAAGTTGAGATTGATGTTGGTGTGAGTCAGATGCTCATAATGCTTGTCATTAATGCAGATAAGCTGATTCAAGTTATCAAGCATCTGACCACCAAATTCTTCTGCAGATTGTACAAATTGATTGAAGGTGATCTGAGGTTCTTCAGCTGCAAACCCTGGCATCTCCAGACCTTTGCCCTTAGGTAATGGAGGGTTTCTGCCGGTGGGTTGAGGAGAAGGATCTCTGGGAGGTGTCCTCTTCCTCTTAGAAGTAAGATCAGCAGCTAGAGATGAGGTGAGAAATCCACCATTATCATCTTCTGAAGAAAGAACTTGTAAGATGTGCTCTTTCTTCTGCTTGGATGCCACAGAGTGTTGAGGTGACCTGTGTGAGGTAGCAGCTCTGGTGATTGATTTCTTCTGAAGGGGTGTGGCAGAAAGCGATTTCTGATGAGAGATGTTTTGATCCGGTGAACTCTGGTGTGAAGGGGTTTTCTGGTGAGAGGGACTCTGGTGATTGGGGGAATTCTTTTGAGGAGTAAGTTGAGGTTGAGGAGATGGTGGTGGTGAAGGTGATCGGTTTCTTGTAGGTGAGGATTTCTTGCAGGGTGAAGGGGATTTGGATTTTGACTTCTGTGGAGTTGAATGTTTGGGTGAAGGAGTTTTAGACTTTTGAGGGGTTGGTTGCTTCGGTGAATAAGGAGGGAAAGGAGTTTTCTGATTGGGTGGGGGTGAAGATTTTGCTGGTGATTTGGGAGGTGAGGGGAGATAGGGTGGTGTGTAAACAAGTGTGGAAATAATGGGTGAGGGAGATTTGTGAGTAATAGGAGAGGGAGGCAGTGAAGGGATTACCGCAATGACTATTTGTTCTATCAGAGATGCTCTCCATTCTCTGATGAGTTCCAACATGACTTCACCTTCTGTTTTAGGTGCAGAGGATTCACCAGGTATGAAGTTTGGATCAACAGATTCGTTGGCCTTTTTCTCAAACATCCAGTCTTCAAAAGCATGAATTTCATGATCTGCAATGGAGTGACATCTTCTTCTTCCTGGTCTCCTTTTTTAAAACCAACGTCCATTTTATTGAAAATTAAGAAGAGTTGTGGCCTATTAGCCCGTTACATCATGAAAAGAGAAATAGATATCAAAAAGGTGCAATTTTGGAGATGTGAGGGTGTGACTAAGGAGAGATGTCTTTGTGGGCCTCGTTTTAGTCTCTTAGGAAGCGTCCAAGGAATAAAACATGGCCCAATTCTGATCCGAAACATAATACTCCAAGGGGGGAATGTTTGTTCGAGCTAGGGTTACAGCAGTTGAGCGGTTGAGAGAGAGAGAGGAATTTTCGTCACTTCGCAGCATTGCGGGCGTTTGATTTTTCCGGCTCTTCAGCCTTCATCGCGAAACCTTGCTGCTCCTTTTTTGTCCTCGTAGTACGCCCTTTTAGCCTTTGAAGGAAGATCGGCAGTTGAGAATGAGGTTTGCTCTGTCAGTGACGAGATAAGGCCAAATTGGGCTAGGTGATGGGCAATGAAGTTAGCCTCGCGCGGACGGAAGCTGATAGAGATAGAAGATTGCCTTCTGAAGTAGTTGATTCTTTCAATGGGATCCCTTACAACCTGCGTGTGCTCAAGATGTTCTGAAGTCTCAACGGGCTTCTTGGAGGTCTTTTTAGGAGCAGGTTTAGGCTTAGCAGCCTGTTGCTCTCTTTTCTTCTCTAGCCTTTCTTCTCTTTTCAGTTCAGCAGAGATGACTATGTTGAGCTTTGGAGAAGTAGTGAGGAAAATGATCTTGGAGTAGTCAACCGGAGATGGATTCCTGAGGTGAACTCCTTGTGCAGTAAGAATTGCAGAGAGAAAGAGACCATGACCCATCTTTGTTGAGAATAGGTCAGTGTCTTTGTCCTTCTTTTTGATAAATTCAGTTAAAGAACCGAAAATTACCTCACCCCAGTTGATGTTCATACCATGATGTACGGCAAAGATTTCTTTGGCATTGGCTGTGTTCGTTTCATCAGTTGAACCAGTCTTGCACCATAAGCTCCTGTGTAAGATGCTGCCAAGTTTTTCGTAGTCCTTCTTCAGCAAGAACTTCTTCATATACAGTTTTTCCAGTCCGGCGGCCTCATGACGGTAGTAGGTGTTAGTCCCTGTTTCTGTAACAGCAATGAATAATCGATCTAACAAGGAAGATTAAACGTAAAGATGAACACAGAATGAATCACCGTAAAACCTTCTTTGATAAACCGTGGAACGTACAGCAGAATGATAAGCGTAAGGCTATGAATAATAAGTACGACGTTCAACCTTTTCCTAAACCTCGGCTCCCTTTTTGTAGGCGAGGTTTAGGTTAGGCGTACCAGGCTTTTGGCCTGTTTAAATGGGCCTAACACTTGGCCTGATTTCTATCTAATTTATGCACTTATTTAAATACAAGGATTAAATATAAAGCTAATCTATGACCAACTTGATTCACAATTAAATATCTCCAACAATCTCCCCCTTTGTGATCAAGTGTCATTCTCTTATTGCTTCTGTGATTTGAAGTAGTGTTTCCTCAAACCAAGTGCATGTTCATACTGCCTCAGCACATTTCTCTTTTCGAGGCGATCGTCAATGGCCTTTAAAATTGTCTCTACAGTAGAGTGTTCCTTTTGAACATAAGACGATGCCTCTTGAAGATTTTCTTCTAGCTTTGCCTTCATCTGTAGAATCTGCTCTCTGATTATCTTCAGTGTTCCGTCGCAGTACTTCTCGATTTCACTGACTACCATCAGACGCTTTTCGTTCTTGTGGTTCAGATAGGTGACTGCTGGCGGTGTGAAGAAGATGTGGTAGGTTGGGAAATCTTCAAGTTCTTGACCATACAGTTTTGGCTTTGTCAGATTTGTCTTCTTCAGATTGCATTCAATAGCCATCTGTAGGTCATGTGAAGAGTGTACTCGGATTTGTCTAAGCATGAATCTCTTGATAGCTGCGAGGCCTTTGCTGTATACTATGCTCTGCCTGACTGGAAGGTATCTGTAGGCCATGAGCATTTGGTAGATGTCATCCGGTTTCAGCATGATGAAGTCGTTCTCTTGACAAGTGAATTCGCTCCCATCTGTGCGTTGAAGTCTGTAAGTGTAGAATGTTACTCCATGATAGTCTTCAGCCTTCACTTGTAGAATTTGATGAATCGGGAGAATATTCGACTTCAGATCTTGTTCCATCAGTTCTCTCTGTGTACCGGTTGACCTTTGTAGCAACATATGCAGATGACCTCCTGCCTGCTTTCCTTTCAAGTGAGTAAGGCCTCTTAGCTTCAGTTCATTCAGTGGCTTGACTTTGTCTGGTCTACGCCAGATATGCTCTCTGATTTCTTCTTGGAAGGGGGCTTTGATACGAATACTATCCCAGGGTTTCTCTGTCTTGGGAAGTCTTCCCGCTGTTTGTCTTACGACTGATTCAAGAGTCTTCTGGGATTCCTTATAATTCTCCCCTTCCTTGCGTTCATCGTCCTCGAGCCGTATAATATCTTCAGAGCATTTGTTGATCAGCTTTCGTAGCCACCAGTTTCTTTGCATGTCCTCTTGCTCGGCTTCAACCCGGAGATCATCCCATTCTGTCCATTTTCTTGGCCATTTGTCGTATATCACCGCCTCTTCCAGTGCATCATGAATGTCTTTGCCTAAGGAAATATATGGAGTTCTTTGTTCAGGCGGTGATTGTTCCTGTGTAGCACTACCGGGTTCACTAGGATTGCCCGTTGACATCAGCTTAGAACTGGGTTCCAACTGATGGCCTGATGGAGAAGATGTACCAGTGGTAACATCATCAGGACTTCCATCCCCTCCTCGGTTGGTATCTCTGGGAGATACGCCTCGGGATGTTATTTCTAGCTCGACCATGCTAGATAGTTTGGCTTTGGATGGTGGCTGTTGGTTTGTTGAGGTTTCAGGTTGAATTGGCTGTGGAGTTTGGCTTGGGAGAGTAGTTTGCTCAAGTGATCGAGGTCGCTTGTTCTCCCCCTCATGAGGATCCGAATCATCGGGGTCCTCATGGGAACGTTTGCGACCACGAAGACTCTCCTTGCAAGTACTCTTGGTTTCGGGTGAGGAAAGAAGAGCTTCTAGTATGGCTTGCTGATGAAGAGTGAGGTTGTCTTCTGGGGTATTTAAGAGATTGTTCAGCAAAGCCGAAGCTAGTGTGTCAAAGGATAGGGAGGAGAGATCGATGGAGGGTGTGGTCGGGTGTGGGGAGAATACTGGTTCTGTATTCTGGGTTCCCCGAGAAATAGAAGGGATGGGAATTTGGTTTATGGATTGGTGGGATAGAGGGGTGGAGGATATGGGTTGTGTATGGGAGATGAATGGTTCAGGGGAAGGTTGGGGTGGTGTCTGTTCAGACCGAACCGCTTGGGTGGTCCTAAATTCCTGTGCTAGAGCGGTCATTGCATCTTGCACCCATGGCTTAATGGTGGAATCTAGGAAGCGATTGAGTAGAACGTTTACGTCTTCAAAGGTAGGGTGACCAGTTACGGGGGTTGTAACTGTTGACACAGCATCAGTGAAGATTGCTGATGTGTGGCCTGCATTTAATGATGGAATCATTATGGGCGTAGCAGGGCTTCCAACCGTCATAGCTTGCGCTCTGGTTGTTGCGTTCAGGGTGAGTGCACCTGTATGTGCAGTGAATAGTGTAGGTGTCCTAGAAAAGGAAGAAAATGTGGGAAATGTGACACCTAGACTCGATGTGAGTGAAGAAGGGGTTTTGACCTCGGGAGATAGGTCAATTGTATGCTCAACTGATTCAGAAGGAACCAGCGAGGGGGTTGAGTCCCGTTCTTTTGAAACAATAGCCTTTTGAGAGGCAATTGAGTGGCTGGGAGAGGGCTGTGCATGCGCAGTTGAGCCAGATGCTGCGACTTCTACCCGGGAACCGAAAAGATCGGCTCCTGTGCTTAGGGATTCGGCTCGGCTTATCTGGATAAAGGAGTTGCAGCCCGCAAAGATGTGCTCGTCTGCCTTATCAAACAGACTCTTTTTCGCTCGGGGCTGGGGCTTGGCCTTAGCAACCTTGTCATTTTTTACCTTAGCCCTGGTCTCTCGGATGACAACTTCTTCCTGGTTGATTGATGTCTTGATGGAGTGAGCTGCCTCGTCGTAATCATCCTTGGAGCAATTAGTCTCGCTCGGATCAGCTCTTGGTTTAGCTGTTTCTTTTATGGTGAAGACTTGAGGTCTGCGAGCTATGATTGGTGTTGCGTCTTCAGCAGTAATTCTTCTCTTCTTTGGAGATTCGACGGGCAGCTTCCCTTTTCTGATCAGTGCATATGTGAGCTCCACATCATCACTATCGTTGTCATCATCGTCATCATCCGAGTCAGATTTTTCACTCTCTGTGCCCACGCTCTCGGAAGCCTCGTCGTCAGTATTCGTTTGGGCTTCACTCGACGATTCATTGGCCGTATCCTCAGCGTCTTTTTCGGTGCCCTCAGCCGCCTGACTCGTCTCTAGAGAGTCGTCAGACTTCCCTTCATTGGGCAAACCGGCCACTGGTTTCTGTGGCTTTTGGGCTCTCTTGGGACCCTTACTTACACTCGGCTTTGTCCCTTGGGTAGGTCCAGCTGGGTTTTGCTGAACCATAGGGACGGTTTTCTCGGTGGCTTCTTTGTATTGTTGGACTGCTGGATTTGAAGATTTTACCAGCTTTAGCAGAAACCCAACTATCTTCAGACCATAAGTAGGATTCTTGTCTGCTTTGAAGTACTGTAGCTTCGGTGCTGTGAAGTGAGGATCTGTACCGCGTCTTGGTATGGAGGCGTGCTCTGCCATGCAGTCGTGTATGATCAGCCCGAGCCATCTTGCGTACGGAATGGTACCTGGCCTATTTTTCTCCTTTGCTTTGACCAGGTCCATGAGCTCTAAGAAGAAGAGCTGTGCCATGTCGTAGTTTTTGTTGAATGCAATGCCGTGAAAGATTAGCAGGATCTGCTTGTTGCACTTGTCAAACCCGGCATGCTTCGGTGACAGGCACTTGTTCACTAGCCCGAAGAGATTTTTCCACGGGTGACGGAGATATGCACCGTTGAAATTTGACAGTTGTGGCAGTAGTGATGTGTAACCAAGGGATGCCACGTCTTTGAGTAGATCTGGGATGGATGGCAGTGCATCGTACTCATCATGGATTGGCAGCGATAGAGTCGCCCGTAGAGTAGATGGTGTAAGGATCACCCGCATGCCGTTTAGCTTAGTCTTGATTTTGGAGCGATCCTTTGCTGATTCAGTATGCATGTGGCCCCAAAATTGTTGTAGGTATATCTCTGGCACTGGTTTGGCGTTGTGAAGTGCAGGCCAGAGATAGTGACCTTTCATTATGGCCGGAATGATCGGATTCTGGCACTTGAAGACGGTGAGGTCAAGCTGGAAGTTGTTGTCCAGCACCTTGATCCACTTGCCCTTAGGGTAGATGGCGTCGTCAATCTGTGTTTGAGTGTTTCCTGCCATTTTAAACTGCAGAAGCAGGGGGTCAGCACATGAAGTTCAACTGTTTGATTTGATTGAAAGAGTTTGATTTGCAGTTGTCAGGTAAGTTTATGCAGGTGGAGTTTTGAAAAAAAAATTGCTAAGTTCAAATCTTGAAATCTGAATCTCGAGATTATGATTTCGAGATCCAAATCTCGAGATCTTGATTTCGAGATTCAAATCTCGAGATCAAGATGTCGAGATGCAGATCTCGAGATCTTGATTTCGAGATTCAAATCTCGAGATCAAGATGTCGAGATGCAGATCTCGAGATCTTGATTTCGAGATTCAAATCTCGAGATCAAGATGTCGAGATGAAGATCTCGAGATCTCGATTTCGAGATTCAAATCTCGAGATCAAGATGTCGAGATGCCCATCTCGAGATCTTGATTTCGAGAAGATGAACCGACGATTTCGAAGAGATTTAAACCACCTGCAAAAGCATAAACAGATATAGTAAACATGAAAACAATAAGATTGCGACATACATTCAAACAAAAACAAACTATTTTGATTTCGATTTTGAGAAGTTACAAGGTTTTGCGAGAAAAAAACGTTCGTTTTTGGATTTCGAACACGAACAAATTTCAACTGGTTTTTCGAGATCGAACGTTCGTTTTCGAGATGGGTGATTGCTATTGAACGTTAACTACCTTCGAAGAGAAGTCGAGAAAGAGAGAAGGAGATTGCGAGATTGTAAGGTTGGGAGGAAGAAGAAAGGTCTGAGAGCTCTGCCTTTGCGAAAAATTTGAATGGAAGAAGGAGAAGGGTTTTTGCGAGGCTTATATACGTGAGAAATTTTGGACCTCTTTCCGTAACATTTGAGCCCGAATTATTGGGCTGACACACAATGCTCTTTTAAAGTTTTCGAGGCCCAAAACCAGTAAAAATAGAGAACTCCCCCTTAAACAGTGAAAATTAGCTCCCCCTCTAACAGTGAGAATTTTCTCCCCCTCAAACAGTGAAAATGTTCTCCCCCTCAAAAAATGCAACGAACAATATGTACAAATGCAACGCACACACACTATTTTTGATCTTTTTGATTTTTCACACGCACTCAACACATGCAACACACTCACACTATTTTTTGTTATTTTTCTGGTTTTCTCCCCCTCAACACATGCAACACACACACACTATTTACAAATCCCACACACACACACACACTTTTTACAGGTCCCACACACACACATTTTTTAGATCAGTGGAAACATAATTAAACGGGCTCGAGGTTCAACATGCCCAACTTGGAGACTAGGAACTGGAATCGTTTTTCATCCAATGCCTTAGTGAACAAGTCAGCCAGTTGAAGCTCTGAGCTTACAAAATACATGTCAATGTCTCCTTTCTCCACATGATCCTTGATGAAATGATAGCGCAGGTCGATGTGTTTGGTGCGGGAGTGATGAACCGGGTTGCTGGTGATGGCTATGGCGCTTTGTGAGTCACTGTAGATCGGGATATGGCGGAGAGTGTAACCGTAGTCCTTTAGCTGGGTCTTCATCCATAATATTTGTGAACAACAGCTAGCAGCCGCGACGTATTCCGCCTCGGCCGTAGATGTTGACACACAGTTCTGTTTCTTGGAAGACCAGCAGACTAACTTATCGCCCAAGAATTGGACTGCTCCCGATGTGCTTTTGCGGTCCATCCGGAAACCAGCAAAGTCAGCATCCGAATATCTGACTAGGTCAAAACCTGAGTGCTTGGGATACCAAAGGCCTAGATTCACAGTGCCTTTGAGATATCTCAGAATTCTTCGAACAGCGGTCAGATGGGATTCCTTCGGATTTGCCTGAAAGCGTGCACATAAGCATGTGGAGAAGACAATGTCAGGCCTGCTTGATGTGAGATAAAGCAAAGATCCAATGATGGCCCTGTAGTTTGTAGCATCAACTGGCTTCCCGGAGGGATCTGAGTCCAGTTTGTTGTTTGGGGACATGGGGGTCGTCATGGAAGATTTGCCGTCAACGTTGAATCTCTTAAGCATTTCCAGAATGTACTTTGACTGATTGATGAAAATGCCGTCAGAGAGTTGTCTTACTTGCAGGCCTAGAAAGAAATTCAGTTCGCCCATCATGCTCATTTCGAACTTAGTTTTCATCAGTTTCTCAAAGTGTTTGCACAGGCGTGGATTTGAGGAGGCGAAGATAATGTCATCAACATAGATCTGAATCAGGATGATGTCAGACTTCTGTCGCTTGATGAAAAGTGTGGTATCAATCTTCCCTTTTGAGAAACCTGAATCAACCAGAAATTCGGTTAATGCATCATACCAAGCTCTTGGTGCCTGTTTCAACCCATACAGAGCTTTCTTTAGTTTGTACACATGGTCGGGATATCTGGGATCTACGAATCCTTCGGGCTGAGCGACATAGACTTCTTCTTCCAAGACTCCATTCAGAAAGGCAGTCTTGACGTCCATTTGAAAGACAGTAAAGTTCTTGTGGGCCGCGTACGCAAGAAAAAGGCGGATTGCTTCAATTCTTGCTACGGGTGCAAATGTTTCATCATAGTCTATGCCCTCTTGCTGATTATATCCTTTAGCGACCAGTCGTGCCTTGTTGCGTATCACTATGCCTTCTTCGTCTTTCTTGTTCTTGAACACCCATTTAGTGCCAATGATGGTTTTCTGAGGGGGTTTAGGCACAAGTGTCCACACATCTAGTCTGTCAAACTGATTGAGCTCATCTTGCATGGCAATCACCCAATCTGGATCAGCAAGTGCCTCTGAGACTTTGGACGGTTCATTCTTGCTTAGAAAGCATGCATAGTGACATTCATTTGGTGTTGCTGATCTTGTTCGCACACCTTGACTTGGATCACCTATTATCTGTTCAACAGGATGTGCTCTCGTCCACTTCCTCTCATGAGCTAGAGGAGTTGGAGTAATTATTGGTTGATCTGAGTCCTGATATGAGTTTGAAGGCTCTGGGGCAGCTGTGGTGTGTAGTGGAGATGATTCCGGACTTATGGCAAAGCCGTGATCATCCACACCTCTGGGATTGGTTTGAGGGGTTGAGGGTGTGGATGGTACGTCATCTGGTCCTGTGAAGAGCGGAATCTCTGCTGTTGGAGTTGATGTTGACTCTGGAGTGTATGCTGGAGGTGGAGATTGTGAGTTCTCGTAAAAGTTTCTGAAGAGAGAGTCGAGAATCACATCATCGTGTTCGGTGTTTGGTTCAGCTTTATCAGAAGCTACTGGTACAGCAGTGGATGGATCGGTCTGGAGATGTTCCATAGCAAAGTCTGCCATTTCATAGAATGTAACGTTTACACTCTCGATGACAGTCCGCTTGTCTCTGAGATAGACTTTGTAAGCTTTGGATTGCAGTGAGTAGCCAATGAACACGCCTTCTCTGGCTTTGGGATCCAGCTTACTTCTCTCTGTCCGATCATTGAGTATGAAGCACTTGCAGCCAAAAACCTTGAGGAAAGAAATATCAGGAGTTTTGTTGAATAGGATCTCATATGGAGTCTTGTCGAAGCGCTTGTGGATGAAGGTTCTGTTCTGAGTGAAGCACGCGGTATTGATTGCCTCTGCCCACATGAAGTGAGGCAGTCTTGATTGGATTAACACGGTGCGTGCTGCTTCAACAAGGGTTCTGTTCTTTCTCTCAACAACTCCGTTCTGCTGGGGAGTTTTAGCTGCTGCAAATTGCTGAGTGATACCGAGTGATTCATAGAACTCAGTGAGAGTCTGATTTTTAAACTCGGTACCATTGTCAGTTCTCACAATTCGAACACTGTGATGTAGCAGTTTCTGGATCGTTCTGATAAAGGTCATAATGTTTTCCGCAGCTTCGTCTTTTGATCGGAGAAATTTTGTCCATGTATACCTAGAGAAGTCATCAACAATCACCAGAGTGTATTTGCGACCGTTGATGCTTTGTACTCTCATAGGTCCACACAGATCCATGTGTAGTAGCTGCAACTGATGAGTAGATGAAGGTTCAGATTTTGACTTGTGGGAGCTTCGCGTCATTTTGCCCATTTTGCAGGCACTACAATGATTTTCAGCGGAAGACTTTAGTAGAGGAAGCCCCTTGACAAGTTTCTTGGAGGACAAGGTTGATAGATGTTTGAAGTTCAGATGGGAGAGACGTCTGTGCCATAGGTTGTTCTGTTCAGTTGAAGCTTTGGACAGCAGACAGATGGAAGTGGTGGATTGGACGCTTTTCAGATCAATAGTGTACAGATTTGATGTTCTGTAACACGTTAATAATGTATTTCCTGTGTTGTCAAGAACACAACATTGTTTTGCAAAGAACCTCACTTCCATCCCGCTGTCACAGAATTGTCCAATGCTCAGTAAGTTGTGTTTGAGCCCTTTGACGAATGAAACATCTTTTATTGTGACGCTGGCACAGATGACGTCCCCATACCCATGGATAGGAGATGAGGCGTCATTCCCGAATCTGACATTGCCTCCGTAGCAGTTGGTGTAGTTGCTCAAAAGGTGCTTTATTCCGGTCATGTGGGTTGACCATCCTGAGTCTAAGTGCCACACATGACCGTCCTGCAAAACAATCAAATAGGTTTAGGTACCCAACTTGGAGTGGGTCCTTCCTTATTATCAAGAAACACCTTTTTAAATTTTGCTTTGAGCAGTGATCCAAGGTCAGCTGCTCTTTCAACAAAAGATCTATCTTTGATGGGCTTTCCAATAGCCAGATCTGCTTTTGCAGTGTGTCTGGTTTTTGGAATCCACCTAGCAATTTCAATTTTGGTGGGTCTGATGTTGTGAACCCACCTTTCCATTTTAGTCCTTGTGGGTCTAATTTTGGGAGCCCACCTTTCAGTTGCAGTTATGATGGGTCTTCGATTGGGAACCCACCTTTCAGTTTCATTTTGGATGGGTCTTCGATTGGGAACCCACCTATCTGTTTTAGTTTTGGTAGGTCTCATCTTGGGGACCCACCTATCTGTTTCAGGTTTGGTAGGTCTTATCTTGGGGACCCACCTCTCAGTTTCAGTTTTGACGGGTCTTATCTTGGGGACCCATCTTTTCATTTTAGGTTCAGGAGGAGAGTAGACAGGTGCTTTGTGATTGAACGGTTGTTTCATAAGTTTGGTTTTGAAAGTCTCCTCCTTAGAAAGCCGATTAAGATGTTTCCTAAAATGAACTCTAAGGGCATATTTCATATCAGGAATACAAAACGTTCCCTTAGAAGTTCCTTTCTTGGTTTCTTTTTCAGGTTTAAGCTTTCTGGAAGGCTTAGATTTAACAACATTCATATCACATTCATAATTATGGGGATCTGGAACAGAATAACCATAAGCAACACTTGTATTATAGATAGAACTTTGTCTAGAAGATGTCTCAGAAATATTCAGCTTGGGACTCAAGACTGAACTACTAGAAGTTTGCTTTGTAGAGACAGAATTACAATTAACTTTTGAGTAAAAAATTGAACTAGATCTAGGGCTGGCACTTTTCTCAAAAACTTTCTTTTTGCCATCTGCGATTTCCTTCCTCTTTTTCCTCCACTCATTCTTCTCTTCTCCTTCCTTATTCACTTCATTCCCTGTAAACAAAGGAGAAGAGAGATGAGTGGACGAACCTTTAAAAGCATTATTTTTCTCATGTGAGGTGTGTGAGCTGTCAGGCTTGGTCGTAGAAGGGTCTGTTTTAGCATGAAACTGCTCACTCAAATCATTAAATTTTTGAAGAAGTTCCTGCCAGTTGCGCTCAAAACCTTTCTTTTCAGTTTCAAATCTATCTCTCTCGTTATCAAGAGTTTTTTGTAGGTTTTTGAGCTTTTGAGCCATGGGAAAAATACATGGTTCCTCACCAGTTTTAGCAATACCAACTCTTGGGGGAGGGTCTAGAGGGTGTCCTATGTGAGGAATATCTTTAGCATAAGGGTCTAGGCATTCACTAAAGCAGGAAGTCGGTTTTTCTTCTGAAAGTTGTTTTTCATTTACAGAGGGATAATCACAAGAAATCGCCGGTTTTGGTTTCTTTCTCTTTTCTTCTTCTGCTTCAGCATAATCTTCATCACTTCGAAAATACATTTTCTCGCCAAACCCTAGTCCCATGTAATCTTTGTTATAGAATTGAAAGCAGTTAACTTTCTTAAGATTACGTGGGTTGGTTATGCCCAGTCCTGTTTTAGCATTGTAAAATCGGTCATCCTTTTGTTTGTTGTTAAGCAGAAAAACAGTTTGTTCAGATTGACCTCTTCTAGCAGCTAGATCTTCTAGTTCTTTTACTTTATTTAAAAGCGTTCTTCTTTTGTTATGCAAAAAATCGCATTCAGCCTTTGCTGTGCTTTTTTCCCGTTCACTGTCCTCAAATTTCTTAGTTAATTCAGCTATCTTAAGTTCAAAGCTTTCAAAATCTGAGGACACCTTTTTGACTTGATCTTTTGCAATTTCAAGTTGAATACTTAAGGAAGACTTTTGGTCTAGATTCTGTTTCAGAACTCTATGATTATTGTCTAGTCTCTCCTTTAGTTCTTTGATTAGATTGTCCTTTTCAAGTAAGGACTGCATTTGATTATTTAAAGAAGTATGGGAGGTACTTACAGAGCTTGTTGTGCACTCGCCTTCGGGGATCGCAGCATCACCCTTTCTTTCATCTCCTTCCACTCGTGCCATAAGGGCATAGTTGTCTTCCTCCTCCTCCTCCTCAGAAGAATCTTCTGCCCAGTTCTCATTCTCAGCAATCATGGCAGAGGTTTCTTCTTCTTTCTGCACCATCAGCATTTTCTGCTTATTCCACAGCATCTTTTGCTTGTAGAAGTTAGCATCTTTCTTCTTTGGGAGGCGGCAATCTTTGATCACATGTCCAGGCTTGCCGCAATTATAGCATTTAGGAGCTTCTTCTGCTGATGATGCCTTCCTAGAAGATCCTTGATCATGATTCTTCTGCTTGTAGTTTGAGGAGGAAGTTCTTAGCCTGTTGGAGGAGGTGTTCTTCTTAGCAAATCTTTTGGCCAGCAGTGCCATCTTCTTCTGTAAGTCAGCTAGCTCAGCCTCTAGATCAGATTTGTCATCATCACTCTCATCACCATCTGATTCAACCACCACCTTCTTCTTTTTCTTCTTTAGTTAAGTGGTTGTTCTTCTTGGCTGAGCCTCCATTACTAGAGCTAAGGGGTTTGTGGTATGATGATCCTCAGCACAGGCAACCTCGTTGACGAATTGTTTCAGATGTTCGTAGAGTGTGCAGAGGTCAATTTCGTCCAAATCTATCCGAGATCTGACATCCTTCACTGTCTTTTCCCATGCAGGATGCAGGCTGGATAAAAATCTAATATTCAGTTCCAGATTGGACCTGAATACTTTGATATTTCTGAGTTCATTTACCAGTTGAACAAGTCTGTTGTAAGTCTCATTCAATGGTTCTCCTGGACCTGCTTTGAAGGAGTCATAAGCGATGAGAATCGTAGTCTTCTTTGTTTTGAGGCTGATGCTTGTGCCTTGTAGCAACTTCTCTATTTCATCCCACATTTCCTTAGCTGTCTGCATGCTATCTATGAGAACATAAACCTCATTTGGTATTGCTTGAAGGAGGTACGTTTTGGCCATAAGATCACCACGAAGTCTGAGCTTGTCAGCTTCTGTGTATTCAGACGGCACCTTTCTCCTTATTTCTGGAAAAATAGGAGGATTGTTCTCTGGATCTCCACCAACTGAAATCAAGAGTTCAGCTGGTCCTTCAAGCAAAGATTCGAGCATTGCAGAAGAGTTCTCTTTGTGCTCGAGGAAGTTTAGAAATCTGTTCCTCCACATTTGATATTCTCCCTTCCTGAGGCTAGGAGGGGTACTGCTGTTCCCTTGTGCATTGTATTCTGAACCCATTGCTGTACTAAACTGACCGTTCGAGAAAATTGATCAAAAGATTTTCAGAGGCAGAATCTCGAAAAATCAGATGTCGAGATCTGAATATCGAAATCTCAGATTTCGATAAAGGAGGCCCGGTATCGAGATTTGGGCTCGAGATTAAGGATCTCGAGATTAGGGATCTCGAGATTTCAAATTTCGAGATGCTGATCTCGAGATTTGAAATGTCGAGAAGTTAATCTCACGAAATCTTAATCTGATGAGTCAAATGTCGAGACCAGATGTCGAATCCTTTTCTCGAAATCAAGATTTCGAAATCCTAGATGTCGAAATCCTCAATGTCGAAATCCTGCAACCTGTAAAAATCAGATAAACAAAATCTGAAGATAGTTTCCTGAAGAGTTGAATGTCGAGATCTTCTGGTAAAGTTTTCAGCTCGAAAAACCTAGCAGAACCTGTGAAGAAGTAGGATGTCGAGATGCCTAGCTCGAGATATCTCGAAATCTAAAATTGCGTAAAACACAAACGGAAGTATACCCTTTGATCGCTTTGAAAAGGCGATTCCAAAGGTGTAACTTTTACAACTTTTGAACAAGAAACAAAATTACAGAGCAAAAAATTGACAGAATGAACTACGTTAACTAAAACAGAGTATTCTGCAGGAGTTCTTCTGATCGTTCTCGATCGGCTCTGATACCAATTGTTAGTCCCTGTTTCTGTAACAGCAATGAATAATCGATCTAACAAGGAAGATTAAACGTAAAGATGAACACAGAATGAATCACCGTAAAACCTTCTTTGATAAACCCTGGAACGTACAGCAGAATGATAAGCGTAAGGCTATGAATAATAAGTACGACGTTCAACCTTTTCCTAAACCTCGGCTCCCTTTTTATAGGCGAGGTTTAGGTTAGGCGTACCAGGCTTTTGGCCTGTTTAAATGGGCCTAACACTTGGCCTGATTTCTATCTAATTTATGCACTTATTTAAATACAAGGATTAAATATAAAGCTAATCTATGACCAACTTGATTCACAATTAAATATCTCCAACAGTAGGTTTTTGCAAATCCTTCAATAGAGACTTTGATAGACTCCAGGTCTATGAGAATAAGAGTTTCTGAGTCTTGAGAGTCCAGTTGAATGCCGAAGAACTCATTCAAAGCGTCAGCATTCAAAATGATGCTTTTACCCTGCACCTGGGAGCAGACACCATTCTTGGTGATGATGGCGTTGAGATAGAACTCAGCCACATCCATAGTGCTGAAATGCTCATAGGGGTGAGCGACAATCTTGGTTAGTTACGAGTCATTCATCCCTTGAATGATCTTCTGCATTCTCTTCTGGTTCTCAGCCAGTAGAGGTAGTGCTGACATGTCCACCCGCATGCCAGTTACAATGTTGCCAATGATAGTCTTGGCCTCCTCCTTAGTGAGGTCGTTGATGTTGACGAAGTTCATTTTTGAGAGAGGTTTTGAGAGCTTCTGGAGATTGAGAGTTTTGGGAGAGTTTGAGAGCGAAAGCGATTTAGAACGATGAAGTAGCAGTAGCGGTTTAGGTTAAAGAAGATGGGTATAAATGATTTTGGGGTAGTGGACGTTTGAGATTATTGGCGGTTTCGAGGTAGCATTTAATGAAATGCGGGCGGAAAACGTTTCCGTTAAAGAAGAAATGATCTGGGGTAGAAGGGTAAAAGACCTATTCAATAAATTAGGTCTTGCCCGTACCTCAAAAATTAGCTAAATCCACAACCACTTCTGATGAACTTCTGATAGGGTTTCCCACATCAGAGAAGGGGGTACTCTGATGAGTGATACTCAGAGATGGAGGTACTTTGATGGAAGGTTCTCTTGTCTGATGAGAGCAATTCCGGCCCAGAGTAACTTTGATTCAAGCATCTCTGGGAAGATCATCCATCATTCCCAGCTCTTCCCTTAACTTGTTAAACCTTGCCTCAGGTAAAGGCTTCGTTAGGATATCCGCTAGCTGATCTTCTGTAGGTACATGCTCCATACAGATATGCTTTTTATCCACATGATCTCTGATGAAGTGATGTCTGATCTCAATGTCCTTCGTCATGGAGTGAAGTACCGGATTCTGGGTGATTGCAATGGCACTGGTGTTGTCACAGAGCAACTTGATCTCCTTTGCTTGAATGCCACAATCCTTGAGTTGTTGCTTCATCCACAGAAGTTGAGCACAACAGCTTCCAGTAGCAATATATTCACCATCTGTTGTACTTGTTGAGATTGAATTCTGCTTCTTGCTAAACCAGGAGAAAAGTCTTCCACCTAGCAATTGACAATGACCAGAGGTGCTCTTCCTGTCTAACCTGCAACCTTCAAAATCTGAGTCAGAGTAACCAACTAGTTCAAAGTTACCTCCCTTAGGATACCATAGGCCTGTATTTGGATTTCCTTTGATGTATCTGATGATTCTCTTTGCAGCATTTAGATGGCTTTCCTTGGGCTTTGACTGGTATCTAGCACAGATTCCAACAGAGAATGAGATATCTGGTCTGCTTGCAGTTAGGTAGAGAAGAGATCCAATGATTCCTATGTAAGTTGTTGCATCGACATCTTTGCCTTCATCATCTGGACATATTCCTTGAGAAGTGTTCATGGGGATCTTTACTGAGGATTTGCCTTCTACTCCAAACTTCTTGATTAGATCTCTGGTGTACGTCCCTTGGTTGATAAAGATTCCTTCTGGAATTTGTTTCACTTGTAGTCCTAGGAAGTAACTCAGTTCTCCCATCATACTCATTTCAAACTGACTCTACATAACTTGAGAGAATTTCTTACATAATTTTGCGTTAGTACTTACAAATATAATATCATCAACATATATTTGTACTAACAGAATATGATTAGCAACAAAGATTTGAAATAGAGTTTTGTCAACCTTTCCTTTGGTAAACCCATGGTTCACCAGGAATAGGGACAATGTGTCATACCATGCTCTGGGAGCTTGCTTAAGACCATAGATGGCCTTTCTAAGCTTGTAGACACAGGAAGATTGAGTAGGAATGACAAAACCTGGTGTTTGTTCCACATAAACTTCTTCTTCAAGATCTCCATTCAGAAATGCGCTCTTGACATCCATCTGGTAGACCTTGATGTTGTTGTAGGCAGCATAGGCTAGAAAAATTCTGATAGCTTCAAGTCTGGCAACAGGTGCAAAAGTCTCATCAAAATCAATTCATTCTTCTTGGCAGTATCCCTTGGCTATCAGCCTTGCTTTATTCCTTGCAATATTGCCTTCTTCGTCTACTTTGTTCTTGAATACCCATTTGGTTCCAATGACATTCTGATGTTTTAGCCTAGGAACAAGTTCCCATACATTGTTCCTCTCGAATTGAGTGAGCTCTTCTTGCATTGTGTTGATCCAGTCTGAGTCTGCAAGAGCTTCTTCTACTGTCATAGGTTCGACTTGAGATATGTAGCAGGCACACATTGCTTCTCCTCTAGTTATAGCAGATCTGGTATGTACATCACTTCTGATCTGTCCTATCACTTGGTTGGGAGGGTGATCTCTTAACCAAGTTAGATCAGGTTCTGATAACGGTTGTCTTGGTCTCTGTTGATCTTCCTCTGGTTCTTTATCACTGTCTTTGTCTTGTAGAATAGGATTCTGATGGTGAATTGGGATTGTAGAGTTGATGACCAACTCCGGTGTGACCGTCTCTGGTGTGACCACTTCTAGTGTTTCTTCAAGATTCACTTTCTCCAAGTTCTCGGTTACGCTCTCAACAGAGTTGAGATCATCAAACTTGACATGAATCGATTCTTCAACAAGTAGAGTCTTTTTGTTGAGTATTATGTAGGCTTTACTTATGCTTGAGTAGCCTAAGAATAATCCTTCATCAGATTTTTCTTGGAACACTTTGAGCTGTTCCTTTCCATTGTTGAGTATGTAGCATTTGCACCCAAATGCACGAAGGTAACTGATGTTGGGTTTTCTTCCTTTCCAGAGTTCATAGGGGGTCTTCTGATGATCTTTGTGAATCATGCTCCGGTTCTGGGTGTAGCATGCAGTGTTGATTGCTTCAGCCCAGTATCTATGAGGTAGACCAGATTCAGCAATCATGGTCCTTGCAGCTTCTTTAAGTGTTCCATTTCTCCTTTCTGCAACTCCATTCTGTTGAGGAGTTCTGGCTGCAGAGAGTTGGTGCATTGTTCCATTCTGGTCACAGAATTCCTGTATAACTTTGTTGATGAACTCTGTTCCTCTATCTGATCTGATAGTCTTGACTTTCTGATTCTGCTCATTTTGCTACAGCTTCAACAGAGATGGTAGTTTCTGCAGAGTTTCATCCTTTTTCTTCAGAAAGATTGTCCAAGTGTATCTTGAGTAGTCATCCACCATGACTAGAGTGTATCTCTTGCCACCAACACTTGGAGTTTCTACCTGCCCAAATAAATCCATGTGGATCAGATTTAAAGGACTTGTAGAAAGATTTCCGGCAATGGGTTTGAAGGAGTTTTTCACTTGTTTTCCTTTCTGGCAAGCACTGCACAGATTTTCCTTCTCGTACACAATGTTGGGCAGACCATCAACAATGTGATCCCTTGTTAGCTGGTTGATTGTTTTGAAATTCAAGTGACTCGGCTTTTTGTGCCATTCCCAACTAAGTTTTGAATCTCCTTTGGCTATCAGGCAAATTACTTCTTTTGCAGTAGACCAATCAACGACATAGATATTCCTTTTTCTGGTAGCTGTTAGAACCACTTCCTTAGTTGTCTCATGCTTGACAGAACATCCTTCTTTGGAGAGTTCAACAGTGTAGCCTTTGTCACAGAACTGGCTAGCACTTAGTAGGTTGAACTTCAGGCCTTTAACATATGAGACATAATCAATGATTATCTGGTTCCTGACCAGCTTCCCTCTTCCTTTAGTTTGGCCATCTTTGTCATTACCACCAAAGGTAACTCTGGGCCATTTGATTTTCTGGAACTCTGTAAGGCAACTCTTGTCACCTGTCATGTGCCTGGAGTATCCACTATCGATATACCAATCTTGCTCAGAGATGCCTCCAGGACACAGTTCCTGCATTAATAAAAGGAAGATTTAGGTACCCAAGCAATGTTGGGTCCTAGGGGGTCATGCAGTCTTGGCAGCCGGTACCGCTTTGGTCTCATCAAGTGAAACCTTGGTGGGTGGTACCCATTGTCCACCTGGTAGTCATAGTAAATTGAAGTGTGATTCACTTTAGGCAGATGCTTGTGAGGATCATGCTTCTGGTTTACATACTTCTGCATAGCTTTTCTGGTTGGGTAGAAGTCCCATATACTATCAAGAGCAGAGGGACGGTTAGCTTTGGGCTTATGAAGTTGACCAGCCAACCTCTTCTGCCTAAAGTTCACCTTCTCTTGATATTTTCCTCTCTAGTGATCATTTCTGGTGAGGGAGTCATGAGAATGTCTGGTAGAGTTCTGTCTTTGGTTTCTGTTATTTTGAAAACCTTTGCTATTGTTAGATCTTCTGCCAGGTTCATTAGTTTTCAAAACTTGTTTTGGTTGAACCTTTATCTTTTCCTTTTCTGGTCTGACCTTCTCATGGACCACCTTGGTACCAGATACACTAGCTTGGCAAATGGGGCTAGAAATCAGTGGCACTATGACCTTATCTACCTTAGCAACTCAGGTGTTAGGCATTGCGGAAGGCTCACCTTATTCTATTGAGCCATATCCAATACCAAAACCAACGCCAATTTGTTGATCAAGTACAAACCTTTCCATTGAAGACTGGGCCTTCTGGTAGGTTTTATACTTAATCTCAAGAGGCTCTATCTCTCTTATTCTCTTGAGAAGAGAAACATTTTCAGCTTCCAGCTGATCTCTTCCCTTAATTAGAAGATTGATTTTGATCTCAACATCCTTTCTTAAGTCAAGAATCTCAACCTTAAGCTTACTGTTTTCTTCTGTGACAGAGGAATAAGTGGCTTGGATGGCTTGAAACTCTTCCCAAAATTCTGACATTGAATCAGAATCAAAAGCTTTGCCTACCGAAGAAAAACTAGAATTAGAAGTAGAGGATACCTCATCATCATACTGACCCATAAGACATAGGTCTTCGGTCTCTGTATCTAGGCAGCAGAATGCCTCATCGGACTCTGATTCTGAGCTGGACTCTATCTCAGAGAGGGGATCCTTCTCTGGTTGCTCAGTGATGAGTGCCTTCTTTCTTCTGTGCTCATACTTCTTCTCCCCATCTTGGCCTTGCCTTTTGGAGACTATTGGGTGTGGACAATTAACTTTGAAGTGTCTAGGCTGTCTGCAGTTGTAGAAAAGAAGCTCTCCACTACTTTCTGATGGCTTGGACTCTGGTGTGGCTTTCTGCTTGCAGATGGACTTCTGCTTTCCTTTGGCTTCAAGAATTTCCTGAACTTCCTGGCAAAGGCAGCCATATATTCGTCAGTTAAAGGAATGGAAGGGTCAAAGTTATTTACCTGTGAAGTGCTGGCAGTGAGGGAAGTAGTTGTTCTGTCCTCAACTTCTTCTTTCTCTTCTTCATTCATTTCGAACACATAAGACTTGAGATCAGAGATGAGTTTCTCAGTGCTGTAGGTTCTGAGGTCCTTGCTATCTCTCATGGCAGTGACCTTCATCTTCCAGGGTGAAGGAAAACCCCTGAGAACCTTCAGGTTGATCTCCTTGGGAGTAAGTTCCTTCCCAAGTTCTGATATCTCAGCAGTGAGAGTGAGCAGGCGTGCATACATCTCGGCTATGCATTCTTTGGGTAGAAGTTTGAAGTCTTCAAACTTTTTCATGGCAATAGTCAGCTTGTTGTCTTTCTCCTGCACATCACCAGCTCCTATCAGGGTAAATGTATCCAAGATTTCCTTGGCAGAGTTGCACTTCTTGATCCTTGTAAAATACTTGTCATCTATTGCTTTGTAGAGGATGTCCTTGGCAATGTTGTCGAGGTTGTATTTCCTCCTCTCTTCATTAGACCATTCATGGCGCAGTTTGGTGATCATCTGGGGTAGACCACCACCAACAGTGTATTCAGGATTGACTTTGGTGAACTCTGTGAAGGGACCTGCATCTAGCACTTCCCACATTTCATCATGTAGTGCACAGAGATGGGCTTTCATCCGAATCCTCCATTCATCAATTAGGCTTGAATCGAAGCGGGAAGAAGACCGAAGGCGGCCAAATAGGCGGCCAAAAATGGAGGCCTTCGCGGTCGCCTACGGGAAAATCAAAAGTTAGGCTTGAATCGAAGCGGGAAGAAGACTGAAGGCGGCCAAATAGGCGGCCAAAATTGAAGGCCTTCGCGGCCGCCTACCGTGTTTTTTTGGAAAATCAATTTTTTTTGAAATTTGACCGGACCGGAGAAAAACCGAAGGCGGCCGACACTGGACGAAAGGCGGCCGCCTTCGATGGCCGCCTACGGCACAAAACGACGAAGCCAACAACCGGTCGGTGCGAAAAGACGACAGGCGGCCATACAGACACGGCAGGCGGCCGCCTTCCGTGGCCGCCTGCGGCGAAGTGACGTGCGGCACGTTCGACTGCCGGTGATGGGACGGAAGGCAGCCGGAGCAAGGTGGCAGGCGGCCGCCTACTTGGGCGCCTACGGCGTTTTTGCTGCTATAAATAGCCCGATTTTTCCTCATCCCAAACACACCATTCTTAGCCCGAAACCAGTTCAAAAGGGCCTTGTTCTTCCTTCTCAAGGCTCGGATTTCCACCATTGTTGTACCTTCAACTTCAATCTTTCATATCTTTCTCATTTTAGCTCCAATTTGTAAGTTCTTTATATGTATTTTCATCCTCTCGTCATGTAGATTCTGAATATATTGTTTTTATTTCCCAAATATGTTAGAATATTATTTTATTGTGTTCAAATTAATTAATGAGTCTTTGTATTTAATTAGATTAGCTGAGAGAGAAATAGGCCTGATTTAAATGCTCTACAAAGCCCACACGCCTAAAGCTGTTGTTTCCTAATTGTAATAGGCAGTTCGAATATCTCTCCTATAAATATAGGTAGGGATAGCCGAATCTGCTCTGGAAGTCTCGACATGTTCTATTCCGCATATTATTCTCTATAGAGCCAGTAGATTAGAATTTCTCTCTCAAGCCTGTTCGTTCATATATCGTGTAAACTGTTCTTCATGAATTCATCATTCTATATACACGGTATATGTTATTGGTGAGATTTCTCTTCTAATGTTAAATTCTTCCAATTATTATTAGATTAATCGACTGTTGAAATCTGGGCATACTTCACACAATTGGTATCAGAGCCTCGGCGCAATTCTGTTCATCTGATTCCTTGAATTTTTCTGGAATTAATTTGATCAAAATCACAATTTTTGGTTGAATTAATCTCCCGATCTGTTCTTGGAAACTTACTGTTTTAGAAGGTTTCTGCTACAAGGAAAGCTACGGAAGTAGAATCCCAGTACGATTTGTGTTACCTAATTTTCGGTCACCCGAAATCTTCAGAAATTCGCTGATCCGAAATCTTTCCTTATTTAGAAGCTCCGAAATCTACTTTGAGATCTTCCGAGATCTTCAGAATTTTGCTGTTCCGAAATTGTAACTTCGTAGGTCATCCGAAATCTGCAGTTGAATTTCTAAATTCGGAGATCCGGGATCTGCACTTCTGAAATTGAAATTTCGGACATCCGAAATCTGAACATCCGAAATCTTAAATTCGAACAATCGAATCCTTCTCCTCCGAGTTTCTATTTTTAGAAACCCGAAATCAGCATCCGAAATTCAGTTCGGAAATCAACTCTCAGAGTTTCTAATTTCGGAGACCCGAACTCATCATTCGAAATCTTCTAAAGCAGTTTCGAAGTTTAATTTCCTCTGAACAGTTCTCGCCTTAAGATCAACAACAGTCATGGAAGCTTATACTCTTGGAAGTGATTCAAGACCTCCTCTGCTCAGGAGAGGAGAATTTGCTGTCTGGAAAGTCAGATTCTTAAACTTCATCCGAAGCAGGGAAAACGGGAAGAACATTCTTAAATCTCTGGAAGAAGGACCCATTGAAATATGGGTTGTTGTTCCTGAAAATCCCACTTTTAATCCTCCCACACCTGCTCAAAGAAAACTGAAAAGTGAAGAAGATTACCCAGAAGAAGAAAAACTCAGAGCTAAAGCTGATCTTCTTGCCGCCACCTATCTGCTTCAAGCCATCCCAAATGACCTGTTTATGCAAATCGATAGTCTCACTACTGCTAAAGACTTATGGGATGAAATTCATCAGACTGCATACGACTCCTTTACCGCTAGATCTGATGAAGAGCTTGAAGACACATATCAACGCTTTCTGACGGTCCTCAACGAGATGAAAAAGATCAACATTCGGAAAACCAATATGGAAGTCAACCTCCGCTTCCTGAGGTCTCTCAAACCCGAATGGAAGAAAACCGCCAAACGAATCAGACAGAATAAAGACCTAAATGAGTTAACCATTCACAATCTCTATGACTGTCTGGGTGAATTCTCTGAGGATATTCGTGAAAAAGTCAACTCTTCAATGGGAAAGAACATTGCTGATACTCTTGCCCTCCTCTCATCTGAGAAAAAGAAGAAAGAAAAGGCTCCCAAAATTTCCTTTGAAAGTGATTCATCCGATGAAGAGAAGAACATGTCTGATTCTGACCCTGAGATCAATGAATTGAAGAAAGAGCTAGCCTTGTTAACAAACATGACAAGGAAGATAAACAAGAAGTTCACAAGATTCAGGAATCCAGCTACAAATAACAAGCAAAGAACTTCTTCTTCAAAGTATTCTGACAAAGCTAGCAGACCATCAGATAAAGCAGTGAGTGGTGATTCAATGAAATGCTTCAAATGCGGGAAACCTGGTCACTTTGCCAAGGAGTGCCGATCTGTCAAGAAGAAGGATTTTAACTACTACATGCAAAAAGCTCAACTGGCCAAACAAAAAGAGCAAAGAGTGGTTCTCATGGCTGAACACGACAGCTGGCTTGAGGACACGGATGAAAGTGAGCAAGAGAATTTGGCATTAATGGCAAAAGTGATAGACTCTGAAAGCGACAACGACAACTCTGAAGAAGAATTCAATGCCTCTCCATCTGCTGAGAACGAGGTAAGTAATCTAAACTCTATTATTTCAAAACAATGTGAAAAGATAACTGAACTCATCTCATCTCTAAAAAGAGAGAAAAACAAAGTTAAGGAACTTGAGGACAGACACACAAATAACACTAAAGTTCTAGAACAACTCATGGTTGAAGGAGCACTTCAAAATGTTCGCTTAAAAGATTCACGTGATAAGGTCTCAAAATTAGAATTAGAAGTAAGTAAACTTAAGCAATCTGTCTCTGACCTAACTAAGGAACGCGACGATTTCAAACGAGAACGGTCTGAAGCTGTTACTAAATTTGACATGATTTACAATGAACGTGATCATCTTTATGCTAAAATCAAGGAGTTAGAAGACACTCAGGCTAAAAGAGGACAATCTGAACAAACTGTCTTTTTGCTCAACAATAATCCTAGAGACACCAAGTTTTACAACCCAAAAGCAGGTTTAGGTTTTAATAACCCTGAAAATTTGAAAAAGATTGATTGCCCTCATCTGTATGACATCAAATATATGAATTTAGGGCTAACCAAACTCATGAAATTTACTGGTGAAACTGAAACAATTGAGGAAGAAGAAGAGAAAAGGAAAACTAGGGCTAGAGCTGAAGTTAGTCACGATTACACTGCTTTAAACAACAGCTACGCTACTAGAGAAATTCCTTTATCTGATGATTACAAACCCTTCTTTCCTCCTGAGAATCTTTCTGAATCGATGGAGGGAGATGCATCTACCTCAAATGCTTCTGTTCCACACATACCACCTTTGATAAAGAAAATTGCTGATCTTCACACTGCTTTTGAAAAAGAAAGAGAAAACTTTAAACTGGAAAAGGAAGACCTCTTAAATAAAATTGTTGAGCTAACAGATGACTCCTCTCAAGGCACTAAAACTCCTGAGTCTTCTTCTGATGATGAACTTAAAAAGAAAAATCATTTTGAAAGGAAAAGAATCTCATCTTTCACCTCGAATACAGGAAAAACTTTTTCTAAAACAAGTGCAAGAAGGATGACCTGGATCCCCAAGACAGCTGTGAAGAAGGATACAAGACATGAGCATTCGAAGAAAATCTCCAAAATCTTTAATTTTATGGAAAAGTCTTGTAATAGATTTAGAAATTGTTTTCTTTCTCACTCTTCTGACAGTTCCTCTAGCTATGTTTCAGACAATTTCCCTAAGCATGTTTCATCTTCTCATTCTAGTGTTGATTCTTATCCATATGATGTTTTTAAGTGTGATCAATTTCATTCTCCTTTATTCAAACAAGATAAGAGTGATTCTAGTGGATGTGCTACTTTCTCATCTTTCAATGGTGCTTATTTGAACTATCCTTTAAAGGTTCACTCTGTTAAATACTTCAAAAGATTGACAAGAGAGAAAGTTTTCACAAGACATAATCAATCACAGTTCCAGAACTCAAGTGAAAAATTCAAAAAGGTCAAACAAGTCTGGGTTCCTAAACACAAAACAAACACTTCTGATTCGAATTATTCTTCACATCAAAAGGATGGACCCGTCCTAAAATGGGTACCTAAGACTACTTGATTTTGCAGGTCAGTCATGTGTGGTACTTAGACTCAGGTTGCTCCACACACATGACTGGGAAGAAAGAGCTGTTGAGCAACTACGTTGACAAGTTTGGTGGGAAAGTTAGATTTGGAAACAGTGACTCTGCTCCTATCCTTGGATTTGGAGATATCTGCAACAGCAGGGTCACTATCAAAGACGTCTCATATGTCGATGGGTTAACACACAACTTGTTTAGCATCGGTCAATTCTGTGACAAGGGCATGAAAGTCATTTTCCGAGCTAACAAGTGTTGTGTGAAGAATGAACAAGGTGACACCATTCTGAGGTGTAGACGCAAATCTGGTCTCTACACCATTGTGCTGAAAACTCTATTCCCTGGAACCAATGTCTGTCTGCTGTCAAAAGCATCCTCTGAACTTAATCAACTGTGGCATAAGAGGATGTCTCATCTGAACTACCGGGATCTACATACATTGTCATCAAAGAAGCTTGTTACTGGACTGCCAGCACTTCAAAGCAAATGTGATCATCTGTGTGATTCTTGTGCACTTGGAAAAATGAAAAGAGCTTCTCATAAGGGGAAAATGACAGCATCTACTACACGTCCTCTTGAACTGCTTCACATGGATCTTTGTGGGCCCATGCGTACACAAAGCATCAATGGAAAGAGATATGTCCTGGTGATAGTAGATGACTACTCAAGATACACCTGGATCCGGTTTTTACGCTCCAAAGACGAGACAACAGACATCATCATCACTTTCGTCCGTACAACTCAGAATCTCCTCCAAACAACCATTCTTTTCATTCGATCCGACAATGGAACTGAGTTCAAGAATCAGAGACTCAGTGAATTCTATGAGTCACTTGGCATCATTCAGCAATTCTGTGCAGCAAAGACCCCACAACAAAATGGGGTGGTTGAAAGAAAGAACAGAACACTTGTTGAAGCTGCAAGGACCATGCTGATCCATTCCAAACTTCCACATTTTCTCTGGGCAGAAGCTATCAACACTGCTTGCTTCACTCAGAACAGGACTTCAATTCACAAAAGGTTTGGAAAAACACCATAGGAGCTGATCAACCGCCGAACTCCCAATGTTTCTTTTCTAAGAGTTTTTGGATGTAAGTGCTTTGTTGCTAACGATAGGGAAGATCGTAGCAAGTTTGATCCGAAAGCTTTTGAAGGCATGTTTATTGGCTACTCCTATGTGTCTAAAGCTTACCAGGTATACATCAGAGACAAAAAGAAGGTCATTGAAAGCATTAATGTGACCTTTGACGAAAAGGAAGAAACGGCTTCTGGACACATCTGTTCAGAACCCGATAACACTGGTGTTCTAGCACAGCTACCCTCCTCATCTCCCTCACATGATTCCAACACCGTGGATCTCGATCGTCTGTTTGACCAAATATATGAGAATCCACAACCACACGATCCATCTTCTCCACCCTCTACTGCAACCTCAGCCGCAACTTCTACTTCTGCATCGACTCCATCAACTTCTGCAACCACTGCTGAGACTGAAACTGCCACTGAAAGTACAACACCAGATCCTACATCTTCATCTGTTTCTCTTGCTGATAATCCTTATGTTGATCAGCAACCCAACAATAATGCTGAGCCACTTCCTCATGTTAGAAAATGGACACGTGCTCATCCACCTGATCTCATACTTGGAAATCCTTCAAGTGGAGTGTGCACACGATCTGCTACTGAGAATGAATGTATGTTTTCTTGTTTCCTAAGTCAATCTGAGCCTACTCATGTCACTGAAGCATTGGCTGATCCTGATTGGATAATAGCAATGCAAGAAGAAATCAATCGATTTAAGAGACTGAAAGTCTGGTCACTTGTGCCTCGGCCCCCTGGAAAATCAATCATAGGCACCAAGTGGATCTTTAAGAACAAGAAAGATGAAGACGGGATCGTGATAAGGAACAAGGCCTGATTAGTCGCAAAAGGCTACAATCAACAAGAAGGCATCAATTATAATGAGACGTTCGCTCCAGTTGCACGCATTGAAGCCATTCGACTGTTCATGGCTTATACTGCACACAAAAACTTCACCATCTATCAAATGGACGTTAAAACAGCATTCTTGAATGAGATCTTGAAAGAAGAAGTCTACGTGGATCAACCAGAAGGATTTATTAGTGAAAAATATCCTGATCATGTCTATCGTCTGGATAAAGCTTTGTATGGACTCAAACAAGCCCCGAGAGCTTGGTATGAGGAATTATCTGATTTCCTGGTTGACTCTGGATTTTCTAAAGGAACAATTGACACCACTCTATTCATCAAGCGTCATGGGTCTGACATCATCCTGGTTCAGATCTACGTTGACGACATCATTTTTGGTTCTACTGATCCAGCACTATGCACTGCATTTGGAAGTCTGATGCAATCAAAGTTCGAAATGAGCATGATGGGCGAAATGAATTTCTTTCTTGGACTACAAGTTAAACAACTGCCTGATGGGATCTTCATCCATCAGTCCAAGTACATTCATGATTTGCTGAAGAAATATGGTCTAGAGAATAGCACCCCTGTGAAAACCCCGATGACTCCTGCCTGCAAACTTGATACTGATCCGTCGGGAAAGCCTGTTGATGTTACTGCTTATAGAGGAATGATTGGTTCTTTGCTATATTTGACCTCGAGCCGACCTGACATTATGTTTGCTACCTGCCTCTGTGCTCACTTTCAAGCAAATCCTAAGGAATCCCATATGCTTGTTGTGAAAAGAATTCTTCGTTATCTGAAAGGAACTCCTAATCTTGGACTCTGGTATCCTAAGGAGACTGCATTTGACCTGATTGCATTCACTGATGCTGATTTCGCTGGATGTAAAATGGATCGAAAGAGTACCTCTGCGTGCCAACTTCTACAGCGGAGGCTGAATATGTTGTTGCTGCTAGTTGTTGTTCACAAGTTCTATGGATGAGGACTCAACTGCGTGACTTTGGATTTTACTTTGACCACATTCCGATTTACAGCGACTCAAAAAGTGCGATTGCTATCTCATGCAACCCAGTTCATCATTCTCGCACTAAACACATTGACCTGAGATTCCACTTCATCAAAGATCATATTGAAAAAGGTCATGTGGACCTATACTTTGTGTGCACTGAGCTACAGTTGGCTGATCTATTCACAAAAGCTCTGGACGAGAAAAGATTTCAGTTCCTGGTCTCAAAACTGGGAATGCTGAATTTGGAATTTTAAAGACTGTGCACAAGTTTAGGGGGAGTTTTTATTTTTTTTTTTATTTTTTTTGTCGTGTTTATTTCTTTGTGTCAGTTTGTTGGTCTGTCAGTCTGTTTCCCTAATATGTGCAAACATTGAGGGGGAGCAAAATTTTATCTGGTCTGAGTGCTACAATTGAGGGGGAGTATTTTAATTTCTTTTAGTATCCGATTTTTTTTTCACAAATCAGAAAATCACAAAAATATTTTTCTCTTTTATTTGAGTCAGTCTAGAATTTTTAGTCAGTCAAATTGAGTCAGTTTCCAAAAATCAGAAAAAGCCAAAAAGATGTTTTTTTCTTTTCCGCGGATACTTAAAGTTAGAAACAAGAAAATTTTCTCATCTTCCTCTCTCTCCACTTTCGAAATTTCACAAGCACTCAAAAGTTTTTTTCATCATCATCATCTTCTTCGTCCGACTCCCATCTTCTTCACAAGGTTACTTTTAATCTTCATTTTTTTCTGCATGTGTGTGTGAGTGTGGTTAATCTTACTGTAGGTATTCTCAAAACGACGACTAGGAACCGATTTTGGCCCACCAGAATCCCACCTCACCGTCGTCACCCTCACCCTCACCAACAGTCATCACCATATCCCTATTCACCAACCTATTTCATCTTCCCCTGAACCTTAAACCGCCATAACCAAGTTCTACTCCATAGCCGAAATCTTCAAGCTCTGAATTCTGAGATTTCGAATCCTTCGAAATTCTCAGATCTGATATCTTGTTTGTCTCGAAATTGGAAACGGCCGAAATCCCCTTCCCGAGATTCGCCTTTCCGAAATCTAACCTAAAGGGCCCCCGAGATTCCTCCCCAGAAATCCCTTCCGAAAACTGGACCTCCGAAATTCTTGAGCCCAAAACCTGAATTCATATCTACCGAGATCCCTTTCGAAATCTCTACTCCATTCGCGTACCCGAAATCTTCATACGGCCTCACGAAATCCCACACACAGAAATCCTGATATCCGAAATTATAACCCAAGACACCTTTCCGAAATCTTAACCCACAAATCCAATAAGCCTGTCCGAAATCTTCTACCCGAAATCATTTTTACCCAAAATCCTCAAAGCCCAAGCTCATTTGACCAAATGCGAATCCCAATTGACCCAAAGCCTTTTTACCATAATATCCTAGCCCAAAACCAATCTTTCTAATCACAAGTGTTTTATCTGTGCAATTCAGGCATAATGGCATTCATCACCGAGGAGGAAGTTTACCCAAAGGACAGTTGGATTGAAATCAAGGACAACAATTTTCTGATAGACCCCTCTACTTTCAAATGTCAAGATAAAGTGGTGGTCTCCATTCTCAAAGGACACCCTCTGTGGCAAGCACACATCATTTCTGCTAAAGTGCCCAAGATCTACTTACGACAATTCTGAGGCACATTCACTTAAACAGAAAACTCTCCGTTCCCCACTTTTCAAGCTCAAATAGCCAACACCACTGTCCATATCACCCATGATACCCTCCATACCCTTCTCTATTTACCCATAACCCCATCCTACGAACCATTTCCCTCCGATAAAGACCTACTCACCGACATTCTGAAGGCTGGCCACCCATCTCCTTTGACCCAATTTTCTGAATTCTACGGCAACCTTCTACCCCGACCATGGAGAACTCTTTTCTACATCCTCAACAAGTGCCTCTCACCGAAACAATCTGGTCATGATCGCTGCAATATTCACTTTCTCAAGCTGGTCCACGGGGTGATATTTTCAAAGAAATATGATTGGGCACAGCTGATCTAGATGGAGCTCCTCGAACAACTCAAAGTAAGAAGGTCCAACAGCAAGACCAAGTACATTCCCTATGTACGTTGGTTCTCAATTTTCATCGATCATTTCATGAAGGAGGACTCCAATATTCCACAAAGACCAGTAGAAGAGTTGTTTGAACTTCCGATGATGAAGTATGTGAAGAACACTGAGGACAAAGTTCAAACACAACCAATGCCCATTCCTGATGATCTACTCAACCTTGCTGCTCCAAATGATCCTCACATTGCTGAATATAAGGGTAGTATCTCTTCTATCCCTACGACGCAATCAAACCCCACTGTGTCTACCCAAGGGACATCAAAGTCGAGTGCAAGTAAGGGTCCGAGAGTGACTAAGACCAAAAAGAGGGCAGGTGAGACTCAGTCCAAGAGAGCTGATGTCTCCTCCTCTGTTGCTTTAAATGTTGGTACATCAATCCCAGTCACTGAAATACACCGAACTCAGCCCATAGGTACAGGTTCTGACGTTGTCAGTTCCCGAGTAGAAGACGCTACATTGAGTTCAATAGCGCAAAATGAGCCAAGCCTAAACTACTCGACTGTCTCCCAACAGATGGTCGTTTCAACCCAACAAGGGGAACCCATCAGTGAACCGCCCCACACTGCTACCCAATGCACGATAGGTCATGTGTCCACTTTCCCAGAATTTTTATCATTTTCTAGGACACAACCTTCTACTTCTGCACACACTGATACAGGCTCATTACCACCTGTCATAACAACCAGAGGAACGCCAATTATGGTTGGAAGTCCTGCCACACTGTACTCCCCAGTAGGCCATGGCACCGCTATTTTAGTGATGTTGTGAGAACTGATACTACTTTTAGGTAAGGATTCACCCCATTCTCTAGTTATTCAAATTTTAGGGAGGATCTAAGGTCTGAACTTCAAACGTTCAAGCTATCACTTCTTCAAGAATTGCGTCCTGTAGTCCCAACAAGCGTAGCCGACCAAAGATCACACCCAACTCCCTGCATAGGAACTCTTCCATCCATCATCACACCCACTACCATCATATCCACATCCACTTCGTCTACCTCTCACCCTGACCCAATCCACATGAACATCATTAATCTATCTGAGTTTTACCTTCATAGACTCTTATCTGAACCCAACCTACCTCCTCATCTTAAACAAGTCCGCGACATTCTTGCCCTCACCCCACCTTACATCCTAGCCACCTCTTGCCGTGATCAAGCTCACTTTCCTAAGCGTAAGCATGATGACGCCGATGATTTGGATCATCATGAGGGGGAGAAAAGGCAACGTACTTGTGAGCAAACCACCTCCACCGTTATCATTCCATTTACCACTAGCTCTGAACCATCCACATCTTCTCAGCCTGAACCTTCATCCTCGACCGCACCCAATGATTCACTAGCCTTAACCGTTTATCACCCTTCCGAGCCCATTAACACCGAGCCAAGACTTTGTGTCCTCTCGAGAACTTCTATAGGCTCATCCTTCGTGTATGTTGACCAAGGATTGGAAGGAAGTCCTGAAAATGCATCATCGTTATCACCATTGTCTTCAGGCCATCAGAACGAGTTTTTCTCTAGTATGATGAAAACGGTAAGTCTATGTGACTCCGGTGTTACTTTGCCCACATCTGTCCCTTCGATTATCAATGAACAAGCTCCTCAGGTTGCAAAGCCTAGAGCTACTCGAGCTACTCCAACAAGTTCCCATTCTGATCGACCATCATCATCAAGAAAGAAAGCTTCAAAGTTGGTAGAAAAAGAACTCAAAGAGAAAGTTGTTGATCTGATATTGCTAGAATGGATCGAAGACAATGAGAAAGATAAACTTCAGGAGCTGAACAACCAAGATGCTCTCGATAAGATGAACTTCATTCGAGAAATTAAGAAAACAGCTGCTGAAAAGTTGATGGAACTTGATGATGAAGAGTACGCTCAAGGAGAATTCTACGATGATCCTCTCACTGATTTTCACATAGTCAAAGATCTTGTCAAGAGATGCCCTGGTGATTCCAATGTTGAAAACTGGCTTGGAACATCTTGGGAAAATGTCAAGATTATCGTGCCATATCAAGAAGATCTGCGACCAAGGATTTGGAGAAGTGAGAAAGGAATCAAGAAAATTGACGAGCTGAAGTTAAGAGGACTTGAACACTTGAAAGGAACATATGCCTCTGGTCACTTGTGGATGCTGAGAAATATGTTTGCTGATCAGAATGATCCTTATGGTCACAGAAAGAGATTGGTCAAATATGCTGATTCGCCGATCATTGCAATTACAGCCGTGGAGATACATCATATTGGAAAAGCAACATTCTATCCGATTTTTGAGTTTGAAAGACAAAACGGCATGATTCAAAGAACATCAGAAGCTGATCTACTCTACGTCACTGAGGAAGATCTCATTCAGCTATTCTACTATTTCAGATACGTCAAGTTCACATCTCGAAAGGATCAAGAAATAGCACTAGATGCACTCAAGAGGTTCATGATGAGACAAATCAAATATTATTGCCTCTTTGATCTGCAAATGGCCATTGAAAGCAATCAAACAAAGGTGAACATGACTGCTCCGAGGAATAGAGCTGATTGGATCGAGAATCTTGAAGAAGGCACCATCGTAACTGAACCAGAGATAGGCCTGATCTACAAAGATTACAAAGGCGTCAAGCGAGGTCTACTCATGAATGAAATTCACAAATATTGCGATGGCACACTCAGAATTATTGAAGATCATCTGGGAGAAGAAGCAATCAAGTTCCTCAATTCAGAAGACCCAGATGACCCAGCTCAAGTTGCTCTCATTACAGACTTTATCGAAGCCATAAGATGGAGACTACAATTCAGAAGTCATCTAAGACATTATGAAGTCATTCTTGGCTATCGAAAGTCATTATACAAGACTCAAAGATAAAAGGCGCTTCATCGACATTTGAACACAAAGGGGGAGAATGTTAGAATATTATTTTATTGTGTTCAAATTAATTAATGAGTCTTTGTATTTAATTAGATTAGCTGAGAGAGAAATAGGCCTGATTTAAATGCTCTACAAAGCCCACACGCCTAAAGCTGTTGTTTCCTAATTGTAATAGGCAGTTCGAATATCTCTCCTATAAATATAGGTAGGGATAGCCGAATCTGCTCTGGAAGTCTCTTCATGTTCTATTCCGCATATTATTCTCTGTAGAGCTAGTAGATTAGAATTTCTCTCTCAAGCTTGTTCGTTCATATATCGTGTAAACTGTTCTTCATGGATTCATCATTCTATATACACGGTATACGTTATTGGTGAGATTTCTCTTCTACTGTTAAATTCTTCCAATTATTATTAGATTAATCGACTGTTGAAATCTGGGCATACGTCTCACAAAATATTTGTAGAAAATTCTCTGAATTAATTTTAAGAATTTCGTGTTTTCCATTTTAATTCAAGAAAATTAGTTCTTGTTGTTATATTAATCTCCTACTTAGATACCATCAATACCTAGTATAAATAATGTTTATTTGTGAAAGAAAAGAAAGTTTAGATGTTGGGAGTATTCACTTTAATATTTTCTTGTGTTATTATTATTTATGATCATGTCTTATTTTATGTGTAAAATGTTAAAATTAGTAATGAGTTGTTATAGTTAATTTAGTTTTGGGCATGAATTGAGTAAAGAAATATGGATTGACTTGTTAGCCGGAAATTAGGGGTTAAAATTAATTAATTGGGCTAGTTATTCAAATTGATGAATTAGTAATTAATAATTGTCAGCCATTTTCATTAATTAAATTTTGGAAAATTATTTCTAACTTGTCTATGAGATTAGAAAATAATTTGAGCCAAATTTATTCAAGCACATTAATAAGGCCTAGAAATAGGATAATTTTAATGAAATGGATTTACATCTTGTCTATGAGAAATAAATTCAATTTGCTTAAATAATAAATTTAATTAGTTAATGAATTTGGCTATTTTTATTAAATTAAAAATTTGGAGAATTATTTCTGCCTTGTCTATGAGATTAGAATCTAATTCAAGCCAACCATTTTTTAATACATTAATGAAACCTAGAAATAGGATAAATTAATGAAAGTAATTTCTATTCTTGTCTATGAGAAAAGAAATTATTAGTCCAATTTTAGTTTTAAATTCCCCTAAATACTAGGTCCAAGAATATATCAATTTTCAATTACTCAATTCATTGTCCTTATTTGCCTCAATCTTTTCATTAATCCTTAGAATATTTGATCTTGATTCTTTAGTTGCAAATTGTTTCTAGTATAATTGTGCAAATTGGCCTAGTCTAGAACACCATCACCTTTTTGTATTGAAAAAGCTTCCAGCAATTAGCGATAGCCCGTGACTTAAACTAATTTAAGAAAAATCCTCCGTCATTCCTCAAGAGACACGATACTCGGGGAAAAACCGAAAGGTTAGACTCCGTTTGACTACAACGCCGCGTAAGCGGTTATCAAATGGCGCCGTTGCCGGGGAATGGCACGGTGAATTCTTGATTTTGATTTTAGCATGGGCGAATTCAAGTTAGGGTGACTTTCTTTTTCTATTTTGTTTTGTTTTCACATGTTTGCTTGAGATTTCCTCATGGATTACTCAAACGGACACTCTCATTCTCATCCACCATATCACTATCCATATAGTGAACAACAAGTTTTCCAAAATAATCAAAAAGAAGGATATTATGATCAAGGTTATGAGGATAACAATCAATGGTGCGAAAATCCACCTTTGGGGTATGGAGATTACCAATTTCAAGATAACTATTTCCACCAAGGGAAAAACTTTGAATGTTGTGATGTTTTTTCATATCAAGGTAATTATCATGATAATTTTAATTATTATGAAAATTACCACGAAGGGCTAGAAAATCATTACACCAGCACAAACGAGTACTCTTACGAGGTTGACTCTCCAATTTCACCTTATCCTGAACACGAGCTCGAAAAATTAAAATCATCCTTGCTCGAGTTTGGGGAAGAATTAAAAAGGGCAAGGATTGAACTAGCATCTCGTGACGAGAGTATCAAAAAATTGTGTGAACAAATCATTTATGATAATGAACACAAAATTCAATGGGAGACATACGAGGAAGGTGCTAAATCTGAGGAGGAGGCAGCAGTAACTATGGGCAAGACAGTTGAAACTCTTTTCACCCCTATTTATTTTGAGCCTCTCATTGCTACTGAGCTAGATCCCGTCCCTGTAGAACTTAGTCCTGAAGAACTCAATCTGGAAGTGCTCACTGAAGTTGATGAAGAGATCATAGATGAGGAGATACTTTGTGACACCGGTCCTGCCCTACCATCTATGGATGATCTCTCACCTGAAGAGTCCATGAAAGATAGCCTTAATGAAGATGTTGATCATACACAAGCCCAAATGCCTGTTGAAGTTGTTATTGAAACGTGTGATTTGGAGGAAACATTGTCCGATGACGCCTTCTTTGACTCTCTACTCAATGATGACGAACATAGTTATTCTAGGCAAGGATCTATTTTCCTAGATAATATTTGTGGGGGTAGTGAGGTAGGAAGTTGGGATGCATTCTTAGAAAGTGACACAGAATCTAAACCTTGCGATTTTCATGTTGAGGGCATAGATGAAGAAGAGAAAACCCATCAAGAGGAGAATGAAATCTCTAGTCACGCTACTTTTACCTTGATGACTTCATTTGAGCGGTTGGAGAAACCACAGGCACCTGATACTGAAATACTTGTTGATTCTACTAATGAGGGTGATACGGGATATGTGCTAATTTCTTGTTCGAACGACATGTTCTTTGAAGATTATATCACATTTTGGTGGTCGCGAGAGTTCGAAGATCTACGCCATCTGACGGCATACCTGGAGGATAAGGTGGAGGCACTAATGATGAGTTCTCCACAACTGATTGGAATTAGAGAGAGTCCTCTCTCAAACGTCAAGCTAGTGACGTTAAAGAAGCGCTTCTTGGGAGGCAACCCATGTTTTTCATAACTTTGTTTGTTTGTTTTGTGTGATTGCAGGTTGTGCTTCAACAAATAAATTGTGAGTTAAACGCTTTGACCCAATTTCAAAAAAAAACTGACGATGGATGATGTAAGGATATTTTTAAAACAATTTTATTCCTGTTTTCATCATTCCTCTTCACAAAATCTTTTCAAAACTCAAGTGTGAGGAAGAAACAAAAAAAATGTGCCTTTATTTCAAAATTTGTGCATTAAAAAGAGACCTCGAGGGCGAGGTCCAGCTCAAGTGTGAGGAGGTTGCGTTTTACACTCAAAAGTTAAAACCTTGTTTTAGAACAATCTTTTTACTATTTTTGATATGAAACATTAATTCCTCAATTGTTATCAATCACATAATAGGTTAGAAAATCACCCTTATTATAAGAATTTACTTTTATTATTATTTTTAGAAAACTTGAAATTGTTATGGTTTCTTGGTTGTGAAAGTAAAGGGCTGAATTTGTTTTAATTGGACATTCATTTTAGTAAAAAAAAAACAACTCATTTAATCTACTCTATGGTTAGCTCCTTCTCTCATTACCCAGCAAACAATTTTTTTTCTTGCGGCCAAGTTGTGTAAATTACATATGCGGCTAAGTGTTGCAGTTTCCCATTCTGTTGTTTTCTTTTGGTCGCACCCATATGTTGCTATACCTATCCATCCCTTTCCGCTGGCACTATATCCTCCTCTTGGACAATTCCATCTCCATAAAAAAAACACAAAAAGGGGGAGGCTCCGTTTTATCCATTAACCATAGTCTGTGAGAATACATCCATCATGGGACAACACCGCCAACAAGAGTAAAAATGAGTCAAAAAAAAGAGAAACGAGATGAATGTCCAATTTAGAATAATGAAAACCTTGGGATAGGAATTGATTGGTGGTTTAACATAATCAATAGTTTTTTTTAGTATTTATAATTTTAAATTCTTGTATTTTGGGTGATTTCTCTAAAATGTTTAAAAATTGAAAATAAAATAAGAGGTTTTTGTTTCTATTACTTTAATAGCAACTCGATTGTAATACAATAAGTTTTTACCTTTTGAGTGTGTTTGCAACTGATTTGTCGCTTGAGGACAAGCAACGCTTAAGTGTGAGGAGATTGATAAGTCCATTTTTGTACTTATTTTTTCTTATCAAAGTTAAGCGATTTTGGATTGAAAAATAGAAAAACAAGGCGTGTTTTATATATTTTGGTTCAAGTTTCGTGAAATCAGGTAAAAACCACGTCCATGATATCTTTGACGAAATTTCGGGTCAATTAAGCACACAATGAGTCAATTTGAGTGAAAAATGATATCATACCGAAAGAAGGAAACAGAATTTCAAAGTGGTCCAGAAGGGAAAGTTGAAGAGCACAAAATACAGAACAAGACGGTCAAACAACCTCATAGGCGGCCAAATAGGCGGCCAAAAATGGAGGCCTTCACGGCCGCCTACGGAAAAATAAAAAAATCAAGCTTTGACTCGAAGCGGGAAGAAGACCGAAGGCGGCCAAATAGGCGGCCAAAAATGGAGGCCTTCGCGGCCGCCTACGGGAAAATCAAAAGTTAGGCTTGAATCGAAGCGGGAAGAAGACCGAAGGCTTTGACCGAAGGCGGCCAAATAGGCGGCCAAAATTGAAGGCCTTCTCGGCCGCCTACCGTGTTTTTTTGGAAAATCAATTTTTTTTGAAATTTGACCGGACCGGAGAAAAACCGAAGCGGCCGACACTGGACGGAAGGCGGCCGCCTTCGATGGCCGCCTACGGCACAAAATGACGAAGCCAACAACCGGTCGATGCGAAAAGACGGCAGGCGGCCAGACAGAAACGGTAGGCGGCCGCCATCCGTGGCCGCCTGCGGCGAAGTGACGTGCGGCACGTTCGACTGCCGGTGATGGGACGGAAGGCGGCCGGAGCAAGGTGGCTGGCGGCCGCCTACTTGGGCGCCTATGGCGTTTTGCTGCTATAAATAGCCCGATTTTTCCTCATCTCAAACACACCATTCTTAGCCCGAAACCAGTTCAAAAGGGCCTTCTTCTTCCTTCTCAAGGCTCGGATTTCCATCATTGTTGTACCTTCAACTTCAATCTTTCATATCTTTCTCATTTTAACTCCAATTTGTAAGTTCTTTATATGTATTTTCATCCTCTCGTCTTGTAGATTCTGAATATATTGTTTTTATTTCCCAAATATGTGTAGAAAATTCTCTGAATTAATTTTAAGAATTTCGTGTTTTCCATTTGAATTCAAGAAAATTAGTTCTTGTTGTTATATTAATCTCCTACTTAGATAACATCAATACCTAGTATAAATAATTTTTATTTGTGAAAGAAAAGAAAGTTTAGATGTTGGGAGTATTCACTTTAATATTTTCTTCTGTTATTTTTATTTATGATCATGTCTTATTTTATGTGTAAAATGTTAAAATTAGTAATGAGTTGTTATAGTTAATTTAGTTTTGGGCATGATTTGAGTAAAGAAATATGGATTGACTTGTTAGCCGAAAATTAGGGGTTAAAATTAATTAATTGGGCTAGTTATTCAAATTGATGAATTAGTAATTAATAATTGTTAGCCATTTTCATTGATTAAATTTTGGAAAATTATTTCTAACTTTTCTATGAGATTAGAAAATAATTTGAGCCAAATTTATTCAAGCACATTAATAAGGCCTAGAAATAGGATAATTTTAATGAAATGGATTTACATCTTGTCTCTGAGAAATAAATTCAATTTGCTTAAATAATGAATTTAATTAGTTATTGAATTTGGCTATTTTTATTAAGTTAAAATTTTGGAGAATTATTTCTGCCTTGTCTATGAGATTAGAATCTAATTCAAGCCAACCATTTTTGAATACATTAATGAAACCTAGAAATAGGATAAATTAATGAAAGTAATTTCTATTCTTGTCTATGAGAAAAGAAATTATTAGTCCAATTTTAGTTTTAAATTCCCCTAATTACTAGGTCCAAGAATATATCCATTTTCCATTACTCAATTCATCGCCCTTATTTGCCTCAATCTTTTCATTAATCCTTAGAATATTTGATTTTGATTCTTTAGTTGAAAATTGTTCCTAGTATAATTGTGCAAATTGGCCTAGTCTAGAACACCATCACCTTTTTGTATTGAAAAAGCTTCAAGCAATTAGCGATAGCCCGTGACTAAGACTAATTTAAGAAAACTCCTCCGCCATTCCTCAAGAGACACGATACTCGGGGAAAAACTGAAAGGTTAGACTCCGTTTTACTACAACGCCGTGTAAGCGGTTATCAAGGCTAAAACAAGTGAATCTCTGTTCAGCAAGTAACCTAAGAGATTACAAGAACGAGGAGGCTCTGATACCAGTTGTTGGTCCCGCTTAAATGAGGAACAGTCTAGAGGGGGTGTGAATAGACTGTTCAGGTTTTTCAAATTTTTCTCTAACTCAAAACTGACTTAACAGAGAAGGTCTGAATCTGGTGACAGAGAAGGTCAACTTCTGATGGCAGAACTGGACGTGGCAGGATTAAGTTCTGTCCGGGTAGCCTCTGAGAAAACACTAAGGCAAATGCCTTTCTAATAACTCTTAAGGAAGATCTGTTGTACACAGAGTCCAACCTACAGAGTTAAATAGTAAGAATCTTAAGTGCAGAAATTAAATGCGTAAAGTAAATGACACTAGGGTTTTTATAGTGGTTCAAGGAACAACGTGTTCCTCTAGTCCACTGTTCCACTAAGCTTGCAAAAACGACGGTTTACAACGGCTTAGTCCCTAGAGCTTAAGAAGCACTCCTCGTCTTCTTCAAGTCTAGTTGTCACCCGGGATGCTTTTCCTAGCTTCCTGATGACTGGTCTCGTTTCATTGAGTCTCTTGGAAGTATCTCCACTTCACTTACTCCAGCCATGGTTCTAAAAATCGGTCTAGGCGCCCGACTAGTCCCCGCCTAGGCGCTAGGCGGTAGTCGGGCGCCCCAATTTTAGTCTAGGCTCTCTGACTAATTGATTTGGCGCCTAGGTGAATTAGTCGGCCGCCTAAGGCGCCTAATTACCTGCCTAGAGCGCTTAATCGGCCGCCTAGGCATCTAGATTCATCAAAAAAAAAAAAATTCATTTTATTTTAGTATTCTAAGAGATATATGTATGTTTAACTCTAACAACGCATATGAAGAAAACTACTAGTTGTAGATTAAAATAAATACTATACATGTTTATATATATATATATATATATACACACATATATATATATATATATATATATATATATGTATATATATATATCTGTGTGTGTGTGTGTATGTGTGTGTGTTTTGGTTCAAATAAGAACACCATCTAATGTAAAAAATAAGAAAGAATCCTGGCCATTAGATCAATTGATTTTCTAATATTCTCACGTGTAGAAGCGCAGGTCAAATACGTCATTTCATTTTGTATTACCTTTTGTGCGCATTCTACCTTCCATGCACGTTACTTTCCATAATTTTATCAATTAATTCACCCATCTATTATTTCCATCAGTTACGAGAGTTATTCTACGCAGGTTTTTTCTTGACCTTCATACTTCCTCTTCTTCCCCAAGAAGTCTGAACCTCCATTAATGGATAACGGTAGGTGATTTACTCTTTTTTCGTTTGTTTTTTTTGTTTGTTTTGTTTGTTGCTACGTTAGAATGATTATGTTTGTTGATGTCATGTAGAAGCTTTGCAAATATCTCCTGGTTCAACTAAATATTGGACTCCGGAATGTGATGAAACATTTAAACCCAAGGTTGGCATGGTTTTCAAAACCCTTGAAGACGGTAATGAATTTTATAAGTGGTATGCTGCTTCTTGTGGTTTTGACTCTTGTATTGGTTCTCAAACTAAGGATCGCCGGCGGAAGACGGACACCGTTGTGTGGAAATATCTTGTGTGCAATAGAGTAGGTTTCAAAAATGGTGGTAAAGGCAATCAGCCAGAATCCATCCATGCTCCTACATTTCCCGTCGTTGATGATGAACACCGAGAAGCCTCACATGTTGATACAGAGGCTGAAATTTATTCTAAGCCGCCAGATTCCTCCCATGCTATTCCGGACACCAATATTAAAAAGAAGAGGCGTCGTCGTGTGTCAAACCGTGTAGGCTGTAAAGCACACATAAGATTAAGGCTCGATGGTCTTAATGGATACGTTATAACGTTAGTTGAAGAGTGCCATAATCATCCTATGTCATCTCTTGATGCAAGACCGTTTCTTAAAGTCAACAGGAAGCTTGATCTAGGTCATCAGAAGTTTGTTCTCAATTGTGCAAAGGCTAATATTGGAACAATGAAATCATACCGGCTATACAAGGAGTCTGTTGGAGGATATTGCAATATTGGTGCAACGGCTGTTGATTTCAAGAACTTTAAACGAGATTTGAAGGCATATATTTCGGGTGTGGATGCACAAATGCTAATTGATAAGCTTTTTCGGAAGCAAGAAACTTGTTCAACATATAGTTTTGAGTACGACGTTGATGAAAGTGATCAACTGACACGTCTTTTCTGGGCTGACCCAGTATGCCGAAAGAATTATGTTTTATGACGAAACAAATGTTTTAATGATTTCACCCGCAAATGACTTTTTTGGAATGTTTTATTATCATGGATTTTGTTTGTTCTTCTGACATTTAATTTGAAGGTTTAAAAGTTTTTGGACAAGTCATTAGTTACTCAGTTTGAAATATTTGCTATATTATTGATATGATTTTTACTGGTCATCATATGTGTGATAATTATAGAGTGCATCCGCTAGGAATGTTTTGGTTACAACGTTTTGAATTATACTTTTGTTGTAAATAGAAATTGGTACGTCATGTAAACATACTATGTGCAAAATGTGACACGTATGTTAGTTTAACGTATATGTATAGTGTTTTGAATGAAAGTATGCACATGTGAAGCCAAAACTATGCTTATAGTAATATATAAATGCGCACAACTCAATTAGTTTATTGTAATTACGAAAAAACTAAAATCCACGAATTCTATTTGTGCTTTGTTAAAGAAAAAATGTGCAACAAAATGAAAATATTATTAAGGATGAGTGGATTTTGCAATGGTCACTTATTAATTTATTATTTGAAAAAAAATGTGAAACTTTGAAATAGTCGGAATGAAATATGTGTATAAACAGCATGATGAATGTGCAAATAAAATTGCCATATGTTCAAATAGTTGCGAATATGTTGACGAATGTGAAAATAACATTGACAAATGAAATAATTTATTATGTTTAATTGGGTCCAAAAAATAAAGATAAGAAAACAGCAAAAAAAAAAGAACTCATAACAAGTAAAGTACTTGGGTGGACTTTAACAAACGAATAATGTCTTAAAAACAGTTAAGCAACACATTTCAAGCAGACTTATTCATGGGGCAGTTACGGCTATCGTGGTTACATATCTCGTTACAGGTTCTACAAGTGCATGATGTACTAGATGCACCTATAGAATGCACAACATTAAAAACCATACCGCGTTCATCATTAATAGTGTATTCAAGAACATCATCCACTTGTTGAACACTTAAAACCCTACATGAGAAACATGCAGAGCAAATCTCCTTCTGAACTTCATAGAAAATGGATAGAGTGTAGACAGATGATGCATGTTTTTCAATCGGTAGAGGTGTGCCGTAAACAGGTGTGCATGAATCGGAAACATGGTTTAATTTCGAAGAATTGTGTCTTTGTGAATCCATTGCACTCTCAAACTGCATGAAAAATTTAACAAGACTAAAATGGGAGTTAGTAAACTCACCAAAGAAATTATTTTCACTTTCAGAGTGCGATGTGGTGCGAAGTAAACCACCCATGAATAAATCCCTAAAATAACTAGGGATCCAATAACGACGAATGGAAAACATATGAGATAACCATGACTGGGTCACTAAATCATATTCCACAATTACTTGCATCCATTCATTTTCAAAATCTTCGGGTGAAAGATAGTGACTCCAAACTACAGAGTTGAGTTTGGACAAAAATTCCTCATTACTGCTAAGAACAGGAGCAACCTTCTCAGTGAGTTTAGACATTATGTGCCACATGCAATAACGGTGGCGAGAATTAGGAAAAACTTTTTCAATTGCAATCCTCATAGACGGGTCTTGATCAGTAACAATACACTTAGGTGCGTGTCCCATTGCATTTAGAAAACAACGGAACAACAAAACATATGATTCAAAGTCTTCTTTAAATAGAAGACCTGCACCAAATGTCACACACTTTTTGTGATTGTCGACACCGGTGAAAGGTGCAAAAACCATATTGTATCTGTAAAGAGAAGTGTGTTAGGCCGATGTGCAAAGCTATAAATTCCGGAGAACGTGTGCATACAAACATAAATCTTTGTGTATAATACAATTATATGTAAGAATAAGTTAGTTAAAAATGTGTCAGTTAGTTGTGCAGATAAAAATGTTTATGAGTGCAACCAGTATCATGTACAAACATCATCATGTGTAGAAAAATGGTTTTAATGAAATTATTTTAACACGCAGAAGATTTTAAGGTGCGGTAGATTAAACAAAATTGGTTCTTTACACGAAAATAAATACACGACATTTAAGTAATTAATTTCGTATAAATTGAACAAAGAAACAAACACAAATAATGTGCATCTTGTGACAAATAAATATGCAGAAAATAATTTGTAGGAGTCAAGTACCGGTTAGTCCCATATGTAGCATCAAAGGAAATCACATCTCCAAAAAAGGCATAATTCTTTCGGCATACTGGGTCAGCCCAGAAAAGACGTGTCAGTTGATCACTTTCATCAACGTCGTACTCAAAACTATATGTTGAACAAGTTTCTTGCTTCCGAAAAAGCTTATCAATTAGCATTTGTGCATCCACACCCGAAATATATGCCTTCAAATCTCGTTTAAAGTTCTTGAAATCAACAGCCGTTGCACCAATATTGCAATATCCTCCAACAGACTCCTTGTATAGCCGGTATGATTTCATTGTTCCAATATTAGCCTTTGCACAATTGAGAACAAACTTCTGATGACCTAGATCAAGCTTCCTGTTGACTTTAAGAAACGGTCTTGCATCAAGAGATGACATAGGATGATTATGGCACTCTTCAACTAACGTTATAACGTATCCATTAAGACCATCGAGCCTTAATCTTATGTGTGCTTTACAGCCTACACGGTTTGACACACGACGACGCCTCTTCTTTTTAATATTGGTGTCCGGAATAGCATGGGAGGAATCTGGCGGCTTAGAATAAATTTCAGCCTCTGTGTCAACATGTGAGGCTTCTCGGTGTTCATCATCAACGACGGGAAATGTAGGAGCATGGATGGATTCTGGCTGATTGCCTTTACCACCATTTTTGAAACCTACTCTATTGCACACAAGATATTTCCACACAACGGTGTCCGTCTTCCGCCGGCGATCCTTAGTTTGAGAACCAATACAAGAGTCAAAACCACAAGAAGCAGCATACCACTTATAAAATTCATTACCGTCTTCAAGGGTTTTGAAAACCATGCCAACCTTGGGTTTAAATGTTTCATCACATTCCGGAGTCCAATATTTAGTTGAACCAGGAGATATTTGCAAAGCTTCTACATGACATCAACAAACATAATCATTCTAACGTAGCAACAAACAAAACAAACAAAAAAAACAAACGAAAAAAGAGTAAATCACCTACCGTTATCCATTAATGGAGGTTCAGACTTCTTGGGGAAGAAGAGGAAGTATGAAGGTCAAGAAAAAACCTGCGTAGAATAACTCTCGTAACTGATGGAAATAATAGATGGGTGAATTAATTGATAAAATTATGGAAAGTAACGTGCATGGAAGGTAGAATGCGCACAAAAGGTAATACAAAATGAAATGACGTATTTGACCTGCGCTTCTACACGTGAGAATATTAGAAAATCAATTGATCTAATGGCCAGGATTCTTTCTTATTTTTTACATTAGATGGTGTTCTTATTTGAACCAAAACACACACACATACACACACACACACAGATATATATATATACATATATATATATATATATATATATATATATATATATATATGTGTGTGTGTGTGTGTATATATATATATATATAAACATGTATAGTATTTATTTTAATCTACAACTAGTAGTTTTCTTCATATGCGTTGTTAGAGTTAAACATACATATATCTCTTAGAATACTAAAATAAAATGAAAAATATTTTTTTTGATGAATCTAGATGCCTAGGCGGCCGATTAAGCGCTCTAGGCAGGTAATTAGGCGCCTTAGGCGGCCGACTAATTCACCTAGGCGCCAAATCAATTAGTCAGAGAGCCTAGACTAAAATTGGGGCGCCCGACTACCGCCTAGCGCCTAGGCGGGGACTAGTCGGGCGCCTAGACCGATTTTTAGAACCATGGCTGGAGTAAGTGAAGTGGAGATACTTCCAAGAGACTCAATGAAACGAGACCAGTCATCAGGAAGCTAGGAAAAGCATCCCGGGTGACAACTAGACTTGAAGAAGACGAGGAGTGCTTCTTAAGCTCTAGGGACTAAGCCGTTGTAAACCGTCGTTTTTGCAAGCTTAGTGGAACAGTGGACTAGAGGAACACGTTGTTCCTTGAACCACTATAAAAACCCTAGTGTCATTTACTTTACGCATTTAATTTCTGCACTTAAGATTCTTACTATTTAACTCTGTAGGTTGGACTCTGTGTACAACAGATCTTCCTTAAGAGTTATTAGAAAGGCATTTGCCTTAGTGTTTTCTCAGAGGCTACCCGGACAGAACTTAATCCTGCCACGTCCAGTTCTGCCATCAGAAGTTGACCTTCTCTGTCACCAGATTCAGACCTTCTCTGTTAAGTCAGTTTTGAGTTAGAGAAAAATTTGAAAAACCTGAACAGTCTATTCACACCCCCTCTAGACTGTTCCTCATTTAAGCGGGACCAACAACTGGTATCAGAGCCTCCTCGTTCTTGTAATCTCTTAGGTTACTTGCTGAACAGAGATTCACTTGTTTTAGCCTTGATAACCGCTTACGCGGCGTTGTAGTAAAACAGAGTCTAACCTTTCAGTTTTTCCCCGAGTATCGTGTCTCTTGAGGAATGGCGGAGGAGTTTTCTTAAATTAGTCTTAGTCACGGGCTATCGCTAATTGCTTGAAGCTTTTTCAATACAAAAAGGTGATGGTGTTCTAGACTAGGCCAATTTGCACAATTATACTAGGAACAATTTTCAACTAAAGAATCAAAATCAAATATTCTAAGGATTAATGAAAAGATTGAGGCAAATAAGGGCGATGAATTGAGTAATGGAAAATGGATATATTCTTGGACCTAGTAATTAGGGGAATTTAAAACTAAAATTGGACTAATAATTTCTTTTCTCATAGACAAGAATAGAAATTACTTTCATTAATTTATCCTATTTCTAGGTTTCATTAATGTATTCAAAAATGGTTGGCTTGAATTAGATTCTAATCTCATAGACAAGGCAGAAATAATTCTCCAAAATTTTAACTTAATAAAAATAGCCAAATTCAATAACTAATTAAATTCATTATTTAAGCAAATTGAATTTATTTCTCAGAGACAAGATGTAAATCCATTTCATTAAAATTATCCTATTTCTAGGCCTTATTAATGTGCTTGAATAAATTTGGCTCAAATTATTTTCTAATCTCATAGAAAAGTTAGAAATAATTTTCCAAAATTTAATCAATGAAAATGGCTAACAATTATTAATTACTAATTCATCAATTTGAATAACTAGCCCAATTAATTAATTTTAACCCCTAATTTTCGGCTAACAAGTCAATCCATATTTCTTTACTCAAATCATGCCCAAAACTAAATTAACTATAACAACTCATTACTAATTTTAACATTTTACACATAAAATAAGACATGATCATAAATAAAAATAACAGAAGAAAATATTAAAGTGAATACTCCCAACATCTAAACTTTCTTTTCTTTCACAAATAAAAATTATTTATACTAGGTATTGATGTTATCTAAGTAGGAGATTAATATAACAACAAGAACTAATTTTCTTGAATTCAAATGGAAAACACGAAATTCTTAAAATTAATTCAGAGAATTTTCTACACATATTTGGGAAATAAAAACAATATATTCAGAATCTACAAGACGAGAGGATGAAAATACATATAAAGAACTTACAAATTGGAGTTAAAATGAGAAAGATATGAAAGATTGAAGTTGAAGGTACAACAATGATGGAAATCCGAGCCTTGAGAAGGAAGAAGAAGGCCCTTTTGAACTGGTTTCGGGCTAAGAATGGTGTGTTTGAGATGAGGAAAAATCGGGCTATTTATAGCAGCAAAACGCCATAGGCGCCCAAGTAGGCGGCCGCCAGCCACCTTGCTCCGGCCGCCTTCCGTCCCATCACCGGCAGTCGAACGTGCCGCACGTCACTTCGCCGCAGGCGGCCACGGATGGCGGCCGCCTACCGTTTCTGTCTGGCCGCCTGCCGTCTTTTCGCATCGACCGGTTGTTGGCTTCGTCATTTTGTGCCGTAGGCGGCCATCGAAGGCGGCCATCGAAGGCGGCCATCGAAGACAGGCATTGCACCGTACGTATCTTCAACCTTCATCTTAGACGTTGAGCTATCCAAAATCTCCATTTGCTGATTCTTGAGATTGAAGCATATGACGTAGCAATGCGATGGTTGTATAATTGGGAAGAAAAACTGTATAAACAATTTAGGTAACATTATTATTTCGTCTCACATTCATGTATGAGCATACGACACAAAACACAAATCACATTACAACATATCATCAACACTTACCAACTCTACTTCATCAATGCTAATGTTAGGAGACAGTCCTGCCAAACCAAACTCCAAAGCATCACAGAAGATTGGATGTCTATCTTTTTCAGGTGTTTCTTCACCTTTCCAGCTATGAACCTATTGCACATCATTACATTAGGAAATACACATTCATTCAATACAATACAAGTATGCCTAATTATATCACATACACAATCATAAGATCTTGCAAACAAGCGGCAAGGTGAATCATTGCTCCTCAACTTCTCCCTTGCATTAAGCACAATTGACCATGCATCCAATACACTGACGATGATATGTTTGTTTTCAGCCAACGATACCATGTCGTTTCTTGTGACCTTAAAAACTTCATATTTAAAAATAATTTCATCCCTACACACAAAACCTCATTAGTTACATTTGCACATGAAGTAGTCAATAATATTCAACCCATATTACCTTCCACACTGTTCACTATCCAATATCCATGCCATAATGTTTTTCTCAACAGCGGTGCACACTTGGAGAGGATCTACTACTCGTGACATAAATGGTGACTTTAACACATCTGGCAATTTGGGTTGTCTTCTTGCCCTCCCAACCACACTGTCCACAATTATCTTTTCCTAGACATTACATGAATGGAACACACCTCTTTATTTAAATCTCAAAGCATTCTACTCAATTTACAATATTACATATGTACAACAATATTACCGGTTCATTGCACACTGTATCATTGTGTGCTTCTGTCTCCGTAATTGCTTCACTCCTAGTAACTTCCAGTCCTTGTATCACCTCATCTCCATCCCTCTGAGTCTGCGTCAGTCCTATAGAGAATTTCGGAATGTCTTGCGTATTCTTCTTCTTCGTTACTACCTTCACGCTGTTCTTCTCAGCCTCGTCTAACATGCAAAGATTGTTTGGGTCACTCCAGAACAAATCATCGTCCATGTCAACACCAATGCCATCATTCTCAAGCGCCTCGTGTTCAACATCCTTTCTTTGCACAATACGAATCCGTTTTTCACCAACCTCCCTAAATTTAACCACACTTTCCTTGTCCCTCAAACAATCTGGAGCTTCATTGACCATCGCGATTATATCCATCGCATTGGCAACAACACAATTTGCTTTCTCTGTAAACCTCTTCACATAAACCTGCACACATATATCACAATTACATATACTAGTCACATGAATTTAATTTTACTAACCAAACCTGACCTGAGATCCATCATCAGTACTAACTGCATCACCATCAACCTTATCAGTCCCATGGAGCTGCAATGGTTCATCTATGTACCCAAGTCCAAAACCACCAGCTTCTATTTCACTCATCTCTCGTTCTCTCAACATAGATGCATTCCATGCATTAATCAGAGGTACCTTTCTTTCAATATTTCTTTTATAGAGTACCACCCTATCAACGTATACCATCTACATTTAAAGAAAGTAATCTGTTAGTAGCGGGAAAAACAGTAAAATGAAATGTGTTTATGCAACATATAAAAAACATACCATTAGAAATAAAAAAGGACCATTGAATCCTGTTTTGTTGTTCTTCTCCCAGCTTAATTTGTTTTGTATAAGGCATGACATGACTTAGTGACACCAATTCAGCCCCTTAATTTGACTATTATCTTCCAGGTTGTTCATTATGAGCGGGTGTGCATATCCATTTGTTCCACTGTCAAAAATAAGGGTCACTACCAACACCACAAAATGCCTTACAAACCATATACATCCTTCTTCGCACAAAAGCATTGCATCACATATATCAGCTGGTGTTATCTTCCTCCCATCTTTCTTAAATTTAGCCCTCCATTCCTTCAGAATTTCGCATGGTTCATGATTCTTTTGTGGCACTATATGTGTTCCTCCTAGTGGTAAGCCAAATACACATGCCACGTCTTCATCCGATATGTGAAAACTCTTTCCTGATTGAACCATTAACGTGCAGTCTCTTGGGTTGAAATTTTCCACAAGCCACAATGCCATTTTTGAGGGCAGCTGTGAAATATCCAGTCTTAGCAAACCTCCAAAACCAATGTCCTGTACTGCTTTCTTTTGATGTTCATTCATCACTTTTATTGCTTTCACTAGTAAACGTGGAGAAGACCTTGTTTGAATAGCATTCATGTTTGCTTCGATCCTTCCTATTTTGTTCACATCATTTTTTTCAGTATCACACCTTCGTAACACTTTCCTTTCCACTTTTGTGGATACAAAATCATCATCACTGTCTGTCATAGACTCCTTCTCTGTTAGACAACCTTTTTGTTTTTCTGCTCTTTTTCTTTTAACACGCTTTCCACCTTCTGGCACACACACTGCATCTTAGAAAAATACACACAGCTTTGATAAGTTTAACACAACTACTACAACCACCAACAAATCATACAAATCAATGGATTACTACTAATTTCCAACTAATTACACACACATGCTATTTCATAAATGCACATCATATGTTAACTAAATCACAAAGCAGTCATTTCACATCCACACATGTGGTTTCACAAAAATGCGTTTTCGAAAATGCACATTCCTAAATGTGCATTTTGTTCAATCAAATCACACATACTGCACACATGATAATTTTCAGAATCACATGCACCACCACAACCATTTACAACTTTCAAAGACACTAATGTGGTTTCACACATTTGCTTTTTCGTATATGCACACTCCTTAATGCACAATCCATGTTAATCAATCTCAAACACTTCGCACTAGGTATTTTCCAGAATCACATACACCACCATAATACTCATTTGGTGGCACACATATTATTTTTCCTAAATGCACATTCCTAAATCCTCATTCCATGTTCAATCAAACAAAACACACTGCACACTAGTTAATATATACAATCACATGCACCACCACAATACTAATTATCTACTTTCACGCGCATTTATGTAAATTCGCACACTTACCCTGTACCCAAATGCACATTACCTGTACATCCACTTTCACTACCGGAACATTTAAAATATACAGAGATGCACTTACATTGTCCTTTCGCTGCACCCGTTTCTTCTTGGTCTTCTTCACTACCTCCCAACACCAACTTCTCCACTCCATTAGGTTCGTCCGTGCATGTTCTCAAACCTACATCTTCTCCTGCTACAATGCACCAAATTACAGTTTCATTATACTTCAGACTCGTTTCCAACTTCAATTGCTTTGAAATTAAACTATTAACAACTTCAATGAACTTACCAATCTCGATAACCACAACAGTTTCTTTTCTCGCAGTACTTGTGGGCACAATCGCACCTTCCATTGCTTCGCTGTTAGTCGTCTTCTTCCCTTCCTCTTTACGTTTTGCACTCGCCCTTGTCTCTCTTGTTTCCATGATTTATTTTGAATTCCACTTTTCACAAGAGAACATACCAAAATTGTAGTGTTCTATGTATGGTAATGGCGTTATTCTTGGGAATTGGCAACTTCTGCCGCCTTTTGCTGCACACCGCCTCCTTTTTTTAATATCTCAAATCTCAATATTGCCCCTCACGTGCCATTCATTTAATTAAAAAAACTATCATTAATTTCTTTCCTTTTATTCCTTAATCGGCTGGATTTTTTTGCACTACATCAAACCGTTGGATTTCACAAATCAACAACTCAAAGTTGTTCTTATTTTTCTCCTAAACTAGTGTTCTTACCTGAATCTAACCCTATATATATATATATATACTTAAGTGTTATTATTATTTATTAATAATTATTACGTAGTATTACTTGAAGTTAAGAAGTAAGTATGTATAATAATTGTTATTAAATGTGAAAACTCTTATCATTCATGCATGTTAATGTGTGTATGTGTGTGTCTATATTTTATATATATACACACACAACATTATTAATCATATTTATGCAAAAATATTAATAAAACTGTAATTTCTATGTCTCCGATTAATCCCCGCCAAGGCGCCCGCCTAGACGCCTAGGCGCTAGGCGCTGTGCTGGCTAGCGCCTAGCGCCTTTTAGAACATTGACTCCAGCTAGTTTGAGACGCCCCTTCTTTTTCTAGAAGTATTTGATTCATGATCAGTTTTCTCCAACGTTGCTTCTTCACAAAGGATGTAGAGATTGGGCTTTCGAAGTGTTGAAGAACTGAGGAACTTTGCTACTTTGAATTGGATGTAGGATATGAGGGTATATCTTCCAACTCAAGTCTTTCTTGTTGATGAGGATAGACTTTTAATCTCAAGAAGACTTTGTGATTTTGAATCTTTGAGTGTTTTTGGTTCAGAGCGAAAGTGTGAGCAAGGTTGTAGCAAAAGTTATCTTGATAGTTCTTCGAAGTGTATCTTATATACTGGGAGTGGTCTTCCCGTTGGAGTGTAGAAGACAACTTCATTAAATGCTTGTACTGTAAAGTTGACTGGGTGGACCCACAATATTCGGCGGCTTGCTATTTTGGGAAGATATTTTCCAGCAATAAAGGTCAATCATCAGCTTTAACTCTACAGGGTATGGGGTGCATTAAATGCTCATTTAATCCGAGAATAGTACCTTGTTCCGTTGAGAGGCTCCTAGTCGTTAGGGTATTTTCCGTTAGTTTCACGGCCGTAGGAGGTGCCTTCGTATTCTGATGAGTATCAACATTTCTGGTGAGGCTTTCTGGTTGTAACTTTGAAGTCCGCCTTTGATGCCAACTCTGGTACCTACACTGGTACCCAACTCTGGTAGCTTCTCTGATGAGCAACTCTGGGAGCAACTCTAGTAGAAGACAGAGAGGATCTCTGGCATGTCGACTATGCTAATACTTATAAAGAAAATTTCTAATACAAAATTTCTAAAGGGGTATTTTCAAATTCTAATTAACCTAGCATCATCAAAATCTAAATACATTTATTCCTTACACCTCATATTTGGCCTCGTTATTGGACAAAGTGAATGAATATCTCAAGGCATGGTAAGATTTAAAACCCTCAGGGGTGATGAGGACCACCCCTCCCCCCCAACCTTTGGATCCTGATGATGATCCATCAGTCATTAGGGTCCACCAATCCTCTTCTTCGTGGCGCTTTTCCTCAACTATGTCCCTCGCAGCGCATTCCCTCAGGAAGTTTGCCAATGCCTGCCCTTTAATCGCAGTTCTGGGTTGGAAACTCACTTCATATTGGCTGATTAGTTGGGACCACTTCACAACCCGTGCAATCTTGGCTGTTCGGAACAGGGTTCCCACTCCCAGGTCTGATAGCACCTTTATGGGATGAGCCTGGAAATAATGAGCAAGTTTCTTGGCCGCTATGTAGACAGCGAATGCAACCTTCTCCAGGGCTGGGTATCTTAGATCGGCACCATGGAGGGCTTTGCTCACGTAGTAAACTGGCCTCTGGATGGCCTCTTCTTCTCGCACCAAGACAGAATTGACCGCGCTTTGAGTTACGCCCAAGTAAAGAATCAGCGTTTCACCAGTTTCAGGTTTGCTAAGTAGCAGATCTAATTGCAGGTATTTCTTCAACTCCTCGAATGCCTCTTGGCATTCTTGAGTCCATTGGAATCCGTTGCTCTTCTTTAAGATTTTGAAAAATGGTAAGGATTTATCAGCCGATCTGGATAGGAACCTCCCCAAGGCGGCCAACCTCCCAGTTAGGATTTGCACCTCTTTAACGTTCCTCGGGGATTCCATGTCTAAAATCGCCTTGACCCTCTCGGGGTTAGGCTCAATACCCCGATGTGTGACCATGAATCCCAAGAACTTCCCACCCTGAACAAAAAAGGTACATTTCTTGGGGTTGAGTCGGAGATTTACCCTCTTCATGATAGTGAATACTTCCTTTAGGTCGTCTGCATGGTCACTTGCCTTCTGGCTCTTCACGATCATGTCATCGACATACGCTTCCATATTTCTTCCGAGTACCGCCCGGAACACCTTGGCCACCATCCGTGTATAGGTAGCCCCTGAGTTTCTCAACCCAAAGGCCATAACCAAGTAACAGAAAACCCCTTCGGGTGTGATGAATGAGGTCTTTTCCGCATCATCGGGATGCATGGAGATTTGATGGTATCCCCGAAACGCATCCATGAAAGAGAGAAGTTCGCAGCCAGTGGTTTGATTGACAAGCTGGTCTATGTTGGGTAGAGGAAAAGGGTCCATCGGGCAGGCCTTATTTAGGTCCTTATAATCTACGCACATCCTCCAGGTGGGCGGGTTTGGGGTCAGCACCTCATTAGCGAGCCATTCTGGGTATTGTACCTCCCTTATGTGTCCAATGCCCAACAACATGTTTACTTCACCCTTCACGAACTCCTTCCTATCTAAGGATAAGTATCTCCTTTTCTGCTTTACAGGTGTTATTTTTGGATTGACATTTAATTGATGAACGACGATGCTTGGGTCGAGCCCGGGCATATCCTCAGGTCCCCAAGCGAAAATCATCTGGAATTCTGCCATAACTTGGACTATGTTCGCTCTCAGGTCAGCCGGGAGTCCTGCCCCAATTTTCACTTGGCGCTCTGGTCGTGATGGGTCGACCCCGACCTCCTCAAGCTCTGAGGCTGGCTGGGCTCTGAGTTGCCCATCCTCATATTTAGATAGATCTTGTTCATTGGCATTGATCCTCATGTCATCCCTTCCGTGAGCCTTGCAGGCCCTCACATAACAGCTTCGGGCCATCCTCTGGTCCCCTTTCACCGTACCAATCCTGGCTGGAGTGTGGAATTTCATGCATAGGTGGGACTGGGAGATGATGGCTCCCAGGTCTTCCAATAGAGGTCTGCCCAGGATGACCTTGTGCACACTCGGTATTTTGACAACGACGAAGTCCGCTTCAATTTCCCGTATGCAGGGCTCCGATCCGTGTTGGATCTTGAGGGTTATCACCCCTTCGGTCTCAATCGTGTCCCCGGTGAAACCTGAGAGGGGGGTTTTCACCGGTTTGAGAGCTTCCTTCTTAAGCCTGACCTCGAGGAAGGCATCCATGTAGAGTATATTGACAAAGCTGCCATTATCCACTAGCACTCGGTGAACAATCGTGTCTGCGACCTCCATCTTGATCACTAATGCGTCCCTATGTGGTGGGGGACACGTGGGGAAGTCGTCGTCTATAAAGATTATAGACTCACGTTTTTGCCTTTTTTCGGCAGGAAGACGGCTAATCTCGCCGACGAACAATTGGCGATTCCACTTCGATTTCACTAATTATAAGCAATATAGTCAGTCATCATCACCTCGTGATGTGCTATAATAGTTGCCTTTGTTAAGCCCTTCGATCAATCCCCGTCCTAGGCCGATTGAAAGTGAAATTCCTGGGCAGCAGCCAAAAGCCGGGCGGCCTTCACAAAAGTCGGGCGGCTTTCGTAGTCTGCAACTACGAACAGCTCCTTTGGAGTGGCGGTTTCCGGCGATTTCGACTCCTATCGATTCACCAACTCTTCTATGTTAATTACCACCACTTTATAACAATATTATACACTTATAAATGTGTAGAACTTCACATTCATCCCACCATATGATTTCTTAAAAATCATACACAAAGAAACTAGTTAAAAGAGTAGAAGTTGTGTTCTTACCTCTTCTTCAAGCTTTTTCTTGTTGGGTTTTCTTTCTTGGTGCTCCCTTGAAGCTTGGCTTTGTTGAGAGGATTTCCTAGACCTTATCTCTCTATGCTCTGGTTCGTATGGTGAGAGACCAAGGAGGGTGACTCCTCAATCAATAGGCAATTAAGACAAAGACAAAATATGGGGTATGGGGTTTTGTCTCAAGGAGACTTCCTCCCATGCCTAGCACGCCCCTCCTCTATAATTTTGTCTCCCTTCTTAATTGATTGATTCCAATTAATTTATAGAATATCCCCAAGTGGGTGTAGAAAGTCCCTCCCGATTATTCCTGCTATTTCTGGCAGGTTGGGTCAAAATAGCACTCGGGTTGCCCAATCATTTCCCTCAACTTTAGTTTGCATTTTATTGGGCTTCTATAATTATTATGATGACCCAACTAAATATTTGGTAGCCCATTCTAAATATTATGGACCCGATAAATAATTTAATTAATCATTCATTAATTAAATATATCATTCTTTTACACGAAATAATTCGCTAGAAAATTCAAATACATACTGAATTTTAAATTCAAGTACATCCGGGTGCGGTGTCACAATATAAGCTCCCACTTGATGAAGGAACAATATGCATTCCTATTTGAGTAGCATTGTGAATTTCGGGGATGAAGTTCTCGTTAAGGGGGTGAACTTGTGACACCGCACCCGGATGTACTTGAATGTAAAATTCAATATGTATTTGAATTTCCTAGCGAATAAAATTGTGTACAAAATGATGGATTTAATTAATGAATGATTAATTAAATTATTTTTCGGACCCGTAATATTGAGAATGAGCTATCAAATAATTAGTTGGGTCATCATAATAATTATAGAAGCCGAATGATGTGGCAACTAAAGTTGAGGGAAACATTTGGGCAACCCAAGTGCTATTTTGACCCAACCTTCAAGAAATAGCAGAAATAATTGGGAGGTACTTCCTACACCCACTTAGGGTTTTCCTACATGTGTTGAACACTCAAATTAATCAAATGGGAAAACTTGGGATGGGGTGGTGCGGGCAAGAGGAGGAGGAGGAAGCCTCCTATAGACAAAGTCACACCCTCCATGACCCTACCCCTTGTTGTATTGGTTGACTTAGAAGAGTAGAGGTGCTCTCCTATCATTGCACTCATTGAAACCAACCTCAAGGCCTAGGAAGAGCTCTCAAAGTCCTTAAGATTGAGGAACTAATTAGAGAAGAAAATCCAAGAAGAAAAGCTAGAGTTTGAAGTAAGAGCTCAACTAGTATTTCTTTTAACTAGTTCTATGTTGTATAATATTTAAGAAATCATGTAGTGGATTTAAAAAGAGATTCTACACGTTTAAAAGTGTAGAATATTGATACAAAGTGGTGATAATTAATTTAGAAGAGTTGGTGAATCGATAGGAGTCGAAATCGTCGAAAACCGCCACTTAAAAGGAGCTGCTCGAAACTGCAAACTGATGAACAACTCCCGGCTTTTGGCTGTCAGCCCAGTTTTCCGCTTTCAATCGGCCTAGAACGAGGATTGATTGACGGGGCTTAACAAAGGCATCTATTGTAGCACATCACGAGGTGAGGATGACTGACTATATTGCTTGTAATTAGTGAGTTAATTTCAACTTTATATTATGAAATAGCTTTTTTCCGGATGTAGAACATAATCTTTTGTTTTGGCAGAACAAATACAATGAAGTGAAAGCCATTGCAGAGTCAAAAAGGAAGTCTTATGATGAAGATGATACCGAGTTGTTTTGCAAGGTTGTGCCAAAGTATAGAGGGTGCCGGTATGGGACCGGGTCAGAGGCTGAGTCGCTAGAAAGCGTTAACGGCCCGTGCCAAGGGCCAACTCAAGAGGAGATAGATAGGTGCATTCAGGAGGAGATTGAGGCCCGCTTCGCACAGGAAGTTCAAGCTCAAATGGCCGTTCAAATGGCCAATATGTCTGGAGCCTTTATGGCATTTATGGAGCAAGTACGCAGTAGTACCCGTCCATCCCATTGCCCGACGTTTCTAGCTTTCGAACTCCAATACCAATGCTGATGAACAGCCTGAATGGTGATTCAAATGAAGTCGGGATGGACGACATTTTCGATGAGATGGGTGGAATGGAGTTGTGGAGGCTAGGGTGTAGTTTTCTGTTTTTAAAGCTTTCTGGACTTGTACCTAATGTTTTTTGGATATCTCTTGTGATGATCTATTTCTGGGGTTTTGTGGTTGATTTGTTCAATGTGGACAATTTAGACAACTTTATTGTGGTGCTTTTTACCCCAATTGACAATATACTTGTTTATTTGTTAAAAAAAAGTGAGTTAATTTCATATGATTACCTAAAGTATTTAAATGTTATTTTCATGGATTATTAATGATTAATATTGCCTAAATGAGAATACTATTGCTTATGAGTAAATGGAGCATGATATACAATTTAGATGAAATTGTGTATGATTATGTATTATGAACATGATAGTGGAATTAAATATGTAATATTGTGATAAAATATACTTTTACTTCATGTGATGAATTCATGAATGGATAAGAGTGGTATTTTTTATATTGAGATTAAATTATATTTGGATTGATAAATCAATTGGGATGAATAATATGACTACGGATTAAGAACTTGGTTGTTCGAAGATTATCCGACTAGTATTGAATTACTAGTCGGGAGGTTAATACAAATGATGATAGAATTAATCCTAAGAGATTGGGTTGTGAGTAGTGATGTCTTAAGAAGTCTTGAGAGATACTTTAAGGTTGAGTGGTATGAGCTCTAAGACATATATTAGGGGTAGCGCTTAAGGGCGCGCACTACTCAAGCTAAGTTAGACTAGGCATAGAAAATGCTTATGGATTGAGTGTTGTGACTAGATGTGGTGCTCTAGCGCGAATTATAGGTGACTAGATGTGGTGCTCTAGCACGAATTAAGGATGACTAGATGCGGTTCTCTAGCATAATGTAGGGTGACTAGAGCGGAGACTTTAGCACGGTGAAGGAATAACAAATTAGCAGAGCTCTACTTTAGTGAAATAGCGCGTTAGATAGAACCCTAGAACGGCGTAATGATTTACTAAAAAGTTATGACGACCATGACTAGTAGTCATGGGGAAAAGGAATGGATGTTTCAAAATGAAACGGGCCGACTACTTGAATACGGGGGAGGCCACCTCACATTTTTAGGTAGAAGTTGAAGCTTGCTACTAACGCCTGTTGCTTCGGTAAGATCAAGGAGGGAAGACTTGCTTCGTGCTTCCTCCGTTTCTTTTTTAAAAACAATCATATAAATTCTCATGGATATTTTCAAAAAAAAATGCTCATGGATATTATTTTCTAAAGGGAAAAGGTGCAAATAGGCCCATGTACTAACCAAAAAAGGTCAAATAAGCCCTTATTTAGGAGGATCTGTCTGGCCGTCGTCATTTGGGGTGGTTCCCGGTGGAATATTTTGATGAAATTTTGTAATCATCTTATTCATCAAGTCTAGTTTACTCATACCAAATTTCAGCTAAAACGTCAATCGGGAAGGCATTCAAATGAATTCATGAAGATAAATGTGATTCTAACTGCGCAGTTATTTTCAAGAATTCATTTGAATGTTTTCCTAATTGAATTTTTAGCTGAAATTTGGTATGAATAAACTACACTTGATGAATAATATGCTCAAAAACATTCATCAAAAAAATTCACTGGTCACCACCCCAAATGGCGATGACAGGACAGAGCCTTCTATAAATAAGGGCTTATTTGACCTTTTTTGTTAGTACAAGGGCATATTTGCACCTTTTCCCAAGTGTGGCTTGAACACTTGTAATGCCTAAGTTTGCCAAGTGTGGCTTGAACACTTGTAATAATGTTTCCGATGCTTTAAATGAATATTTTTACATTACGTTTGTTTATGGATGTACTGCGTGTGAATGATATTCAAGACGCCTAGTATAGTATGGATGCGTTGGACTGCGGTTGACTATTCGTACTGTACGGCAGGTTGTTGACGTGTCCGGGTAGGTCCGGGACGTGAAAAAACTGTTTTACAAAATTAACTTACGATTTATATTAAATAATTGAAACAAACATCGTAAAATGTTTACACTTCTATACTTTACACTCAAAGTGTTTACTTTACATCGTTATAAACGGGCTCAAAAAATGTAATGTAAGCACATGTATTGTAAGTACATGATTATAGTATGTATGTATTTTATCAAATACTCCTTAAATATTTTAAAGAGGTTGTTCCTTAAGGGTCGGAATGTTATGAACCATACTCGATCCATTTGGCAAAATAAATAAATGGTTTGAAATTGAGTCTGGGTAAACGGAATTAAACACACTCATAACATTTTTTTGGAAGAAAGAGGCTTAAATTGATATCACAACATTGAGATAGAGGGTAAAACGATAAAAGGGCCACAGGAAACCGTCAGCCCTCGAACCAGACTTAGAGTCAATCACCTTTAAAAAAAACAATATGACTCGTTGATCCTATAATAGGCATAAATGAACCAACGACTGTTAAAGCAGATCTCCGATCACCCAATCCTAATGCAAGAGTCTTACAACAATAAAAGTAATCAACAGAAAAATAAACAATATGATCATGAAAAATAAATAGCAAGCAAAAAGTAAAATTAAAATGTTGCTTTCAAACTCTAGACTCTACTGCACTCCATGGCGGCGGTTCAGGAGGGGGATAGTCCAACAGTACGGTAGCTTCTTCCTCTCTTTGCCTCTTATTCATCATGTTCCTTGAATCCAAATCTGTTTTAGCTCCTAGCCTCATGCTTCGTCCATGATCGTTTGATCCCTTTTTTATTACTTCAGGGGGGTCTGGGGGCTGGGGGCTGGGGGGAGCTTGGAATAATCAGGACTGAAGCTCACTCCATTGAGCTTCAAACCCATATGTGCCTAGCGGAATTCGAACTCGAGACCTCCCACTAGACACGGTAACCTCACAACCAGCTGGGCTGGAATGCTTGATTTGACCTTTTGATCTCAACCATGAACGACATCCTCAAAACTCTCCACCTGCTGCCAGGGTGCACAACCTTTGACCGCCATATAGGCATTGCGGCCCGCCAAAGAAGAAAGCCTGACGAATCGCAGAAGAAAGCCTCACAAAAATACCGCACTTCACCATAGACGAGAGCAGAGAAAACGACCCCTAAATCTAGGGGGGCAACCACAGCTATGCTCACACTCATACCAATTTAAAACGGCAGATTGAGGTGTTGTTCTGTTCGTCTTATTCTTATTACTTATTGCTTATTCTTATTTTATTCAGATCAAATAAGATCAGAAAGATTCAGATCAGATCAGATCAGATCAGAAAGATTCAGATCAGATCAGATCAAAAACATTCAGATCAGATCAGAAACATTCAGATTAGATCAGATCAGATCAGAAGCATTCAGATCAAATCAGATCAGATCAGATCAGAAATATTCAGATCAGAAACATTCATAGCAAATTGGAAACATTCTATTATTATTACTATTACTATTACTATTACTATTACTCTTACTATTACTATTACTGTTACTGTTACTGTTACTGTTACTATTACTATTACTATTACTATTACTATTACTATTACTATTACTATTACTATTACTATTACTATTACTATTACTATTACTATTACTATTACTATTACTATTACTATTACTATTACTATTACTATTACTATTACTATTACTATTACTATTACTATTACTATTACTATTACTATTACTATTACTATTACTTTTTTTTGTGCCGGGGAACATTTGCCAGATTTTATTAAAAAAAGGGAATAATACAAAAAGAGAGGGGGACCAAACCAAAACCTCTCAGAAGAGGCATACCTCTTTTAAAAACAAATCATGCAAAAAACGAAAAGACACTAAAGATTGGGGGGCTGGGCCTGACCCAATCAAAAAACAAAAAACTGATAATTTAAAACCTTAGAGAGGGAATACCAAAATAATCCATCAGATAGGCCCGTTCAGCATAATTGGGCAAATGCTCTGGACTGCTGAAATAAGTAAAATGTGAAGCCCGATAGTCCGCAAGATAGTGAGCGGCCCAATTTCCTTCCCTGTAAGTGTGACCATAGTCCAAATGTTTCTTAATCTGCCTGAGCATCGTTTCCTGAATCAAATCTACCCATCTCCTCGTCTCCTTACCTGAGAAGTAATCCAACGCAAGTGAACAGTCGGATTCGCCCTGCAACTCAGCAAAACCTTCATCTGTCACCCATCGTATCACAATAGCAATGGCCTGGATCTCAGCATCAACCGGCGAAGAGGCTTGAATCGGAAAAGCAACTGCACCAAGCATGGCACCTCTAGAGTCGCGCAGAATTGCTCCACCTGAAGCATTACCAGATAAGTACAGAGCATCAATATTTAGCTTGTGCTTATTTTTAGGCTTCCACCACCGGATAATCTGAATCGTAGATCCATTCGAATAGTTTCTAGGGATTAGATGTTCTTCATACAAGATAGAACCTATAGATCGAAACTTTGATTTAGGGAAGCTAGCTACCCAATTTTGAGTGTAGAGTTTGATCTGTAGGATAAAGTTATCAGTTGAGGGTAATTGACCACCCTTCCCCCAGACCTGATTAGAGTATTGTTTCCAGATATGCCAAGTTATGATGCCCGATAGGTTATGCTTGAAAATGTCAATCAGACTCCCACTACCTGCTTTTAACCACCAGGATCTAAAAATCTGAGATATAGGCCCTTGGGAAAATGGTATACTGAATATGCCCATGAAATAGTTCCAAATAGGTTGTACAACAGGACATTGAAAGAGTACATGGTTTTGAGAGTCTATATCCCTCTTACATAGAATGCATCTAGATGGATTTAGGACATTGTTAAACCTGCCTAGATTATCATTAAAAGGAAGAATGCCCTTTAATACTTTCCACTGAAAATTTTTTATCTTGAGCTCTTGTCTAGGGTGCCAGCTGTGGTCAAAAGAAAAAGATGGTGTGTTTGGCTCTCTAACTTCCTCATAAGCTGATTTAAGAGTGAACTGACCATTTTCCTCTCCATTCCAGATAATATGACCAGTAGGGGTAAAAGAGCATAAGGATAATGCATACTCATCTATGTGGCAGATTCTCCTCCAAATAGCTGAATCTGTAACTTTAGGTAACATATTACCTTCTCTATTATACCTTGTTCTAATGAAATTAGCCCAGATAGAGTTGCTTGTCTTCCATTTCCACCAAAGCTTTAAAGTAAATGCCTTTTTGTTAATCCCAGAATACTAACAATCATACAACCATAGCAGTTATAGAAGAAGCAGATAGAAAGATATGTAGATATTATACGCGAATCTGGTATACCGTATGAAAACCGGCCGTTGCTCTCCCTGGAGAAGGAGAGCAGCGGCAACCCTAATCTCTCTCTATCTTTACGCCTCTGAACTCTAAGCCTCTATCGATTAGTTAGGGTTCCCGTAAGTTAGCCTCCTTTTATAGGAGAAGTTGGCTAACTTACGGGTTACAAGGAAACCCACGGGCTGATACACATTTGTGGCCCGTATTACACGTTTAATTAATAACTACACAAATACAAAGATAACTAACTAGATTGAACACCATAAAATATTGCCAACAATCTCCCCCTTGGTGATCAATCGTGTTGAATCAGGATTGCAGCGCAGATATCTTTGTCTTTGTTGTTATTGAGCTTCCTTTGTCTTTGAACTTGACTTCTGAGGAAGGCTATCTGAAGGAATCCTTACAATTTCCCCTTTGATGTCTTCTTGACAATTTGATCTTTGATGCCGGGGGTTGAGGGACCTTCTGTATCTTGCATGTAGTCCTTGCCTTCCAGAAGTTGCTCTTGATCAGCTTGGATGAAGTCCGGTGACGCCTCTAGAATGAATATTCTTTGGAGAATAGGAGACGCCCATGGAATTCATCTTCAGGACACGAGTATTTGACCTCTGTCTCCTCCACAATGTAGTCTTTTTGACTATTTGGAATGAATGCATTTGAGGAGAACTTGTCGGTGGCACAGCGGAACATAATGATTGTTGATTTGTGAGTGTAGCTAACCATTTGATTTGAGTTGTAGAGATAGCAGAGAATGTGATGATTTTTGTGATGGAGGAGTAAAGTGTCCCAGAATGATTTGTTCAGTGTTAACAGCATGTGGACCACTCTCCCCCTCATGACGATCCGATGAATCGGGACGTCATGCTTTTATTCTTTTATTCTGCGGAAATAAAAACAGGAAAAAACAAGTAGAATCTAAAGAAGATAACGTAGCCCCCCGGGGTCGTGAAGACGCCCGTTATCATCACTATAGAGATAAACTCTTTAGCAATGGCCTGAAAATATTGGTGATTCTTATGTTGCAACAGCAGGACTTCCTTCCAATTATTGGTCTGCATCTGTAATAGATGAGCCCTATGAAAGTTCTCGCGGGTCATGTAGACCTGCAACTGACTCTAAAAGTGTGTTTGTGTCCTAGAAAATTTCAAAACATTTGGGAGTGAGTAACTGGACACGACGTGATCAATGAAAGTTCAATGGCATGGGGTTGAGGCCACTGGAGTCAGTATTACTTGTATCGGAAGGAGACATTAATGAGAGATGCGGTTCCCCGTGAACTATGATTAAACACCTGTCTGTTGGGAGACAAGTGAGTGGTCTAGGGTAGGGTTGTGCATGCGTCGTTTGGACAAAATGCAGCGACTTCTACCCGGGATCTGAATAAATTCATTCATGAACCTATGGGGATAGTCCAGAGTATTTTAGTGGCTAGGAGCAAATGTTCAATTCATAGCAGGCAATTGAGGTAGCAGACTCATCATTGATAATTGTTTTTCTTCTCACTTGAGCCTTCTGCTTCCTAATGCTCATAATGTTCACTCACTCACTCGCTCACTCACGCACTTACGCTCGGCTTTGTCCCTTGGGTAGGCTTAGTTGGGTTTACTAAGCCATAGGAACATGTTCTCTCATTACTTTCTTCATTTTCTCTCTGTGCTCCCCCTCAACTGGAGCACTCGGTATGCTTTGTCATTGTTAGGCACCGGGAAGGATAACATTGAACACTCCCCCTAAAATGTTGCATCCTTTGAGAGATTCCTTGCTTTGTCGGTGTAAGGCGCCAGGAGGAATTAACTGAAACTCCCCCTAAGAATGTGCAAGGATTGATTGCTCACAGCTTGTCATACCCGCCATGTGTGTGGAGCAATCTGAACATGTACCACACATGACGGTTTCTCTGAGCTCACCATGTAGAATTTCAGCATATTGATGATCACACAATGTTGATGAGTCAGGGGAGGCTTCAGCAGTTGATTGATGATTGTTGTAAGATGACCGTTGACGCGAGGTTGATTGAATTATCTACGATTTTCAGACCTTTACTTTGAAGTTTAGAAAAGCTTTGACCTCAGGGTTGAAAATGAAAGAATTTGAACAGATTTGCCTAAGTTTTGACCTGGACATCGGTGATTTACAATGTTTGTCGGAAAACTAACGTTTTGACCCTCAAGGACTGCGAGTGAGGGCGCGTGAGAACGGTTTCTGGGGCAAAGCGCCAGAATTAATGTAGATCTTTTAGTTAGCTTTCCAACAAAAAACAGTTTGCTCAAATCGGATCACCGAGTCAAAAGTTATGGCCAAAACAGTGCGATGTCGCAGAAAATCTCTAATTTTGAGTTTTTGAGGAATTTCTTCGAAGTTGAGGTTCTCGATGATGAATATCGAGAGCAAGTGGATTTTAAACAAAATTCTAAGGCAATATTTCGAAATCCAAATCTCGAGGTTGCCTCGAAGAATAATGGCGAAATCCACCTACAAAACAAACCTCAGAATATCGAAATCTGCAGAATTTCAAAATGTTTGAACATCGAAAACTTTGGAGTTTCCAAAACCTCATAATCTCGAAAACTTGCTGTTTGAAAAACATCAGAACATCGAAAACTCCTGAAACATTTATATAAGCAGGGAATCATTCAGAGATCCTTATAATGTAAAGCTTCGATGAAGTGCAAAGGATGTCAAGATTCGAATTATGAGTTCCAAGAAACTGCAAACTTTGAAAGATTCAAAACATCGAGAAATTTTGAAAATCTCGAAATCTTCAGAATGTCGAGATCCAAAACATCGAGATCCCAAATGTCGAAATCCCAAAACTCGAAATTCCTAAACTCGAAATTCCAAAACTCGAGATGTCAAAACTCGAGATCTTGATTTTGAGATTCAAATCTCGAGATCTTGATTTCGAGATTCAAATCTCAAGATCATGATCTCGAGATTTGAATCTCGAGATCAAGATGTGGAGATGAAAATCTCGAGATCAAGAGGTCGAGATGCAAATCTCGAGATCAAGATGTCGAGATGCCAATCTCGAGATCAAGATGTCGAGATGCAAATCTCGAGATCAAGATGTCGAGATGCAAATCTCGAGATCAAGATGTCGAGATGCAAATCTCGAGATCAAGATGTCGAGATGCAAATCTCGAGATCAAGATGTCGAGATGTAAATCTCGAGATCTCAAAAGTCGAGAAGAGGAAGTCGAGTCCCTAAATGTCGAGATCCTGCAAAATGAAAACATTGATTTTTGAAAATCTAAAACGTGTTCTGAATAGCCCTGAAAGTCGAGATTCTCCTGTATCAGTTTCAAGCCAAAAACGTTTCTGCAGCAGTGAAAAATAAGGATTTCGAGATCTCAATGTAGAGATCTTCGAAATATAAAAATTGCAGAAAACGAAAAAAGAGGTATGCTGCTGGATCGGTTTTGAAAGGCGAGTCCAACAGTATGATTTTTACAAAATTTCGTTCACAAACAAGATTACAGGAGCAAATCTCTACATATAGAAAAACAGAAGAAAAACAGAGCAGTTCTTCGTTAGATCCAAAAAATCGCAGACAAATCTCTAACTAGATTGAACACCATAAAATATTCCCAACACTCCTTTCTGCTACGCCATTCTGTTGAGGGTTCTGGCGACAGAGAGTTGATGAAAGGTTCCATTTTGATCACAGAAGTCCTTTATGACTTGGTTGACAAATTCAGTTCCTCTGTCAGACCTGATTGTCTTAACCTTCAAGTTCTTCTCAGTCTGAAGTTGCTTTAACAGAGAAGGCAACTTCTGAAGAGTTTCATTTTTCTTTGATAGAAAGATAGTCCATGTATATCTGGAATAGTCATCAACCATGACTAGGGTATATTTCTTGCCACCAACGCTTGGAGTTTCAACAGGTCCAAATAAATCCATGTGGATCAGATTTAAAGGGCTTGTAGAAAGATCTCCAGCAATGGGTTTGAAAGAAGTTCTTCTGTTGCTTTCCCTTCTGGCATGCACTGCAGAGGGTCTCTTTCTTGTAGACTATGTCTGACAGTCGATCAACTATGCGTTCTCTTGCCAGCTTGTTGATTGTTTTGATGTTCAAATGGCTAAGCTTCTTGTACCAGTCCCAGCTTAGTTTTGAATCTCCCTTGGCTATCAGGCAAACTCCATCCTTTGCAGTGTTCCAATCAACCACATAGATGTTCTTCTTCCTTGATGCTGTAAGAACCACTTCTTTTGTTGTCTCATGCTTCACATAGCAGAAGTCCTTTGTGAATTCAACAGTGTAGCCTTTGTCACAGAATTGGCTAGCACTCAGCAAGTTGAACTTCAGTCCTTTGACATATGAGACATCATCAATGACTATCTGGTTCTTGATCAGCTTTCCTCTTCCTTTTGTTTGACCTTCTTTGTCAATACCTCCAAAGGTAACTCTAGGTCCTTTGCATTTCTGGAACTCAGTTAGGCAACTTCTGTCACCTGTCATGTGCCTGCAGCATCCACTATCAATAAACCATTCTTGCTCTGAGATAGCTCCAGCACACAGTTCCTGCAAGATCAAAAGAAAGATTTAGGTACCCAAGCAATGCTGGGTCCTGGGGGGTCATGGAGTCTGGGTAGTTGGTACCATTTTGGTCTCATCAGGTGAAACCTTGGTGGGTGGTACCCATTGTCCACCTGATAGTTATAGTAAACTGAAGTGTGATTCACTTTGGGCAGATGCTTGTGAGCGTCATGCTTCCTGTTTACATACTTTTGCATAGCTTTCTTTGTTGGAAAGAAGTCCCATATACTATCAAGAGCAGAGGAACGGTTAGTTTTGGGCTTCTAAAGTTGACCAGCCATCCTCTTCTGCCTAAAGTTAACTCTCTCTTGATATTTGCCCTTCTGGTGATCATTTCTGGCACGATTGTCATGAGGTTGTCTTTCAATGAATGGTCTCTTATTTTTGTTATCTTGAAAACCTTTTCTGTTGTTAGGTTTTCTGCCAGGTTCATTATTTTTCAAAAAGGGTTTCTGTTGAACCTTTATCTTTCCCTTTTCTGGTCTGACTTCCTCATGAACAACCTTGGTGCCAGATACACCATCTTGACAAATGGGGCTAGAAATCAGTGGCACTATGACCTTATCTGCCTTAGCAACACTGGTGCTAGGCATTACAGAAGGCTCACCTGATTCTGTTGAGCCATAACCAAGACCAAAGCCAGTGCCAATCTGTTGATCAAGTACAATCTTTTCCATGGAAGACTGGGCCTTCTGGTAAGCTTTGTACTTAATCTCGAGAGGCTCTATTTCTCTTATTCTCTTGAGAAGAGAAACATTTTCAGTCTCCAGTTGATCTCTTTCCTTAATTAGAAGATTGATTTTGATCTCAACCTCCTTTTTCAAGTCAAGAATTTCAGCTTTCAACTTACTGTTTTCTTCTGTTACAGAGGAATAAGTGGCTTGGATGGCCTTAAACTCTTCCCAAAATTCTGACATTGAATCAAAATCGAAAGCTAAGCCTACCGAAGAAAAACTAGATGTAGAAGTAGAGGTTACCTCATCATCAGAATGGGCCATTAGGCATAGGTCTTCTGTTTCAGTATCAAGGCAACAAAAGGCCTCATCAGAATCTGAGTCAGAACTAGATTCTGTCTCTGACAGAGGGTCTTTCTCGAGCTGTTCTGTCACAAGTGCTTTTCTCCTTCTGGGGTTGTCTTCATACTTCTTCTTTTCTCCATCATGCCCTTGTTTCTTGGACACTCTTGGATGTGGACATTCTGCTTTGAAATGTCGAGATTGTCTGCAGTTGTAACAGAGAAGCTCACCACTGTTTTCTTTTGTTTTGACCTTCTGGAATGGCTTTCTGCTGAATGATGGATGATAAGTCCATTTTTGTACTTATTTTTCTTATCAAATTTAAGTGATTTTGGACTGAAAAACAGAAAAACAAGGCATGTTTTATATATTTTGGTTCAACTTTCGTGAAATCAGGTAAAAATCACATCCATGATATGTTTGATGAAATTTCGGGTCAATTTAGCACAAAATACGTCAATTCGAGTAACAAATGATATCATACCGAAAAAAGGAAGCAGAATTTCAAAGTGGTCCAGAAGGGAAAGTTGAAGAGCACAAAATTCAGAACAAGACAGACAAAAAACCTACAGGCGCCCAAAGAGGCGCCCAGATTGGCCGCTTACCAGGCCGCCTACCAACTTTTGAAAAAAGTCAATTTTGATCAAATTTGACCGGACCGGAGAAAAACGGAAGGCGGCCGACACTGGACGGAAGGCGGCCGCCTTCGATGGCCGCCTGCGGCACAAGGCGACGAACCAACCACCGGCCGGGGGGATTTGACGGCAGGCGGCCAGACAGGAACGGCAGGCGGCCGCCTGCCGGACCGCCTGCGGCGGACGAGTTGACCGGCGTCACGTCCTGCCGGTGACGTGACGGAAGGCGGCCGGGTCAGGACCAGAGGCGGCCGCCTATTTGGCCGCCTACCAGATTTTTTTTGCTATAAATACCCCGATTTTTGCTGAACTCAAACACACCTCTTCCAACCCTAATTCAGTTCAAAAAGGTCCTGTTCTTCAGCTATTTCCGCAGCTCCAAGGATTTTTGGGAGAGAAACTTCAAATCTTCATATCTTCTTCATTTTAGCTTCAAATTGAAAGTTCTTTATATGTATTTTCATCTTCTCACGAGTAGAATCTGAATCTGTGCTTTGTTTTCTCGATCTATTCTTCGAATGTTTCCAGAATAATTATCTAGTATTTCGCATTTTCTTCCATAAATTAAATAAAATAGTTGTTGATGTTGAATTCATTCCAATTAATTATGTAGTTGTTCACTAGCCTCAAGGTTATTATTTATCTGAATAAAGTTAATTTTCACGAAGTGTAAGTATTTTTTTAATTATTTTCGGTAATTAGGTGTTATTATTGCATAAATTAAATTAATTACACAAAAATAGAAAAAAATAGTCTCGGCCCTAATTCCAGTTTATTTCACTGTAATATCACCCCTAGTAGTCAACAAAAAAAAATTAGAACGAATTTAGCCTATTTTTAATTGCCTTTTGTATTTTATAGTTAAAAGTGGGAAAATTATCAATTAGGGTTAAAATTGGATTTTAGGTTTAAAAATTCGTGAAAAATTCCAAAAAGTCATATTGTAGTTCCAGAAAGTTTATTTTGACAATATCTTATTTTTTTTTAATTTTTGCTATTATACATGTTTAATTCCTTGTTAATGTTTAATTTATTTACCATATTGTTGAATGCAAAAATATTGTTTAGTAGCTAAATTTGTTTTGGGCATGAATTGAGTAAAGGAATATGGATTGACTTGTTAGCCGAAAATTAGGGGTTAAAATCAATTAATTGAGCTAGTTATTCAATTTGATGAATTAGTAATTAATAATTTTTAGCCAATTTCATTAATTAAATTTTGGAAAATTATTTCTAACTTGTCTATGAGATTAGAAAGTAATTTGAGCCAACTTTATTCAAGCACATTAATAAGGCCTAGAAATAGGATAATTTTAATGAAATGGATTTACATCTTGTCTATGAGAATTAAATTCAAATTGCTTAAATAATGAATTTAATTAGTTAATGAATTTGGCTATTTTTATTAATTAAAATTTTGGAGAATTATTTCTGCCTTGTCTATGAGATTAGAATTTAATTCAAGCCAACCATTTTTGAATACATTAATGAAACCTAGAAATAGGATAAATTAATGAAAGTAATTTCTATTCTTGTCTATGAGAAAAGAAATTATTAGTCCAATTGTTGTTTTAATTCCCCTAATTACTAGGTCCAAGAATATATCCATTTCCAATTACTCAATTCATTGCCCTTACTTGCCTCAATAATTTTTTAGAAAATTTAAATCTTAAATCTTTTAGTTGAAATTTGCTCCTAGTGTAATTGTGCAATTTGGCCTAGTCTAGAATACAATCACCCTTTTTGTATTGAAAAAGCTTCCAACAATTAGCGATAGCCCGTGACTAAGACTAAATTAAGAAAACTCCTCCGCCATTCCTCAAGAGACACGATACTCGGGGAAAAACCGAAAGGTTAGACTCCGTTTTACTACAACGCCGCGAAAGCGGTTATCAATGGACTTCTTCCATCTTTAGGATTCTTCATGAACTTCTTGAATCTCCTAGCAAAAGCAGCCATATATTCGTCAGATAGAAGTACTGAATTGTCAAAATCATTTACCTTCGATGTGCTGGCAGTGAGAGCTGTAGTGGTCCTCTCTTCTGGTACATCTTCCTTTTCTTCAATCATTTCAAACTCATGAGCTTTGAGATCTGAAATGAGCTTATCAGTGGGATAAGTCTTCACATCCTTGCTGGCTTGGACAGCAACCACCTTCATCTTCCATGCTGAGGGCAGTCCCATCAACACCTTCAGGTTGATCTCCTTGATGGTGAGTTCCTTGCCAAGCTCAGAGATCTCTCCAGTGAGAGTGAGGAGCCTGTCATACATCTTGGAGATGCTTTCACCAGGGAGAAGTTTGAAGTCATCAAACTTCTTGTTGGCTATTGTTAGCTTGTTGTCCTTCTCTTGCTCATCACCAGCTCCAATGAGCTCAAGAGTATCCCAGATTTCCTTTGCTGTTTTGTACTTCTTTATTCTGTTGAAGTACCTATCATCGATGGACTTGTAAAGAATGTCCTTAGCAATGTTGTCCAGATTGTACTTCCTTCTTTCTTCTGTTGTCCACTCAGATTTGGCCTTATTGATCATTTGAGGTCTAGTGTTGTCAATAGCATGTTCAGGGTTGACCTTCTGGAAGCTTGTGAAGGGTCCTATGTCAAGTACTTCCAACATCTTATCATGAAGAGCATAGAGATGTGCCTTCATCCGGATCCTCCAGTCATCAAACTTAAGATCTGAAAACATAAGATTCTTGGACAAGGAGTGATCCATTATATCAGATAAAAATGAGATAAAACAGAAAAACAAGTGGATCTTTGTTCAGCAAATAACCTAAGAGATTATTAGAACAAGGAGCCTCTGATACCACTTGTTGGTCCCGATTGTACTGGATACAGTCTAGAGGGGGGGGATAGACTGTATTGGTTTTTAACTTTTTCAAGCTAAGTACCAGATTTAACAGAATAGCCTGTTCTGTTGGCAGAACAGTCTGGCAGCGGATGGGGTTCTGGTAGGGAGTTCTGTTAGTAGCCTCAGAGAAGCAAAGGCAGTAGGCCTTCTGTTAACTCACAAGACCAGTTTTGCTGAACAAAGATACCAAGTCTTTGGAGTTAGACAGTACAAATAAAAACTATGAATGAAAGGCAGTAAGTAAATGACACCAGGGCTTTTTATAGTGGTTCAAGGAACAACTTGTTCCTCTAATCCACTGTTCCACTAAGCTCGTAAAAACTTCCGTTTACAATGCCTTAGCCCTATCACTTAAGAAGCTCTCCACGTCTTCTTCAAGTGTAGATGTCTTCTTGGATGCACTTCCGGCTTCCCTAAGACTGGTCCTTTCACTGAGCTTTCCCAGAAGTATCACCACTTCACAGCTCCAGGTACTTGGACGTCCTTCTTGTGAAAGAAGAGGTTCTATTTAGAACAGGGGTTCCTCCAACTTGCTTCGTTACAAGGGATTTGTAAGTAATGAGTTTGAAGAGTTGAAGAACACTTGGAACTTGCTTGAGTTGGAAATAAGGATTTTTCCAACTTCTGCATTCTCTTGTAGAAGATGATGAAGTTTTAATCTCAAGGAGGCTTTTTTCTTTGTAGCGTTTGAATTTCTTGTATATGCAGAGTTGTAGCAAAGGTTAGCAAAGTTATTCGGTTGTTCTTCGTAGTGTATCTTTTATACTGAGGTTGTCTTCCCGTTGGAGGAGAAAGAGGACAACTGCATTAAATGAGCGAGCAGTTGACTTGACTAGTAGGACCCGGTAAAGTTGGCGGGTTACTATTTTGGGATAAAGTAATCTTGACATTGCGGCCAATCATCTACAATTACTCTACGGAGCATGGGGATCATTAAATGTGCATTTAATGCGCGCACTGTAGCTTTTCCGTTCAAGACTCCTAGCCGTTGAAGGAATCTTTCAGTTGGTTTCCCGGCTTGGTGGAAATCTTATAAGTGTCAGGCCTTCTGGTGTCCTTAACAGAGAGTTGATCAGAGAAGGTCTGGAGCACTTCTGTTGAGAAGATATCTAACAGAGAACCAGGAGGGTTTCTGTCAGAGTAAAGGTTAACAGAGACCCTGAGGTCTTCTGTTCCTAGGCAGAGAACCAAAGATCTTCTGTCAGGAGGTCTTCTGCTATGGAGGCCTTCTGGTAGTCGATTATACTAAGAAATTTTAGAAAGGAAAATTCTAATACATTAAGTCTAAAGAGGGGTACTCTAAAGTCCTAATTAATCTAGCATCATCAAAATCTAAATACAAATATTCCTTACAATGCCTTATGGGTCAATCTGATGATGAGGTATCCTCTACTCCTAATTCTAGTTTTTCTTCGGTAGGCAAAGCCTTTGATTCTGATTCAATGTCAGAATTTTGGGAAGAGTTTCAAGCCATCCAAGCCACCTATTCCTCTGTTAAAGAAGAAAATAGTAAGCGTAAGGTTGAAATTCTTGACTTAAGAAAGGAGGTTGAGATCAAAATCAATCTTCTAATTAAGGAAAGAGATCGACTGGAAGCTGAAAATGTCTCTCTTCTCAAGAGAATAAGGGAGATAGAGCCTCTTGAGATTAAGTATAAAACTTACCAGAAGGCCCAGTCTTCAATGGAAAGGTTTGTACTTGATCAACAAATTGGCGTTGATTTTGGCATTGGTTATCGCTCAACAGAATCAGGTGAGCCTTCTGTAATGCCTAGCACCAGAGTTGCTAAGGCAGACAAGGTCATAGTGCCACTGATTTCTAGCCCCATGTGCCAAGCTGGTGTATCTGGTAACAAAGTTGTTCATGAGAAGGTCAGACCAGAAATAGGAAAGATAAAGGTTCAACCAAAACAAGTTTTGAAAACTAATGAACCTGGCAGAAAACCTAACAACATAAAAGGTTTTCAAAATAACAGAAATCAAAGACAGAACTTGACCATACATTCTCATGACTACCTTACCGGAAATGATCACCAGAGAGGCAAGTATCAAGAGAAGGTGAACTTTAGGCAGAAGAGGTTGGTTGGTCAACTTCATAAGACCAAAGCAAACCGTCCCTCTGCTCTTGATAGTATATGGGACTTCTACCCAACCAAAAAGGCTATGTAGAAGTATGTAAACCGGAAGCATGATCCTCACAAGCATCTGCCCAAAGTGAATCAAACTTCAGTTTACTATGACTACCAGGTGGACAATGGGTACCACCCACCAAGGTTTCACTTGATGAGACCAAAGTGGTACCGGCTGCCAAGACTGCATGACCCCCTAGGACCCAACATTGCTTGGGTACCTAAATCTTTCTTTTAATTTTGTAGGAATTGTGTGCTGGAGCTATCTTTGAGCAAGATTGGTACATTGATAGTGGATGCTCCAGGCACATGACAGGTGACAAGAGTTGCCTAACAGAGTTCCAGAGAATCAAAGGGCCTAGAGTTACCTTTGGAGGTAATGACAAAGATGGCCAAACTAAAGGAAGAGGGAAGCTGATCAGGAACCAGATAATCATTGATGATGTCTCTTATGTTAAAGGCCTGAAATTCAATCTTCTAAGTGCTAGCCAGTTCTGTGACAAAGGCTACACTGTTGAATTTTCCAAGGAAGGCTGTTCTGTCAAGCATGAGACAACTAAGGAAGTGGTTCTAACAGCAACAAGAAAGAAAAACATCTATGTAGTTGACTGGTTAACTGCAAAAGATGGAATCTGCCTAATAGCCAAAGGAGATTCAAAACTTGGCTGGGAATGACACAAAAAGCTGAGTCACTTGAATTTCAAAACAATCAACAAGCTTGCAAGGGATCACATTGTTGATGGTCTACCCAACCTTGTGTACAAGAAGGAGAACCTATGCAGTGCATGCCAGAAAGGAAAGCAAGTAAAGAACTCCTTCAAACCCATTGCTGGAGACCTCTCTACAAGTCCTTTAGATCTGATCCACATGGATTTATTTGGACCAGTAGAAACTCCAAGTGTTGGTGGCAAGAGATACACTTTAGTCATGGTGGATGACTATTCCAGATTTACATGGACTATCTTTTTGACAAAGAAAAATGAAACCCTGCAGAAACTACCATCTCTGCTAAAGTTAATACAGAATGAGCAGAATCAGAAAGTCAAAGCTATCAGATCAGATAGAGGAACAAAGTTCGTCAACAAAGTCATACAAGAGTTCTGTGACCAGAATGGAACATTGCACCAACTCTCTGTAGCCAGAACTCCACAACAGAATGGAGTTGCAGAGAGAAGAAAAAGAACACTCAAGGAAGCTGCAAGGACCATGATTGCTGAATCTGGTCTACCTCACAGGTACTGGGCTGAAGCAATCAACACTGCATGCTACACCCAGAATCGGAGCATGATTCACAAAGCTCATCTAAAAAACCCCTATGAGCTATGGGAAGGAAGAAAGCCCAACATCAGCTACTTTCATGCATTTGGAAGCAAATGCTACATACTCAACAATGGAAAGGAACATCTCAAAGTGTTCCAGGAGAAAGCTGATGAAGGAATATTCTTAGGCTACTCAAGGACAAGCAAAGCCTACAGAATACTCAACAAATGAACTCTACTTGTTGAAGAATCGATTCATGTCAAGTTTGATGATCTCAACTCTGTTGAGAACATAACGGAGAACTTGGAGAAAGCGAATCTAGAAGAATCATCAGAAGAGGTATCAGAAGTGGTAACAGTAGAGTCAGTCACCTCAGAGTTGGTCATCAACTCTGCCATACCAATCCATCATCAGAATCCCATTCTACAAGACAAGGATAGTGATGAAGAACCAGAAGAAGAGCAAGAGAGACCAAGGCAACCCTTATCAGAACCTGATCTAACTTGGTTAAGAGATCATCCTCCGAACCAAGTAATTGGACAGATCAGAAGTGGTGTTCAGACCAGATCTGCTACAACCAGAAGAGAAGCAATGTGTGCCTGCTATATCTCTCAAATGGAACCTATGAATGTAGAAGAAGCTCTTGCAGATTCTGAATGGATCAATGCGATGCAAGAAGAGCTTACACAATTTGAAAGGAACAAAGTGTGGGAACTTGTTCCTAGACCAAAGCATCAGAATGTCATTGGAACCAAGTGGGTATTCAGGAATAAAGCTGATGAAGATGGCAACATTGTAAGGAATAAAGCTAGGCTGGTAGCTAAAGGATACTGCCAAGAAGAAGGAATCGATTTTGATGAGACATTTTCACCAGTTGCCAGACTTGAAGCCATCAGAATCTTCCTAGCCTATGCTGCCTATAACAACATCAAGGTCTACCAAATGGATGTCAAGAGTGCATTCCTGAATGGAGATCTAGAAGAAGAAGTTTATGTGGAACAACCACCAGGTTTTGTCACTCCTACTCAATCTTCTTGTGTCTACAAGCTTAGAAAGGCCTTATATGGTCTTAAGCAAGCTCCTAGAGCATGGTATGACACATTGTCCCTATTCCTGGTGAACCATGGGTTTACTAAGGGAAAGGTTGACAAAACTCTATTTCAAATCTCTGTTGCTGATCACATTCTGCTAGTACAATTATATGTTGATGATATTATATTTGGAAGCACTAACGCAGAATTATGCAAGAAATTTTCTCAAGTTATGCAGAGTCAATTTGAAATAAGTATGATGGGAGAACTAAGCTACTTCCTAGGACTACAAGTGAAACAAGTTCCGGTAGGAATTTTCATCAATCAAGGGAAGTACATCAGAGATCTGATCAAGAAGTTTGGAGTAGAAGGAAAATCGTCAGTGAAAATCCCCATGAACACTTCACAAGGAATTGGCCTAGATGATGAAGGAAAAGATGTCGATGCAACAACTTACAGAGGGATCATTGGATCTCTTCTCTATCTAACTGCAAGCAGACCTGATATCTCATTCTCTGTTGGAATCTGTGTCAGATACCAATCAAAGCCCAAGGAGAGCCATTTAAGTGCTGCAAAAAGAATCATCAGATATATCAAAGGAAATCCAAATGCAGGCCTATGGTATCCCAAGGGAGGTAACTTTGAACTAATTGGTTACTCTGACTCAGATTTTGCAGGTTGCGGGCTAGACAGGAAGAGCACCTCTGGTCACTGCCAATTGCTAGGTGGGAGAATTGTCTCCTGGTTTAGCAAGAAGCAGAACTTAATCTCAACAAGTACAACAGAAGCTGAATACATTGCTGCTGGAAGCTGTTGTGCCCAACTTCTATGGATGAAGCAACGACTCAAGGATTATGGAATCCATGCAAAGGAGATCAAGCTGCTGTGTGACAACACCAGTGCCATTGCAATCACTCAGAATCCAGTACTTCATTCCAGGACAAAGCACATTGAGATCAGACATCACTTCATCAGAGATCATGTGGAGAAAAAGCATATCTGTATGGAGCATGTCTCCACAGAAGATCAGCTAACGGATATCCTAACCAAGCCTTTACCTGAGGCAAGGTTTAATAAGCTAAGGGAGGAACTGGGAATGATGGATGATCTTCCCAGAGATGCTTGAATCAAAGGAACTTTGGACCAGAACTGCTTTTCCTGGACCAGAGAATCTTCTATCAGAGAACCTCCAACTCTGATCACCAGAGTACCTCACATCAGAGAACCTCTTCTCTGATCAGAAACCATTATCAGGAATTCAACAGAAATGGTTGTGGACTTAATTATTTTTCGAGAAACGGGCAAGACCTACTTACTTGAACAAGTCTTTTACCAGATTACCCCTGATCATTATTCTTCTAACGGAAACCTTTTCCGCCCGCATTTCATTAAATGATGCCTCGAAACTGCCAATAATCTCAAACATCCACTACCCAAAACCATTTATACCCACGTCTTTAACCTAAACCGCTACTGCTACTTCATCTTCCTCAATCACTCTAGCTCTCAAACTCTCCCAAAGTTCTCAATCTCCAAAATTTCTTTCAATCTTTCTCAGAAAATAAACTTCCTCAACATTAACGACCTCACAAAGGAGGAGGCAAAAACCCTCATCTCCAACATTGTAACAGGAATGAAGGTCGATATGTCATCACTACCGCTACTGGCTGAAAACCACATGAGAATGCAGAAGATCATTCAAGGGATGAGTGACTCGCAACTAACCAAAGTTGTTGCTCATCCCTATGAGCACTTCAGTACAGTGGATGTAGCTGAGTTTTACCTCAATGCTACCATCACCAAAGATGCTGTCCGTTCACAAGTACGGGGAAAGAGCATCACCTTGACCGCTGACGCCCTGAACGAATTTTTTGGAGTTCAACTCGACTCTCAAGACTCAGGAACCCCTACCCTCATTGACCTGGAGTCTGTCAATGTATCTATCGAAGGTTTTGCAAAGACCTACTGCCGCCCTGAGGCCGCCGGTCTTGAAAAGCTGTACATGAAGAAATTCATGCTGAAAAAAGACTATGAAAAGCTTGTCAGCATCTTGCAGAGATATTTATGGTGCAAAACCGGCTCCACTGATGAGATGAACACAGCAAATGCCAAAGCAATCTTTGCAGTTCATCATGGAATGAACATCAACTGGGGCGAGGTAATCTTTGGCTCCTTAACTGAATTTATCAAGAAAAAGGACCCCAGACAGGGCTTTTCTCAACTAAGATGGGTCATGGTGTGCTCATTTCTGCTTTTCTGGCTGAGCATGGAGTTCAACTCAGGGATCCTTCCCCAGTTGATCACTCCAAGACCATCTTTCTCACTGCCTCTCCTAAGCTGAATATAGCCATCTCTGCTGAACTGAAAAGAGAAGAAAGGCTAGAAAAGAAGAGAGAGCTTCAGGTCACCAAGCCCAAACCTGCTCCCAAGAAGACTTCAAAGAAGCCACTGTGACTTCAGATCAACCTGAGCAGTCACAGGTTGCGAGGGAAGTCAGGAAGAAGAAGAAGAATGACAAGAAGGTCTTACCAGAGAAGGATGAACCAGAGGAGGTTGCATCAGAGTTGGTCTCTCCTAAGCCAACTAGAATATCTCTTGTGAAGAAGCAAAAGCTGAAGAGGAGAAGAAAATTGGTTGTTCAGAGTGAGGACACTGACAACTCTGGTCCCCGACCATTAAAGAAGAAGAAAAAGAAGACAGTCTCACCTGCCAAGGGATCAGAAGTTCAGGGGAAACCTGAATCAGAAGCTCAACCTGAAACTGTACCAGAAATGCCCAGTTCTGCGACTACACCAGAACACCAGGCATCACCAGAGGCAGAACACAAGACTGACTTCAATGTCATACTGGATAGACAGTTTGAAAGAGTCATAACATGGAGAAGATGGAGAATGGGGCCACTTCAGCAAATCATCCAATTCTTTGACCACTATGAGGCAGAAGAAACTGAAGTCCTCAATTGGGTAGGCACCTCTGACGTGTCCAAATGTTTTGATCTGGACTTCCTCACATCTGTACTAGAAAAGAATAAAGGAAAAGCTCCCCTAATCTCAACTCCACCAGAAAAGAGTTCTAAGGCATTCATTAGAAGAGAGTGTGGCTCCACTTGCAGAACATGAGATTGAAGCGTTTGAGGCCTGGATGTTTGAGAAAAAGGCCAAGGAATCTGTTGATCCAAACTTCATACCTGGTGAATCCTCTACACCAAAAACAGAAGGTGAAGCCATGTTGGAGCTCATTAGAGATTGGAGAGCATCTCTGATGGAGGAAACTATACTTGAGGTAATTCCTTCACCAATTCCCTCCCCTCCCAAGTCTCACCAGAAAGCTCCCTTGACCCACCAGAAAGCCATCTCCTCAAAAATCCAAATCCAAATCTCCCCCACCTTGTAAACTACCTTCCCCTACCAGAAACCACTCCCCTTCACCTCCACCATCTCCTCAACCTCAACCTATCCCTCAACAGATGTCTGATGTTCACCAGAACCTGTCACACCAGAAAACCCCCAGTCATCAGAGCTCACCCCATCAGAAAACATATTCTGCCTCTCCTCACCATCAGAAACCAGCTACTACACCACAAAGATCCCCTTAACTCTCTGTAGCTTCCAAGCAGAAGAAAGAACACATTTTTCAAGTTCTATCTTCGGATGCTGATAATGATGGGTTCCTTACATCCTCAGTAGATGCTGATCTCACCTCTAAGAGGAAGAGGACACCCCCCAGACAACAATCTCCTCAACCCACCAACAGAGGTCCTCCAATACCCAAGGGCAAAGGTCTGGAGATGCCAGGGTTTACAGCAGAAGAACCTCAAATTACATTCAACCAGTTTGTTCAATCTGCAGAAGAATTTGGTGGTCAGATGCTTGACAGTATGACTCAACTAATTCAGATCAATGACAAGCACTATGAGTTTCTCACCCACACCAACATCAACCTCAACTTTGGATTCCAACAGCTATCAGACAAGGTTGATGCTCTGACAGCGACTACATAATTTCATGACCTCGTCCACTACCAAACTTGATGCCATGTCCACTGAAGTAGATGGTGTCAATGATGTTCTGTATTCACACTCACATACTTTGAACAAACAGCACCAGAAGCTCAAAGAACTATCTGATTCTATTGACCTAGTACAGTGGTATGAAGATCAATCAGCTGAGAAGTTCATGCAGCTACAGTTTCTCTGCAATGACCATAAAGAGAAAGCTGCCAATCTGCTGAAAAACGACAAGGAGCGTTACCAGAAATTGGTACTACTTGAAGCCAGCACTCAGAGCATTCACTCTACCATGGAGCGTCAACAGAGTGTAATAGAAGGACTGGCCTCTATCACACAAACTCTGCCTGAAGCTCTTGAGGAAATCAGAGATGCCCAAGCTTCAGAGTTCTCTAAGATTGAGCTCCTACTTGGCGATCTTGTTGATGCCAAAAAAGGGGAAGAGACCAGAGAAGAGGAAGGCCCAAGTACCAGAGCCCTATCTATCAGAAGACCCTCATCTACTATTGATCATGCCCCTTACTATGAAGCAGCAAAGAAGAAGAAGCTTGCTGTTGGCACTTACAAACCCCCTCCTCCTCCTCCTCCCAGAAGCTCGAAGAAGAAATCATCCAACTTCTCTTTCAATGAGTGGATGAAAAGTGGACTGTCAAGGCCAGACAGAGCTCAGTTTGAACAAATGAGGAAACTGATGACCCCTCTACAGCAAGAAAACCTCTTCATAGATAGTGATGGACTTGTCCAGATTAACCATGGTGGTTCAATTCAAGAAGCTGAAATTTGGTATCAAATGAAGGTCCTCTCAGGAAGAAATATATCAGAAGCCCTAAGAAATTATCTGGATTGAAGCTTGCACCTCACTGGGCAGATTACCAGAATCCGAGGGACTTAGCCTCAATCAGAGCTAAGGTCAATGCAGAGCTTGAAAGGATTGATAAAGCTGGACCACAGGTAGATGAAGAAGAATCTTAAAACCTCTATAACTTCTATCTCTATCTCTGTACTTGACTCTCTATTAATAAGAATCCAACTATGCCTCTATTTTGCATGGCACTTACAAATATTTGTTCTTATTTATTGTGTTCTCTTTGTATTTGCTCTGTTACCTTATTTCTTTTAATTTGCTATCTGAATGTACCGTACTCTTACTACTTTCCTATGCCAAGTTGTCCACCAAGATTTTATTGAAAAGTTTTAAACTTTATACTTTTTATGGTGAAAGGCACTTCCCTGGAAATAGTTAAAGAGTTTTGGCATCATCAAAAAGGGGGAAATTGTAAGGAATAAATATATTTAGATTTTGATGATGCTTGGTTTATTAGAAATTGAAAGTACCCCTTTAGAAATTTTGTATTAGATTCTCTTTGTAAGTATTAGCATAGTCGACATGCCAGAGACCCTCTTTGTCTTCTACCAGAGTTGCTCCCAGAGTTGCTCACTAGAGAAGCTATCAGAGTTGGGTACCAGTGTTGGTACCAGAGTTGGCATCAGAGGCGGACTTCAGAGTTTCACCAAAGAGCCTCACCAGACTTGGTAATACTCATCAGAATCCGAAGGCACTTCCAACGGCCGTGAAACTAACGGGAAATACCCTAACGACTAGGAGCCTCTCAACGGAACAAGGTACTATTCACGCATTAAATGAGCATTTAATGCACCCCATCCCCTGTAGAGTTAAAGCTGGTGATTGATCTTTATTACTGGAAAATATCTTCCCAAAATAGCAAGCCGCCAAATATTGTGGGTCCATCCAGTCAACTCTACAGTACAAGCATTTAATGAAGTTGTCTTCTACACTCCCTGTATATATGTGTTAGTACCCAAGTCTGATAAGATTTTGATGATGCCACTATACTGAACATGTGTACATTGTGTCTCATTTTATTCTAGCATTAACGTGACAAAACAAATGTACAATTTTTGGGTCTATGAAACATTACCGGAAAAATAAAAATGGAATAAGGCAAAATTTCTTTGCCTTAATAGGATGCTAAAATCCTACCGGCAAATGCTATTTATGACTCCAAAATTATTCGTATGTCACGAAAAATCAAATAGATGATTGACCAAGATTTAATGCCAGATACGTACAGGCCCCGGAACACTGAAGACGTAAATAAAAGAAATACTTCAGCAATCAATTGAAGACAAAAACAGACGGAAGTTAATGCTACAACAAGTACAAGGACCTACAGCATGGGCGCACAAGTCTCGAAGTCTAAAAAGGCATCAACAGTGGCTAGGCGGGCAAAACAAGCAGAACCCATGCGCTCCGAAGAAGAAAACAAACAACAAGTTGTTTATCTTCTGCGAATAAAATTCAACGCACAAGATTGATCTATCCTAACCAACAGATAAGATCAATTGACCGGAGAGCCTATAAATATAGGCAGAAACGAAAGTTTCTAACCAAGCATTTAAGCATCCAAAGAGAGAATTTCTATCAAGAGCATTTACGAAAGATCTAGCAAAAGAGAAAGTGCTACTCTAAACTTTACTCTCTGCCTGGACTTATGCTTCACTAAACTTTCAGTTTATCAAATCCTCATTGCCATATTATAGAAGTTTAGTTCCTAGTTGGAGGTTAGAACTTTCTTGAAACAAATCACATATTGTTGTAAACACTTAGGAGAACAATTGTTCGGATCCTACAGTGTAAGTAGATAGATAGAGTACCTTTTGATCCCCACTGGGTCATTAGAGAAAAGTCTAAGGACTGAGTAACTTTGAGTGGTGCTATACTCTCAGTGAAAAACCTTCAATCTAGGCCTAAGTGTTGTAAAGGCTAGATTGGCACTAAGTGTATTGGGCTTAATACTTTAGTGAAATCCATCTGAAAGAGGGTGGGACTGGACGTAGGAGGATTACACCACCTCTGAACCAGGATATACTATGTGTTAATTTACGTTCAGTAAACACAGCATACACTTAGCACTTCTCACAAAAAGATTGAAGTTTGCCAGCAGAATCTTAAGCAGTTGTCTTAGCTGACCCAACTGCTTATCCTACTGCTTAATCACTTACTTTCTTTGAGACCATCTTCATACCCAAAACGCATCTCACTATCTCTAAAAGGTCTGCTCTGTCATCTCCCAGGAATTCACTCTCTAAGCATAGCAGGTGCCTCAGCAGTTTCCTGAGACCACCCAACTGCTGAGCCCTCTGCTCACATACAAGTCACTTCCTGTGACCATCTCAGTATCATCAGCCTGCCACAAATATCATTGTCGAAAAGTACGTTCAATTCCTGAAAGCCAGATCAAAATCTGAGCAGTTGCCTCAGCAGTTCCCTGCTTTCTATCTAACTGCCAAGCCAACTGCTATCCATCTAAGTCCAATCTTCTCCAGATCAGAAAGTGATTAAAACATTCATTATATAAAGGGTAAAGACTTCCGCTGTGCATCTATTAATCTCTCAAAAGATTATAGATCAACTCCTCTAGAGGGAAATCTCTGTAAAAGTCGAAAAGATTTAAAAGTCTATTCACCCCCCCTCTAGACTTTTACCCTATCTGGGACCATCAAGTGGTATCAGAGCGGAGTGTTCTTAGAGTCAGTTTCCTGGCTAATTTGAACTAAAGATCCAAACCACTTCCCTCTCCCAAACACTTTCTAAACGATGGATAGTCAACTAGCCAAAAACCTCCTATATATTCAACCTAAACAAGTTTGATGATTGGAGAATCGGGATGAAGGCACATCTCAGTGCCTTACATGACGAAATGCTGGAAGTAATCACTGCCGGACCTATCAGGATAATGAAGGTCAGCACATCCAGAGCTGATGACCAGGAGGATGTGTACATTCTCAAGCCCAAACTGGAATGGACAACCGAGGACAGAAAGAAAAACAATCTCGACAACATTGCCAAGGACATTCTTTTCAAATCTGTTGATGAATCCATATTTCCCAGAATCAGGAAATGTGAAACAGCAAAGGACGTTTGGGATGAGCTCACAAAAATTGGAGCTGGTGATGAACAGGAGAAGGATAACAAACTTACCATGGTCCTCAAGAAATTTGAGGACTTCAAGATGCTTCAAAATGAGTCCATCCAAGAGATGGAAACTAGGTTCCTAAAAATCACAGCAGAGGTCTCAGACCTAGGGAAAGATCTACCTCAAAAGGAGATTTCCCTTAAAGTCTTAAAAGGCCTGCCCTCTAAATGGGACATGAAGGTAACTGCTATGAGGGATAGCAGAGATCTAAGAATCCTATCAACTCATAAGCTCTTCAGTGATCTCAAAGCCTATGAATTTGAGATGAAGGAAATCAAAGAAGAAAAAGAAGATGAATCCAAAACACTAGCTCTAGTGTCTGAACCTGGCCCGTCAAGATCCAGTGAAAAATCCCTCAACAACCTCCTTACCGACGATCAGTTTGCCATGTTTGTAAGAAAGTTTAAAAGGTTCATGAAAAGGGAGGGAACTACTCCAAAAAGACCATACAATCTGCCACCCAGGAAACAAGGGAGACCTCAAACCAGCGAAGAAATAGTTCTGTGCTACAACTGTAGACAACCAGGACATTACAAGAATGAGCGTCCTCTGCCTTTAGCCCAGAAATTTCAAGGGCAGCAGGGAACTAGTTACAAAGCTGGATACAAGAAGGACTTCAAAGGCAAACGACAAGCCTTTGTTAGCGAAAAGAAAAAGGAGGAAACCCAATCTGAAGATGAAAGCAGCTCAAGTGATGAAAGCTCTTCATCTGAGAGCTCAGAGGAAGCACTTCTATGCCTGGGATCCTGGCAGGTGGGTGAAAACGACAGCAGTTGTCTCACTACAAAGAGCAGCAGGTGGATCAGTGAATCTTCCGCCAGTTTAAGTAATGCAAGCAGCTCTCATAAATGCTTAATGGCCAAGGACGACTACAACGATGTCGAGGTAACATCCTGCTCCTCCTATAGCTCTAATGATTCTGGACCAAACAACATAACACTGGAATCCTTATTACAAGATTTCCAAAAAGTCCAGAATCACCATGTTCTCTTAAATGCTGAAAATGATAGACTGAAACAAGACATTAAGGCAATTCACTCTAAATTACTAGATGCCTTAAGCAAAAATGATGTCTTAGAAAAGGAGAACATAGAGCTGAGAAACTCCAGCACAAATAGTAAAAACCTTCGCCCTACTGCTGGAGTTACTCCAAATAGGAAGAAAAGAGGTCTTGGTTACTCATCCCCTACCAGACTCACTCAAAACATTGCATCTACAAGTAATACCTCATACACAAGAAAGCTCATCTACCAACAACCTCATCCCCAAAATGTTCCCAGAAGAAGGAACCAACCTGCTCCCAAACCAAAATCCAAACACATGTATAAATCAACATCTCCTCACCATCTAATCCCAAGAACCTGTTGGCAACCAACCAATAAGACCAACCACAGCAAAAATTCCAAGCAGACTCCTCAAATAAGTAATCCATTTCCCACTTCAAGGAGGAAAAGAATTAACAAGTATATAGCCATCCCTTTTGATTATAACACCTCAAATGGCTACAGACCAATCTACTTAGAACTCAATGGTTCTAGATGGGCATGGATGCCTAAACTTGTACAAGGGAAGTCGCCCACTAACATGTGGGCTACTGTTCAACATTAATTTATACAGGAAGGTGCCGGAGCAGCTAACACACAACCATGGTACATAGATTCAGGCTGCTCCAGGCACATGACAGGGAGCAGGCGGCTCCTGTCAAACTATACAGCTAAAGAAGGACCCAAAGTGACATTTGGGAATGTGGAAAAACAAGGAGAAACCAAAGGAGCAGGAGATCTATCAATTAATGGACTTACAATCCAAAACATATCATATGTTAAGGGTTTAAAGTTCAATCTCTTAAGCACAAGCCAGCTCTGTGACAATGGCTACAATGTTACATTCTCCAAAGACATCTGCTTGATCAAAAATGTCAAAAATGAAAAACTTGTGCTCACTGGTAGAAGGAAGAAGGACATGTATATTGTTGGTTGGAATTCAGCAAAGGAAGGAATCTGCCTAATAATAAAGGCATATTCAAAATTAAGTTGGGAATGGCACAACAAATTAAGCCATCTGAACTTCAAAACAATCAACAAACTGTCCAGAAACGGTTTGGTGAAAGGATTGCCTGAAATCAACTTCAAAAAGGACCACCTCTGTGATGCCTGTCAAAAAGGGAAACAAACCAAGGTATCATTCAAATCAAAAGAAATTGAATCATCAACAAGGCCCTTAAGTCTTCTGCACCTTGACTTGTTTGGACCAGTTGAACCAACAAGCTTAAGTGGTAGAAGATACACCCTGGTTGTGGTTGATGATTATTCCAGATACACTTGGACCATATTTTTGAAGAAAAAGAATGAAACAGAGAAGAAACTACCTGAACTGATGAGACTAATTCAAAATGAGAAAAGTCTCTCAATCCAGAAGATCAGGTCAGATAGAGGTACTGAATTTATCAACTCAATCATAATTCAGTACTGTGAAGTAAATGGAATCCATCATCAAACCTCAGCAGCAAGAACACCTCAACAAAATGGTGTTGCTGAAAGAAGAAACCGTACACTCAAGGAAGCAGGAAGATCAATCTTAGAAGCAGCTGGATTACCCAAAAGATTTTGGGCTGAAGCAATCAACACTGTTTGCTACACTCAAAATATAAGTATTATTCATAAGACTCACAAGAAAACACCATATGAGCTATGGAGAGAAAGGAAGCCGAATATCAGTCATTTCCATGTGTTTGGATCCAAATACTTTATCCTAAACAATGGAAAAGACTATCTCAAGCCATTTGATCCCAAATCTGATGAAGGGATCTTCCTGGGCTACTCAATAACTAGCAAGGCATTCCGAATTCTCAACAAAAGGACTCTGGTGGTAGAAGAATCAATCCATGTGGTATTTGAAAACCACCCCTCTGCTCAAAAGAAAGAAGAAGGTGAGTCATCAAAATCAAGGGACACTGAGAAGGCTCCAAGCTGCCTTCCAAACAAAAATGTCAAAAGGGATGAAAGCGCAACTAATTCAAAAGACAGCCAACTGCCAGCAGTTGACTTAACTGACACCCCACTGCCAGCAGATGACTCACCAACAGACAACCCTCCAAGTGCTCATAACATTCCTAATCTTCCCACTCTACCAGATGATAGTGAAGAGGAAGAAGAGGAGGATGATGAACAACTAGTTAAATCTAAAACAACAACATCCGATGTTAGATGGTTAAGCAAACATCCTCCTCATCAAATCATTGGAAATATCAATACAGGGGTTCGCACCAGATCAACAATTCAGAGAGAAGCTCTATTCACATGCTTCATCTCTCAAATTGAACCCAAGAAAGTTGAAGAAGCCCTGCTTGACTCTGACTGGATACAAGCCATGCAAGAAGAACTCAACCAGTTTGAAAGGAATAACGTATGGGAGCTTGTATCCAGACCCTATCATCAACATGTGATAGGAACTAAATGGGTATTCAGAAACAAAATGGATGAGGAAGGCACCATTATCAAAAACAAGGCAAGGCTAGTGGCCAAAGGCTACTGCCAAGAAGAAGGTATAGATTTTGATGAGACATTTGCACCTGTTGCCAGACTGGAGGCAATAAGAATCTTCTTGTCCTATGCTGCTCATAAGCAATTCACAGTCTATCAGATGGATGTGAAAAGTGCCTTCCTAAATGGTCTACTAGAAGAAGAGGTCTACGTAGAGCAACCCCCAGGCTTTGAAATCAATAGAGAGAAAGATCAAGTCTACAAATTGCACAAAGCTCTATATGGACTCAAGCAAGCCCCAAGAGCATGGTATGACACTCTCTCTGAATATTTAGTGAAAAATGGATTCTCAAAAGGCAAAGTAGACAAGACTCTATTCAAAATTGAAGAAGACTCCCACATACTGCTTGTTCAAATCTATGTTGATGACATAATTTTTGGAAGTTCAAATCAAGCACTATGTAAGAAATTTTCAACTCTCGTGCAAAACAAGTTTGAAATGAGCATGATGGGAGAGTTGAATTATTTTCTGGGGTTACAAGTGAAGCAGACTCTAGATGGCATCTTTATCAACCAAGCCAAGTATACAAGAGATCTCATGAAAAAGTTCAAAGTTGAGAACAAGTCCACTATGAAAATTCCCATGAACACCTCCCAAGGTCTAAGTCAAGATGAAGATGGCAAAGATATTGATCCAACACTTTATAGAGGCCTAATTGGATCCTTGTTATATCTCACCACTAGTAGGCCAGATATATCCTACTCAGTTGGTGTATGTGCAAGGTTTCAATCAAAGCCCAAGGAAAGCCATCTTCTGGCTGCAAAGAAAATTTTAAGGTATCTAAAAGGTAATCCTAACTCTGGATTATGGTACCCAACAAATGGAGGCTTTGATCTCTATGGATATTCAGACTCTGACTTTGCTGGGTGCAAATTTGATAGAAAAAGTACATCAGGTACCTGTCAATTAATTAGTGGAAGACTTGTCTCTTGGTTCAGCAAGAAACAAAATTCAATTGCTACTAGCACAGCTGAAGCTGAATACATAGCTGCAGGCAGCTGCTGTGCTCAAATCCTATGGATGAAACAGCAATTGAAGGATTATGGAGAAGAAACAAAGGAAATTAGCATTCTGTGTGATAATACAAGTGCTATAGCTATCACCCATAATCCAGTGTTTCACTCAAGAACCAAGCACATTGAGATCAGGCATCACTTTATCAGAGAGCATGTTGAAAAGAAGACTATCAAGCTAGAGTACATTCCCACTGAAAAGCAGTTGGCTGACATCTTCACCAAGCCACTGAATGAAGCAAGATTCAATGAACTAAGACAGGAGCTTGGGGTGCTTGATGATCTAGATCAAATAAAGGAATAACCATACACCCACTCAGGGGGAACATAATTCCACATTCAAGGGGGGATTCCTAGCCACCTACTAAGGGGGATTTTTTTTTTGACACCCACTAAGGGTAGGCTACTCTGGTGGCTTCGGATCAGAGTTGCTCGAACTCTGGTAGCTTCGGACTACAGCTGCTCGAACTCTGGTGGCTTCGCATCAGAGTTGCTCCAACTCTGGTGGAGGTCTTCTGGTAGCATCAGAACTGCTCCAAGCCGTTACAACCATTAGATGCCCAACGTTCTTGTCTCTTAATGCAACGTTAAAAGAATGAAGCATCAAGGTCCAAATAAGTCACTAAAAGGATATCAAGATCAAAAGGAGTCCAAAACTCTTAAAACTGGCCCAGCAGTTAACTACACCATATCAAGCAGTGGGCTCAGCAGGCGACTGGGACCAGTCCACTGCTACTGCTACTGCTACTGCTACTGCTACTGCTACAACGGGAACTACATGAAGCCAGCAGTTGGCTCAATTTCTGACGAATATACCTGGAGGTTCAGTTCATGACTCATATCATCTTAATCACCTCATATTGAGGATTCCAAGAAGGTACTAGTTACTCTCAAAAATTCATCAGAAACCTACTCAAACATTAGCCCTCTGCTTCCAGAATGAACGCAGTAAATGTTGAAAAAATTCCGCCGTATTCTCCAACGGCTATATTCCACCGGCTAGTTCCTGATATCCTATAAATACTCCCTCCGTACAAAACCCTTCACACTTTTCATTCCGTAATCTCTTTCTATCCATTCTAAAGCTCTCAAACTCTCCTAAAAAGCTCTCTCTCATCACCAAAGCAAATCCTTCCTCTTCCACATAAACAGTAATGGCATCACTCATCCAAATAGCCAAGTCCATCTTCACTGGATCCATCTTGAACATTCCAAAAGTGATTGAAAGAGCAGACAACAAAGACCTAATGAGGGAACTGCTAAGAAAACTAGAGACTACCGGACTGCTAAGAATGGCCACCTACGCATATCCTTGTTTTTACCCCGAGGTAGTGGCAGAGTATTACACCAACTCCACTCCTGGGACACTGAAATCCGTTGTAATGGGATTCGAGGTCGAGATAACAGAAGAAGACATCAGAGATCTGCTCTCTCTACCAGGAGGAGACCAACTATAGAGGATCTCAACCTAAATGAAGACAACTTTAAAGAAACAGTCTTCATCCCAAGGGCTCAACACCTAAACACACTCAAAGTCAAAAAGAAGATGATGGTTCCAGAATATTCTATTCTCCTTGACATTCTCTACAAGTGTGTTGACATAAGGACTACAGCCCTGGACGAAGTCAATGCACAAAGAGCGAAACCATTGACGGCAATCATCTCAGGAGTACCATTCAACTGGTCAAGGTATGTCCACAACGAGCTCCAAAAATACATGAAGAAAGCACACACAGGAAAGGGAAAAGATGGTACCCTACCACTGCTGGGATATGGGTTTATGATAGGGGAACTGCTCAAGAGAAAAGGAATTGTCGGATCCGTCAAGGAAGAAACGACATGGAGAAAATTTCTCTATCAAACTTCGAAAGCAGGGGCTCCACTAATTCAGAAAATAGAGGACTCCCTCATCTCCAATGAGCCCCTTCAGATCACCCTTGACAGGATAAAAAAAAAACTGCCAAGAGAATCAGATCAGGATGCCAAGAAAACAAATCAAAGAAACAAAGGACAGCAACAAGAAATCTACAGGCCGAAATGGAAGAAGCGGCTTCTTATCTGGCACCCACTCAAGAAGAAGACGCAGTGGCCTCCCCTGAAATGGCTTCTCCTCTTACCATCATTCAAGAAGAAGAAGCAGTTGCCTCCTCTCCCCTAGCCATCAAGGATACAACAGAGAACTCACAAAGCTCATCAAATGCAAGTAATAGTTCTAAACTACTCTTATCTGTACTCATTCCACGAATGAATCAACAAAGAGAGCAGGTGACTCCCCAAGATACAGAGCAGACAATACTGCAAGAAGAGGAGGTGGCTCTCCTGCTAGAGCAGTTGGGTGCTTCATTCCCAGCAGGGGACTCATCCAAAATACCCCTCCAAGAAGCTGAGCAAGTGGCTCCTCTCAACGAACAGGTCCCTCCATCACAAGCAGTAGAGTCACCCAAAATCACACCTCTAGAACGATTGGAAGCTGAATTTAAAAGAGTAAAGGCCTGGAGATCATGGAAACTATCCAGGAGCCACATTCAAGTTGAAAACTTTGCACACTTTGTAGAAGAAGAAGACTTTGTGATCGATTGGCTGGGCACTGAAGACATGGCAGATGCAACCAGAATGCTGAAAATCAATCAAGTATATACACTAAAGAAGAAGAATCTCACTGCCAAAACTCACATAGAAGATGGCAGTGATGATGATGATGATAATGATGATGATGATGATGATAATGATAATGATGATGATGATCATGCTGACAATACATCCAAGGGACTGCCAAGATCAAGAGGTAAGCAAATCATTCACTCCTCCTCCTCTAGTGATAAACAACTCAGACAGACTCTTCAGAAGTCAAGGTTGGAGACTAAAGGAGGTGGGGAATCTTCTAAGGTACCCCAGAAACTGTTGGTTGCTACTATACAGCAGGGGACTGCTATGATAGATCTCAACTTGGAACCTCACCAAGAAATAGCTCCTAAGCAGCCAACAACATCAAATGAAATCAGGAATCAAATTCAGCATGAGGACGAAGAAGAAGACACTCCAACACTGGCAGAGGTCTTCATCAATGAAAGACGAGCAACTACAAAGTTCATTAGCAGAGTTGAGGTACGCCTCCACAAAAGACTGATCAAAATGAAAATGCATTTTGATGAACTGCTAGAGATGAGGTTCGCTGAAGTACACTGCCATCTTAAGAGCAATTTGCTGATACAACAAGTATTCAATTCAGAGCAGAAAGCTCAGCTCAACATTCAACTTTCAAACCTACCAGCACAGATGGAGACTCTTCGCAACGAACTTGAGGCCTTGAAAGCACGCGATGAAGAACTGGAAAACCAGATTGTTTACTCATTAAAGGAGCTAAGAGAAAAGGAACTCGCAGTGGCCTTCCAAGCAGCAGAGCCCTCTGCCCAGGTACCTCCTACCATTTCTCTACCACCTAACCTTGAGCAGGCCTTTAGAACCATTCAAGAACATGAGGAATTCATCCAAAACTTTAGAACAAACGAGCTTCCTGCAATGCTCAAACTCTCTCACACAGTTGTAACAAAGCAAATCGAGCACTCAAATGCCATTGGACAAACTAGAAAAGACTTGGCATCCAATCTCAGCTCCCTACACCAAGCAGTTCAAAAGGAATTCCAACAGCATGGAAGTGACCTTCAGAGGCTGGGACACAATTTAGAAATCACTCACCAACGGCTTCAAAACCTGGAAAATGAAGTCAGGGATGAAGTCAAAACTGACATTCTGGACATCAACAATCACATCAAGGCTCTATCCATTCAAGTCTATGGACTCAATCCGATAAAGAGAAAAGCTTATGACATTGAGGATGACATTGATGATCTCTTTGATGAGAGCTACATCCCTGATGCTGCCAAAAGGGGGAAAATACTCCTTCAACACAAGCAGGTCCCTCGTCGTTAAAAAGATCGAAAGCAGCAAAGAAAGGAGCAGAAACCAGAAAGAAAAACCAACGTCTCAAGGAAGAAGCTGAAATCAGAAGACGAAAAGCAGAAGAGGCTAAAGCTAAGGAAGAAGCCAAGAAGAAACAGGAAGAAGACAAGCAAGAATAAACTAGACATAAAAGTCCGAAAGAGACTATAAACTATTGTACTCTAGAAATCAGAACAATGTACAAAACTCCAAAGAAAATCAATAAAAATATTTGTTACTTGTGTTGTATAGTTTTGGCATCATCAAAAAGGGGGAAATTGTTAGTACCCAAGTCTGATAAGATTTTGATGATGCCACTATACTGAACATGTGTACATTGTGTCTCATTTTATTCTAGCATTAACGTGACAAAACAAATGTAGAATTTTTGGGTCTATGAAACATTACCGGAAAAATAAAAATGGAATAAGGCAAAATTTCTTTGCCTTAATAAGATGCTAAAATCCTACCGACAAATGCTATTTAAGACTCAAAAATTATTCGTATGTCACGAAAAATCAAATAGATGATTGACCAAGATTTAATGCCAGATACGTACAGGCCCCGGAACACTGAAGACGTAAATAAAAGAAATACTTCAACAATCAATTGAAGACAAAAACAGACGGAAGTTAATGCTACAACAAGTACAAGGACCTACAGCATGGGCGCACAAGTCTGAAGTCTGAAAAGGCATCAATAGTGGCTAGGCGGGCAAAACAAGCAGAACTGTTGGAGATATTTAATTGTGAATCAAGTTGGTCATAGATTAGCTTTATAATTAATCCTTGTATTTAAATAGTGCATAAATTAGATAGAAATCAGGCCAAGTGTTAGGCCCATTTAAACAGGCTAAAAGCCTGGTACGCCTAACCTAAACCTCGCCTATAAAAAGGGAGCCGAGGTTTAGGAAAAGGTTGAACGTCGTACTTATTATTCATAGCCTTACGCATATCATTCTGTTGTACGCTTCCACGGTTTATCAAAGAAGGTTTTACGGTGATTCATTATGTGTTCATCTTTATGTTTAATCTTCCTTGTTAGATCGATTATTCATTGTTGTTACAGAAACAGGGACTAACAATTGGTATCAGAGCCGATCGAGAACGATCAGAAGAACTCCTGCAGAATACTCTGTTTTTGTTAACGTAGTTCATTCTGTCATTTTTTTGCTCTGTAATTTTGTTTCTTGTTCAAAAATTGTAAAAGTTACACCTTTGGAATCGCCTTTTCAAAGCGATCAAAGGGTATACTTCAGATTGTGTTTTACGCAAATATAGATTTCGAGATATCTCGAGCAGGGGTTGTCGACATCCTGCTTTTTCACAGGTTCTGCTACGTTTTTCGAGATGAAAACTTTACACGAAGATCTCGACATTCAACTCTACAGGAAACTACCTTCAGATTTTGTTTATCTGATTTTTACAGGTTGCAGGATTTCGACATTGAGGATTTCGACATCTAGGATTTCGAGATCTTGATTTCGAGAAAAAGATTCGACATCTGGTCTCGACATTTGACTTATCAGATTAAGATTTCGAGTGATTAGCTTCTCGACATTTCAAATCTCGAGATCAGCATCTCGAAATTTGAAATCTCGAGATCCCTAATCTCGAGATCCTTAATCTCGAGCCCAAATCTCGATACCGGGCCTCCTTTATCGAAATCTGAGATTTCGATATTCAGATCTCGACGTCTGATTTTTCGACTTTCTGCCTCTGAAAATCTTTTGATCAATTTTCTCGAACGGTCAGTTTAGTACAGCAATGGGTTCAGAATACAATGCACAAGGGAATAGCAGTACCCCTCCAAGCCTCAGGAAGGGTGAATATCAAATGTGGAGGAACAGATTTCTAAATTTCCTCGAGCACAAAGAGAACTCTGCTGCGATGCTCGAATCTTTGCTTGAAGGACCAGCTGAACTCTTAATTTCAGTTGGTGGAGATCCAGAAAACAATCCTCCTATTTCTCCAGAAATAAGGAGAAAAGTGTCGTCTGAATACACAGAAGCTGACAAGCTCAGACTTCGTGGTGACCTTATGGCCAAAACGTACCTCCTTCAAGCAATACCAAATGAAGTTTATGTTCTCATAGATAGCATGCAGACAGCTAAGGAAATGTGGGATGAAATAGAGAAGCTGCTACAAGGCACAAGCATCAGCCTCAAAACAAAGAAGACTACGATTCTCATCGCTTATGACTCCTTCAAAGCAGGTCCAGGAGAACCATTGAATGAGACTTACAACAGACTTGTTCAACTGGTAAATGAACTCAGAAAGATCAAAGTATTCAGGTCCAATCTAGAACTGAATATTAGATTTTTATCCAGCCTGCATCCTGCATGGGAAAAGACAGTGAAGGATGTCAGATCTCGGATAGATCTGGACGAAATTGACCTCTGCACACTCTATGAACATCTGAAGCAATTCGTGAACGAGGTTGCCTGTGCTGAGGATCATCACACCACAAACCCCTTAGCTCTTGTAATGGATGCTCAGCCAAGAAGGACAACCACTTCACTAAAGAAGAAAAAGAAGAAGGTGGTGGTTGAATCAGATGATGATGATGAGAGTGACGATGACAAATGTGATCTAGAGGCTGAGCTAGCAGACTTACAGAAGAAGATGGCACTGCTGGCCAAAAGATTTGCTAAGAAGAACACCTCCTCCAACAGGCTGAGAACTTCCTCCTCAAACTACAAGCAGAAGAACCATGATCAAGGATCTTCTAGGAAGGCATCATCAGCAGAAGAAGCTCCTAAATGCTATAATTGCGGCAAGCCTGGACATGTGATCAAAGACTGCCGCCTCCCAAAGAAGAAAGATGCTAACTTCTACAAGCAGAAAATGCTGTGGAATAAGCAGAAAATGCTGATGGTGCAGAAAGAAGAAGAAACCTCTGCCATGATTGCTGAGAATGAGAACTGGGCAGAAGATTCTTCTGAGGAGGAGGAAGAGGAAGACAACTATGCCCTTATGGCACGCGTGGAGGGAGATGAAATAAAGGGTGATGCTGCGATCCCCGAAAGCAAGTGCTCAACAAGCTCTGTAAGTACCTCTCATACTTCTTTAAATAATCAAATGCAGTCCTTACTTGAAAAGGACAATCTAATCAAAGAACTAAAGGAGAGACTAGACAATAATCATAGAGTTCTGAAACAGAATCTAGACCAAAAGTCTTCCTTAAGTATTCAACTTGAAATTGCAAAAGATCAAGTCAAAAAGGTGTCCTCAGATTTTGAAAGCTTTGAACTTAAGATAGCTGAATTAACTAAGAAATTTGAGGACAGTGAACGGGAAAAAAGCACAGCAAAGGCTGAATGCGACTTTTTGCATAACAAAAGAAGAACGCTTTTAAATAAAGTAAAAGAACTAGAAGATCTAGCTGCTAGAAGAGGTCAATCTGAACAAACTGTTATTCTGCTTAACAGCAAACAAAAGGATGACCGATTCTACAATGCTAAAACAGGACTGGGCATAACCAACCCACGTAATCTTAAGAAAGTTAATTGCCTACAATTCTATAACAAAGATTACATGGGACTAGGGTTTGGCGAGAAAATGTATTTTCGAAGTGATGAAGACTATGCTGAAGCAGAAGAAGAAAAGAGAAAGAAACCAAAACCTGCGATTTCTTGTGATTATCCCTCTGTAAATGAAAAACAACTTTCAGAAGAAAAACCTACTTCCTGCTTTAGTGAATGCCTTGACTCTTATGCTAAAGATATTCCTCACATAGGACACCCTCTAGACCCTCCCCCAAGAGTTGGTATTGCTAAAACTGGTGAGGAACCATGTATTTTTCCCATGGCTCAAAAGCTCAAAAACCTACAGAAAACTCTTGATGACGAGAGAGAGAGATTTGAAACTGAAAAGAAAGGTTTTGAGCGCAATTGGCAGGAACTTCTTCAAAAATTTAATGATTTGAGTGAGCAGTTTCATGCTAAAACAGACCCTTCTACGACCAAGCCTGACAGCTCACACACCTCACATGAGAAAAACAATGCTTTTAAAGGTTCGTCCACTCATCTCTCTTCTCCTTTGTTTACAGGGAATGAAGTGAATAAGGAAGGAGAAGAGAAGAATGAGTGGAGGAAAAAGAGGAAGGAAATCACAGATGGCAAAAAGAAAGTTTTTGAGAAAAGTGCCAGCCCTAGATCTAGTTCTATTTTTTATTCCAAAGTTAATTGTAATTCTGTCTCTACAAAGCAAACTTCTAGTAGTTCAGTCTTGAGTCCCAAGCTGAATATTTCTGAGACATCTTCTAGACAACGTTCTATTTATAATACAAGTAATGCTTATGGTTATTCTGTTCCAGATCCCCATAATTATGAATGTGATGTGAATGTTGTTAAATCTAAGCCTTCAAGAAAGCTCAAACCTGAAAAAGAAACCAAGAAAGGAACTACTAAGGGAACGTTTTGTATTCCTGATATGAAATATGCCCTTAGAGTTCATTCTAGGAAACATCTTAATCGGCTTTCTAAGGAGGAGATTTTCAAAACCAAACTTAAGAAACAACTGTTCAATCACAAAGCACCTGTCTACTCTCCTCCTAAATCTAAAACGGAAAGATGGGTCCCCAAGATAAGACCCGTCAAAGCTGAAACTGAGAGGTGGGTCCCCAAGATGAGACCTACCAAAACTGAAACAGATAGGTGGGTCCCCAAACGAAGACCCATCCAAACTGAAACTGAAAGGTGGATTCCAAATCGAAGACCCATCAAAACTGCAACTGAAAGGTGGGTCCCCAAATTTAGACCCACCAGGACTAAAATGGAAAGGTGGGTTCACAACATCAGACCCACAAAACTGGAAACTGCTAGGTGGACTCCAAAAACCAGACACACTGCAAAAGCAGATCTGGCTATTGGAAAGCCCACCAAAGATAGATCTTTTGTTGAAAGAGCAGCTGACCTTGGATCACTGCTCAAAGCAAGATTTAAAAAGGTGTTTCTTGATAATAAGGAAGGACCCACTCCAAGTTGGGTACCTAAACCTATTTGATTGTTTTGCAGGACGGTCATGTGTGGCACTTAGACTCAGGATGCTCAACCCACATGACCGGAATAAAGCACCTTTTGAGCAACTACACCAACTGCTACGGAGGCAATGTCAGATTCGGGAATGACGCCTCATCTCCTATCCTTGGGTATGGGGACGTCGTCTGTGCCAGTGTCACAATAAAAGATGTTTCATTCGTCAAAGGCTCAAACACAACTTACTGAGCATTGGACAATTCTGTGACAACGGGATGGAAGTGAGGTTCTTTGCAAAACAATGTTGTGTTCTTGACAACACAGGGAATACATTATTAACACTACTAGAAAACTGGCTTATAGTGACACTTTTTTAGTGACACTGTTTCTAATTTGTGTCACAGATATATGACATATAGCTTTTACGACACAGAAGTTTCATTAGTTTATGACACCATAATGTCAAAATCATATAGTGACGTTTACATTGATTTTTATAGCTTAATCAGCTAAAAGAATAAGTAAAACCCATATTATCCCTTTAAAACCTAGGATTCTACTACGTATTTCTTTATCTAAAGGAAGACTTCAATTTTCGTTCTTCCAAACCAGATCTGCCTCCAATCTCCCGCATCTTTCTGTATCTGCGCTGCCGCTCTATAAGAAAGCAAATATTGAGCGCCTCCAGGTTCTTTTAATTTCCATCAGATAACCTAATTGCGAACGAAGCTGAACGACCAACCATGCCTCCACTCAGCCTCCGTTGATGTCTCTGATTTGCCTCCACCCACAACAGTCGCTTCTATTCCTCCAAATCTGCAGAAGGCGCTAACGTAGGCCCCCAAGACAATGGTCGACCGTCCGACAACTCCGCCAATGAAATACTGCATCTAGCTCCAATAGCCTCGGCTCCTTCACCTTCAGCCTCACCATCACTTAATCATGGTTAGAGAAGTTCACTTTATTGCTTAGTTAATAATTTTCAGTATTTGTTGGATTTTTTTTATATTTTTCAGAGGGTCCAGAACCATATATTTTGGGCTGTTTAAAGATGCTAATTATTCCTCAGAGCGCAGCTTTCTACTCTTGAATTGATGGTAAAAGAATCATTTGTCATTTATAATATTTAACCTAAAAGTGCCTAGATGGAGAACGGTCTATTGGTTTGTTTGATGCTTGTTTTGTAGCATTAGGGTCACATTTCAATGTATGGAACTACATGACTACCCGGGAAGGAATGTGAAGACGGGACTACCCTTATTCAGTGGTCTCCCATGGATACTTTCAAAGAGAACATTAAGCCTTGATTTCATCAACAACCTTAATGATTCATTTGGTGATGTTCTCGGCCGGGTACTTCTCTTATCACATATGCTCGATTATGAAATCCCTTTGTTTGTAAGTGTCGTGTTTTGCACACATAAGAAAACACTCCTTATATCAAGTTAAAACTTAAAACTGGTATAATATGACTAGAATAACCTTATTAGTGCTTTAGACTTTTTGGTAACAGTTATACATATCGAAGGTTAATAGTGGAAAATGATAAGTTGGTGCTTTTTTGATGTGTTAAAGCCACAATTATTCACAACATATTTTTTCATTTTATTTTAAATGATGGCTAAAAGTGAATCTTATTAGCACTTCTTTTCATGTTTCATAGTTTTGTTTGACTATTGTAACAATGCTTGAATTGGTATAAAGATGAAATAGTTTTTGCAAATCTATTGATTATTTACTTTTATTGGTTTAGTTGCTCTATGTTTTAATTGAATCTTTATTGGTTTAAATCTTTTATTGGTTTGGTCTCAACTCAAAACCGGTTCCTTCGTATATGGAAAAAGATGAATGCAGTAGCGGCCACATGCTCATTCTATAACCATTTCCTTCGTATATGGAAGCCAAAGGCTGAAGCCTTTTTAATGATGAACCCTCAAAATCAAACATGTTCAATATAAGGCACTTCTTTTCAGCATTTACTAGGACCAAAATTGTGTTTCTCATGGTTATAAAAGAATCCCAAGTGTAAGTGTATACTGCCATACTACATATTATTTATTGAAAATTCTCCAAGTGTAAGTGTATGGTCATTAAAACTTTTACTGGTTTAGTTGGTTTAAGATATATGACTCCAAGTTTTAATCTTGTACTGGTTTAATTAAATACTTTTATTGGTTTAGTTGCTTTAAGTTTTACGATTCCAAGTTTTAATCTTGTACTGGTTTAATCTTGCACTTCTTATGATAATTGTTAATTTCTCTAGTAATAAATGTTTTGTATTCAAAAAAGCTGGCAGATATGTTCTTTAGTTTATTTGAAGGTATATTTCTTAGAGATGTGCATATTCATAAATCCTAACATTTTGTCTACAGGCTTTTGTATTTTGTTCTTTATTTTGTAGATAAAGATTTATTGGCCTTTTCCAGTGTTATACCAAAATGTTTGTTACACAAGGTATGATGTATATATGCTTTTCAGATTAAGTGTTGGTATAAGGGCATAAAATGAGACAACTTTTTTACTACTAATTTGCATTTTAAGTGAATATGAAATAATATAGGTAGACGGTAAACATTATAAGTTCTTCTCTAAAATAATTTCAGGTGTACAAAACCAAAGAGAAGACGTATAGGGGAAAAACTAGAACCAGAAGGTTGTTGTTCTTTAACAAAGAGAAGACTTTGAAGTTATATTCTATAACAATCGTCTAATAGGTAACATCACAAGTATTAGTTGCAACAGTGACTTGAGGCAAATTGTCCATAATCAGAATACATGCTCTGTAGAAGTGCTTTCGTGCATGTGAGTTGACTGAGTTCTTCTCCTAAATGTCACATTGTAGTTAGTGCAAGATTTTCTTATTTAAGGTCTGAGGTTAAGTTGAGTTTCTCATTTAAGATTTGAGGTTTTATGACTTCTATCCTAAAAAGTTTTTCTCATGATTAGAGTAAATTAAGGGTAAGGAGTACAAATTGCCCCATTAAGGGTAAGCCTTGTGCTAGAAGGTATTTCTTATATAAAAAACATCTACATGCATGAAAATGAGTAAATGTCGTTTTTGCTAAAGATGTTGTCATTTTTGCAATCTGTTTTCAGCATGCTATGGGAATTATTAAGAGCAAGGGGGCACTTATTGCTCCATGGACGGTTGAAAAATCTTAAAGGAGCAGTCTTAAAGAGGGTAAGGTATTCCCTTGATTGGATGTTTTCTTAATATTTTTTTGTTAATGCTCTTTTAAGAAAACATATACATTGATTACATTTTTTTCATATTACAGCTATTAAATCTCAAGAGTTATGGTCAATTTAGACTACACAATTTTACTTGGTGTGACTAACACAAGTAAAGAAACAATAAGCTGGACTCTACCTTCTTTAAATGAAAATAAAATAGCGGTGATGATAAGTTTTGTAAAACCAATGTTAAGTTTTTATTTTGGTGTTGCTTTAGTTTTCCATGGTCAGTGAGTACTCTGAAGATGATATTCTGCAAATACGTGAGAAATGAGTCTCATATGCAGCAAACCTACTCAGTGAGTAAGCTGAAATTTTATTTATTGAGATAAGTGTGTTAAGAATGTAGTTTTCACTAATTAGGATTGTCTGTAGTATGATGATTGAAATAGTTATCATTATTATTTTTACAGACTTCACTGACGAATGTGATGAACAGTGCTAGCTGGATTTTTGCTAAGCTCGTATGCATTATGGCGGTTAAACAAATGGGTGGAAGGACATAACATTTGGATGCTTGTGATGTACTTTATGTGTTTCAAGAACCTATGTAATGACTACTTTATGTTTGCAGCCCTTTGTAGCTAGACTAGGATTCAAGAATATTGGTATTTTGGATTTTGCTTTGTTTCCAAGAACAAGTTAACTTGTGTTTGAATTTTCATGTTGACTTTGATTTGAATCTAAATGACAATTAGTTAGTTATGGGATACTTTGATTATGAATTTGTTTTATATTTGTCTACAAGCTTGAAAATTAAACTTTTAGGTGGGTATGGTGGTGCAAAAAAAGTATTAAAATTGTTCAATAGTTGATACTATAGTATCATAAAATCTGGATGGCGCAAGAGTATTATAGGTTTTTGTAACATTAGTGATATCACTAATTTATATGATATCAAAGTGTCGTTAAGTATACCAATGTAAATGTATCACTATATTTTATGATACTAACGTGTCACAATTTACTGACACTTTTTAGTGACACATTTTTTAGTGTCAGAGTTCCAACCATTCGTTGACACTTTATTAGTGTCACTAAAACTTTTAGTGACACTAATTTAGTGTCACTATAGACCATTTTTCTACTAGTGTAACGTGTTACAGAACATCAAATTTGTACACTATTGATCTGAAAAGCGTCCAATCCACCACTTCCATCTGTCTGCTGTCCAAAGCTTCAACTGAACAGAACAACCTATGGCACAGACGTCTCTCCCATCTGAACTTCAAACATCTATCAACCTTGTCCTCCAAGAAACTTGTCAAGGGGCTTCCTCTGCTAAAGTCTTCCGCTGAAAATCATTGTAGTGCTTGCAAAATGGGCAAAATGACGCGAAGCTCCCACAAGTCAAAAACCGAACCTTCATCTACTCATCGGTTGCAGCTAATACACATGGATCTGTGTGGACCTATGAGAGTACAAAGCATCAACGGTCGCAAATACACTCTGGTGATCGTTGATGACTTCTCTAGGTATACATGGACAAAATTTCTCCGTTCAAAAGACGAAGATGCGGAAAACATCATGACCTTTATCAGAACGATCCAGAAACTGCTACAGCACAGTGTTCGAATTGTTAGAACTGACAATGGTACCGAGTTCAAAAATCAGACTCTCACTGAGTTCTATGAATCACTCGGTATCACTCAGCAATTTGCAGCAGCTAAAACTCCCCAACAGAACGGAGTTGTTGAGAGAAAGAACAGAACCCTTGTTGAAGCAGCACGCACCATGTTAATTCAATCAAGACTGCCTCACTTCATGTGGGCAGAGGCAATCAATACTGCGTGCTTCACTCAGAACAGAACCTTCATCCACAAGCGCTTCGACAAGACTCCATATGAGATCCTATTCAACAAAACTCCTGATATTTCTTTCCTCAAGGTTTTTGGCTGCAAGTGCTTCATACTCAATGATCGGACAGAGAGAAGTAAGCTGGATCCCAAAGCCAGAGAAGGCGTGTTCATTGGCTACTCACTGCAATCCAAAGCTTACAGAGTCTATCTCAGAGACAAGCGGACTGTCATCGAGAGTGTAAATGTTACATTCTATGAAATGGCAGACTTTGCAATTGAACATCTCCAGACCGATCAATCCATTGTTGTACCAGTAGCTTCTGATAAAGCTGAACCAAACACCGAACACGACGATGTGATTCTCGACTCTCTCTTCAGAAATTTTTACGAGAACTCACAATCTCCACCTCCTGCATACACTCCAGAGTCAACATCAACTCCAACAGCAGAGATTCCGCTCCTCACAGGACCAGATAATGTACCATCCACACCCTCAACCTCTCAAACCAATCCCAAAGGTGTGGATGATCACGGCTTTGCTATAAGTCCGGAATCATCTCCACTACACACCACAGCTGATCCAGAACCTTCAACCTCATATCAGGACTCAGATCAACCAATAATTACTCCAACTCCTCTAGCTCATGAGAGGAAGTGGACGAGAGCACATCCTGTTAAACAGATAATAGGTGATCCAAGTCAAGGTGTGCGAACAAGATCAGCAACAACAAATGAATGTCACTATGCATGCTTTCTAAGCAAGAATGAACCATCCAAAGTCTCAGAGGCACTCGCTGATCCAGATTGGGTGATTGTCATGCAAGATGAGCTCAATCAGTTTGACAGACTAGACGTGTGGACACTCGTGCCTAAACCCCCTCAGAAAACCATCATTGGCACTAAATGGGTGTTCAAGAACAAGAAGGACGAAGAAGGCATAGTGATACGGAACAAGGCACGACTGGTCGCTAAAGGATATAATCAACAAGAGGGCATAGACTATGATGAAACATTTGCACCCGTAGCAAGAATTGAAGCAATCCGCCTTTTTCTTGCGTACGCGGCCCACAAGAACTTTACCGTCTTTCAAATGGACGTCAAGACTGCCTTTCTGAATGGAGTCTTGGAAGAAGAAGTCTATGTCGTCCAGCCCGAAGGATTTGTAGATCCCAGATATCCCGACCATGTGTACAAGCTAAAGAAAGCTCTGTATGGATTGAAACATGCACCAAGAGCTTGGTATGATGCATTAACCGAATTTCTGGTTGACTCAGGTTTCTCAAAAGGGAAGATTGATACCACACTTTTCATCAAGCGACAGAAGTCTGACATCATCCTGATTCAGATCTATGTTGATGACATTATCTTCGCCTCCTCAAATCCACGTCTGTGCAAACACTTTGAGAAACTGCTGAAAACCAAGTTCGAGATGAGCATGATGGGCGAACTGAATTTCTTCCTAGGCCTGCAAGTAAGACAACTCTGTGACGGCATTTTCATCAATCAGTCAAAGTATATTCTGGAAATGCTTAAGAGATTCAACATTGATGGCAAATCTTCCATGACGACCCCCATGTCCCCAAACAACAAACTGGACTCAGACCCCTCCGGGAAGCCAGTTGATGCTACAAACTACAGGGCCATCATTGGATCTTTGCTATATCTCACGTCAAGCAGGCTTGACATTATCTTCTCCACATGCTTATGTGCACGCTTTCAGGCAAATCCGAAGGAATCCCATCTGACCGCTGTTCGAAGAATTCTGAGATACCTCAAAGGCACTGTGAATCTAGGCCTTTGGTATCCCAAACACTCAGGTTTTGACCTAGTCGGATACTCGGATGCTGACTTTGCTGGTTGCCGGATGGACCGCAAAAGCACATCGGGAGAATTCCAATTCTTGGGCGATAAGTTAGTCTGCTGGTCTTCCAAGAAACAGAACTGTGTGTCAACATCTACGGCCGAGGCAGAATACGTCGCGGCTGCTAGCTGTTGTTCACAAATATTATGGATGAAGACCCAGCTAAAGGACTACGGTTACACTCTCCGCCATATCCCGATCTACAGTGACTCACAGAGCGCCATCGCCATCACTAGCAACCCGGTTCATCACTCCCGCACCAAACACATCGACATGCGCTATCATTTCATTAAGGATCATGTGGAGAAAGGAGACATTGACATGTATTTTGTAAGCTCAGAGCTTCAACTGGCTGACTTGTTCACTAAGGCATTGGATGAAAAACGATTCCAGTTCCTAGTCTCCAAGTTGGGCATGTTGAACCTCGAGCCTGTCTAATTATATCTCCACTGATGTAAAAAGTGTGTGTGCGTGTACTTTGTAAATAGTGTGTGTGCGTTGCATGTGTTGAGGGGGAGAAAACCAGAAAAATAACAAAAAATAGTGTGTGTGCGTTGCATGTGTTGAGGGGGAGAAAACCAGAAAAATAACAAAAAATAGTGTGCGTGCGTTGCATGTGTTGAGTGTGTGTGAAAAATCAAAAAGAACAAAAATAGTGTGTGTGCGTTGCATTTGTACATATTGTTCGTTGCATTTTTTGAGGGGGAGAAAACTTTCACTGTTTGAGGGGGAGCTATTTTTTCACTGATTAAGGGGGAGCTCTCTATTTTTCTCTGTTTGGACCTCGAAAATCTGTTAAAAGGGCATTGGTTGCCAGCCCAATCATTCGGGCTCAACTAAAACGGAGGAGGTCCAATTTCTTTTTCTCGCGTATAAAAGTCTCGCCCTTCTCCCTCAATTCCATTCTGATAAGTCTCAAAGTCCAAAGTTTTCGCAAAACTCACTGCTCTCAAAACCTTCCGTCTTCTTCCTTCGATCTCGCAACTCCCTCTCTCTTTCTCGACATCCTTCGAAGGTAGTTAACGATTCAAAATCGCAATCTTCATCTCAAAATCGAACGACCGATCTCGAAAACCATATTTTATTTTGTTCGGGTTCGTCATTCAAAAACAAACGATTCGATTTTTTTCAAAACAACAAAGAACAAGTTTTTTCAGAATCATTCAAGTTCGAAATCTATTGTATGTTGTATCTTTATCTTTGCAGGTGGATTCTTCGTTTCGAAATCACGATTTCGAGATTTTGGATCTCGAGATCGTCGGTTCAACTTCTCGAAATCAAGATCTCGAGATGGGCATCTCGACATCTTGATCTCGAGATTTGAATCTCGAAATCAAGATCTCGAGATCTGTATCTCGACATCTTGATCTCGAGATTTGAATCTCGAAATCAAGATCTCGAGATTTGAATCTCGAAATCAAGATCTCGAGATCTGCATCTCGACATCTTGATCTCGAGATTTGAATCTCGAAATCAAGATCTCGAGATCTACATCTCGACATCCTGATCTCGAGATTTGAATCTCGAAATCAAGATCTCGAGATTTGGATCTCGAAATCATGATCTCGAGATTCAGATCTCGAGATGTGGACTTAGAAATTTTTTTCAAAATTCCACCTGCATAATCTTATCTGAAAACAGCAAATCAAATTCTTTCAAAATCAAATCAAACAGTTGAACTTCATGTGCTGACCCCATGCTTCTACAGTTTAAAATGGCAGGAAACACAAAAGCACAGATCGATGATGCTATCTACTCTCAAGACAAATGGATCAAGGTGCTGGACAATAACTTCCAGTTAGACCTTGCAGTCTTCAAATGCCAGAACCCGATCGTTCCAGCCATCATGAAGGGTCACTATCTCTGGCCTGCACTTCACAACTCAAAACCGGTGCCAGAGATATACCTACAACAGTTCTGGGGGCACATGCATACAGAATCTCCAAAAGATCGCTCAAAAATAAAGACCAAGCTGAATGGCATGTGCGTGATCCTGACGCCATCAACACTGCAATCTACATTAGCGCTGCCAGTCCGAGATACATATGATGCGCTGCCGTCCATTCCCGATCTACTGAAAGACATAGCATCACTAGGCTACACGTCTCTACTGCCACAACTGTCGAACTTCAACGGCGCGTATCTCAGTCATCCGTGGAAGAATCTCTTCGGGCTAGTGAACAAATGCTTGTCTCCAAAGCATGCTGGCTTCGACAAATGCAACAAGCAAATTCTGCTAGTTTTCCACGGGATTGCCTTCAACAAACAGTATGACTTGGCACAGCTCTTCTTCTCAGAGCTAATGGACCTGGTCAAGGCCAAAGAAAAGAATAGGCCAGGTACCATTCCGTACGCTAGGTGGCTTGGACTAATCATCAACGACTGCATGGCAGAGCACGCATCCATACATAGACGCAGTACAGATCCTCACTTCACAGCCCCAAAGCTGCAATACTTTAAAGCGGACAAGAACCCGACCTACGGTCTGCGGATCCCTGGGTTTCCGCTCAACCTTGTAAGGTCTTCAAACCCAGCTGTTCAGCAGTACACGGAAGCCTCAGAGAAGACCGTCCCTATGGTTCAGCAAAACCCAGCTGGATCTACCCAAGGGACAAAGCCGAGTGTGAGTAAGGGTCCTAAGAGAGCCAAAAGCCACAGAAACCAGTGGCCGGTTTGCCCAATGAAGGAAAGTCTGACGACTCTCTTGAGATGAGTCAGGCGGCTGAGGGCACCGAAAAAGACGCTGAGGAAACGGCCAATGAATCGTCAAGTGAAGCCCAAACGAACACTGACGATGAGGCTTCCGAGAGCGTGGGCACGGAGAGCGGAGAATCTGGCTCGGATGATGACGACGACGACAATGACAGTGATGACGTGGAGCTAACATATGCCCTAATCAGAAAAGGAAAGCTGCCAGTCGAATCTCCGAAAAAGAAAAGAATAACTGCTGAAGACGCAGCACCAATAATCGCTGATAGACCCCAAGTCTTCACAATCAAGGAAAAAGCTAAGCCGATAGTTGTTTCCAGCGAGACAAACTGCTCAAAGGACGACTATGACGAGGCGGCTCATTCGATTAAGGCGTCAATCAACTCGGAAGAAGTCGTCATCCGAGAGACCAGGGCAAAGGTCAAGAATGACAAGGCTGCTAAGGCCAAGCCCCAGCCCCGAGCCAAAAAGAGTCTGTTTGATAAGGCAGACGAGCATATCTTCGCGGGCTGCGACTCCTTTATCCAAATAAGCCGAGCCGAATCCCTAAGCACAAGAGCCGATCTTTTCGGTTCCCGGGTAGAAGTCGCAGCATCTGGCTCAACTGCGCATGCACAGCCCTCTCCTAGCCACTCGATAGCCTCTCAAAAGGCTATTGTTTCAAAAGAACGGGACTCAACCCCCTCGATGGTTCCTTCTGAATCAGTTGAGCATACAATTGACCTATCTCCCGAGGTCAAAACCCCTTCTTCTCTCACATCGAGTCTAGGTGTCACATTCCCCACATTTTCTTCATTTTCTAGGACACCTACACTATTCACTGCACATACAGGTGCACTCACCCTGAACGCAACAACCAGAGTGCAAGCTATGACGGTTGGAAGCCCTGCTACGCCTATAATGATTCCATCATTAAATGCAGGCCACACATCAGCAATCTTCACTGATGCTGTGTCAACAGTTACAACCCCCGTAACTGGTCACCCTACCTTTGAAGACGTAAACGTTCTACTGAATCGCTTCCTGGATTCCACCATTAAGCCATGGGTGCAAGATGCAATGACCGCTCTAGCACAGGAATTTAGGACCACCCAAGCGGTTCGGTCTGAACAAACACCACCCCAACCTTCCCCAGAACCGTTCATCTCCCTTACACAACCCATATCCTCCACCCCTCTATCCCACCAATCCATAAACCAAATCCCTATCCCTTCTATTTCTCGGGGAACCCAGGATACAGAACCAGTATTCTCCCCAAACCCGACCACACCCTCCATCGATCTCTCCTCCCTATCCTTTGACACACTAGCTTCGGCTTTGCTGAACAACCTCTTAAATACCCCAGAAGACAACCTCACTCTTCATCAGCAAGCCATACTTGAAGCTCTTCTTTCATCACCCGAAACCAAGAGCACTTGCAAGGAGAGTCTTCGTGGTCGCAAACGTTCCCATGAGGACCCCGATGATTCAGATCCTCATGAGGGGAGAACAAGCGACCTCGATCACTTGAGCAAACTGCTCTACCAAGCCAAAATCCACAGCCAATTCAACCTGAAACCTCAACAAACCAACAGCCACCATCCACAGCCAAACTATCTAGCATGGTCGAGCTAGAAATAACATCCCGAGGTGTATCTCCCAGAGATACCAACCGAGGAGGGGATGGAAGTCCTGATGATGTTTCCACTGGTACATCTTCTCCATCAGGCCATCAGTTGGAACCCAGTTCTAAGTTGATGTCAACGGGCAATCCTAGTGAACCCGGTAGTTCTACACAGGAACAATCACCGCCTGAACAAAGAATTCCATATATTTCCCCAGGCAAAGACATCCATGATGCACTGGAAGAGGCGGTGATATATGACAAATGGCCAAGAAAATGGACAGAATGGGATGATCTTCGGGTTGAAGCCGAGCAAGAGGACATGCAAAGAAACTGGTGGCTACGAGAGCTAATCAACAAATGCTCTGAAGATATTATAAGGCTCGAGGACGATGAACGAAAGGAAGGGGAGAATTACAAAGAATCCCAGAAGACTCTTGAATCGGTTGTAAGACAAACAGCGGGAAGACTTCCCAAGACAGAGAAACCCTGGGATAATGTTCACATCAAAGCCCCCTTCCAAGAAGAAATCAGAGAGCATATCTGGCGTAGACCAGACAGAGTCAAGCCACTGAATGAACTGAAGCTAAGAGGCCTTACTCACTTAAAAGGAAAGCAGGCTGGAGGTCATCTGCATATGTTGCTACAACGGTCAACTGGTACACAGAGAGAACTGATGGAACAAGATCTGAAGTCGAATATTCTCCCGATTCATCAAATTCTGCAAGTAAAGGCTGAAGACTATCATGGAGTAACATTCTACACTTACAGACTTCAACGCACCGATGGGAGCGAATTTACTTGTCAAGAGAACGACTTCATCATGCTGAAACCAGATGACATCTACCAAATGTTCATGGCCTACAGATACCTTCCAGTCAGGCAGAGCATAATATACAGCGAAGGCCTCGCAGCTATCAAGAGATTCATGCTTAGACAAATCCGAGTACACTCTTCACATGACCTACAGATGGCTATTGAGTGCAATCTGAAGAAAACAAATCTGACAAAACCAAGACTGTATGGTCCAGAACTTGAAGATTTCCCAGCCTACCACATCTTCTTCACACCGCCAGCAGTCACCTATCTGAACCACAAGGACGAAAAGCGTCTGATGGTAGTCAGTGAAATTGAGAAGTACTGTGACGGAACACTGAAGATAATCAAAGAGCAGATTCTAAAGATGAAGGCAAAGCTAGAGGAAAATCTTCAAGAGGCATCGTCTTATGTTCAAAAGGAACACTCTACTGTTGAGACAATTTTAAAGGCCATTGACGATCGCTTCGAAAAGAGAAATGTGCTGAGGCAGTATGAACATGCACTTGGTATGAAGAAACACTACTTCAAGTCTCCGAAGCAATAAGAGAATGGCACTTGATCACAAAGGGGGAGATTGTTGGAGATATTTAATTGTGAATCAAGTTGGTCATAGATTAGCTTTATAATTAATCCTTGTATTTAAATAGTGCATAAATTAGATAGAAATCAGGCCAAGTGTTAGGCCCATTTAAACAGGCTAAAAGCCTGGTACGCCTAACCTAAACCTCGCCTATAAAAAGGGAGCCGAGGTTTAGGAAAAGGTTGAACGTCGTACTTATTATTCATAGCCTTACGCATATCATTCTGTTGTACGCTTCCACGGTTTATCAAAGAAGGTTTTACGGTGATTCATTCTGTGTTCATCTTTATGTTTAATCTTCCTTGTTAGATCGATTATTCATTGCTGTTACAGAAACAGGGATTAACATATACTTAGTAAATTTTTAAAATTTATTATTGTTTATTTATGATCTTACATATTTGTGTATAACTTCTATTTTAATAGTTTCATAAATACATTTATCTAGTTACTTTATACTACGTAACATCTATAAATTGCATCCCGTAGCGTGCAACACAGTGGTGAAAGACTAGTATATATTAATACATTAATTTTATAGGTCACATTACGCTACCGCTTATCTCAACTACATATGAAACATTTGACTTAAGTATTATTTAAAAATGATCCACCATTTTAATACTGTACATATATAATTAAATTTTGATTTCCCTCACATGTTTTTCTGGCTCCACCAAAATGCCACTGAATAAAAGTCAAGTAAACCTGGCTCGATTATTTGGTCATATGAACCTGACGACAATTGGGTGGTTGTCGTTACCCACCCAGTTGGATAAAAAGAGTCATTTGAACATAATATGAGGATATATTTGAAATTATTTCACTTTGAACAATGAATATTGAGATTTTGTCAACAAATTATACATCAATAAAACAATACGGGGTTCTTAGGCTTAGTGTTTTGTGATTTTATGGAAAAAAGTTGGGGCTGCTATGTTGCACTCACAAAACTGAACACCACATCTAAGATTACCCACACCGAAAACTATAGATACTCTAAAGGTTTTTATAGCTCCGCTCATTATTTGCTTATTAAAGATGAAAAGACATAAACTTCATATGTATTTATAATGTTCCCAGCTCCATCCATCCCTCTAGCTTATGAAATAGAAATAATATAATTCTATTTCACAATCAATGGGAATGAGTGGAAGTGAGAAACATTGTCTATATATGAAGTTTGAAATGTTTGAGTAAGAATAATAATTTTTCCATGCTTTCCTATGCTTTCACTTTGCCATGTTTTTTTGGACAAACAAGAGATATTTTCCTTAGTTTTCAAAAATGTGATTAAACTAGAACTTACATACTTCCTCCGTTCTTTTTTAGTTGCAACGGTCAACATTTCACATTTGCCAACACACGTCTTTGACCGTAATTATATCTTAATTCTATTAGTAAAAAAAATATTAGAAATCAGATTTTTAAAATTTGTAATGAGATGAAATGAGCAATATTTTTTAAAAAAAAATATTTTCATAAAATAATAGCGTAAATGTAGTGAAAGTAAAGAATGTGAATAGTGTAAAATTCAACATGTTGCGATTAAAACGGAACGGAGGATAGTATATATTTGTGTATAACTTCTATTTAAAATTCAACATGTTCCTTAATTTAAAAATATTTTAAATATAATTTTTTCATAAATCAACAGATCAGCCAATCCAGCCACTTCAACTAGAACTTACATATTTGTGTATAACTTCTATTTTAATAGTTTGATAAATGCATTTATCTAGTTACTTTATACTACTTAATATCTATAAATTGCATCTCGTGCAACGCAAGGGTGAAAGACTAGTATATATTAATACATTAACTGTATAGGTCTCATTACGCTACCGCTTATCCCAACTACATATGAAACATTTGACTTAAGTATTATTTAAAAATGACCCGCCATTTTAATACTGTATATAATTAAAATTTGGTCACTGGATAAAAGTCAAGTAAACGTGGCTCAATTATTTGGTCAATTGGTTGTCGTCACCCACCCAGTTGGATAAAAAGAGTCATTTGAACGTAATATGAGGGTATATTTGAAATTATTCACCGAACTTACATTGACACGGGCAGCTCCGTCAATGTAATGTACCTCAGCACCTTCAGACAGCTGCACCTGGAGAGGGGGTCCCTTCGGCCCATTAAGACCCCTCTTGCCGGCTTCACCGGCGACACTATTGATTCCGAGGGGGTAATAACCCTCCCGGTGATCTTCGGCGACGGGCTCCATAGAGCCCAGCTCGAGGTGGAGTTCGTCGTCGTCAACATTGACTGCGCCCACAACATCATCCTCGGCCGACCAGCCCTCGAGGACCTCGAAGCCATCATCTCCATGAGGCACCTCTGCCTCAAGTTTCCCGCCGAGGGGGGCATTGGCTACTCCCGGGGGAACCAAAAAATTGCCCGCGCCTGCTATCTTCAGGTCACTAAGAAGGTAAGCAAGACGGAATTCCGTGTTGACACCATCACCGGAGCCGTCGACCAAGAGGAAAGAAGGCCGAGGGCTGAACCGGCCGAGGACGTAGAAGACTTTGCGCTCGATCCGGCCCAGCCGGAGAGAGTCGTGAAGATTGGAGCCCAGCTCCCTGAAGATTTGAAGACCGGTATCACCGACGCCCTCCGCGCCTACTCCACTGTCTTTGCATGGGGGCCGGAGGACATGCCGGGAATCAGCCGAAGGGTCATCACTCACCGCCTCTCGGTGGACCCTTCGGCAAAAGCAGTACAACAGCGAAGGAGACCCCTCTCCACCGAGAGGAGGGAATTCATGAAGAAGGAGGTCGCCATGCTCCTATCAATTAAACACATCAAGGAGGTGAAATACCCCTCATGGCTAGCAAATGTAGTCCTCGCCCAGAAGCCCCCTACCTTCCGCATGTGCGTAGACTACACCGATCTCAACAAAGCATGCCCCATGGATCCATTCCCTCTACCAAACATTGATCAATTGGTGGATGAGACCGCAGGGTGTGAGATCATGTCCTTCCTCGATGCCTTCCGAGGGTACCATCAAATTTTCATGCACGAGGAGGACGCCGAAAAAACTGCCTTCATGACTCCCGAGGGCATCTTCTGCTACCTGGTGATGGCCTTCGGCCTAAAAAACTCGGGGGCCACTTACACCCGGATGGTGGCCCGGGTCTTTCAAGCCGTCCTGGGGCGCACCATGGAGGCCTACGTTGATGACATGATCGTCAAAAGCAAACAATCTTCCAGCCATGCTGACGACCTCCGGGAAATCTTCGCCATCATGCAAAAATTCAACCTTCGGCTAAACCCGAAGAAGTGCACCTTTGGCGTCCAAGGGGGCAAATTTTTGGGCTACATGGTGAGCCGAAGGGGTATTGAGGCCAATCCCGAGAAGATCCAGGCCATCATCAACATGGAGCCCCCACGCAACGTGAAGGAAGTTCAACGGCTGACGGGCCGCCTGGCAGCCCTCAACCGCTTTCTATCTAAATCGGCGGAGAAGTCTCTACCCTTCTTCCAGATCATGAGGAAGACGGCTGGCTTTCTATGCACTCCAGAATGCCAGGGGGCTTTCGACGAGCTCAAACGATATCTATCTTCACCTCCTGTGCTCTCCAAATCCAAGGTAGGGGAGACCCTCAACCTCTACCTTGGGGTTAGCCCGGCGGCCATCAGCTCTGTGCTCATCCGGGAGGAAGACGGCATCCAACATGCCATCTTCTACGTTAGCAAGACCCTAAGGGAGGCCGAGCTCAGGTACTCCCCCTGTGGAAAAAACGGTGTTGGCCATCGTTTGGACTGTCAAGAAGTTGGGCCACTACTTTCAGGCTCACCCGGTTCAGGTCCTCACCCATCAACCCCTCGGCGCCCTCATGAGGAGCCCCACCAGCTCCTCCCGCATGGTGAAATGGGCTATCTTCTTGAGCCAGTACAACATTGACATCCGCCCAAGGCCTGCCATCAAGGGCCAAGCCCTGGCGGACTTTGTGACGGAGTGTACCGCAAGGGCAGCCACGGACGGGGAGCCCTCGGCTACCTCGGACGACTGGTGGACCCTCTACACTGACGGCTCCTCCGCGACCAAAGCATGCGGGGGAGGGGTAGTCCTCATTACTCCCGAGGGCTTCAGGGCCTACTATGCAATCCGCTTCTCCTTCAAGGTCTCCAACAATGAGGCCGAATATGAGGCCCTCCTATGTGGCCTTCGGCTGGCTGCCAACATGAGGGCTCGGCAGATCCACATCAAATGCGACTCCAAGTTGGTCGTTGGCCAAATCTCCGAAGAATATGAGGCCAAGGAGGGGAGAATGAAACATTACAAGGAAGCGGCCAAGGAGTTGCTTAAGGTATTTGAGGCACACTCTCTCACTCAAATACCGAGGGCTCAGAACTCCGAGGCCGATATATTATCTAAGCTCTCGGCAGACTCCCCCGAGCACATCTCCAGAATCGCCAAAATCGAGGAACTCAGCCTCTAAAGCATCCATGCAAGCCCCGTTATGAACATACAACAACGTCAGGAGGATTGGATCTCAGATATCACCACCTTCATCTCCACAGGGCAGCTACCCGAGAATGAATCCCGCGCTAAACTGGCAAAGCTGAGGGCTCCTAGCTACACCATCGAAGATGGGAGGCTCTACAAACGATCTTACAATGGCACGCTACTTCGGTGCCTTCATCCAGATGAAGCCGAGGTCGCAATGGAGGAAGTGCACAGTGGCACTTGCTCAGCTCACCAGGGACCCTTCTCCATGTCCCGAAGGCTCATTCTCCAGGGCTACTTCTGGCCAACCATGGGCAGGGACTGTGCTGACCTTGCCCGGAGGTGCACCGCATGTCAACATTTCCAGAAAGCTCCCGGCAGGCCAGCGGTCAACTACGCCCCCATCAGCACCTCTGTCCCATTTTCTCGATGGGGGATAGTACATTCACTAGTTATGAGGGCTTGGCCGCTCTTACATTATTGATAAAATTTAACTAAATGGTGTACATTCCAGTGCCTAGGGACTTCTTTCCCATTGGGGCGTTTGAGCTTGTAGGTCCCGGGTTTGATGTTGAGGGGAGTCTGAGGGGAGAATGTTTAGGACTTAGAAAATGAGGAGAATGTCTGTCCGAGGGGAGAATGTTTAGGACTTAGAAAATTTTCTAAGTGGATCTCAGATGTTGAGCCCCCGAGTGGTCCTGATAGGAGCCCTCGAATCATTGGGTGAACCTTCCTGTTGCGTGGATATTTGGCCGAGGGCCAAATATTCAGGACTTAGCCTTACTTCCAAATGCATGGTGTCAAGTAGCCCTCGGCTCTGGGGCGATAGCCTTCTCCTTGATGTATAAGTAGTTTCACCGGGGGGAAAATATGTAGGACTTAGAAAAATTTTCTAAGTGTTGTTGCATCATGTAGCCTTCGGCTATCATGGTTCCTCAATTGAAATATTGACCAGGCCGGGGGCTCAATCTTCTAAGTGTTGCTTCCTTGTGTAGCCTTTGGCTAGTAGTATTTCCCAATTAAGATTTCCCGAGGGCGACATCATTTTGGAATAAGCCGCCTTGGTTGGCCCTTGATGATTTGTAATAGATGCCTTCGGTTGTTGGGTGATATATGAGCCTCCGGCTATTGTCATTTTCCAAAAGTGTGGACTTAGGAAAATTTGTAGGATATTGATGTTGTAGTGAATGTTGGTGGGATATAGGTGCCCTCGGCATTCATTTGAAGGGTTCTTGAGCTGCATTAGTAAGTTGCATCCCCTTTTACAGGATAGGACCCCTCGGTAGCAATGGTGACCGATGGTAGGTGCCCTCGGCACTTATTAGAAGTGAACTCATCCCTTTGCATTGTGGAGTAGTAACCTTCGGGAAATAAGAGCCTTCAGTTACCGGAGGTGTTCCCATAGGGAGCCCTCGGTATGCTGTGATTTGTTGGAGTGTTGTACTCATTGATTTCTCGATGAGTCTACTCCCCTTCACCCCCTCTGTTTTTTTTTTCGGTTGGTGGTGAAGGGAAGGCATCAAGAAACTTGGTTTCTTGGTAAGGCTGGGCCTATCAGGAGACCATCAGAATACACCAATGGCTCTCCTCCCTCGGGTTAACCTTCCGAGTTCCGAGGGGATCGAGGGTCGTTTCCTGGGCACAAGATATGGTGGTCTGTAACCTGCCTCCCCTTGGGGGATGGCGCGGAAAGCGCCTCATTTTTGAAAGTCGTCCCCTCGGCGCTAGACATAGTCCGTGGCCTGCCACACCCTTGGGGTGGTAGCGCGGGGAGCGTTTCGGTTTGGAAGTCGAATCCTGGGCATTTCTCGTGCCTGTCATACCCTTGGGGTGATGACGCGGAAAGCGTTCCGTTTTTGAAAGTCGAATCCTGGGCATTTCTCATGCCTGTCATACCCTGGGGGTAGTGACGCGGAAAGCGTTTCAAGGAAGGGTTTTCATTTGCACACTAGTTGCAAATGGCCGGGGGCACTACGTGCCGCCGGCACCGATGGTGGCGCCTTCGGTATATGCGTCCTCATGGGGTACGGCTTTTAGAAACAACACTTGGTGTTAGTTTCGATATGTAGCCCCCCGATACTTGGTACCGAGGGGTCTTCTGTAGGGACACTTAGTGTTCTTTTATTTGACGTTGATGGGTGAGTTGTGTACCCCCGGTACTTGGTACCGAGGGGTCTTCTGTAGGAACACTTGGTGTTCTTATCTTTGATGTTGATGGTGGAGATGTGTACCCCTGGCACTGGGTGCCGAAGGGTCTTCTGTAGGAACACTTGGTGTTCTTCTCTTTGATGTTGATGGTGGAGATGTGTACCCTCGGCACTGGGTGCCGAATGGTCTTCTGTAGGAACACTTGGTGTTCTTATCTTTGATGTTGATGGTGGAGATGTGTACCCCCGATACTTGGTACCGAGGGGTCTTCTGTAGGAACACTTGGTGTTTCTTGTTGCCGGTGATGGGAGTCCCCACCTTCGGTACTTGGTACCGAGGGGTCTTGTTTGAAACACTTGGTGTTTTCATTGTTGTTGAAGGTGTTGATGGTGTCCGCCCTCGGCACTTGGTGCCGGAGGGGGTTCTTCTCGTGGTGAGGCCTGGGGCCTATAGTCAGTATGAGGGCTTGGCTGCTCATAAGTGTTTTGCGGTTGTTCTTGGTGTCTTGAATGTGTCTTCATTCTTCAAAATTGGAGTCCTTGGGCCATAGGATAGTACATTCACTAGTTATGAGGGCTTGGCCGCTCTTACATTATTGATAAAATGTAACTAAGTGGTGTACATTCCAGTGCCTAGGGACCTCTTTTCCGTTGGGGTGTTTGAGCTTGTAAGTCCCGGGTTTGATGATGGCTGCTATGATGTAGGGACCTTCGAATTTTGGTGCCATTTTGCCTCCCTCGGTCGGTTGGCTGGCTTCCCTCCTCCGGGGGACATAGTCCCCCACTTGGAATTCTCGGGTGCGAACCTTGGCGTCGATGTAGCCTTTGACTTGCCTTCGGTAGTTTTCTGCCCGGATGAAGGCTTGCTCCCGGCGTTCTGAAAGGAGGTGGAGGTCGAGGGCCATGTTGCTGTCGTTGACCTCGGGTCATATTGGATCACCCTCCGGGTGGGAAGGGTGACTTCCGTAGGAGCTTTGGCTTCAAACCCGTAGCAGAGGGAGAAGAGTGTCTCGCCTGTTGCTCGCCGAGGGGTGGTGCGGTAGGCCAGAAGGATGTTGTGGAGTTCTTCTACCCAGCCACCGCCCTCGGCCTCCAGCTTCTTTTTTAGGCTCTCGAGCAAGGTCCGGTTGGCGTTCTCTACTTGCCTGTTGCCTTGAGGGTAGGCAACGGAGGAGAAGGTGTGTTTGATGCCCCATGCCTCCAGAAGGGCACAAAAGGGGGCTGCCTCAAATTGTGTTCCGTTGTCGTAGATGATCTGCTGGGGGACGCCAAACCTTGTGAGGATGTTCGTGAGGACGAAGTGACGGCACTTCGCCTCTGTGATGCTGGCGAGGGACTCAGCCTCCACCCACTTGGTAAAGTAGTCGATGGCCACAATGATGTACCTGTTGTTGGAGGTACCCCTCGGCAGAGGGCCCACACGGTCTATCCCCCATCGAGAAAAGGGGACAGATGTGCTGATGGGGGCATAGTTGACCGCTGGCCTGCCGTGGGCTTTCTGGACATGTTGGCATGCGGTGCACCTTCGGGCAAGGTCAGCACAATCTCTGGCCATGGTTGGCCAGAAGTAGCCCTGGAGAATGAGCCTTCGGGACATGGAGAAGGGTCCCTGGTGAGCTGAGCAAGTGCCACTGTGCACTTCCTCCATTGCGACCTCGGCTTCATCTTGATGAAGGCACCGAAGTAGCGTGCCGTTGTAGGACCGTTTGTAGAGCCTTCCGTCTTCGATGGTGTAGCTAGGAGCCCTCAGCTTCGCTAGTTTAGCGCGGGTCTCATCTTCGGGTAGCTGCCCGGCTGAGATGAAGGTGATGATATCTGAGATCCAGTCCTCTTGGCGTTGTTGTATGTTCATGACGGGGCTCGCATGGATACTCGAGAGACTAAGTTCCTCAATTTTAGCAATCTTAGAGATGTGCTCGGGGGAGTCGGCCGAGAGCTTAGATAGTATGTCGGCCTCGGAATTCTGAGCCCTCGGTATTTGAGTGAGAGAGTGTGCCTCAAATACCTTAAGCAACTCCTTGGCCGCCTCCTTGTACTGTTTCATTCTTCCCTCCTTGGCCTCATACTCCTCGGAGATTTGGCCCACGACCAACTTGGAGTCGCATTTGATATGGATCTGCCGAGCCTTCATGTTGGCAGCCAGCCGAAGGCCACATAGGAGGGCCTCATACTCGGCCTCGTTTTCGGAGACTTTGAAGGAGAAGCGGATTGCATAGTAGGCTTTGAAGCCCTCGGGAGTAATGAGGACTACCCCTCCCCTGCATGCTTTGGTTGCGGAGGAGCCGTCGGTGTAGAGGGTCCATCAGTCGTCCGAGGTAGCCGAGGGCTCCCCGTCCGTGGCCGCCCTTGCGGTACATTCCGTCACAAAGTCCGCCAGGGCTTGGCCCTTGATGGCAGGCCTCATACGGATGTCAATGTTGTACTGGCTCAGGAAGATAGCCCACTTCACCATGCGGGAGGAACTGGTGGGGCTCCTCATTAGGGCGCCGAGGGGTTGATGAGTAAGGACATGAACCGGGTGAGCCTGAAAGTAGTGGCCCAACTTCTTGACGGTCCAAACGATGGCTAACACCGTTTTTTCCACAGGAGAGTACCTGAGCTCGGCCTCCCTTAGAGTCTTGCTTACATAGAAGATGGCATGCTGGATGCCGTCTTCCTCCCGGATGAGCACGGAGCTGATGGCTGCCGGGCTGACCCCAAGGTAGAGATAGAGGGTCTCCCCTACCTTTGGCTTGGAGAGCACAGGGGGTGAAGATAGATATCGTTTGAGCTCGTCGAAAGCCCCCTGGCATTCTGGAGTCCATTGAAAACCAGTCATCTTCCTCATGATCTGGAAGAAGGGTAGAGACTTCTCTGCTGATTTAGATAGAAAGCGGTTGAGGGCTGCCAGGCGGCCCGTCAACCGTTGAACTTCCTTCACGTTGCGTGGGGGCTCCATGTTGATGATGGCCTGGATCTTCTCGGGATTGGCCTCAATACCCCTTCGGCTCACCATGTAGCCTAAGAATTTGCCCCCTTGGACGCCGAAGGTGCACTTCTTCGGGTTTAGCCGAAGGTTGAACTTTTGCATGATGGCGAAGATTTCCCGGAGGTCGTCGGCATGGATGGAAGATTGTTTGCTCTTGACGATCATGTCGTCAACATAGGCCTCCATGGTGCGCCCTAGGACGGCCTGAAAGACTCGGGCCACCATACGGGTGTAAGTGGCCCCTGAGTTGTTTAGGCCGAAGGCCATCACTAGGTAGCAGAAGATGCCCTCGGGAGTCATGAAGGCTGTCTTTTCGGCGTCTTCCTCATGCATGAAGATCTGATGATACCCGCGGAATGCGTCTAGGAATGACATGATTTCACACCCCGCGGTCTCATCTACCAGTTGATCGATATTGGGCAAAGGAAAAGGGTCCATAGGGCACGCCTTGTTGAGATCCGTGTAGTCCACGCACATGCGGAAGGTAGGAGGCTTCTGTGCGAGGACTACGTTCGCCAGCCATGAGGGGTATTTTACCTCCTTGGTGTGCTTAATAGAGAGGAGCATGGCGACCTCCTTCTTCACAAATTCCCTCCTTTCGGCGGAGAGGGGTCTTCTTCGTTGCTGTACTGCTTTTGCCGAGGGGCCCACCGAGAGGCGGTGGGTCATGACCCTTCGGCTTATTCCCGGCATGTCCTCCGGTCCCCATGCAAAGACAGTGGAGTAGGCGCGGAGGGCGTTGGTGATACCGGTCTTCAGATCTTCAGGGAGCTGGGCTCCAATCTTCACGACTCTCTCCGGCTTGGCCGGATCGAGCGCAAAGTCTTCTACGTCCTCGGTTGGTTCAGCCCTCGGCCTTTTTTCTTCTTCGTCGATGGTTCCGGTGATGGTGTGAACACGGAATTCTGTCTTACTTACCCTCTTCGTGACTTGAAGATAGCAAGCGCGGGCAATTTTCTGATTCCCCCGGGAATAGCCAATGCCCCCCTCGGCGGGGAACTTGAGGCAGAGGTGCCTCATGGAGATGACGGCGTCGAGGTCCTCGAGGGCTGGCCGGCCGAGGATGATGTTGTGGGCGCAGTCGATGTTGACGACGACGAACTCCAATTCGAGCTGGGTTCTATGGAGCCCGTCGCCGAAGATTACCGAGAGGGTTATTACCCCCTCAGAATCAATAGTATCGCCGGTGAAGCCGGCAAGAGGGGTCTTAATGGGCCGAAGGGACCCCCTTTCCAGGTGCAGCTCTCTAAAGGTGCTGAGGTACATTACATTGACGGAGCTGCCCGTGTCAATGTAAGTTCGGTGAATGATGGTGTCGTTTATTTCAGTCCGAATCACCAAGGCATCCCTGTGAGGAGAAGAAGTAGGAGGGAGATCTGTGTTGGTGGAGGTGATGGGTTCCTCCCTCATCCGCTTTACCGGGGGCATATGAGTGACTTCCCCCACGTAAAGCGATTGAGCCCACTTTTTCCGCTGGCTGGTGGAATAACCCCCTGTATTGCCACCGGTGATCATGAGGATGTGGCGTTTCTTCTCCTGGTAGTGGGGGTACTCCTCCTCTTCCTCCTCTAAGTTTCCGATCTCCCTCTTCTTGCTGAGGGGGATGGTGTTCGGGTTCACCCAAGCGTTCACCTTCGTGTGGTGCCCTCGGGGAGGTCCCTGATGAGAAGGTCCCTCCTGCCGAGGGCTCTGGATAAATTGGGACAGGTGCCCCGCTTGTATCAATCTCTCGATGGCCGTCTTTAGCTGATGGCAATCATCGATTCTATGCCCCTGGTGCCGATGGAAACGACAGTATGGGAACTGAGGGTTGATAGCATGTACCTTCGGGGGTGCGCGAGAATCGCGCTCAACGAGGCCCCTCTCCTCGGCAAAATCAAGGATGATGGTGACAGGGTGTGTCAATGGTGTCCGGGGGCGGTCCAGGAGAATGGGCTGTGCCCAAGTCTTGGGGTTGTTCTTATAACCTCCCCCGGGCTTGGCTTGGCCTTGTCGGGGGCGGTCATCAGAGGGTCCTGAAGCCTTGGGCTGATTTGGAGGAGCCCCCGGCCCCCGGTTGTTCCTGTTGTCAGCCTTCGGGGGTGGCTGATCCGGATGCTGGTGGTATTTCTCCACCTCCTTGGCCTCGGCATATCGGTCCCCCCGCTGCAGGGCCCTTATGTAGTCGCGGGGGGGGGGGGGGGGGGGTTCAATGATGAGGCTCCTTGAAAAGTTGCCGGTGCGGAGGACGGTTTGTAGGAGGGCCAGGAGGGTCCCGTCGTCAGCACCGTCGACTTTGTCAGCTTCCGTTCTCCAGCGCTCCAGGAAGTCCCGAAGGGTCTCATCCCTCCTTTGGCGTATGGTTAGGAGGTGGGAGAAGTGCTTCCTCATGCGACGCCTCCCGGCAAATTGCGTCAAGAATCGCTGGGCGAGTTCTTGCCACGAATCAATGCAGCCTTCGGGCAACCGGTTGAACCATTCGTATGCCGGCCCCTCTAAGGTGGAGAGGAACCAACGACACAAATATTCGTCCGACGCCCCTACCATCATCATGCTGTTCTGATATTTGTTGTAGTGTTCCTGGGGGTCCGTCTTCCCATTGTAGGGTTGTATGTGTTGCCCTCGGTATTTTTCCGGGATCCGGGCCGCCAATACCCTTGGGGTAAATGGCGTCCGGGTCCGGAGCTGGATGATGGGTTCCCCGGAGCCCTCGGCTACCTTCTTCTGCAATTCCTCCATTTTGGCCATCATGGCCTCGTATTTGAGGTCTGAATGAGGGGTGGAGGTGGTGGCGTGAGCTTTGTTGGCCTCCATTTCATCAAGCCGGCGTTGGAGGGCCGCAATAATCTCGTCCCGGGGGTCCTTCGGGAGGGTCTCCGCCCCCTGCGAACGAACCCGGGCCGAGTGGGCCTGGTTGATTTGGTGGCGAGCATCGTCGGCATGAAGGGGTGCCTTGCCTTTGTCCCGAGGAGGACGCTCCTCGTCTGCCCTCGAGACAGACCCTTCGCTTTCCTGGGGCCTTTGGAGTGCCTTCCCTCCGAGGCGGTCTTGGACCCCTCGGCGATCTTGCCCTCCTCCGAGCCGGTTGAGGGCGGAAGTGCGGGGCCTTTCTCTGTTGTCATTGTGGCGGTCCCGGGACTGAACTTCCTGGGAGGCCGTATCTTGGGCCACTACCCCTTCGTCATTCCTAATCCGAGGGCTGGGGTTTCCGAAGGGGTGTGGCAGAGGGGGAAGTATGATGTTCTCCCCAACCTGGGGTTGAGCCGGAGCCAGGGTGCCGAAGGCACCCGGGTTCTGAGTGAGCATCTGGATGAAGGCAGAGAGTGCCGAATGAACGTCGATGGTGAGAACCGGAGGGCTGACTTGGTCATCGCTCCGGTTTTTCTTCTTGGCCTCGATGCCGAGGCGGGCATCGGGGGCATTTTGCTGGATCTGAAGGCGTAGGTCAACAGCCGCCTGTTCCAGCCCAGCGATGACACCGCCCTCGGGAGCCCTGTGAGAGGCTTCGGGGGCGTTGACGTCGCCGAGGGCCAGGTTCTTGTCTTCTACGTTTTTGGAGTTGGCACGTGTTGTTCTCACCATTTTGGTAGAGGGCTAGTGTTTGGCGAAGGGGGAGGGTTTCTTACTTGATTGTTCGACCTCTCAACGATAGCACCAAATGATGGATAGTGTACCCGGGGGGTAGCTTATCCGGGGGGTTATTGCGAGGAATAACAAGAGAGAAGCCAGAGCAAGTAAGTATAGAGAGAGAAAGTGTATTTAGAAAGTGTGCAGCGTTTATGACTTGGTTACAAATGGGGGAAAGGGGTGCTATTTATAGTAGCAATAAATGCCGGACAGGGACACGTGTCAAGCGCCCATTGGCCGAGAGGTCATCTCAACTGGTTGGCGCTGGCAGCCGCATGTGGCCGCATTTAATGCGGCTGTTGGATGGGACGTTTGTACAGGGTACGGTGATCTGTACGCATGTGGCGCGGATATTATGTCGGGAGAGGTGCCCTCGGCTGCAGAGGACTAGCCGAGGGCTCTGAGTACCGGGGACCCCCTGGGTGCCGAGGGCTCCAGGTGCCGAGGGCCACTGTTTTCTGCCGTTTTTCTCTCAGTTTCTTAGTTTGCTTGAAAACCCATTCTGTGAGAGATTTGAGCCTTCGGCCAGGGGGCCGAAGGCTCCCCAGTGTGCGCTGTGGGCTGCTAAGTGCTTGGGGCGCCGTAATTCGGGGCCTGCTGTGCTTCCTAGGCCAGTTAGGCCTTTATTGGTGTAGTAGGAGTCTGTGGGCCGGGGGTTCCCGGGCCATATACTCCATCAAGCTTTAATTATTGAGGCATAAACTTCATATGTATGTATGATGTTTCCAACTCCTCCCATCCCTCTTGCTTGAAATAGAAATAATATAATTATATTCCACAATCAATGGGGATCGTTGGAATTGGGAAACATTGTCAACATATGTAGTTTCAAAGTTTTGAGTAAGAATATTAACTTTTCATTTTTTCCTACGTTTAAGCATTTCACTTTGCCATGTTTTTTTAGACAAACAAGAGATATTTTCCTTGGTTATCAGAAATGTGATAAAACTAATCTTAAATCGGGAAACAAGCGACATTTTCTTAGTTTTCAAAAATTAGATTAAATTTGGGGAAATTTGAATTTGCGCCCTCATTTTACTATCCAAATTAGACTTTGCATCCCGTTTTTAAAAAAACATTGTGTTTGCACCCCAACCTCATATCATTGTATGAAAAGATAAAATTGCCCCTCAATTAACAATTCTATTGCCCTTCAACATATTCCTGATCGAGAGGCACTTTTGTCTTTTCATACGGGGTTAGGTGCAAGTACAAAGTGTTTTAAAAACGGAGTGCAAAGTCTAAATTGGACAATAAAATAAGGTGCAAGCTCAAATTTCTCATTAAATTAGTCTTAAATTTGGAAACTGCTAAATGTATATTACTAATGTACTCCTAATAATAACCCCTATATTTTTTTCTGGGTTTAAACATTTCAGTTGCCACGTTTTTTTGTTCCGACAAACAAGAGACAGTTTCCTTTTTTTTCCAATGTGGTTAAGTTAATCTTAAATCTGGTAACAAGAGGCAATTTTCTTAGTTTTCAAAAATATGATTAAATTATTCTTAAATATGGAAACTGCAATATGTATATTACTGAGTATATTACATTATTAATATACATTAGGAAGTTTCGAGATTTAAGACTAATTTAATGAGTAATTTTAGTTTGCACACCATTTTATTGTCCAAATTAAACTTTGTACCCTGTTTTTAAAAAACTTCGTATTTGCACCCCAGCCCCGTATGAAAAGACAAAAGTGCCCCTCGATCAAAAATATGTTGAAGGCCAAAAGAATTGTTAATAGAGTAGCATTTACTTCTTTTCATACGAGGTTCGGGTGCAAATACAAAGTTCTTTTAAAAATGAGGCGCAAAGCCTAATTTGGACAATAAAATGGGATGCAAACTCAAATTACCCCAAATTCAATCAAATTTAATTTTTGAAAACTAAGAAAATGTCTTTTGTTTTCAGATATAAGAATAGTTTAATCACATTTTTGAAAACTAAGGAAAATATATGTTGTTTGTCCAAAAAATCACGGCAAAGTGAAATGTTTAACTATAGGAAAATATGGAAAAAATATCATTAGGAGGACCCTTCCTAGTAACAACCCCTCTATTTTTTCCTAGTTTTAAACATTTCACTTTGCCATGTTTTTTTGTTTGGACAAACAAGACATATTTCCCTTTTTTTAAATGTGATTAAGTTAATCTTAAAGCTGAGAACAAGAGACATTTTTCATAGTATTCAAAAATATGATTAAATTATTCTTAATTCTGGAAACAGCTAAATGTATATTACTATAATGTAGTCCTCCTAATAATAATAACTGCATTTTTTTCATAGGTTTAAATATTTCACTTTGCCATGCTTTTTTTGTTTGGACAGACAAGAGATATTTTCCTTTTTTCTCAAAATGTGATTAAATCATTAAATTGATCTTAAATTTGGAAACAAGAGACATATTTCGCGTATCTCATCACATTTTTCAAAACTCATCCAAAAAGTCACATATTATAATTTTAACATGTATAAACACTCCACATAGTTCAAATAATATCAAATTTCGTATTATGGCACAAAATTCACATATAAATTTCTGAAAATAATTGACGAGGAAAAATAGTAGGTTTTGGTTGACATACACACTTATCTCGATTCACGATAAATCCTATTTGAAGCATTTTTTTATCTCCGAATGACCTTCTAGTATATTAAAATTCCAAATTAATAATTATACTAGTTCCTTTCTAATTCATATCTCACTTTATGGTCCAATTAATCCATTGTTTTATTATTATTATTAATTTTATTATTATTATTATGATCATTATTATCGCTATTAATATCAATACTATTGAGTTTTATATTTCATGGCTCAACTATTCAACACTTCCGACCCAAACTTAATGAAAACAAACAAGTGAGGATGATACGTAGTATACACGTACGGCCAGTCGTCTTCCTCGCGCAGCCCAGCAATTTTAGGGATGGAATCAGGGGCGAATCCAGGATTTCATGTTGGGGTGGGCTGAACCACTTAAATGATACTCCCTTCGTCCCTCTTATATTGTCCCGTTTTACCTTTTCGGGAAGTCCCACTAAAATTGTCTCATACCATATTTGGTAAAGTTTGTGTGGTTCTAAATCCTTCTTACTTTATTCTTGGTCCAAAAAAAAGGTGGAATCTCCCACTCCAGGAGCCCCCCATACCCCGACCCGACAGGATTTTTGGGAGGATGTTAATCACGGTGACTCAGTCGGCCCAATGATGGTAGGCCTTTTTCCCGTGCGCACCAGAGGCCCAACCTTATTTCAGGTTCTGTGACCTCCACACGGCCGCTGCGGGTTTCGAACCTTGGTCACTTGGTCCAAATTTCCCACCACTGAACCAACTGAGCTACCCGTGCGGGTAACTCTTCTTACTTTATTCTTACTTTATCAATTAATGTCAACCACACAACCCCACTTTTCTTAATAATCGTGTCACTTTCTTCCGACCCAAAATAAGAGGGACGGAGGTAGTAATACATTGAAAATTTTCAAAATAAGCAATAAATTTGTGTAGAAACTCATCAACAATAGAGAGTCTACGAGCCCGTTTGGAAATCACGTTTTTCGGCTTATTAGGCTTATCAGCCAAAATTTTCACTGAACAAGTAACTTTTAATTTCAAGATTAAATTGTGTAAAAATTAGAAAAAGTAAGGTTGAAATTGCAAATTACTTTTCTGGCAGTATAGGCTGAAATTACTGTAGATGAGCATTTTAGGTATTTTTTATATAATCTTTTATTTATTTTATTAATAAAATATATTTTAAATAATACCTCTGTCTCAATGGTTATTGCACACTTTGAATTAGGTGGAAAATAAGAACAGTAAAAATTGTAAGATTGAGATTTGTGCAGAGAAGAGGGAAATGAGCAGAACCACAAATTAGTTACTATAATGAGAAAGTAGCAAAAGTTTTTTAAAACAACCAAAAAGGAAAAGTTGGCAAAATCCAATGGGATGGATGAAATATAATTTTTACAAAAATTTGCAGAATCAATCAATCTATCCACTTCAGCCAAAACTTCATAAGTTTTTGAAGAATCAACTAATTCAACCGATTTTGATATTACCAAATGGGCTCTACATCTATACTAAGAATAAAGTCTCTCTTAAGCTTAATCCAACAGATATAATAAATATAGGTATAATTATGCTGTATGAATGCTCTATTTTTACGTGGAAACCTGAAAGAGAGAAAATCAAGAGACTTTTTATGCTAATATCCAAGCTCTCTCATTTTATTAATACTCCTCACCATTATCACATTGTACAAGCTCCCATTAATGGAGTATTCAAACTCTAGAGAGAAAGGGGGGAGAAGAGGATAAGAGAAGCAAAGAAGGATCCCCCAAAATAGGAGGGAAGCCTCCTGTTTATAGAAAATAGAGAAGGGGTACTAGGTTGCTCTAATGAGCCAAAATGGGCCTAAGGGGCCGAAACAAGCCTGATAGGCTGAAATGGGTCTCCACATTCGGGCTCCGTACTGGGGCATGTCTTGAGCTCTTGAACAATAATAGGCCGGGATAATATATCCCAACAATCTTTTTCAATATAAAGTGTCATGCAATCTGCAAGAAAGTCATCAGCCATTTTGTTGCGGAGTGTAGTAGCAACAACTAAGATCTCTTAATCATCCTCCCCTCACCTAAAACATTAACTATCAATTCATCTTCCATTCATCGCAACCTGAGAAACCATCATTTCATCGTCCATTTATCGCAACCTGAGAAACCATGCATTTCCAATGTCATTACATTACTTACTGTTTAGAAAGTGCAGAGGTGAATCATGAATGTAGCAGCATGCCATGATTATTAGTTATTTCTTTAGAATTATTTATGTTAGTTTTCCTTCTCATATAAGCTAAGACCTTCTCTTATTATTAGTATATATAGATTTTTATTAAAATAAATACACCTTGATCGATTTAAAGAATCAACACTGCCCAAGTTTTCAATAATGGTAGGGCTTCATTTTCTTTTTTGAGACTCACTAATCATATCCTAATCATCTTTGTCTAGGTTTCTTAACATTTTTAGCTATTAAAGTTTATATGTTTGTTGGCAGTTACAGCTAAAGTTGGTGTGTCTCTTTTTTTAGCTTTTGCATGCTTCTCATCCCGAAGTTAATTGTACACCTATGTATCACATGAAGTGGAGAAGCATCACCAATTAGCAACTTCCTGATTTCATTTGTAAGACCAACAATGAAACCAACAATCTGCATAGGAAATGATCAGGTGAGTTATGGCAATGATGTAGGGTAACATTGTTGAAGACTTGAAGTTGGACAATGCCATGGAAAAAGAAGTTTACATACATCTCCAGTGGTTGAAGGTGTTAATATGCTCTTCAGATTGATCTTCCTTGAAAGCATCTCATGATATATGCTTTTCATCCCGAAGTTAATTGTACACCTCTGTATCACATGAACTGGAGCAGCATCACCAATCAGAAACTTCCTGATTTGCTCTCCTCTACGTATCAAAGCATCACACTTCACACTCATAGTTTACTTAATTAGAAATAGGCATTATCATTTGATTCACTATTGATTCCCATTGTACTAAAAAGCAAGTATTTCTGTCAAATCCATAAAAAAAAGTATCCATACCGCCATCGAAAGTGAAGCACAGCACATTCCATAGGTATGACAATTGAGTAGATCTCCAAGTGGGCTGCCTTTCTCCTGACAAACTGCTGGAATTATAATAATAAGCATGTTGCCCTAAGTTTTCTGTTCATACATGCAAGGAAAAAAGCTTATAAATTACCATGTACATAAATCCTGAAATTTTGCATTATCATACCATATTGGGATTTAGAAGACTTTGTTTTGAACAAGGGATGCTCTAAAATTACTAAGTTCCATATATGTTACTCCCTCCGTCTCATATTTAACTCCGGTTTTGACCGGGCACGAGTTTTAAGATAGTGAGATTTGTGTGGTGGAGAGTTATGCAGAGGAGAGAGAAATGTGTAAGAATGGTTGTGAATCACATATTCTTTACCAAAAAGGGAAAAAGGATATAAATTTGGGACGGACCGAAAAGGAAAGAATGAAGATAATTTCGGGACGGAGGGAGTATTATCATAAGCTTTTCAATGTTTTAGGGGAGAAAAGTGAAATCTCTCTCTAAACGCCCCCAAATTAGGTGGTATCCTGCTAGAGAATGCAAGGCAGGAGTGTTTCTGTCTATGGTCAGTGTTGTAGACTAATTTCCCCCAAATTAGTCCGAACTTTCTATAATCGGTGTTGTAGACTTGTAGTGCGAAGGTATAAGTTTTTACCTCCATCGATATTAAGATTAACCAAATTCGTTTTAGAAAAGGGAGTGAGAGAGATAGAGAACTAGATGAGTATACAAATAAAAAACAATAAAAATGCATTGTTATGATACATTACATTTTTGTCCATAGTTGTCTTCATCAACAAATAACAATATTAAGGAGTGTAAGATTTTAAATATAATATATTTTTTCATAAATCAACATATCAGCCAATCCAGCCACTTCAACTAGAACTTACATATTTGTGCATAACTTCTACTCCCTCCATCCCATTAAAAGGTTTCCACTTTCCTTTTTTGGACGTCCCATATAAAGGTTCTCGCTTCCATTTTAGGAAATAATTAACAATCTTAAGTGATAAAATAATCATTAAATATTTAAAATAATAGACTTATAACATCACAATTATCAATACTAACCGCATTATAATATATAACTATTAAAATTATTTCTCAAAATATACTCTAAGTACTTAATTTAATTATTGTCTAAATAACCGTGCCGTTTTGCTGTGGGAACCTTCCAACGGGACAGAGGTAGTATTTTAATAGTTTGATAAATGCATTTATCTAGTTACTTTATACTACGTAATATCTATATTCATACATTAACTGTATTGGTCTCATTACGCTACCGCTTATCTCAACTACATATGAAACATTTGACTTAAGTATTATTTAAAAATGACCCACCATTTTAATATTGTATATAATTAAATTTTGATCTCCCTCACATGTTTTTGTTGCTCCACCACAACGCCACCGAATAAAAGTCAAGTAAACCTGGCTCAATTAGTTGGTCAATTGATTGTCGTCACCCACCCAGTTGGATAAAAAGAGTCATTTGAACGTAATATGAGGGTATATTTGAAATTATTTCACTTTGAACAATGAATATTGAGATTTTGTCAAGAAATTATACATCAATAAGACAATACGGGGTTCTTAGGCTTAGTGTTTTGTGAATTTATGGAAAAAAGTTGGGGTTTTGACATGAATATTACTAAAAAATAGGCAATCGACAAAAAAGATACATTTTGTTTTAATATCCAAATATGTGACAAATAGGCAATTTCTTTACTAAATTAACCTCCTAACTATTTAGCACCGCATAAGGATGGCAATATACTCTGTTTTTCCATTGCATTTCATATCAAAGGCGCACCCTCATCTTGCTAAACTTCTAACAAGCTTCTAAATTACTACGTACATCGGTACATAGGATGATAGGAGCAAAACACTTCGTAACAATGCATTTTGTAACAATGGATGCTTCTTTGATTTTAATATTCTCTCTTTATATTAAAAAAATTGAAAATGGCTTAATATGTGTGCGAAAATTGAAAATGAATTTTGAGAAATCATTTTAAAGCTTCTATTTTTTGGCAAAGTCTATCATCATCACTTAAATTTCCGACGTTCCATTCACTACTACATTTTCGAGTCTAATGTAACAATAAAATTGCAACACTTGTTTAAAGTGTTACAAAAAATTGGCATATTGTAATAATTTTAAACACGTCGTTACATTAGATCAACTATTGTTATATTAGTCATGTGCTAATGTAACATTACTGTAACTATAGAAACATCGTTACATTTAGTTTAATAAGTGTTACATTTAGGAAGATTGAGCGTAACATTTTGATATTTCGAAGGTATAAAAACAAGGGGCAAACTGAATTTCCCCAAAATCAAAGTTTCCGCCATTTTTTATTAGATTAATCCCCAAAATCAAAATCAATCAAAGTTTCAATCTAGTAACCCTAAGTAGCCTCTACCGGCCTTTAATTTCAGATCTGGCTCTACTCGACTAGTCGACTCTTCTTTCATTCATCTTTTTTGTCATTGCTTTATTTTCCTATTCATTCATCAAGATGAAGTCGAGCAAGCAAGTGAAACCTCAGGAAATAGTGCGCCGACAAGAATACACCTAGAGGTAGTATGGAGGGACGACCAACAAATTCTCCGGTTCCTCTCTCTGGACAACCCTAAGAAACCATTCTTCCGGCGCCCAAAAAACTTGTGTGATAGTGGCTAGGTATATATGAGTATGTTTTTGAACTCTCAGTAATTGTCTCAGCGACCTTGAGTCCTACAGCGGTTAGCTGGTACAACATTCCATGGCCACCCACACAGCCTCTTCTTTCCCTGTCTCCAACTATATCTAGGTAAAAATATTTTGTATGCTATATATTTTGACATTTAAAAATTCTTTGTGCTCACATTGAAATTTTGATATACCTCTTTATTTGGATTGGTTTAGTTTCCTTAATTTTGATATAAAGCATAAACATTTTTGTTTGTAAATCTTGTTTTGTGGTGTATACAATGTGTTTGTGAAAATGTCTTAAAGAGGATTTCTACTTCAAATCATTATTTGCTTCTATATTTTACATTCTCGATCATCTGTAGTTGAAAGTTTTGTTTAAACTCATACCCTATCTTAGTGAAGGTGTATGTAAACTGAGCCTAAATTCTAGTGAAACTGATTTAGGTCAAGGAAATGGAATTACAAATAGCTAGACTGCTGGACTTGGAACCCCAACATCTCTGAAGACCTTCTTTTCATCTCATTTGAACTTTTATCCATGTTCAACCTTGATTTCCAACTTTATAGTAAAAACTATATTAACAAGTATATTATTACATGCTTTACTCTTATTTTGAATTTTGCAGATATGGACAGGCAAATGCCTTGCTAATATTTACTTACTTAGTTCTTTATGTATGTAGTACTAATTCAATCATTTATTTATTTGTTTGATTATTTGATTCTTTATTTTTGACAGGTTTATGGTGCCTGGTTATAATAGGATGAAGCAGAGGAAGTTTTTCCAAGAGGTTTGGGGAACTTTTTTTATGGCTAATATATACCTTCATTGCATTATAATACCGAGCATGTTTTTATTTGATCTTAAAAGAGTAAACTCAAAATCTTGTCTCACTAAGTGTTGGAGTCTATCCCTGATATTACACATCCTGTTGATATATATGCATCAACAATTATTTAGAGGAAAGTTATTATAAGTCTATAAGACTATAACGTAACTTGAATTGACTTTTTAAGGTATTGTCTCAATTGATAACTAATTTATTTAGTTCTTCCTCCATAAATTGACTTTTTAAGGTATTTCTTCTTCCATTGGTTGAGATCCTTTGTTGAAGGAAATGTTGTTGCTCAAGTATTACTGGATCATTAAGATCTAAGTATTTCAATGTAAGATTTTGGGTACTATGTAACTTATTATGACACTAACAACTATATTTTTTATTTTACATATGAGGGACATAACACCAGATGAAAATGAAATACTGGAACCCTGTAATGTATGATGCTTCACCCAGAGTGTTTCTCCATATGATGAGAGGTTTAGTATCTTATGAACATATATTGCAAAAGACTCTATGGTAGAAAATTAATTTTCACTAACCTAGATCTGTATTGCATGTATCTAGTAGCACCAACTAATTTTAAGAGTTTCAGGTATTGCAATGAGGTGATACCCGTTGCTCATGATAAGTACTACACAACTGACATTGCATTTTTTATTTGAGCTACTTTTAGTTTTCATTTGAGAGGTAAGTTAATCTTGCCTTTTTGGTTGATGAATCCTACGTTCATTGTCATTGTAGTCTATTTGATTAATTGGTTTAGACTCTTAAATTATATAGATAATAAACGTGTGTTGAAATTTCCAATTAATTTGATACTACATATATGTAATGACTAAACTAGATCAAATATGTTGTCATGGAAAAAACTGATGTATGAGAAAACACATGACATGTTCCCTCCAAATATAGACTTTAATATTTGTTTAATAAGTTTAAAGATTACTTCACTGTCATTAGAGTACATTTATTCATAATTATTAGTTTCAGATTTATTTATTTTTAATGTCATTGTGTAAATTTTGAAACATTCTAATTGATAAAAATCATCGATTGGGCTGTATCTAAATGATCAAATCCCGTGTTAAGCATTTTTGAAAGCTTTGAAAGGTATAAAACAATATTCCAATGTGCCCTATATGTTTCAAGCATGTAATGAGTATATGAAACATTGGTTTGTAGAAATTGACAAATGTAAGCATTGGCTCATTGGTATAACGACAAAGTTGAGAAACATTAGAAGTTCCATGGAAATAACCTCTACCCTGAACTCTCCTACCACCATACTTTTGTGGAAAAAAAATTCTCAAGTGATATCTTCCAAAGTATTAGTCTCTGATCTTATTTATGAGACAAACTTTTTAACTGTTTGAGAAAATATATCTTTGTTTACATGGAACCAATTGAAATACTTAATTAGACTTTGATCTTTTTTATCAGAAAAACTTTTTAATTGTTGAGATGATGTGTTTATGGTAGAAGCTACAGGAGAAGAAGCGTGTGTTATGTTGCGGCGACTAACCTCCATCTAGACCTGCACAATACCGGGCCGGCCCGCCCGGCCCGCCCATATAAATGGGCGGGTTTGGACACATGCTTTAGCCCACCGGGCCGGGCCCAGGCCGGCCCGTTTAAAATATGGGCGGGCTTGGGTTGTAATATAGGCCCGGTCGGGCCTAAAAGCCCGGCCCGTAAACATATTATATATATTATATTATATATATATATTATTCTATATATAATTATACAGTATATGACTATACGTATAAAACTTAAAATACTTGGAAGTATTAAGGTTTGAACTGTAATGATATATATTTGTTAAGTCTTTTTGGAGATACTCTTGACTATTTCCGCTGCACATTGTGAATCTGTGATTGTGCTTTTAATTATGGAATATGGATGCTTATTTGGAATTTGGATGCTTTTTGTTTTCCAGAATCGTTTTGTGTATTGCATTTAAACGTATTCTTGTGTTCAAAATGTGTTGTGAGTACATTAATTATTTAATTGCATTTAAAATGTTGTGATGTTATTTTATAAATGTTTTCATTTTTTTAAAAGAGTTGACAAAAGGATATTTTCCGGGCCCAAAAGCCTGGTGGGCAGCCCGGCCCGCTCTCATGGGCGGGCTTGGACATATGAGGAGGCCCGTTTTACCGGGCCGGGCCGAGCCCGCCCACTACAAGTGGGCAGATTTTTTAGAATAAGCCCGGCCCGAGCCCGTGTTTGTGCAGGTCTACCTCCATCACATTCCTAAGGTTTTTACGGATTGTAAAAGAAAACAACAACATTCACCCTGAAATTTTGAGGGTAACAGGCTTAACAAGTATTTGAATGCTTCTTGAATTATACAGTTTAGTTATATCATACATTTATTAAGCTTAGCAGGGGGTCAAGTAGTTTACATGCATCTTTAAAGTGGATGAGAACTGCATCAACATGTGTGAATAGGAAATTAAATGGACATTTAAGGGTGAAAGGCACTGCAAGTAGTAGGGAGAAAAACTGTTTGTAAAATCAAGGTAAGAATACCAATCCTCTTTAAGGCCTAGTTACTCAGATTTCAGTTTAGGAATCTGGCAGATGTTAAAAGACACTATATACAAAGACATGTGGAAGTTATCAAACTGTATGAGCATTCAAAAGGTATTTTATCACTATAAAGACACCATTTTCGTTTCAACTTCTTTCTTTTGTCCTATTTTCTCCTACATTTGAGATTATCCCCATATCCTCTGCTTAAATTTTTATTTGTTCTTAGGAACTTTGATTGACAAAAAGTATGCTTGTTAGTTCGTTGTTATATGTGTGTTAATTACTTATCATACATTTAGTATTATACTCTGTAGCTTAGATGTGAATATGAGTTCTCATACTCAGTTGCTCAAATATAAATAATTGCAGTATAATATTGATTTCTTTTTCAAAAAAATATTCACGAGTCTTATTCTAAGAAACAAATGAACTGATTATATATAAATATATAACATGGGTGCTTAATTATATGAAATGTTTGTTTACAGGTGAGGGATTCATCTCATGAAGATGAAGATGGAATGAAATCAAATGATGAATGATGCATACCCATGATTTGTCACTTGAGCTTCTCCTAGTAGTTGTGATAAACAATCTTTTACTTTGTGAATATGATATGTTCAACATTTTTCTACTTATCAAACTCATGTCTCTGTCAAAGATCTTTTAACATAGCTACTTTGCATAATTGCATGCTTTTGAATGCTTTTGTACAACTTAAATTGCTTTGTTTGTAATGTAATGGATTTGATGTTGGGGGTAACATTTGTTTCACTTTTGTATGTAATTATAATTAAATGGCCAACTAGTTACATTCATTGCTATAGACAGTGGCGGAACCAGAAAAAAAATTGAGGGGGGGCGAAAAAAAAATCAAATCATCGAGTTGGAAAGATATATAATCTCTACTATATTCTTTTTTATGTATTTATATAGATTAATTTGATCTCAAATTGAATGCAGAAGAAATATTTTCATTTTCATGAAGTGACTCTTTATTTAGACCTATATACACAAGCGCACACATACACATACATATATATACAATCACATATATTTCCATCTATATTTGTTTTCTAGTGCCCAAACAAAATAATAGACTTTCTCTTAACACGCGAGTTTATTTCGATTTAAAATGCTTATCATTTTATTTTAAAGTTTTGTTTAAATTTCGATTTAATACGCTCGTTTTAAATATCAAGGTTTAAATAGAAATATAGCTAAACAAATAGAGGAAGATAAATTAAAACTCCCATACGGAGTATATGTAAGTTACTAACTTATCAAGAAAATAATAATTTTGTTTTACTCTTTTCAATTTAACGTTGTTTCTAGGTTATTTGTTTTTTAAAAGGATATTAATTGTTTTATTTATGCAAATTTATTAAATAAATTTAATTATACACATATAATTAAAGTCGCATATTTCAAATATTAACAAGAAGTTTTGGCATATTTGTATTAAAGCAAAGAATAAATAGTTATGTTAAGTTAAAACTTTATAGTCATTGCACTAAACAGAAAATGTAAATAACATGTCAATATTCGAAAAAGTAAAAAAAGTTAAATATTATAAATTGGAAAAATAAAAATGTATAATAAAAGTAAAAGAAATGTAGTGCGATAGGAAAAAATTAAAGGGGAAAATAATTAAAATACCCCAAACTTTGAAGGGGTGTGAGATAAACACCCCAAACTTGCATATGTAATTTAAATACCCCAAACTTTATATAAAAGTTATTTTAGCCCCATCTTCATGTATTATTTCTTTCAAAAATATTAATTTTTGGTGTTTATTTCATAATTTGATAATTTTTAGTATTCATAAAGATACAATTAACATTCTAAACTTCCATAGTAAAATAAATAGTATTACCCACCACTATATATAATTCTAATGTTTTCAATTTTCTATTTTAAATTATGCATTTAACACCATATATTTACATTTTTGAAAGAAATCATACATAACCATGGTGTTAAAATAACTTTTTGTATAAAGTTTGGGGTATTTAAATTACATATGAAAGTTCGGGGTGTTTATCTCACATCCCATCAAACTTTGGGGTATTTTAATTATTTTTTCCAAAATTAAAACTAAAACAGTGGGGGACTCAAACCCGGGTTTGTAAGAAAGCTAAAGCAAAATTCTACCATCTCTGCTACCTAAACTATTGTTTACAAAACAGGTCGGGGTATATTTATTACATTACTTTGAGACGGGGCTGTACATACATATATACATATATATACACCACCATCTCCGGCGAACGGGGGGCGGCAGCACTGGCTCGCCCCCCCCCCCCCCCCCCCCCCCCAGTTCCGCCACTGGCTATAGATGTGTAAAAACATCCTGACTGCATGTGTGCAAATATAAAACCGTTACATTACATAACTAATCATAGCCAACGTATTTTAAAAACCGTTACCCCTCTGCATGTTACATACTGTTACATTTGTACTCGATCTGTTGTAACAAGTATGGCATCTCGTGAGGACTATTACAGTTGGTCATAAATTTCGTTACAAGCTGTTACATTAGAGCAAATGCAACGCGAGCGAATGTAACGAAGAGAAACTATTACAATAAGTTGAACGTAACAGTTTTTTGGACCTAGTGATTAACTACTAGTGACTCTAGCAAATAGTGATCATTGCTCCAATGACAATCGCCGCCATTAATATTATTTCAGTGATCATCATCTCAGTTACTATCGCTCTAGTGACACCACCTCAGTTACTACTAGTACGATGACAGTTACTACAACCCAGTGACCAACATCATAATGATCACCGTCTACTGACCAAAACCATAGTGACCACCGCCTAGTGACCAATGTCATAGTGACCAACACCCAGTGACACGTCGCCTCAGTGACTACACCCATCACATCGGTGACTAATTAATAGTGATCGCCATTCGAGTTACTACCACTCAAGTGACTACCGTCCCACTTACTACCGCTCTATTGACAATTACTACTACCCAGTGACCAATGTCATAGTGACCCTCGCCAAGTGACCAATGCCGTAGTGACCACCGTTTAGTTACTAACGCCACAATGATCACTGCCATATAGTGACCGCCCGGTGACCCATCATAACGATCACCGCCCTAGAGACCTGTTGCCAGTGACCTGTCTCTTCCAATGATTCGTAGCCCTACCGACAATTATACTGCCGTTTTAGTGATCTATTTTTCAATTTAAGCTAGAATTTGCAAATGTGTTGTATACGAATTAGCAAAGAAAAAAATGTTGTACTTCTGATTCTCCAGTTTCACAACCAAAAAAACACGATGCATAAACAGCAGAAGAATCAGTGGAGTAAATCTAATCTAAGAATAATAATTTTTCCATGTTTTCCTACGTTTAAGCATTTCACTTTGCCATGTTTTTTGGACAAACAAGAGACATTTTTCTTTTTTTTCAATGTGGTTAAGTTTGAAAACAAAGCAAATGTCTCTTGTTTCAAGATTTAAGAATAGTTTAATCACATTTTTGAAAATTAAGGAAAATGTCTCTTGTTTGTCCAAAAAAACACGGCAAAGTGAAATGTTTAAACATAGGGAAAAATGGAAAATTATCATTAGGAGGACCCCTCACTACAAAAAAATTCGCTTGTAGTCACGGATTTAGTCACGGACCGTAGTGTAAAATATCTGTGACTAACTATGTTAGTCACGGATTGTGTCCGTGACTAAAGCCGTGACTAATCTTGTGTGATTATATGTAGTCACTAAACATTATCTGTGACTAAATATAGTCACGGTTTAGTCACGGACCGGGTCCGTGACTAATTCTTGACCGGAATAGCTGCTCCGGCACGTTAGTCACAGATCAGATCCGTGACTATGTTTTTTTTAAATTTTTTTGTCGTCCGTGACTAAGTTTTTTTTCTTAAATTCGGCCATATTAGTCACGGACCGATCCATGACTAAATTTATTTATTTTTTAAATTCGGCCATATTAATCACGGACCAAATCCGTGACTATGTTTTTTTTAAAAAAAATAATTTTAAATTTATGAAAGAATTCCGGACAAAATATTAGTCACGGAAGAGATCCGTGACTAAAGTTTTTTTTTTAAATCCATTTTTAAAATAAAATTAAAAAATTATTTTAATTTTCTTAAAAAACATAGTTTCAAAAATTTATCAAGAAAAAGATTATATTTTAAAAAGTAAATCAATTATAACATTAAATAAAAAACAAAATTCATACACATACAACAAAGTTAATAGAAGTTATTATAGACTGCAATTATAAAAGTAATATGAAATGTTAAACTTAAAAATGTATTATTACATGTCCGGCCGTCGGACTCCATTGTGATAAAAACTAGGATCGTCATTATCATATGTATCATTATCATCATAAACAAGATAATCATCATCTTCGGGCTCCTCGGGATCTTCAGCTCGGGTTCCTCTTCGTCTCCCACTTCACTCCTCACTATCTAGATGCTATATATACTTTATGTGAGCTTTGAGCCTTATGCCTTAGGAGGAGTGGGAGGATCATGGAGCAATATATATAATCACCTACCATCAAGGTGACTCTTGTAACGGAAACCGTTACAAATATCCACCATCATTGCACCACACTTATGAGACATTATTATTGATTAATTCAAAATAATGTTACATTCTCCCACTTGGTTCAATGGCTAACCTTAAGAAACAAAAGACATGAACCACAATGCTACGTCCTCTTAGCTCGAGTAGTACCACTAATGATCACAATGCATCTTGCCCCTTAAGTTATGGAAATAAAACTTAATGAATAAACCTTATGTTTATTATTGGTCCAAAAATAAAAAGTACATTTTCTCAACATAATGAAATTTGTGCATCTTAATGAGAAAAAAGTCTTAATGCATAAGAATTTCATAAATAACTGAATGTATTAATACAAATTGGAACAAAGTCCCATATTCGGCACATGATCCTTGAATTTGAATGGTGGCATGCCTTTAGTCAAAGGATCAGCAATCATCAACTCTGTGCTAATTTGCTCAATGACCACTATTTTATTTTTTAACGTGCTCCCTTATAGACAAATATTTGGTGTTGATATGCTTAATTCGAATCCCACTTTTGTCATTCTTTGATAGGAAGACCGCAGCAGAGTTGTCACAATAAACCTTTAATGGCCTAGATACTGAGTCCATAACTCTAAGCCCAGAAATGAAATTCTTAAGCCATACACCTTACGATGTAGCCTCAAAACAAGAAATGAGCTCGGCCTCCATAGTAGAAGTAGCGACCGAAGTTCGTTTGGCGCTCTTCCATGAAACAGCTCCACCGACAATGATAAAAATATATCCCGAAGTTGATTTTCTTGAATCAACACAACCGGTGTAGTCCGAGTTAGAATAACCCACAACTTCCAAGTTGTCCGTTCTTCTATACACAAGCTTGTAATCAATTATTCCCTTAAGATATCTCATGACCTTTTTAGCAGCTCTCCAGTGGTCCAAACCCGGATTACTCTGGTAGCGGCCCAACATCCCGACAGCAAAGGAAATATTCGGCCTGGTGCAAACCTGGATATATCCCAAGCAACCAAATGCTGATGCATATGGAATATTATGCATGGATTTTCGTTGAAAATCATTCTTTGGACATTGGTCCAAACTGAATTTATCTCCTCTCACTATGGGAGCAACACTCGGTGAACAATCCTTCATCTGAAACCTCTCTAAAACTCTGTTGATATAGGTTTATTGTGATAGACCCAGAATACCAAGAGATCTATCCCTATGGATCATTATGCCAATGACAAAAGATGCCTCACCCATATCCTTCATATCAAAGTTTTTAAAGAGAAATTGTTTCACTTCATGTACCATCCCTTTATCATTTGTTGCAAGCAAAATATCATCCACATATAAAACAAGAAAACAAATTTTGCTCCCACTAACCTTATGGTATATACAATGATCCATGGGACTTTCAACAAAATCAAAGGAAGAAATTATCCCATCGAACTTGAGATACAATTATCGGGGGGCTTGTTTTAAACCGTAAATGGATTTATTAAGCTTGCAAACTAAATGCTCACCATGACTAGAAGAAAAACCTTCAGATTGTTTCATCTAAACCTCTTCTTCTAGATCACCATTAAGAAAGGCCGTTTTCACATTCATTTGTTGCAATTCAAGATTGAAATGTGCAACTAAGGCTAAAATCACACGAATGGAATCTTTCTTAGAAACAGGAGAGAATGTCTCCTTGTAGTCAATTCCTTCGATTTGAGTAAAACCTTTAGCAACAAGTCTTGCTTTATATCTATCAATGTTGCCTATTGAATCCCTTTTGGTCTTATAGACCCTTTTGCAGCCAACAACCTTGGCCCCATTAGGCAACTCTACTAGATCCCAGACTTTGTTACTCTTCATGGAGTCCATTTCTTCCTTCATGGCTTTGTGCCATAAATTAGACTCCTAGCTACTCATGGCTTGTGAAAACGTTTCAGGATCATCTTCGGCTCCAATGTCAGTTTCTTGCAAATACACTTCCTAATCACTAGGAATTGTTGACCTTCTAACTCGAGTAGACCTTCTTAATGTTGAACCATCATCTCCTTGAGGATCTTCAAGTTCAACTACCTCATCAGGAATTTGATTTTAATGAATAGGTTGATCCACTAGAATATTTTCAGCATATTGTGGAATTTCTGTAGTAGGATGATGAGTACCAATTTGACCTTGAGGGGTGCTGTGTACAATAATCAACCTCTGTGATGACGTGGAAGGTTGGGATTCCGTATGATCATGAACAGGAATCAGGTCCCTGAACCGATCTCTCCCACTAACTATGTCATTCTCAAGAAATTTTGCATTTCTGGATACCACAATCCTAGTCGTATGAGATGGACAATAAAACCTATAACCCTTAGAGGACTGCGCATATCCAATAAAGAAACCACTAATTGTCCTTGGGTCCAATTTCTTCTCATGTGGGTTATAAATTCTCACTTCAGACGGGCATCCCCAAATACGCATATGTTTTAAACTCGGTTTCCAACGTTTGAATAACTCAAAAGGTGTCTTAGGGACAGCCTTGGTTGGAACTCGGTTCAATATATATGTTTCCGTCTTTAGTGCTTCAGCCCACAAAAACTTAGGAAAATTGGAGTTGCTAAGCATACTCCGCACCATGTCAATAAGTGTTCGGTTTCTCCTTTCTGCAACACCATTTTGGTCTGGAGACCTAGGCATAGTGTATTGGGCAACAATCCCATGTTCTTGAAGAAACTTAGCAAACACACTAGGTGCTTGTCCAGTTTCAGTGTATCTACCATAATATTCACCACCTCTATCGGATCTAACTATTTGTATTTGTTTCCCACATTGGTTCTCAACTTCAGCCTTAAAAGACTTGAAGGCATCCAATGCTTCATACTTATTTTGAAGCAAATACACATAGGTATACCGAGAATAATCGTCAATAAAGGTGATAAAATATTTCTGACCCAGCAAGTCCATTTCTGGACAACATATGTCAGTATGTATAATTTCCAATATACTTGAACTCCTATTAGCACCCTTTTTAAACTTGTTTGTCTGCTTACCCTTAATGCAGTCTACACAAGTTTCAAAATCAGAAAAATCAAGAGTACTGAGTACCCCATCATTAACTAATTGCGTAATTCTTTCAATGGAGATGTGACCTAATCTCCGGTGCCACAACATAGAGGAGTTCTCATCAAGACTAGATCTTTTGGAGCCAGTATGCACATGAAATGAATTAAGTGTGGCATCATTTTGCAAATCAATACGGTAAAGACCATGAGACAAAGTACCTTTTCCAACAAAAGTAGATTTATTGAATAATTCAATAACTTTATTCTAGAAATTGAAGGAAAACCCGAATGGTACTAGTCTTGAAATTGAAATCAAGTTTCATGAGAAACTTGGTACATAAAAAGTCTTTTCCAAAGTTAAAACAAAGCCACTACTTAAAATTAAAGTGCATGTTCCAATGGATTCCAAATGTGAGCCCATCTTGTTTCCAGATAAGATGCTTTCCTCACTTCCCACTTGCTTCCTTAGATTCTGCATAACCTGTAAAGAGTTTGCAACGTGGATTGTAGAACCAGAATCAATCCACCTCGAATTAGTGTTGACATCACACATATTGGATTCATGACAAACAAAGGAAGATAAGTTACCTTTATTCTCCAACCACTTCTTGAAATTGGCACAATCTTTCTTCATGTGTCCTTTCTTTTTACAGAAATAACACTTATGTACCTTCTTAATGTCAGCTTTGGGTGGTATTTTACCTTTACCCTTAGCTTTAGAGGTAGTTGTACGAGACTTATCAAATTTGTTCTTGATGTGCTTTCGCACACCCTTAACGGTTGTGAGACGAAGTGAGGAGAATTTCATGATTAAGGTACTTGCTAAAGCCTTTTCTGAAGTGACAAAATTATCATCAATAGCCTTAAGCAAGTTATTGACATTCTTATGCTGATCAACCGAGCCACGAATTCCAGCTGAAATTTTAGTTTTGATAAACATTACACTGAGCCGATTGGATCTCTCCCATCGCTCATATAGCGCAATTTCAGCCGGAGTACTTTTTGCATTAATGGCGGGTGGTTCATCCTTCCTAATAGCATAATCAATGTCCATGCAACCTAAGTGTAGGAGAACTCTTTCTCTCCAAACCTTATAGTTGTCACCAGTTAGTTCAGGAATTTTAAGGCCTAATGAAATTTCGGAATGAGCCCCTCTACGAGGCTTGGGAAAGATTCAAAGATCTTCAGCGACAGTGTCCGCATCATAACATCCAAAACTGGCACTTGATGACGGCTTTCTATGAAGGCCTACATGAAAATTCTCGGATACTCGTGGACGCGTCAGCAAATGGATCATTCATGTGCCTGGAACTTGAAGAGGCAGAAGAATTGATGGAGCGTATTTCATCAAATGGATCAACATGGTATTCTGAGCGATCATCTACTCCACCAAAAATCGGAGGCATGTATGAAGTTGATCAAATGTCGGCCATAACCACAAAGGTCGATAGCCTGATGAATCTTATCCAAAAGATGGCACAAGTCTCTCTTGTGCAAAACTCTACATCAACTCCAGCTCCCATTCCCGTTCTTATGTGTGAATCTTGCGGTGGACAACACAATCAGTCTACTTGTCCATGGGAAGCAATGGAACAAGTTGACTATGTCAACTACAACAGGCAGCCCCAACAAAATCAATTTGGTAATTTCAATCCTCAAGGAAGAAACCATCCCGGTTTTTCCTGGAGCAATCAAAATGGAGCTGCTAATCCACAACCATCTTACCGAAGTGCACCACCCGGTTTCCAAAACCAACAACAGCAATTCAGAGGTGGCCAAGGTATTGTGAACCAGCAACACTATAAACCCACTCAAAATCTTCCATACCCTTCAAATCAACAGCAAAAACCACTTCTCCACACTCCTGAAACAACCCAAACTCCTGTCCTAGAAAACATTGTTGACCAACTTCTCAAGTCCCAATTATCTCAAGCTGAAACCCTGAAACAAATCACCGAAGAACTTGGTCAACTTCGAGCTCACAACAAGATGCTTGAGAATCAAATTGCTAATCAAGCATCCCCATCATCAACTAAGGGGACAGGTAAGCTTCCTGCTTGTCCTGAAAACCCTAGGGAGCAAATCAATGTCGTCACTACTCGGAGTGGGAAACAACATCAATCCTTTCCCCTTTCTAGTGATGAAAAAGAACATGAAGTGTTGGAGGAAAGGGCCGAGCAAAAACAGAAAGGTGGAAACAACAACAATGAACTTGATGTCGGTACCATGCCGAAATCACCTAATGATCGTGAAGGGTCGAAGAAAGAAAGAGGTAGTTCGGTAAGGAAATATATTCCCCCAATTCCTTATCCGAACAGATTGAAGAAAGCTAATATGGAGGAGCGGAGAACTAAATTTTTGAATGTTATCAAACAGTTGGATATCTCAATTCCTTTGCTTGATGCCATTACAGAAATTCCTTCATATGCTAAATTTCTCAAAGATATTCTCACAAAGAAGAAGGAGAATCCAACCACTGTTGCAATGAGCCAAGAATGTAGTGCCATAATCCAAAATAAGATCACACCCAAGTTACATGATCCTGGAAGCTTCTCAATTCCATGTATCATTGGTGGATCTAAAGTTAACAAAGCTCTTTGTGATCTTGGTGCAAGTGTTAGCTTAATTCCTTACTCACTATGTCAAAAGCTACACTTGGGGGATCCCAAACCAACAACAATGGCATTACAATTGGCTGATCGATCTGTCAAATATCCTATTGGCATTCTTGAAAATGTTCCTATCAAAATTGACAAATATTAAATCCTAGGAGACTTTGTTGTCTTGGATATGGAAGAAGATGCCTGAGTTCCTGTTATTCTCGGGAGACCCTTTCTAGCTACGGCAGGAGCAATTATAAACGTCAAAAAAGGCACCCTTATCCTTGAGATTGGGGATGATAAGATCGAATTCAATATAAAAGAGCTGAGTAAGGATACACCTTGTGTCCTTGATGGTTACTATGCTGATGTTATAGACTCTTGTACTACTAATACATTTGATGAGTCATATCAGCTTTCTAAAGATCCCGTGGAGTACACCATACGAGAATCTATTGCAGATGAGCAAGCCAATGAAATGGTGAATTTATGTATCGAAATTTTGCAAAGCATTTGTTTACCGATGCCTAAAGCACTTAAACTTGAAGTGCTTAATCTTGAAGATCAATCCTTGAATATCAAAGGAAAAGCACCCAAAGTGAGAGACAAGAGGCAACTTCTGTGTATTGCCTCACTGATCCAGAAAATGAATGAAAGGCATGGGTCAAGCTAATGACCTTAAACAAGCGCTTCTTGGGAGGCAACCCAAGTTTGTAAATTTCAAAAAAAAAAACAAAAAAAAAAAGAAAAAAAAAGAAAAAAAAATGTCTAGGTTTTTGTTTTTGGACTCTAAAGGGGCCACATCCGCTCGAAAAGACATCTCAACATCATCCGTCCGCAATTCAGGGAAGTTTTCTTTACACTCCTTTAATTTATTTTCCACTGAGGACAGTGCAAATTTTAAGTGTGGGGGAGTGGGTAGTTCGACCCTAATTTCTTGTGTGAATATTTTTTCTTTTTCCTTGCTTGTTTGTGTGATTTTATTTTCTTTTATTTTTATTTTGTGTGTTTGTTTGGAAAAGTAAAGACCAGTCTTGTCCAAAATACAACAATAGACAAACAACACATTAGTTTACACTTTTTGTTACTAGTTACTTCCATAACTTTTTAAAATTATTCATTCACCTCTTTTGACGAAATGTGGTTTGAGTTTGAGAAATGTCACTATAATTTTTTGAGAGTAACTTAGTATTAGCTTTGAACTTGATTCTTTTTAACACTTTAACATTAAACACCTTAGATTTTATTTTTCCAATTTATTGGTTAATAGTTGAATTAGTGAAAGTTTATGCAGATTAAGATGTTCATACATTTATTCTCCTTGAAATTTTATTTGAACTTGACACATTTAGAAATGATTTAGGCCATCTTTGTTTACCCATGAAGCCAAACACTATCCCTTTGTAAATAAATAACACTTTCCATAGTAATCCCGTTCGAGCCTTTTCAGTGTACAAGTGTAAAATATCTTACTTCACTTGTTACTAATTCTTTTTTTTTTTATTTGTAACCTTGTAAATACATAACCTTCTGAAGCCCTATCCAAAGTTAATCTTTTCTAATCCTAGAGTAGATTGTCTTGTTACTTGAGAGTAAATAAATGGAGCTACTATTAAGTGTCATATGAGTGAAGTACATATTTGTTTGTAAATTTTGGGGTTAGTTTTTCATTGTAATGTTCAGTGTGTGCCCTCTTTGAAAAAAAAATCAAAAAAAAAGAAAAAAAAGGGGAAATTGAAAAAAAAAAAGAAACAGAAAAAAAAGAGGCACATTGAATTCTTGTTGTAATTTCTTTTGTAAAACCCCATTTTTTACTTTTCATGTTTATATTTCTCATTGTTTTGTATGCTCCAAGTTTTTGTAAATTCTTGTGATGATCCGCTCAGTATTAATACAATCTAACTCTCTCTGTATATTCTTACACCAAACTTTCCTTCCAACTAGTCACACTCATTAATCTCGCCACTCACCGAAAAAAGTCCTAATTGATCTATTTGTGTCATTTTTTTGAATTTAGCGGATTGGAGAAACTTGTTCTGCATAACCCGAACTAATTTAGATCTATAGGTGTTTGTGTTAAAAGTTTGATTTGAAAATCTTAGTGATAGGCACAAATACTCAGTTTACTCTCATTGCGTTATTTTGTGACATTTCAGGGTATTGGACCGTTTAGTGGACATTAGAGATGTATGAGTGTTTTGTTTAGTTATGTTTGTAAATTTTACCAAATTGTGTATATTTTTGTGTTTGTTGTTTGTTTTACTTGAGGACAAGCAAAAGCCTAAGTTGGTGTGTAGCATATAATGGGCACACAACTATTTTTTTTTTACCCAAGGAAGTAGGGTGTCGAACCACAGAGAAGCAGGAAATAAAATAATTAAGCACAAACTAAGGATTAAAGTTGGGAGTGCGTTTCTTTTGATTTTTGTTTGCTTGGAAAAGTAATTAAATAAAAGTGATTGAGAGGAGATTTTTATCAACACAAAGTTCAACCAATAGCAAGTAGGGGTAGAAATTGTCAACTAATTGTTCAATGCTCATTTGTAAGACATAATTGCTAATTTTATTCTTAGATAGATTGTGAGAAGTTGTAGATAAATATTTTAGGACCCAACACAAGTCACCTAAAATAAGTAACTAGTCAACATTTCCCAGTGATGGCCAAAACGAGACAAGTTGTTTAAGTGCAACGACAACCTTAATTATTAACTATATTATTTACCCAACCCCGTGGTGTAAATAATATAATTAAATAATTAAATTCTCCCATAAAACTTCAATCCGGGACAAGGTAAAAGAAGTTTAACGGTGTGTTCAGAAAGTTTTCATTTGTGTATTTAACAAACAATATGTTTATGATTGAGTACTCATAATATATATCATAAACACAACATAATTAATTTTCTGGACACAACAATCTAAATAGAACAAACTTAACAATTAAAATCAATACAAATTAAAACATTATAAGAACAATTAATTAACCAATTTCTAGCCCCAAATTTATTTAGCTATACATATTGGGAAACATAGAAATAGATGAATCCATGATTAAAGTACAAGATTTAATGAGATAAGGAAGATCAAACTTGTGATAGATGACAATCCTTGGAGCTTTGATGCTAATCTTGACTTAATCTTGGATGAGAAAGTGATTAGTTATGGTTGAAGATGAGTTGATGATTTGGGGTTGAGAAATGAAGAGAGAAGGAGGAGGAAATGTTTCTGGGATGTTTAGAGAGAAGTTGGTCCGAGCTTATGTGTGGAGGAAGATGGATTAAGATAATATAATGATAAGATGATTAATCATTAATTGCTGAAATTTACGGAACGTGACGAGTTTATGTACAGAAACACGCAATAAGTACAAAATACAAAAGTGTGTCATATAACCATAATACAAAATACACGCATAATACCGCACTAATACAAATTAACGACAAATAATAAAAATATGTACATAAGTACAACTTTAATAACTAAAATTAACAACAAACTAAGCCTAAAAAGTGTGTAAAATATAACCATATCACTAATTTATTCCTTATTTGCTTTGAAGGAAATTCCACTTTTGTTATTCTCCAACTTGAACTTTTGTTTTCTTCTTTAATTTATGCACATATGATCCAAATATCATCAAAGGTACCTGAAAATACAAAATACACGCATAATACCGCACTAATACAAATTAACGACAAATAATAAAAATATGTACATAAGTACAACTTTAATAACTAAAATTAACAACAAGCTAAGCCTAAAAAGTGTGTAAAATATAACCATATCACTAATTTAACAAAATTTCCTGTGGGATAAATTATGTCATATCACGTATAATTAATTACAAATTTTATGCCTAACTTTAATGTGATTTCCGCCAATGGCTTCTTAATATATAATTTTAATTAATTAAGGATGCTGTGGCTACTCCAAAATTCATAAAATTATATTATCACAAAGGCAATCCTTTAAAGTTTTAAAAACAACAATCGTGATGGACAATCCCCTAATATGCTCCCAGGATAGTCAGTCGGGGCTAGGATTTATTAAAGAGTAATTCTTTAGATAAATTAAGAGTTCGAGAAAAAAACTAGTATAAAGAATTGAAGCGTAACTAGATTTTACTTCCCAAGATTTTTCCCCGGTCTAAATTTATCACGTTAATTGTTGTTTCGGTACTACCACAAATATTTTATTTATGAGAAAAACTTTAAAGGTAATGGAATGAGAATTTTATTTACTTAATGTGCTTAAATCGCAGGCACCATCTCAATTATAATTATGCATAAGTTCAACTTTAATGAGAATAATATGTGCATTAATTCCCGACGTTATGCATTCAACGCATTAATAATACGTTACGTATTAAAGACATTAATATTACGCATTAAAAGCATTAATAATACGTTACGTATTAAGGACATTAATATTACGCATTAAAGGCATTAATTTCTAACGTTATGCATTACAGGTCATATCAATATAGTGCGCGAATTCAATGCACAATTTAAATGCAATGCATAAAGATTAAAATCAATGCATCACGTAACAATTAAAATGAATGTGCTGGAAAAAGAATTAAACTATTCCACAACACACAAAACCTTATCGATCCAAATTAAAATAGCACAATTTAATTTATTCAAAGTGGATCCCAAATATAGTAATAAGTCCAAAACATAATGATAGGAATTTAAAAGGTTAACATATGAATTTAAGAAAATCATATGCATATATCTCTCACGATCAAATATATACGCATATAACAATTCCAATACATAGACTCATATAAACATATATAGTTCCGAACAATTAATCTATATAATTTTCGGACAACATATGTATATATAACACACGATTATATACATAGTTATATCACACACAAATATAAATATGTTCCATATGAAAAAACATACGAATATATATATATATATATATATATATATGAACACACATACGAACATATGTACAATACCTTTCATACATATTGAAATTATTCATGTATGCTCATATGACATGTAATAATGATTTACATCATACATAGATATGTATATGTGTTATTCTAACACACGTATGATTCAATTTTCATGCATATGTCATGGAAATCATGTTAAACGTATACACACATATATTTATAACTAGTTTTTATACGCGCGTTGCGTGATTGTGTAAATGCCCAATATTATATACTCCACATAATTGTAGGGCATTATGAAATACACTATTGTAGGACATGCTATGAAAATCAAACTCCACATAGCAAGAATAAAAATGAAATAAGTTTCAAGTAGGAAGAGAGGATGCATTCATTTCTCAAAGTACAATCATCCACACGAAATAAAGTCATGGTATATTATACAAGTAAAGCAAAACATAAAACTACATTCCAAGCAAAACGGGTCATTTAAGATTTAAAAACACAGCTAGGCTTTTGTTGAATTAGAGTTCTCTTAATTCAGATATGACTTCAAATATAAATAGGATATAAGTAAATGGAAGAGAATGAAAGAGTAACTAACTACTTTTGATATATTTTTATAACTAAAAGAACTCTAGTAGTAGGTGTCTTTTAGCTGAAGTGGGTAAAATGAAGGGCTAGCTTTAAACTTATGTTAAATACCAGTATAACAGAATTACTCAAATTCAAATTTATACCACTCCACTCTTACCATTTCTAGTATTCCACTGTGGAACAATAGAACATAATGGGAAGGGGCTACAAGAATTATGTAATACCATTCAAGGATTTCTATCATTTTGACTTTATATTGGAGAATGGTGGATAGTAATAATGTGTCAAATCTGTGTTGCTCTATCGTCTTATGCCAATCAACATTAAAACAAAACAAAAAGATAACTTACCCAAATATTGAAGATGAAGGGAAAGAAGCCTGGTGCGAAACCCTGGTGTGCGTGCTTCCTCTGAGCCGGGTGGGGTGGGTTGTGAGCGGCATCTCAGTTAACCCTAATGCTAAATTGTATGGGTCATGGGTCTGAAGGTAGTAGAGACTCTAGAGATGGACAGGGTAGTGACTCTATGAGGTTTTAGTGCTTTACTAACGGAAGGTTTGAACCGTTTGTTCCAGAACTTAAAGAGACGAAACAATGTGCAATGCTTTAATCACACGGTACACATATATTAAGCTATGATGTACCACCAACAAATTTTTAATACCCAACATATCCTTACATTGATTCATGCTTATAATTTTGTAGAGATATACGAACAAATCATATATATGTGTGATGTGATGAACACATATACGAATATGTATATACCGAATATTCATATAAAATTCTTGAACTTCATACAACAAATAGGCAGAGATTAAACAGGCTCTGATACCAAATATTAACCTAAAATCACATAAACGTGGCGGAAATAATAGGATTGCTAACCTCCAGCCATATTGTTGATGAACGGTCGAAGAACGTGGAAGAACCCCGAAAAGCCTTTTCGTCTCCCACTTCACTCCTCACTATCTAGGTGGTGTATATACTTTATGTGAGCTTTGAGCCTTATGCCTTAGGAGGAGTGGGAGGACCATGGAACAATATATATATAATCACCTACCATCAAGGTGACTCTTGTAACGGAAACCGTTACAAATATCCGTCATCATTGCACTACACTTATGGGACATTATTATTGATTAATTCAAAATAATGTTACAATGCAAACTCAAATTACCCCAAATTTAATCAAATTTAATTTTTGAAAACTAAGAAAATGTCTTTTGTTTCCAGATATAAGAATAGTTTAATCACATTTTTGAAAACTAAGGAAAATATATGTTGTTTGTCCAAAAACAAACACAGCAAAGTGAAATGTTTAAACATAGGAAAATATGGGAAATTATCATTAGGAGGACCCCTCCTAATAACAACCCCTCTATTTTTTCCTAGGTTTAAACATTTCACTTTGCCATGTTTTTTTGTTTGGACAAACAAGACATATTTTCCTTTTTTTTAAATGTGATTAAGTTAATCTTAAAGCTGAGAACAAGAGACATTTTTCGTAGTATTCAAAAATATGATTAAATTATTCTTAATTCTAGAAATTGCTAAATGTATATTACTAATGTACTCCTCCTAATAATAATATCTACATTTTTTTCATAGGTTTAAACATTTCACTTTGCCATGTTTTTTTTTGTTTGGACAGACAAGAGATATTTTCCTTTTTTCTCAAAATGTGATTAAATCATTAAATTAATCTTAAATTTGGAAACAAGAGACATATTTCGCGTATCTCATCACATTTTTCAAAACTCATCCAAAAAGTCATAGATTATAATTTTAACAGGTATAAACCCTCCACATAGTTCAAATAATATCAAATCTCGTATTATGGCACATAATTCACATATAAATTTCTGAAAATAATTGACGAGGAAAAATAGTAGGTTTTGGTTGACAGACACACTTACCTCGATTCACGATAAATCCTATTTGAAGCATTTTTCTTGATCTCCGGATCACCTTCTAAAATATTAAAATTCCAAATTAATAATTATACTAGTTCCTTTCTAATTCATATCCCACTTTATGGTCCAATTAATCCATTGTTTTATTATTAATAATAATTTTATTATTATTATTATGATCTTTATTATAGCTATTAATATCAATACTATTGAGTTTTATATTTCACGGCTCAACTATTCAACGCTTCCGGCCCAAACGTAATGAAAACAAACAAGTGAGGATGATATGTAGTATACATGTACGGTCAATCACCTTCCTCGCGCAGCCCAGCGATTTTAGGGATGGAACCAGGGGCGGATCCAGGATTTCATGTTGGGGTGGGCTGAAACACTTAAATGATAATACATTGAAAATTTTCAAAATAAGCAATAAATTTGTGTAGAAACTCGTCAACAATAGAGAGTCTACGAGCCCGTTTGGAAACCATGTTTTTCGGCTTATTAGGCTTATCAGCCAAAATTTTAACTAAACATGTAAGTTTTAATTTCAAGCTTAAATTGTTTAAAAATTAGAAAAAGTAAGATTGAAATTACTTTTCTGGCAGTATAGGCTGAAATTACTGTAGATGAGCATTTTAGCTAGTTTTTATATAATCTTTTATTTATTTTATTAACAAAATATATTTTAAATAATACCCCTGTCTCAATGGTTATTGCACACTTTGAATTAGGTGGAAAATAAGAACAGTAAAAATTGTGAGGTTGAAGTTTGTGCAGAGAAGAGGGAAATGACCGGAACCACAAATTAGTTACTATAATGAGAAAGTAGGAGGGAAGCCTCCTATTTATAGAAAATAGAGAAGGGGTACTAGGTTGCCCTAATGGGCCAAAATGGGCATAAGGGGCCGAAACAAGCCTGATAGGCTGAAATGGGTTTCCACATTCGGGCTCCGTACTGGGGCCATGTCTTGGGCTCCTGAACAGTAATAGGCCGGGATAATATATGCCAACAATCTCTTTCAATATAAAGTGTCATGCAATCTGCAAGAAAGTCATCGGCCATTTTGTTGCGGAGTGTTGTCTTTAGAATTTTAAAGGCAGAAAATGATCGTTGTGTTGTTGCACTGTTGTAGTAGCAACAGGTAAGATCTCTTAATCATCCTCCCCTCACCTAAAACATTAGAAAAATGCTAGAAGTACAAACACACTTATTAAAAAAACTTACAAACAAGTGATGTGGCTATTCTAATTACCATTGATGTATAAGTGTTATAAATGTGATGTGATGTGTTAAATAATGTGATGATGCCACATACCCCTTTTGTAAGACTTTTTGTAAAAGTTTTTGTGCCTCTAGCATAACTCAAAACATTAACCATCAATTCATCTTCCATTCATCGCAACCTGAGAAACCATCATTTCATCGTCCATTTATCGCAACCTGAGAAACCATGCCTTCCCAATGTCATTACATTGCTTACTGTTTAGAAAGTGCATTGGTGAATCATGAATGTAGCAGCATGCCATGATTATTAGTTATTTCTTTAGAATTATTTATGATAGTTTTCCTTCTCATATAAGCCAAGACCTTCTCATATTATTAGTATATATAGATTTCTATTAAAATAAATACACCTTGATCGATTTAAAGAATCAACACTGCCCAAGTTTTCAATAATGGTAGGGCCTCATTTTCTTTTTTGAGACTTGCTAATCATATCCTAATCATCTTTGTTTAGGTTTCTTAACATTTTTAGCTATTAAAGTTTATATGTTTGTTGGCGGTTACAACTAAAGTTGGTGTCTCTCTTTTTTTATAGCTTTTGCAGGCTTCTCATCCGGAAGTTAATTGTACACCTATGTATCACATGAAGTGGAGAAGCATCACCAATTAGCAACTTCTTGATTTCATTTGTAAGACTAACAATGAAACCAACAATCTGTAGGAAATCATCAGGTGAGTTATGGCAACTTTGTACAAGCTCTCATTAATGGAGTATTCAAACTTTAGAGAAAAAGAGGAAGAAGAGAAGAGAAGCGAAGAAGGATCCCCCAAAATAGGAGGGAAGCCTCCTATTTATAGAAAATAGAAAAGGGGTACTAGGTTGCCCTAATGTGCCAAAATGGGCCTAAGGGACCGAAAAAAGCCTAATAGGCTGAAATGGGCCTCCACAGTCGGGCTCCGTACTGGACCACGGTAACCTCACAACCAGTTGGGCTGGAATGCTCTTTTCACCATTATTACATTGTACAAGCTCCCATTAATGGAGTATTCAAACTTTAGAGAGAAAGAGAAAGAAGAGGATAACAGAAGCGAAGAAGGATCCCCCAAAATAGGAGGGAAGCCTCCTATTTCTAGAAAGTCATCGGCCATTTTGTTGCGGAGTGTTGTCTTTAGAAGTTTCAAGGCAGGGAGGGAGCCGGGGGCGGATCCAGGATTTTATGTTGGGGTGGGCTGAAACACTTAAATGATAATACATTGAAAATTTTCAAAATAAGCAATAAATTTGTGTAGAAACTCATCAACAATAGAGTGTCTACGAGCCCGTTTGGAAACCATGTTTTTCGGCTTATTAGGCTTATCAGCCCAGTTGGTCGCCGACTCACCCTCCATTACGGGAGGTCACGGGTTCGAAACTAAATGGAGTGAGTTTCAACCTAGATTACTCCAGGATCCCCCAACCCCCCTCCCCCAGACGCCCCTTGGAGTAAAAAAAAAGTGAAGACGGTGAGTAATTTGAATTCATCAACCCTACGATTAATAAAAATCTAATGTTATTTTCGTTTTTTATTCTACTCCCTTCGTTAGACAATTACAAGCCTTATTCCTTCATATTATAATGCCACTCGAGAATATACACTGGTGCAAAATTACCTTTTTGCGGCGCTTAAATCACCCAACGTGCGGCGCTTTTAGGCGCCGCAAATCTCGGTGCCGCAATTTAACCCGTGCAGTGCTTAATTTCAAAAAAGCGCCTCTAATATTTTATTTTTAAAAAAATTATATTTAATATGTGTGCGGCACTTTTTTGCGTATAGGCGCCGCAAATATTTTCTTAAATTAATAATTACCGTGCGGCGCTTTCTTAATATAAGCGCCGCAAATGTTTTTTTAACTAAATTAAATTAATTTCTTTTTTTTAACTTTCGCGGCGCCTTACACAAATAAGCGCCGCAAGTATTCAACATTTTTTTAAAAAAATTCAATCGTATTTAGGATCATTCAAAAGTACATCCTGCCACAGAATTAACAAAATACCAAAAGTGTAAACTTTTTAAAATCATCACAATATCAACAACATGAACTTACACAAATTACAAAATCAGCAAAGTGTAAACAAGTAACCAACATAGATTACAAAAAACTTCATCAAAATGATTTCAAAAAACACTTAACACAATACATAACCAACATAAGCATGTCGTAATTGCTAATATAAAAATTCCGACATATATAATCAATGTAAACAACTTTTACATATTTAAGAGTACATCCAAGAAAAATCGTGCCCATATATTGCGAATGTTATTAAACTCATCTTCAGAATATGCCTCAGTTCTTGAAAACCAATCCTACAAATATTTAGATAAAATAAAACATAAATAAAAAATATTACAACTTTTAAATTAGAAAAAATTAAACGAAGTTTAAAAATAAGAATAAATAATGATATACCTTTCCAATATCAAAGCTATCAACATACGAAATCACTTCCCATATGTATCGCATGGTATAATATCCGCATTCTGTGTTTCCGTTTTGTCTGGCATACTTTTTTGAAATACAAATTTACAAAATATATGTATCAAAGTTAATGGTGATTGAAATAAGTTATTGATGAATTTACCTTAACATTATGCCATGTGATTGGCTTTCCATCACCATTTCTTGCGGAAGCAACTCTGTATGCTCTATATTAAAAAATTTATGTTATATGATATAAATAATAATAATAATAATAATAATAATAATAATATTAATAATAATAATAATAATAATAATAATAATAATAATCTATAGCAATTTTGTATAGAGTAATTTTGTATTGTTTGATAATTGAAAAGAGTTATTTATTCACCTCTCCTTCAAAAAAACTAAATGACTAGGCCACTCAACAAATGATCCTATAGCGTCTGTCAACACATATATCTCAGCAATTTCATTTGGAACTAAAAGAGGACATTGCTCAAAACCTGTAAAAACCATTGAAACAAAAAACAAACTTAAATAATACTAACATTTAAAGATTTGCATCTCACAAAATCTGTGAACACTATGGAAACAAAGGATGACATTTCACAAAACCTGTATAAATCATAGATATGTTAACTTTAATGGTATTAGCAGACATCGGAATATTATGTATCATGGCCCCCAGGGCGTTATTATAAGCCAAAGCCATTGCTACATATTTCAAATCTTTGTGTCCATCTTCTGCTTGTGACTCAACAGCTAGCTTACAGGATGAACCGTCCTATAATTATTTTCAAAAAAAAGTTAATAAATATTGTAGACATTAATAAATATATATGATTTTAATAATTACTTACAACAACAAAAAATCGTGGAATAGGTGCGGTGGAGTTCATAGTGTCTGCATCTACTGTTTGAGAATGCGTAGATGGAAATGTGGTAGATTGGAATCCTCTTTGAGCAAAAGCTTTTTCCATATCGTTCATCCACTGATCCTGTATCTTTCCCCACACCTCCTCCAACACCGCGTACACGTCCAGGATAATCAGGATTCTCAAATATCTCGGTAAGAATATCATATCGTCTGTGTGGCTTCCACGTCCCTGTAGCAACATCATCTTGAATTTTATCCTATTACATATAAAAAAGAGTTACAAAATTTATACGTAAAACATTCTTATGTGAAAAGTTTATACGTAAAATATACTTATGTGAAACATACTTACAAGTTTTTCTTTCTTCTTTTTCATGGCTTCGGTGTTACTCGGGAAAGCTAGTTGTCCATCTGCTGTCAATCCAGATCTAGCACAAAACCAACTCACATGTCTCGGAATGTCATCAGAAGATACGCTAGATTTTGTGGAATCCACTTCAGACTTAGTCAAAAACTGATCTAGTAATCCATGATCTTTCCATTTCGGTATGGAAAGTGCATATCCGGAGCAACCCATATGGTGAGGGTAAATATTCTGTAAAGCAGCTTGTTTGTTTTTATCACTTAATTCCTGCATAAAATTTAAAAAGTATGGAATTCACATTATAAAACAAAATTGAATTCAATAAAATTACATTTGGATTATACCTTAAACTCCGGAGTCATGCTCCTAGCGATAAAATCCTCCCACACATCTTGTGTCAAAATGCCTTTATACTTCACATAAGCTTCACCACTATCCTGTCCAACTGGTCGTGTCTTATAAAAAAAGTCAGTCCTCAATCGGTTTCTAAAGTCCCGATGTAACTTTCCCATCATTTTTATGGTCAACTTGTACATGGTGTCATCAACAAAATACTCATCCTACATAGTGGTGATTTAATATATGCATTAGGACTTGTAATCTTTTCTTATTATTAATAAAGTTAAAATATATAATTAAGTGTACATACCTGGATCTCTTTCCACATCTGCAATTTTAGGGATTCGGGGACTTGTTTCCAACTTTCAATGTTGATGTTTACCCGAGCACGTGCTATCTTGCCCACAAAAGATTTGAACTTCTCCGCCCACGCACCAATTGGCTGACCATTTTTATCAAAATCAACTATTTTTTTCCCGTCGCTAGTTCTGCGCCCACTGCTACTATGTTCCTCCGCCGTAACATGAGGTTCCTCTTCGAGAATAAAGTCATATCCATCAGTATCACTCATAGTGTGTAGCTCCTGCAACAGTGTTATTATTAGAACCACAAATAATATATGAAAGAAAAATGAATTTTAATTCAAGAAAAAAAACATAATAACGTTAAGATTACTTACAATTCACTCATGATATCACTTTGACTTTTTGAAGAAAATTTCTATGCCATCGTTATGATTTCCAACAAATGAAAGATCATCTTCATTGTAATCGATTGTTGCATTTCTGTCATGCATGCCAGTGGACAATGACGGCATATCTTCAATATAATCATCTTCTCCAACGTCACAATCATCCACATTTAATTTTTTCTTACCTGGTAAAACAACTGACCATCGTTTGTTTGAGGGATCCACTACATAAAAAACTTGTTCAGCTTGGGATGCAAGTATAAACGGATCATCACGATATCCGGGTCGAGTAAAATCCACTAATGTCACTCCTGTTTGATCACGCTGAACACCTCTTTGAATATCGGCCCACTGACACTTGAAAAGTGAAAAACTCTTGTTCGTGTAGTTCAACTCCCATATATCCTCAATTTTTTCATAGTAAGACATTGTTGCATAAAGAGGATTCTGATCATTTGAACTTGCATATTCTGTTGAAGATGCTACCACTGATACCCCACTATTCTGTAATACAGATTTGGCATCCTGTCGGGTAGTATAAAAGGTGTAGCCATTGATATCGTATGCTTCATATGAATCAATTGTGCATTTAGGACCATAAGCCAACCACTTAACATCTTCATCAACCTCATTATAAACATCATTCCTGTCATTGAAGATGAAGTCTTTAAACCAAGATGAAAACGTGCGATTGTGTTCTTAAGTCAACCATACTTCACTTTTCAACGGAAATTGAGTCTTCAAAGCATTCATATGTTGTTGCACATATGGAGAAATAATTTCTAAATGATGCAACACGAGAAGATGGGCCTTTTCCACTAACTCATTGTCCACATTCTTTAGTAATTTCTTTCCAAGTATGCCTTTTCCTTCATTCCTATCATCATGTCTAGACTTTGGAACACCTAATGATTCAACATTCATCAAATAAGGTGTGCAAAATTCAATGACTTCTTCATCAATTACACCCCTGATTATACTTCCTTCAGGTCGACATCGATTTTTCACCTTTGATTTCAAATATCCCATATGTCTTTCCATTCCGTACATGTATCGTAAAAACACAGGACCACACATCTTGACTTCTCTAACCAGTTGTACCACAAGATGCACCATAATGTCAAATAGTGAAGGTGGAAAATACATTTCAAGCTGACACAATGTAATAACCACTTCAGCTTGCAACGCATCAAGTTTCTCAGGGTGAATTACTTTCTGACATATGGAATTGAAGAAGAAACACAACCTCATGATCGCACATATAACATGATCAGGTAAAAGCCCTCGTTGAACAACAGGCAACAAATGTTGCATCAGAACATGATAATCATGAGACTTCAAACCAACCAATTTCATATCCTTCAATGATATGAGATTCTTAAAATTTGAAGAATACCTTGAAGGCACTTTGATGCCATATAAGCTTTCACAAAAAATTCGTTTCTAAACCTTTGAGAGTGTGTAGCAACCTGGTGGAAGATAAAAACCATTTTCCCGCGGTTGTGGTGCCAATTCTTTTCGAATATTTAAATGTTCAATCATGTCTTTTCGGATATTAATTCCATCCTTTGTATTTCCGGGAACATTCATAATGGTCGAAATGATGTTGTCACACACATTTTTTTCAATGTGCATAAGATCAAGACAATGCCTCACAGATAAGTCCTTCCAATACGGAAGTTCCCAAAAAATAGACTTCTTCTTCCACAAACTCTGTTTGTTCCGCTTATATGGCTTATCAAAAACCGTGTTCAAATCTTTGACCTTATCATATATTTTTGATCCACTTAATACACGTCGAGCAACACCATGTTCAGCTTTTCCATTAAATGCCTTTTTGAGTGCACGATAATGATGGTTTCGTGGAAGAAATCTTCGATGACTCATGTATACATTCTTTTTGCAATTGGGTAATCGCAAATCAAGAGTGTCATCTTCACAAATGGGACATGCCTTTCCACCTTTAACCGTATATCCAGAAAGATTTCCATAAGCTGGAAAGTCATTAATAGTGCAATACAACAAAGCACGCAAATTAAAATTTGTTTTTGTGTGCATGTGATATGCTGTAACATCCTCATTTCACATAAGTTTAAGATCATCAACTAATGGTGCGAGGTACACATCAATATCATTACCGGGTTGTTGTGGTCCCGAGATAAGCAGAGACAACATTATGTACTTCCTCTTCATGCACAACCATGAAGGCAAATTATAAATAACCAATAAAATTGGCCAAGTACTATGATGACTACTCAATGTGCCATATGGATTCATACCATCAGTGCATAATCTAAGTCTCAAATTCCTGTCTTCTTTGCCAAAATCAGGATATTTCAAATCAATTTGCCTCCACTGTGGTGCATCAGATACATGTCGCAAGTACTCATCTTTTTTCCTGCCTTGAGCATGCCACACTATGTTTTTTGGATCTTTCTCATTCATGAATAATCTTTTAAATCTAGGAATGAAAGGAAGATGCCACAACACATTGGCAGGTGTTTTGGTGTATTCAGCATCAAACCCAACATTAATACCCTTCTTCTTCTTATAACGTGAAGCGTGACACTTTGGACATTCATTTAGGTTTTCATATTCATTGCGGTACAGTATGCAATCGGCTGGACATGCATGAATCTTCTCCCATTCTGTTCCCATTGGACACAACAACTTTCTAGCCTTATAGCTCGTATCGGGAAGTGTATTTCCTTCTGGAAGCATTTCTTGAAGCAATATCAGCAACTCAGTGAAACTAACATTACTCCACCCATGTTTAGCTTTCAAGTGAAATAATTTGAGAACAGCAGATAGTTTGGAGAATTCAGAACCCGTGAATAGCGGTATATTGGCGGCCTCAATCAAATTCTCATAAGACTTTGGTTGATAATCAAAATTATCATGAACATCATTCAAGAGTTCATCAATTCTATCTTCATTGACATCATCATCCGCAACACCATCATCAATATCACTTGAAGTAGTAGTAATATGAGTAGCTTTACGCTTTAGATGACTAGAAGTTGCTCCAGAAAAAAGGTCTTCGACATCCACACGATTCTCACCATGGAATGTCCATGTCATATAGTTTTCTCTAAAACCCTTCTCAAATAAATGCTGAAGAACTATGTTCACGTCATTCTCTCTTTTAATGTTACGGCACATTGAACAAGGACATAAAATTCCTTTTTGTCCTTGTTACTTCTGATGCGCAACAACCACTTTCACAAACTCATGAACACCATTGAAAAATTGAGAAGTATTTCGCAAACCATACATCCAGCTACGATCCATGATAAACAACACTAAACTTTATCTAAAAATAAAAAAATAATAATAAATTATTGCATACTTTTTTTCTTTTTAAGCACACTTTTTATGTAAGATTGCAATTGAGAGTTATGCTAATATAAAACAACCTCTTGGAAGTGTTTTGCTGCTCATTACAATTATTCCAAAATTATATTACTCAAAATTAATTAAAATAAAAAATATTGAAAAAATTTATTATTAAAAAAATATACACACTTACAAAAAAAACTTACAAACAAGTGATGTGGCAATTCTAATTACCATTGATGTAAAAGTGTTATAAATGTGATGTGATGTGTTAAATAATGTGATGATGCCACATACCCCTTTTGTAAGACTTTTTGTAAAAATTTTTGTGCCTCTAGCATAACTAAAAACATTAACCATCAATTCATCTTCCATTCATCGCAACCTGAGAAACCATCATTTCATCGTCCATTTATCGCAACCTGAGAAACCATGCCTTCCCAATGCCATTACATTACTTACTGTTTAGAAAGTGCATTGGTGAATCATGAATGTAGCAGCATGCCATGATTATTAGTTATTTCTTTAGAACTATTTATGTTAGTTTTCCTTCTCATATAAGCCAAGACGTTCTCATATTATTAGTATATATAGGTTTCTATTAAAATAAATACACCTTGATCGATTTAAAGAATCAACATTGCCCAAGTTTTCAATATAAAGTGTCATGCAATCTGCAAGAAAGTCATCGGCCATTTTGTTGCGGAGCGTTGTCTTTAGAAGTATCAAGGCAGAAAATGATTGTTCTGTTGTTGCACTGTTGTAGCAGCAACAGGTAAGATCTCTTAATCATCCTCCCCTCACCTAAAACATTAACCATCAATTCATCTTCCATTTATCGCAACCTGAGAAACCGTGCCTTCCCAATGTCATTACATTACTTACTGTTTAAAAAGTGCATTGGTGAATCATGAATGTAGCAGCATGCCACGATTATTAGTTATTTCTTTAGAATTATTTATGTTAGTTTTCCTTCTCATATAAGCCAAGACCTTCTCATATTATTAGTATCTATAGAATTATTAGGGCCTCATTTTCTTTTTTGAGACTTGCTAATCATATCCTAATCATCTTTGTTTAGGTTTCTTAACATTTTTAGCTATTAAAGTTTATATGTTTGTTGGCAGTTACAGCTAAAGTTGGTGTGTCTCTTTTTTTAGATTTTGCATGCTTCTCATCCCGAAGTTAGTAGTACACATATGTATCACATGAAGTGGAGAAGCATCACCAATTAGCAACTTCCTGATTTCATTTGTAAGACAGTATCTCCATAGGAAAAGAATGACAGGACAAGGTGTGGTGGACCTTTCTAAGCTGAGTGTCAATTGTGTGCAACATCCGGTCTTCTGAATTTTCTTAAAATTCTGTTCAAATTGTTTCCTCGGAAGACCGAATAATCATCACACAAGAATGTGGAATGTGTGTGTGTTCTGGCACAAGCTGTTTTACCTGGACCAGAACCAGTTGACGTTGCTTCTATCTGATGGACTCATTTCAAAAATGTGGCAACGTCATTAGGAAAAATTGTGATAGGGGGCCTAATCACACATCTAGCCACTTTATATTGTTTTGTGGACCCAAGCCCCATTACTCCTAAACAGCTCATTTGCACGTCATGGCTTGTACAAAAGACCAAAGATTTTGTTCTATCTCACATGACACCTACTGGGACATCAATCTACAACTGGTTTATTATCCCACGTCAAAACATATATATCCATATCCCATCCCCTGACGTCCCCCTAGATATCGTGGGCCATGAAATCGGTGATGGTCATAGCTACTGTCTCCCCGGGGCAATCCCGGCGCACTATGCACAAGATGAGCATGATCAAGGACATGCTGAAGAAAACCCACTCTTCATACCCAATCCACCACAACAACAACCTAATGCTCCAGCTACCAATACTCACCATTCGAGCAACAGATGCTCGATAACATAAACATGATCAACAACAACTACATCGTGCTTCAAGAGCGAGTTGATCAGTATAGAACTGAGCAGAGGCATAGCTTTGAGAGGATGGAGGAACAACGACAAGAAGACTGGCGGAGATATGAAGAGGACCAACGGCGAACCTTTGGTCCGATATACTCTTATGTAGCACACCAGGACTCCTTTTCCTCTATGACCACTCCCCCTCCCGCACCATCATGGTATGACCCCTCTCGGTGGGGTTACTTTGGAGGATCGAGTTCCGGTGGTAGAGGCGATGATGGTGGTTATGGCGGGGATCACATGGATGAGGACAGACACCAAGGTGGAGGTCTGGGAGGGCACTAGGGACAGTGCCAGATACTAAGTGTGGGGGTGCAGAGATTGTTCTGGTATGCTCACAATCCTACTCTTTTTCATTTTATTTTCTTAAAAAAAATTAAAAACAAAAGAGCTTGTTGAGTTGAAATCCCACAAAGAGCAACTCAAGCAAAAATTAAAGCAATAAAATAAAGAGTGAGGTTGTGAGAATTAAAAGAAAAATGTGGGAAGCTGGGATGAAAACCTGAAAGGGCACCTAGGCAAAACGAGAGAATGAGAGAAATGTCTATTTTGCAGGATCCTGAAGGTGATAAGCTTAAAAGAGAAATGGAGATAAAGATGAAGTTGAAGACCCTGTTTTACTTTATTTACTGTTGGGGATGCTTTGTGATTACTTTGTATTGTGGTAAAAACACTCTTGGATGTTTTGCGTTGATATTCTTGTCATTTTAAAAGGACTTCTTGGATTGGATTTGATTTACTCGAGACGAGTAAAGGTTTAAGTGTGGGGGTGTTTGATGCACACTAATTAGTAATGCATAATTATATGTTTTTATGTTTGATTGATGGTGATTGTTTGACGTTTTATTTAGTTTGTAAACATTTGTGTGATTTTAGTTGTAATTGTATTTTAGTTCTCATTTGTAAATGGTAAAGTAGAATTAGGAATTAGGATGTTGAAAAGGAGGATGTTGAAGTGAAGAAAAAGTAATTTTGACTGTCCAGGAGCAAATACCCGACCGGGTAGGAAACTTCACCCGGTCGGGTCTGATTTGAAAACCGAACTGTTGAGGAAAGAGTTGGACCCGGTCGGGCCCCATACCTCACCCAGTCGGGTGAGAAGTGACCGGGGACAACCCGACGGGCGAAGATCACCAAAACGTGGTGAATTATCTGATTTTGACCGGACCCGGTCGAGTAAGAACTTGACCCGGTCGGGTACCCGGCCCAAGGTGTTGAAAAACACCTCTAAATGGCACTCTTTTTCTTCTCTAAAAATGATCCCTTCTTCTATACTCCTAATCTCAGTTTAGAATAGCATTTCTTATATTTTTATAGCATGTTTAGTCTCCAAATGAGGAGCTAAACTTCCATTCTTGGTGTTGCTCTTGAAGCTTGTTGATTATTAAAGTTGTGAGTTATTTTCTTAACTTCTTTCCTTGAATATTAATTAATAGTTCTTTCCTCAATACCATCTCTATATTAATGTTGGGGAGTGTTGCTAAGATGACAATTAGTTAACATCTCGACATTAGTTAGAATAGTATTTTCTTCCTCTATATTAATGTTGGGGAGTGTTGCTAAGATGACAATTAGTTAACATCTTGATATTAATTATAGTAGGATTCATCTTCTTTAATAATATTCTTCCTTGAATAAAAATTAATTCCTACTCATATTTCATATTAATATTTTGAACATTACTTAAAGGATCAACTAGTTTTGTTTCATATATTAATTATTACTAGAAACGATCAACGAATCGATGGTTAATCGTTGATGGTTTCACAAGTAAGTAACTTCGGTTTATTAATGCACGGTCGTGGTTAATAAACTTAAGAGGGATTATTTTGTTGGTTAAACAGAAACCGTTGTGTTGAGGTAGGTTATCAATCTCAATTGATTTCATCAAGGAGTTAGAAAGATTAAATGCTACTATTAAATCGGTATAAGGCGTTGTTCTATATTTGATTAATAGTAAGGGTTATTAATGAACGGTTGTTGTTAGTAACTACCCTCGATGAAGTGGATATACTCCCCGATTGAGTATTCGAGACGGAATAAGTTATAGATATAACGATGATCGACTAAAATATATCAACAAGTGGAATGTAGCAATGTCAAGTCCTTTTTATCTCTGGAATAAACACATATAGGTTGTTCATCTTAGTCTTTAAATTAAATCATTCAATCTCAAAAAAAAACCCTTTATTTAATAGTTCGTAAAAAGAGAATTATTCCTTTCCCTGTGGATACGAACTCTACTTCACCTATACTACGTATAAGTGTTAGTGTCGATTTATTTTGACGCACCGTGACAAAGTGTACGTCAAATTTGGCGTCGTTGCCAGGGAAAGGCAATTAATTTTTCTTTTTATTCTATTTCAAGAAAAATAAAAAAAAAATTAAATAAACAAAATATAAAGAGTTCTTAGATTTCTATTCTTCTGAGCTTTATTTGAGTATATGGTTAAACACCGATCTATAAACCAAATCACCTACCAAACAAAGCCCGAAACAGAACAAGCCTTCGAGAGGTTTAGGAATTTATTTCCGAATACTTCTTCGGAGGAATCATCAAGTGCTAGTTCTCATTCTAGCGACACCGAAGAGCCAATCACTATGGCTCTTGAAACGAGAACATTGAGAGAGCTCACGGTTCCTAATCTTAACCAACAACCGCTATGTATCACCTTCCCTACTCTTGATGAAGGTGCTACATTTGAGCTCAAATCGGGGCTCATCCATCTACTTCCTTCATTCCATGGTCTACGAGGCGAGGACCCAAACAAACATCTATCGGAATTCCATATTGTTTGCACAAGCATGTGCCCAAATGGAATCACCGAGGAGCAGATCAAGTTGAGGGCCTTTCCGTTCTCCCTAAAAGATACCGCAAAAGATTGGCTATTCTATCTGCCTTCGGGAAGTATAGGTACATGGGCCGCCATGAAGAAAGCTTTCCTCGAAAGGTACTATCCTGCCTCTGTCTCCTCATCTCTCAAAAAGCAAATCAGCAATGTGGAGCAGAAAGATGATGAATCGTTCTACGAATATTGGGAACGATTCAAGAAATTTTGTGCGAGCTGTCCATACCACGGCTATTCGGAGCAAGACCTCATCCTATACTTCTATGATGGTCTTTGCAATGATGATAGGAGGATGATCAACGCCGCATGTGGAGGAGGAATTGTAAACAAAACCCCTTCTCAAGCTAGAAATCTTATCTCGGAGTTGGCTGAGAATTGTAGACACTATGACCGGCGGTCATCAAAAGGAGTAATAGCGGCAGAATCTAACACCTCGTTGGAAAGTCAAGTGGCCGGCATGACTTCTTTGGTTAAAGATTTTCTCTTAAATCCAAAAACAAAAGAAGTCAAGGTCTGCGGCATATGTTCAACACAAGGGCATCCCACCGATTCTTGCCCAACACTACAAGAGGAGAATCCCGAACAAGTCAACGCATTGGGGTTCCAAGGTCAAAGGAGGTATGATCCGCATGGCAACATATACAATCCAGGATGGAGAGATCATCCAAATTTAAGGTATGGAAATCCTCAACAACCAAATTCTTCTTCCCAACAATATAACCAACCCTCCCAAGGCCAAACTTCAAGCTCAAATATGTCCACTGAAGACATGATTCGAGCAATTACCATGAGTGTATCAACGATACAACAAAGTGTGGCCCAATTTCAAGAAACGACTAAATCTAGCATTCAAAATTTGGAGAACCAGATGAGCCAAATTTCGAGTGCTGTGAGCCGGCTCGAGGCAAAATATTCGGGTAGACTCCCCTCTCAAACAGAGCAAAACCCAAGACAACATGTTAATGCAATCATGTTGAGGAGTAGGACGACATTGAAAGAGGTGCATAGGGAAGAAGAGCAAGATAAAAAGGAGGTTGGCCTTGAAGAAGACTTTCAACCGGAAGAGAGGACCATAAAAGCAAAGTTTCCACCATTGTCCTCATATGAACCACTACCCCCATTCCCCGAAGCACTGAAGGAAACAAGGTATCTGGAGAAAGATGCTCACATATATGAGACTTTCGCCAAATGTGAGGTAAACATTCCTCTCCTTAACTTTATAAAAAGTGTTCCCCGTTTTGCTTAATTTTTAAAAGAATTATGCACAATTAAAAGAAAAGGCAAATTAAATGGAAAAAAAAAGGTGGAGGTTAGTGAACGTGTCTCGGTGATCTTTCAAAAGAAACTTCCCGAGAAATGTAGCGATCCAGGCATGTTCACAATCCCATGCAAAATAGGGGACACTTTATTTCCGAGGGCCTTGTTGGATTTAGGGGCTACGATCAATGTTATTCCATATTCGTTATACAAATCTCTAAAACTTGGCCCAATGAATGAAACTGGTGTGGTAATCCAATTGGCAGATAGGTCTAGCACATACCCCAAGGGCGTCGTAGAGGACGTACTCGTAAAAGTTGAAAATCTGATTTTCCCTGTTGACTTCTACGTCCTTGAAATGGGAGATGATAATCAAACAACACCCATCCTCTTGGGTAGACCTTTTCTAAAAACCGCAAAAACAAAATTAGACGTGTCTAATGGTTCGTTAACTTTAGAGTTTGATGACCAAAAAGTAGAATTCAACATTTTTGATTCTACGAAAAAACAAATTAAAGACCAATCTCTTTGTTCTCTAAATGTTTTTGAACCACAAACACCGAATATTTTTGTTGAAAAAAAAGCTGAGAAAATCACACTTTTTGAAAAAGAAGAACAAATTGAGCGTAGGAAATTGTTCAAATTTTCAAAAAGAGAATGGATCCCACCTGGGGTTGAAGTGATAACAAGGAAGAAATCTCGGCCTTACTCGAGAAGGCCGAAAAAGAAAGATGAAACAAGGGATGTTCCTGATCCCACATAAAAGAAAATAAAATAAAAATAACGTCGTGTCGCGACATTAAATCAAGCGCTTCTTGGGAGGCAACTCAATTTCTTCATTTTTATTTTCATTTGTTTTCAGTCGTGTGTGTTTAAAAAAATTTGAGCCTGGGCTGAAACCCGGTCGGGTGTCTCAAGAACCCGGCCGGGTTCCCTCACAAAAACACAATACCTGAGCAATACAGCCCCCGGGTGAAAACGAAAAACAAACAAAAGGGCATAAGACCCGACCGGGTAATTCAACCACCCGACCGGGTCTGTGCATATTTTTGGCTCTGAAACCCACGGGAATGCATACCCACTCGGGTATTACCGAAAACCCGGACGGGTACGCATTTAAATTTTGAAATAGCTACAAACCCGACCGGGTGGCCTAATTCACCCGGTCGGGTAAACGTTCCAGTAGCTACTGGATTGAAAAGAATGAAAGGCCTGACTGGGCGTATGGCCTTACCCGGCCGGGCGAACGGGAAAATAATCCAAAACCAGGTCGGGCGATCTCTCCCCCTCCCACCTCCTTCTTCCCCAAATCGCACCACTTTCTCCAAATCCCCCATTTTCAACTAACCAAACCTTCGATTCTACACCATTTCTCCACCAAATCCACCAAATAATCCCATTTTCTTCATCTCCTCACTTCCCTCTTCATTTCTATACCCATAAAATCCCCCAAATCCTTCCAAATCAACCAAACCCAAAAACCCTACCCAACAATTCGAAAATCTCCATTCTTGGACATTCAAGGTCCGAAATCTTCCCAAAATTCTCAACCAATACCATATTCTTGTTCTTCTCATCATCCTCTTCAATACCATACCCATAAAAGCCATCCAAACCTCACCCTACCCAAAAGTCCGAAATTCCTCAAGAAAAATAACAAAAAAAATCCATTCCCATGCCTCCAAAAAAATCCAAACCTTCTTCTTCAAGGGCCATCACATCCGTGGCGGGCTATGAAAGCGTGGAATTTGCAATAGAGGCACACAAAACACTCTTCAAGGAACAAGCCAAAAGGGAGGTAAAACAATCCCGGTTCATGTGCATTACTACTTTAGCACTCCTTTGGATTGATGATGATCATGCAAATGACACCATCACCTTTCGTTTACTCAATGAAAATCGTTCATTGACCAAAAGAGAATTTGCACATCATTTTGGCCTCCCTTTGTTTGATGAAGCTCGTACTTATGATACTCATGTGGGGTATGAGTTATGGAAAAGAATGACAGGACAATGTGTGGTGGACCTTTCTAAGCTGAGTGTCAACTGTGTGCAACATCCGGTCTTCCGAATTTTCTTAATATTCTGTTCAAATTGTTTCCTCGGAAGACCGAATAATCATCACACAAGAATGTGGGATGTGTGTGTTCTTGCACAAGCTGTTTTACCTGGACCAGAACCAGTTGACGTTGCTTCTATCTTATGAAATCATTTCAAAAATGTGGCAACGTCATCAGGACAAATTGTGATAGGGGGCCTAATCACACATCTAGCCACTTTGTATGGTTTTGTGGACCCAGGCCCCATTACTCCTAAACAGCTCATTTGCACGACATGGCTTGTACAAAAGACCAAAAATTTGGTTCTATCTCACATGACACCTACTGGGACACCAATCTACAACTGGCTTATTATCCCACGTCAAAACATATCTATCCATATCCCATCCCCTGACGTCCCCCTAGATATCGTAGGCCATGAAATCGGTGATGGTCATCACTACTGTCTCCCCGGGGCAATCCCGGCGCACTATGCACAAGATGAGCCCGATCAAGGACATGCTGAAGAAAACCCACCCTTCATACCCAATCCACCACAACAACAACCTGATGCTCCAGCCTACCAATACTCACCATTCGAGCAACAGATGCTCGATAACATGAACATGATCAACAACAACTACATCGTGCTTCAGGAGCGAGTTGATCAGTATAGAACTGAGCACAGGCATAGCTTTGAGAGGATGGAGGAACAACGACAAGAAGACTGGCGGAGATATGAAGAGGACCAACGGCGAACCTTTGGTCCGATATACTCTTATGTAGCACACCAGGACTCATTTTCCTCTATGACCACTCCCCCTCCCGCACCATCATGGTATGACCCCTCTCGGTGGGGTTACTTTGGAGGATCGAGTTCCGGTGGTAGAGGCGATGATGGTGGTTAGGGCGGGGATCACATGGATGAGGACAGACACCAAGGTGGAGGTCTGGGAGGGCACTAGGGACAGTGCCAGATACTAAGTGTGGGGGTACAGAGATTGTTCTGGTATGCTCACAATCCTACTCTTTTTCATTTTATTTTCTTAAAAAAAATTAAAAACAAAAGAGCTTGTTGAGTTGAAATCCCACAAAGAGCAACTCAAGCAAAAATTAAAGCAATAAAATAAAGAGTGAGGTTGTGAGAATTAAAAGAAAAATGTGGGAAGCTGGGATGAAAACCTGAAAGGGCACCTAGGCAAAACGAGAGAATGAGAGAAATGTCTATTTTGCAGGATCCTGAAGGTGATAAGCTTAAAAGAGAAATGGAGATAAAGATGAAGTTGAAGACCCTGTTTTACTTTATTTACTGTTGGGGATGCTTTGTGATTACTTTGTATTGTGGTAAAAACACTCTTGGATGTTTTGCGTTGATATTCTTGTCATTTTAAAAGGACTTCTTGGATTGGATTTGATTTACTCGAGACGAGTAAAGGTTTAAGTGTGGGGGTGTTTGATGCACACTAATTAGTAATGCATAATTATATGTTTTTATGTTTGATTGATGGTGATTGTTTGACGTTTTATTTAGTTTGTAAACATTTGTGTGATTTTAGTTGTAATTGTATTTTAGTTCTCATTTGTAAATGGTAAAGTAGAATTAGGAATTAGGATGTTGAAAAGGAGGATGTTAAAGTGAAGAAAAAGTAATTTTGACTGTCCAGGAGCAAATACCCGACCGGGTAGGAAACTTCACCCGGTCGGGTCTGATTTGAAAACCGAACTGCTGAGGAAAGAGTTGGACCCGGTCGGGCCCCATACCTCACCCAGTCGGGTGAGAAGTGACCGGGACAACCCGACGGGCGAAGATCACCATAACGTGGTGAATTATCTGATTTTGACCGGACCCGGTCGAGTAAGAACTTGACCCGATCGGGTACCCAGCCCAAGGTGTTGAAAAACACCTCTAAATGGCACTCTTTTTCTTCTCTAAAAATGATCCCTTCTTCTATACTCCTAATCTCAGTTTAGAATAGCATTTCTTATATTTTTATAGCATGTTTAGTTTCCAAATGAGGAGCTAAACTTCCATTCTTGGTGTTGCTCTTGAAGCTTGTTGATTATTAAAGTTGTGAATTATTTTCTTAACTTCTTTCCTTGAATATTAATTAATAGTTCTTTCCTCAATACCATCTCTATATTAATGTTGGGGAGTGTTGCTAAGATGACAATTAGTTAACATCTCGACATTAGTTAGAATAGTATTTTCTTCCTCTATATTAATGTTGGGGAGTGTTGCTAAGATGACAATTAGTTAACATCTTGATATTAATTATAGTAGGATTCATCTTCTTTAATAATATTCTTCCTTGAATAAAAATTAATTCCTACTCATATTTCATATTAATATTTTGAACATTACTTAAAGGATCAACTAGTTTTGTTTCATATATTAATTATTACTAGAAACGATCAACGAATCGATGGTTAATCGTTGATGGTTTCACAAGTAAGTAACTTCGGTTTATTAATGCACGGTCGTGGTTAATAAACTTAAGAGGGATTATTTTGTTGGTTAAACAGAAACCGTTGTGTTGAGGTAGGTTATCAATCTCAATTGATTTCATCAAGGAGTTAGAAAGATTAAATGCTACTATTAAATCGGTATAAGACGTTGTTCTATATTTGATTAATAGTAAGGGTTATTAATGAACGGTTGTTGTTAGTAACTACCCTCGATGAAGTGGATATACTCCCCGATTGAGTATTCGAGACGGAATAAGTTATAGATATAACGATGATCGACTAAAATATATCAACAAGTGGAATGTAGCAATGTCAAGTCCTTTTTATCTCTGGAATAAACACATATAGGTTGTTCATCTTAGTCTTTAAATTAAATCATTCAATCTCAAAAAAAAACCCTTTATTTAATAGTTCGTAAAAAGAGAATTATTCCTTTCCCTGTGGATACGAACTCTACTTCACCTATACTACGTATAAGTGTTAGTGTCGATTTATTTTGACGCACCGTGACAAAGTGTACGTCAAATTTGGCGTCGTTGCCAGGGAAAGGCAATTATTTTTTCTTTTTATTCTATTTCAAGAAAAAAAAAATTTAAATAAACAAAATATAAAGAGTTCTTAGATTTCTATTCTTCTGAGCTTTATTTGAGTATATGGTTAAACACCGATCTATAAACCAAATCACCTACCAAACAAAGCCCGAAACAGAACAAGCCTTCGAGAGGTTTAGGAATTTATTTCCGAATACTTCTTCGGAGGAATCATCAAGTGCTAGTTCTCATTCTAGCGACACCGAAGAGCCAATCACTATGGCTCTTGAAACGAGAACATTGAGAGAGCTCACGGTTCCTAATCTTAACCAACAACCGCTATGTATCACCTTCCCTACTCTTGATGAAGGTGCTACATTTGAGCTCAAATCGGGGATCATCCATCTACTTCCTTCATTCCATGGTCTACGAGGCGAGGACCCAAACAAACATCTATCGGAATTCCATATTGTTTGCACAAGCATGTGCCCAAATGGAATCACCGAGGAGCAGATCAAGTTGAGGGCCTTTCCGTTCTCCCTAAAAGATACCACAAAAGATTGGCTATTCTATCTTCCTTCGGGAAGTATAGGTACATGGGCCGCCATGAAGAAAGCTTTCCTCGAAAGGTACTATCCTGCCTCTGTCTCCGCCATGGGGATGCTTTGTGATTACTTTGTATTGTGGTAAAAACACTCTTGGATGTTTTGCGTTGATATTCTTGTCATTTTAAAAGGACTTCTTGGATTGGATTTGATTTACTCGAGACGAGTAAAGGTTTAAGTGTGGGGGTGTTTGATGCACACTAATTAGTAATACATAATTATATGTTTTTATGTTTGATTGATGGTGATTGTTTGACGTTTTATTTAGTTTGTAAACATTTGTGTGATTTTAGTTGTAATTGTATTTTAGTTCTCATTTGTAAATGGTAAAGTAGAATTAGGAATTAGGATGTTGAAAAGGAGGATGTTGAAGTGAAGAAAAAGTAATTTTGACTGTCCAGGAGAAAATACCCGACCGGGTAGGAAACTTCACCCGGTCGGGTCTGATTTGAAAACCGAACTGCTGAGGAAAGAGTTGGACCCGGTCGGGCCCCATACCTCACCCAGTCGGGTGAGAAGTGACCGGGGACAACCCGACGGGCGAAGATCACCATAACGTGGTGAATTATCTGATTTTGACCGGACCCGGTCGAGTAAGAACTTGACCCGGTCGGGTACCCGGCCCAAGGTGTTGAAAAACACCTCTAAATGGCACTCTTTTTCTTCTCTAAAAATGATCCCTTCTTCTATACTCCTAATCTCAGTTTAGAATAGCATTTCTTATATTTTTATAGCATGTTTAGTCTCCAAATGAGGAGCTAAACTTCCATTCTTGGTGTTGCTCTTGAAGCTTGTTGATTATTAAATTTGTGAGTTATTTTCTTAACTTCTTTCCTTGAATATTAATTAATAGTTCTTTCCTCAATACCATCTCTATATTAATGTTGGGGAGTGTTGCTAAGATGACAATTAGTTAACATCTCGACATTAGTTAGAATAGTATTTTCTTCCTCTATATTAATGTTGGGGAGTGTTGCTAAGATGACAATTAGTTAACATCTTGATATTAATTATAGTAGGATTCATCTTCTTTAATAATATTCTTCCTTGAATAAAAATTAATTCCTACTCATATTTCATATTAATATTTTGAACATTACTTAAAGGATCAACTAGTTTTGTTTCATATATTAATTATTACTAGAAACGATCAACGAACCGATGGTTAATCGTTGATGGTTTCACAAGTAAGTAACTTCGGTTTATTAATGCACGGTCGTGGTTAATAAACTTAAGAGGGATTATTTTGTTGGTTAAACAGAAACCGTTGTGTTGAGGTTATCAATCTCAATTGATTTCATCAAGGAGTTAGAAAGATTAAATGCTACTATTAAATCGGTATAAGGCGTTATTCTATATTTGATTAATAGTAAGGGTTATTAATGAACGGTTGTTGTTAGTAACTACCCTCGATGAAGTGGATATACTCCCCGATTGAGTATTCGAGACGGAATAAGTTATAGATATAACGATGATCGACTAAAATATATCAACAAGTGGAAAGTAGCAATGTCAAGTCCTTTTTATCTCTGGAATAAACACATATAGGTTGTTCATCTTAGTCTTTAAATTAAATCATTCAATCTAAAAAAAAAACCCTTTATTTAATAGTTCGTAAAAAGAGAATTATTCCTTTCCCTGTGGATACGAACTCTACTTCACCTATACTACGTATAAGTGTTAGTGTCGATTTATTTTGACGCACCGTGACAAAGTGTACGTCAAATTTGGCGTCGTTGCCAGGGAAAGGCAATTAATTTTTCTTTTTATTCTATTTCAAGAAAAATAAAAAAAAATTAAATAAACAAAATATAAAGAGTTCTTAGATTTCTATTCTTCTGAGCTTTATTTGAGTATATGGTTAAACACCGATCTATAAACCAAATCACCTACCAAACAAAGCCCGAAACAGAACAAGCCTTCGAGAGGTTTAGGAATTTATTTCCGAATACTTCTTCGGAGGAATCATCAAGTGCTAGTTCTCATTCTAGCGACACCGAAGAGCCAATCACTATGGCTCTTGAAACGAGAACATTGAGAGAGCTCACGGTTCCTAATCTTAACCAACAACCGCTATGTATCACCTTCCCTACTCTTGATGAAGGTGCTACATTTGAGCTCAAATCGGGGCTCATCCATCTACTTCCTTCATTCCATGGTCTACGAGGCGAGGACCCAAACAAACATCTATCGGAATTCCATATTGTTTGCACAAGCATGTGCCCAAATGGAATCACCGAGGAGCAGATCAAGTTGAGGGCCTTTCCGTTCTCCCTAAAAGATATCACAAAAGATTGGCTATTCTATCTTCCTTCGAAAAGTATAGGTACATGGGCCGCCATGAAGAAAGCTTTCCTCGAAAGGTACTATCTTGCCTCTGTCTCCTCATCTCTCAAAAAGCAAATCAGCAATGTTGAGACTTTCAACCGGAAGAGAGGACCATAAAAGCAAAGTTTCCACCATTGTCCTCATATGAACCACTACCCCCATTCCCCGAAGCACTGAAGGAAACAAGGTAGCTGGAGAAAGATGCTCACATATATGAGACTTTCGCCAAATGTGAGGTAAACATTCCTCTCCTTAACTTTATAAAAAGTGTTCCCCGTTTTGCTTAATTTTTAAAAGAATTATGCACAATTAAAAGAAAAGGCAAATTAAATGGAAAACAAAAGGTGGAGGTTAGTGAACGTGTCTCGGTGATCTTTCAAAAGAAACTTCCCGAGAAATGTAGCGATCCAGGCATGTTCACAATCCCATGCAAAATAGGGGACACTTTATTTCCGAGGGCCTGGTTGGATTTAGGGGCTACGATCAATGTTATTCCATATTCGTTATACAAATCTCTAAAACTTGGCCCAATGAATGAAACTGGTGTGGTAATCCAATTGGCAGATAGGTCTAGCACATACCCCAAGGGCGTCGTAGAGGACGTACTCGTAAAAGTTGAAAATCTGATTTTCCCTGTTGACTTCTACGTCCTTGAAATGGGAGATATAATCAAACAACACCCATCCTCTTGGGTAGACCTTTTCTAAAAACCGCAAAAACAAAATTAGACGTGTCTAATGGTTCGTTAACTTTAGAGTTTGATGACCAAAAAGTAGAATTCAACATTTTTGATTCTACGAAAAAACAAATTAAAGACCAATCTCTTTGTTCTCTAAATGTTTTTGAACCACAAACACCGAATATTTTTGTTGAAAAAAAAGCTGAGAAAATCACACTTTTTGAAAAAGAAGAACAAATTGAGCGTAGGAAATTGTTCAAATTTTCAAAAAGAGAATGGATCCCACCTGGGGTTGAAGTGATAACAAGGAAGAAATCTCGGCCTTACTCGAGAAGGCCGAAAAAGAAAGATGAAACAAGGGATGTTCCTGATCCCACATAAAAGAAAATAAAATAAAAATAACGTCGTGTCGCGACATTAAATCAAGCGCTTCTTGGGAGGCAACTCAATTTCTTCATTTTTATTTTCATTTGTTTTCAGTCGTGTGTGTTTAAAAAAATTTGAGCCTGGGCTGAAACCCGGTCGGGTGTCTCAAGAACCCGGCCGGGTTCCCTCACAAAAACACAATACCTGAGCAATACAGCCCCCGGGTGAAAACGAAAAACAAACAAAAGGGCATAAGACCCGACCGGGTAATTCAACCACCCGACCGGGTCTGTGCATATTTTTGGCTCTGAAACCCACGGGAATGCATACCCACTCGGGTATTACCGAAAACCCGGACGGGTACGCATTTAAATTTTGAAATAGCTACAAACCCGACCAGGTGGCCTAATTCACCCGGTCGGGTAAACGTTCCAGTAGCTACTGGATTGAAAAGAATGAAAGGCCCGACTGGGCGTATGGCCTTACCCGGCCGGGCGAACGGGAAAATAATCCAAAACCAGGTCGGGCGATCTCTCCCCCTCCCACCTCCTTCTTCCCCAAATCGCACCACTTTCCCCAAATCCCCCATTTTCAACTAACCAAACCTTCGATTCTACACCATTTCTCCACCAAATCCACCAAATAATCCCATTTTCTTCATCTCCTCACTTCCCTCTTCATTTCTATACCCATAAAATCCCCCAAATCCTTCCAAATCAACCAAACCCAAAAACCCTACCCAACAATTCGAAAATCTCCATTCTTGGACATTCAAGGTCCGAAATCTTCCCAAAATTCTCAACCAATACCATATTCGTGTTCTTCTCATCATCCTCTTCAATACCATACCCATAAAAGCCATCCAAACCTCACCCTACCCAAAAGTCCGAAATTCCTCAAGAAAAATAACAAAAAAAATTCATTCCCATGCCTCCAAAAAAATCCAAACCTTCTTCTTCAAGGGCCATCCCATCCGTGGCGGGCTATGAAAGCGTGGAATTTGCAACAGAGGCACACAAAACACTCTTCAAGGAACAAGCCAAAAGGGAGGTAAAACAATCCCGGTTCATGTGCATTACTACTTTAGCACTCCTTTGGATTGATGATGATCATGCAAATGACACCATCACCTTTCGTTTACTCAATGAAAATCGTTCATTGACCAAAAGAGAATTTGCACATCATTTTGGCCTCCCTTTGTTTGATGAAGCTCGTACTTATGATACTCATGTGGGGTATGAGTTATGGAAAAGAATGACAGGACAATGTGTGGTGGACCTTTCTAAGCTGAGTGTCAACTGTGTGCAACATCCGGTCTTCCGAATTTTCTTAATATTCTGTTCAAATTGTTTCCTCGGAAGACCGAATAATCATCACACAAGAATGTGGGATGTGTGTGTTCTTGCACAAGCTGTTTTACCTGGACCAGAACCAGTTGACGTTGCTTCTATCTTATGGACTCATTTCAAAAATGTGGCAACGTCATCAGGACAAATTGTGATAGGGGGCCTAATCACACATCTAGCCACTTTGTATGGTTTTGTGGACCCAGGCCCCATTACTCCTAAACAGCTCATTTGCACGACATGGCTTGTACAAAAGACCAAAAATTTGGTTCTATCTCACATGACACCTACTGGGACACCAATCTACAACTGGCTTATTATCCCACGTCAAAACATATCTATCCATATCCCATCCCCTGACGTCCCCCTAGATATCGTGGGCCATGAAATCGGTGATGGTCATCACTACTGTCTCCCCGGGGCAATCCCGGCGCACTATGCACAAGATGAGCCCGATCAAGGACATGCTGAAGAAAACCCACCCTTCATACCCAATCCACCACAACAACAACTTGATGCTCCAGCCTACCAATACTCACCATTCGAGCAACAGATGCTCGATAACATGAACATGATCAACAACAACTACATCGTGCTTCAGGAGCGAGTTGATCAGTATAGAACTGAGCACAGGCATAGCTTTGAGAGGATGGAGGAACAACGACAAGAAGACTGGCGGAGATATGAAGAGGACCAACGGCGAACCTTTGGTCCGATATACTCTTATGTAGCACACCAGGACTCATTTTCCTCTATGACCACTCCCCCTCCCGCACCATCATGGTATGACCCCTCTCGGTGGGGTTACTTTGGAGGATCGAGTTCCGGTGGTAGAGGCGATGATGGTGGTTATGGCGGGGATCACATGGATGAGGACAGACACCAAGGTGGAGGTCTGGGAGGGCACTAGGGACAGTGCCAGATACTAAGTGTGGGGGTACAGAGATTGTTCTGGTATGCTCACAATCCTACTCTTTTTCATTTTATTTTCTTAAAAAAAATTAAAAACAAAAGAGCTTGTTGAGTTGAAATCCCACAAAGAGCAACTCAAGCAAAAATTAAAGCAATAAAATAAAGAGTGAGGTTGTGAGAATTAAAAGAAAAATGTGGGAAGCTGGGATGAAAACCTGAAAGGGCACCTAGGCAAAACGAGAGAATGAGAGAAATGTCTATTTTGCAGGATCCTGAAGGTGATAAGCTTAAAAGAGAAATGGAGATAAAGATGAAGTTGAAGACCCCGTTTTACTTTATTTATTGTTGGGGATGCTTTGTGATTACTTTGTATTGTGGTAATAACACTCTTGGATGTTTTGCATTGATATTCTTGTCATTTTAAAAGGACTTCTTGGATTGGATTTGATTTACTCGAGACGAGTAAAGGTTTAAGTGTGGGGGTATTTGATGCACACTAATTAGTAGTGCATAATTATATGTTTTTATGTTTGATTGATGGTGATTGTTTGACGTTTTATTTAGTTTGTAAACATTTGTGTGATTTTAGTTGTAATTGTATTTTAGTTCTCATTTTTTAGTTGTAAAGTAGAATTAGGAATTAGGATGTTGAAAAGGAGGATGTTGAAGTGAAGAAAAAGGAATTTTGACTGTCCAGGAGCAAATACCCGACCGGGTAGGAAACTTCACCCGGTCGGGTCTGATTTGAAAACCGAACTGCTGAGGAAAGAGCTGGACCCGGTCGGGCCCCATACCTCACCCAGTCGGGTGAGAAGTGACCAGGGACAACCCGGCGGGCGAAGATCACCAGAACGTGGTGAATTATCTGATTTTGACCGGACCCGGTCGGGTAAGAACTTGACCCGGTCGGGTACCCGGCCAAAGGTGTTGAAAAACACCTATAAATGACACTCTTTTTCTTCTCCAAAAATGATCCCTTCTTCTATACTCCTAAGCTCAGTTTAGAATAGCATTTCTTATATTTGTATAGCATGTTTAGTCTCCAAATGAGGAGCTAGACTTCCATTCTTGGTGTTGCTCTTGAAGCTTGTTGATTATTAAAGTTGTGAGTTATTTTCTTAACTTCTTTCCTTGAATACTAATTAATAGTTCTTTCCTCAATACCATCTCTATATTAATGTTGGTGAGTGTTGCTAAGATGACAATTAGTTAACATCTCGACATTAGTTAGAATAGTATTTTCTTCCTCTATATTAATGTTGGGGAGAATTGCTAAGATGACAATTAGTTAACATCTTGATATTAATTATAGTAGGATTCATCTTCTTTAATAATATTCTTCCTTGAATAAAAATTAATTCCTACTCATATTTCATATTAAGATTTTGAATATTACTTAAAGGATCAACTAGTTTTGTTTCATATATTAATTATTACTAGAAACGATCAACGAACCGATGGTTAATCGTTGATGGTTTCACAAGTAAGTAACTTTGGTGTATTAATGCACGGTCGTGGTTAATAAACTTAAGAGGGATTGATTTTGTTGGTTAAACCGAAACCGTTGTGTTGAGGTTTTCAATCTCAATTGATTTCATCAAGGAGTTAAAAAGATTAAATGCTACTATTAAATCGGTATAAGGCGTTGTTCTATATTTGATTAATAGTAAGGGTTATTAATGAACGGTTTTTGTTATTAACTACCCTCGATGAAGAGGATATACTCCCCGATTGAGTATTCGAGAGGGAATAAGTTATAGATATAACGATGATCGACTAAAATATATCAACAAATGGAAAGTAGCAATGCCAAGTCTTTTTTATCTCTGGAATAAACACATTGGCTCTTTCTTGTTCTCATTCTAGCGACACCGAAGAGCCAATCACTGTGGCTCTTGAAACGGGAACGTTGAGGGAGCTCACGGCTCCTAATCTTAATCAACAACCGCTATGTATCACCTTCCCTACTCTTGATGAAGGTGCTACATTTGATCTCAAATCGGGGCTCATCCATCTACTTCCTTCATTCCATGGTCTACGAGGCGAGGACCCAAACAAACATCTATCGGAATTCCATATTGTTTGCACAAGCATGTGCCCAAATGGAATCACTGAGGAGCAGATCAAGTTGAGGGCCTTTCCGTTCTCCCTAAAAGATACCGCAAAAGATTGGCTATTTTATCTTCCTTCGGGAAGTATAGGTACATGGGCGGCCATGAAGAAAGCTTTCCTTGAAAGTTACTATCCTGCCTCTGTCTCCTCATCTCTCAAAAAGAAAATCAGCAATGTGGAGCAGAAAGATGATGACTCGTTCTACGAATATTGGGAATGATTCAAGAAACTTTGTGCGAGTTGTCCATACCACGGCTATTCGGAGCAAGACCTCATCATCCTATACTTCTATGATGGTCTTTGCAATGATGATAGGCGGATGATCAACGCCGCATGTGGAGGAGGAATTGTAAACAAAACCCCTTCTCAAGCTAGGAATCTTATCTCGGAGTTGGCCGAGAATTGTAGACACTATGACCGGCGGTCATCAAAAAGAGTTATGGCGGCAGAATCTAACACCTCGTTGGAAAGTCAAGTGGCCGGCTTGACTTCTTTGGTTAAAGATTTTCTCTTAAATCCAAAAACAAAAGAAGTCAAGGTCTGCGGCATATGTTCAACACAAGGGCATCCCACCGATTCTTGCCCAACACTACAAGAGGAGAACCCCGAACAAGTCAACGCATTGGGGTTCCAAGGTCAAAGGAGGTACGATCCGCATGGCAACACATACAATCCAGGATGGAGAGATCATCCAAATTTAAGGTATGGAAATCCTCAACAACCAAATTCTTCTTCCCAACAATACAACCAACCCTCCCAAGGCCAAACTTCAAGCTCAAATATGTCCACTGAATACATGATTCGAGCACTTACCATGAGTGTATCAACGATACAACAAAGTGGCCCAATTTCAAGAAACGACTGAATAAAAGTCAAGTAAACCTGGCTCGATTATTTGGTCAATTGGTTGTCGTCACCCACCCAGTTGGATAAAAAGAGTCATTTGAATGTAATATGAGGGTATATTTGAAATTATTTCACTTTGAACAATGAATATTGAGATTTTGTCAAGAAATTATACATCAATAAGACAATACGGGGTTCTTAGGCTAAGTGTTTTGTGAATTTATGGAAAAAAGTTGGTGCTGCTATGTTGCACTCACAGAACTCGTGATTATATAATTTTTATTTATGTTGGTCCAAAATAGGACGCTCGTAGGCTTTTAGGAAAGCTACGTACGACACTCAAGCGGGAATCAAGAAAGTAATATGAATAAGGAAAGTTGCAAAGGGGATTTGGTAGCCAGAAATAGCATATCTATTATTTGACTCGAACTTGCCTTTTATAGGCGATTACAAATGGTAACTGCCAAAAATACTAATGACTAACTAATTACAACATTAATACGGAATTAAATACATAATTAAGTCACGCATTAATTACTTTGACCGTTATAGTTCCTGGCTGGCAGGTCAGCCTGGCTGGCAGGCTGGACGCTTGAGCTCCCTCCTGCTGGACTGGACGGTGGGCTCCCGTCCAGTATGAGGAAGGCTTCTGATCGGGCTGGAGGCAGGCTCCCGGGTAGGCTGGAAGGCAGGATCCCTGTTGGGCTGGAGGCAGGCTCCTGGCCGGGCTGGAAGGCAGGCTCCCACCTAGGCTGGACTGCAGGCTCCCAGCTGGGCTGGTCGGCAGGCTCCTGGCTAGGCTGGAAGGTAGGCTCCCCTCTGGGCTGGAAGGCAGGCTCCCCGTTGGCCGGGCTGGAGGGCAGGCTCCCCGTTGGGCTGGTCGACAAGCCTTATCGGTTGGGCCGACTCTAGCTCTAGGTTGCTGGGCTTGGGCCTGCTGGTCCAAGTTCGGGGCCTGGGCCGATTAGGCTCTAGGCCTAGTCCCATAACCCCATCAAGAGCCCCCCACTCCCTTAGTCGAGTAGTAGACTCGGCTAAGAGGGAGTAGTTCAAGTCAGCTTCCAATTACAAAATATTCACATATCAGGGAGCCATAATTTTGGATTCTGTCAATCCCACAATTTATGGAGATTTCCAAATTTTGAATAAGACGCCTATCTTTAAAAAGGCTCCAAATTAATTCCCTTAGCGTTCTAGCATTCCAGCAGCAAGCTTTCTCCCAGACTTCAGGTGTAACACCCCGACCCTGTAGGCCCCGAGGTAGTTACTCCAGATCCCTCTCTAGACCTCTAGTACTGTCCTCACAAACCGCCACTAGCCTTTTCCGCGCACTTTGTCCTCACTCGTGCGCGCCCTGAGAAACTTCCCAGGGGGTCACCCATCCCAAGACTACTCCCGTGCAAGCACACTTAACTTTGGAGTTCTTGGTGATGAGCTCCCTTAAAAGGAGATGCATCTTGTTGGTATGAGTAGTACTATTAATCCGTTTAAATTAAATCTCAAGTGTTACATCAGGATCCAGGTCAGCTTCAAAAAATCCCTGAAATTCATTATTATTATTTCATAAATTATTTTTGACTTTATTTTATTTTTCCTTCCTTTTCTTTTCTTTCCTTTTCTTTTCTTTCCTTCCTTTTTCTTTCCTTTTCTTTTCTTTCCTTCTTTTTTCTTTCTTTTTCTTTTCTTTCCTTTTCTTTTCTTTCCTTCTTTTTTCTTTCCTTTTCTTTTCTCTCCTCTCTCTCCTGCGACCTGCGCGCGTCTCCCTCGCGTCGCCCCAGCGCTGCCGTCAACCAGGAGACCGGGTTGACCGTCGTTTTGCTCCGGGCGACTTCTGTGTCGACCTCTGATGCGCCAAGCGGCTGTCTTGTGCCAACCACCGGTCGCCGATGTCTCCCCTGTAGTCCGGCGAATCTGGCCGGCGGGTCTGGGCTCCTTTGCTGGCCGGCGCATGCTACAGGGATTGGCGGGCTGTCTTGTGCCACCCACCGGTCGCCGATGTCGCCCCTGCAGTCTGGCGAATCTGGCCGGCGGGTATGGGCTCTTGTGGTGGCCGGCGCACGCTATAGGGATTGGTGGCCGCCCCATTGTCGGACGGTGTCACCCAAGAGGCTGGCGGCCAGACGGTTGGGTGACCAAGCACCTTCGGGCCGGATGGATTTGTCCTTCTCACAGGCGTCCATGTTGTTCATCCGCTGCCAGCCATCGTTGCGCAGGAAGCCGAGCGGCCAGGTGGTTCCCCGAGTCCAAGTTGGGCGGCACCGTCCCTTTCTTGGCCAGCTGTTGTCGGGCCTCGAAGGAACTAGGGTTGAGGCAAGCTAATGCCCATATGTGCGGTTCCCCATGGAGCTAGGTATCACCTTGGCCGAGCAATGTTGGTTGGGGATTGGACCGGCGGCCGCCACTCTGCCGGTAGGCTTTGCTTAGGAAGCCGGCGGCCGTCCCACTACTGGCTGGCATTGCCCTTCCCCTAGGCGACCAAGGCGGACACTCCCCTACTTTATGCATTCCATGTTGATTGGCAAACTTGTCACTTTATCATTTTATTTATATGTTTGCGGTGCAGGTGCGATCTCCCCAATTTGACCATGCAAGACGATGGACGCTCTCCCCATGAAAACAACGATCATGTAGATTCGGGATTATCGGCTATTATTGGAGCAGAGCGCGGGGCGGCCGTGAGACCCATGTGGGTCAGCCACGGCCCTCGGCCACGTATGCATGCGGGTGTTACTACTGGGCGGCAAGCTGATGTTCTCCCTGAGTTGGCTCTAGCTAAACGAGTTGCCACTTCTGAGGGATGACCCCTCAATGTTCCAAACAGAGCGTGCATCCAACCTGTGAACGTACCAGACTCTGACGATGATTCTGATACTCGGGTGGACTTGGATTCCTGGTGGGACCTTGATAGCAGCGGAATACCGGATCTCCCTTCTCGCGTCACAGAAGGGGACCTCGCCATAGCATATAGTTTGATTGGTGATAATTGTTTGTTGGAACCTCCGGTGGCTACTGACGTATTGAGCGATCCACCAGCCCCCTATTTCGGGGTCCATATCCGCTCTCTGGAGTTAGGGATGGCCGTGCCACTGCACCCCTTCCTGGTTCGGTTCCTTCACTTTATGGGTGTGGCACTGGGTCAATTGGCTCCGGCAGCTCACATGTTCGTTGCAGCTTTTGTGGCGCGGTGTGAGGATGTGGGCCTCACACCCACGATTGATCTGTTTTTCAGTTGCTTCCAGTGACGTGTTTCTAGCTTTTTCGCCCTACTCTCCCAGAGGCCGGTGAGCAAACTGTTTCGGTCGGGTTACCCCCGTTCGGGGAAGGGGTGGAAGAAGAGATGGATATGGGTATCCGACCCCAACCTCCCGTCACCTCTGCCTCAGTGGGGTGAACGGGTTCGGAAGTGTGACCGGGTCGCTCTCTCCCCTGGTCTCAAGTCCTCCATCGAGATATTGTCCGCAGGCGGTCCCCACTCCATCAGCTCATATTTAGGTGATTATCACCTCCCTAGTCTATGTTTGCTACTTTGTATTTTATTCTGCTTATCCTCACATTTTTCTTCCGCAATTGTGCCTGAGAAGCTCGTTGTTGAGGCGGAATTCGATGAAGAGGAGGACCCTCAACAAGTCATCGTCCCTGGGCGGACTCGTCGACCTGCTAGTCGAATTGGACGGGTCCGATGAGGAGGAGGAGGACCCCTTCCCAGCCTTTGCTCATGTGGCCCCTAAGACTGTTGCGGGGAAAGAGCGCAGAGCCTCCTCCCCGGGCCAAGGGTAACAAGTCTCTAAGAAGGTCAAGGTCGCCCCCAAGTTTCATTCCGCTGAGCAGGTACATGAGGGTGCAGATGAGAGGATGGTCGAACGGATCAGCCATGACACCCAGCATACAGTTACTTACGCCTTCCCATCTTCGAGTGCCTCGATTATGCATGAAGGCTTCCCGGTCGTGGATTACGCTTCATCGATCCTCCCACCAGGCGACCTCGCCTGCACGACTTCCCAAGATTTTCATCCCCTCTTGGAGGGTTCTATCCGATCACATATTGAGGTAGGTTGATCACGTCTTGACGTGGATTGTGTTTATCCCTGAACCCCTCACATTTTCGTTTGTCTATTTTGCAGGGGCTCGCCAAGACTATCAGGGCACTCCACGCGGCCAATCATTCTCAGGCCAAGCTTCAGCGTGAGGCTGACGAAGCTAGGGCTGCCCTGTGGGCCAGCCAGAAAGCCTTCTGCGAGCTGCAGTCCTCACGTGCACAAGAGTGTGAAGAAGCGGCCAAACAAGGAGCCAAGAAAGCGCTCTCCGAGTTCCAGGCCTCCGAGCAGTTCCAGAAGATCATCTCTGTGAGGGTGCAAGCGGAACAGTCTGAACTAGTGCAAAGGTGGCTGACGATCCCTGACGGAGAGTATTGGCGCGCTCGCGAAGTCCTCTATGCTTTTCAGAGTGGCAAGTATTTGATGCAGCAGAAGGTGTATGGCCGGTTGCAGGATCTCGACCCTGACTTTCACCCATCCACACTGGGCCTTCCGGGTCGCATGAAGAAACTCGTGGAAGCGATAGCCCTTCTTCCCCCAGAGGCCGTCCGCCAGAAGGAGGAGCTTGGTGGTTCGAATGAGTGGGCCTGGTTCTTTCTGCCAGCTCCGGGGAACATGACTCCTGTGGCCCCTGGTCATGACTTGGTTGGCGTGTTAGATGATATTCCTGAGGTTGATGGTGATGGGCCTGTCCAGCCATGATCTTGTATTTTGTATTTCCTTTGTTTTCCACTTGAATGTTATGTGTTTCGAATGGATGTTTGATTTTGAACTCGTATGTTTCATTTTCTCTACTTTGCATTACGATTACTTAGCAATTTATTCGGGGATCCGGCTTCTCTAACCTCCCGAGGGTGGTTAGGCTGGCGTGGCCGAGCCTATCCGTGCCCCTCCTGGTCGGATAGAAGTGATCTGTTCGTTGTCGATATGGAATCAACAAGTACGCGACTTGTTCGGCCAGCAAGGTCGGACATTGAACCTACGAGGAGGACCCTTAGGTCGGTATCCTGAACGTCATGACCCGAGGGTCAGTCCTACTGTCACTTTAACCCGTCCAGTTTGCCCGGACATGGGGAATAATCTGGTTACTCCCGCAGGGATAGCCGAACAATAGGGGCGGACCCTGCATGATACACCAGAACGGACCCGCACCGCCAACTCAGGGATGGCAAGAGCGCGAGCTGCTTGACCAGCGATGTTAGGCGGCGAGCACTCGAAAGGACCCAGAGGTCAGCATCCTGAGCGCCCTCGACCTGGAGGTCGGCCCTACTGTCGTCTCGACTGTCGCGGCTGGATCTTTACTTTAGAAAATTGCCCGGATTCTCGAAAATCGCTTGGCTATTTTCAGTTCAAGAGTCTCACCGATGTCGGCCAAACACCGAGGGGGGGCATAGTACCTCTTTTTTTTGTCGCCGCCCTTTATTGCTAAGTGAGGTCGGACCTCTTTCGAAGACAAAATATCGCTAGCAAAATATATTGAATTCATGATGTGGGCGGACCACATGAAGAATTACAAATTGTAATCCCGTGCTCGGAGCACGGGAGTTTACAAAGAAAAGTAAAGTTTCGATTTTCTACTGGTAAAACTTCATCAGGTGCTCGACGTTCCAGACGCGATCTACTAGTCGGCCTATTGTTGTCTTCAACTTGTATGTTCTCGGGCCGATCACGGCGTCAACCACGTAATGGCCTTCCCACTTGATGGAAAGCTTACCTCCCTCTGTCAGCTTGCTCGCCTTCCTACGCCTCAAGACGTAGTCACCGACGTCAAAACTGTGGGGCCAGGCTCGGCTGTCCTGGTACGCCTTGACTTGCCGTCGGTAGTTTTCCGCTTTGATGAAGGCACGGTCTCTTCTTTCCTCGATGAGGTGGAGCTCGGCTCGGAGCCTCTCCTCATTGCTGGCTGGTTCAAACTCTTCCACCCGTCGGCTGGGGACTACGGCCTCGAACGGTGCCCTCGCCTCAAAGCCATAACACAAGGCAAAGGGGGTCTTTCCGGTTGCCTTCCTTGGGGTTGTTCTGAAGGTCCGGAGTATATTGTTCAACTCCTCCACCCAGGCAGTCCCGAGGGCCTCCAATTTCTTTTGCAGCCCATCGACGATCGTCCGGTTGGTGTTCTCCACCTGTCCATTTGCTTGAGGGTAGCACACCGCAACTCGGCTGGATTCTACCTCCCACTCTGCGCAGAACTGCCGAAAGGCTTCGCAGTCAAACTGCCTTCCGTTGTCGGAGATTATTTGGAGGGGAACCCCAAACCGGCAAAAAATATTCTTCCATATGAATTTCTTACATTGAAGATGTGTGATGCTGGTGAGTGGCTCGGCCTCCACCCACTTCGTAAAGTAGTCCACCGCGACGATGACGAACTTTCGGTTTCCCGACCCGGTCGGCAGGGGACCGACCAGGTCGACGCCCCATCTTGTGAATGGAAGGGCGATGCTGATCGGTGTGTACATCGTGGCTGGCCAGTCAGGGCTCTTCTGGAATTTCTGACATGTCTCGCGTTTCCTTGCATAGTCGGTGCAATCCTTCATTATTGTCGGCCAAAACTACCCCTGGAGGACGACCTTCCTAGCTATCGTGCATGCCCCCTGGTGGGCGGAGCACACGCCCCCATGGAGCTCGGAAACGATCCTGTCTGCCTCATGTGGGCGCAAACACTTTAGCAAGGTCCCATTGTAGGACCTCGTGTATAGCTTCCCATCCAAGACAATGTAGCCCGGAGCCTGTCGTCGGACTAGCCTTGCTTCCTCTTCTTTCTCGGGGAGCGTCCCGTCGGCTATGTAGCGCATGAGATCATCCGCCCAGCACCAGGCGGCCGGTTGCAGGGGAAGGACCTCGATGGACGGTGATGCTGTTATACTTGAGGTCGTCATCTCTTCAATGCGTGCGATTTTTGAAATGTGTTCAGTTGTCCCTGGGATAGTTTTGAGAGGAGGTCTGCATCCGAGTTTTGATTTCTCGGGATGCAGATCAACTCTGCTTGCTTGAAGAACCCGAGCAACTCCCGAACAGCATCTCGGTACTTCATCATTCTTTCTTCCTTCGCTTCGAACTCACCTTTGACCTAGGAAACCAACAGGCGGGAGTCACATTTCACCGTTATCCACTTTGCTCCCATGGAGGCTGCCAGTCGTAGCCAAGACAGTAGGGCCTCGTACTCCACCTCATTGTTGGAGACTTTGAAAAGATAGCGGTAGGCATAGTAGGCTCGGAATCCCTCGGGTGAGATGAGGACGATTCCGCCCCCGCATCCCTTGGCTCCTGCCGACCCATCAGTCGCTAGAGTCCACCACTGTTCATTGCTCTCTTGTTGCCTATCTGCCACCTCTCGGGCCGTGCATTCCACAATGAAATCAGCCAGAGCCTGGCCTTTGATGGACGTCCGAGGCTGGAAGTCAACCTCATATTGGTTGAGGAGCATCGATCACTTCACTACCCAGGTGGTGTCGGGCGCCCTCAGAGCGGAACCTAGGGGTTGGTTCGACAGGATTCTAATCGGGTGCGCTTAGAAGTAGTGTGTCAACTTCTTGACGGTGATGTAGGTGGCATATATTGTCTTCTCGAGCGGGGTGTACCGGAGCTCAGCATTCTGGAGGGTCTTGCTTACATAGTAGACGGGATGCTGAATGCCTTCCTCCTCGCGAACCAGCACGGAACTGATTGCGCCTTGGGAAACCCCAAGATAAAGGATTAACGTCTCCCCCCTCTCCGGCTTGCTGAGTAAAGGCTCAGAGAGGAGGTACTTCTTCAGGTCGTCGAAGGCTCGCTGACACTCAACATTCCAGACAAAACCATTTTGTTTGTTTAGGACCTGGAAGAAGGGTAGGGACTTCTCGGCGGACTTTAACATGAAGCGTCCAAGGGCTGCTAGTCGGCCGGTGAGAATCTGAACTTCTTTCACCGACCTCGGGGGTTCCATGTCAAGTATTGCCCTTACCTTCTCAGGATTTGGCTCAATCCCCCTCCGTGTGACCATGTACCCCAGGAACTTGCCTCCCTGGACGGCAAAGGTACACTTCTTCGGGTTCAGGCGCAGTCGGACTGCCTTCATGATCCCGAAGATCTCTGCCAAGTCATCTGCATGATCGGATGCCCGGGTGCTCTTGACGATCATGTCGTCAACGTAAGCCTCCATGTTCCTTCCGAGTACCTTCCGGGGTATGTCGCCCCAGAATTTTTCTGCCCGAAGGCCATGACAAGATAACAAAAAAATCCCTCTGGGGTGATGAACGAGGTCTTCTCCGCATCGTCTTCATGCATGAAAATCTGATGGTATCCTCGAAAAGAGTCCATGAAGCTAAGGAGCTCACATCCGGCCGTCCCATCGACTAGTTGGTCGATGTTAGGCAATGGGAATGGATCCATCGGACATGCCTTGTTAAGATCGGTGTAGTCAACACACATCCTCCAGGTTGGCGGCTTCGTGGCCAGGACCACGTTTGCCAGCCAGACCGGGTACAAGACCTCCCGAATATGCTTGATACTCAGGAGCATGTTGACCTCCTTCTTCACAAATTCCATCCTCTCGATTGAGAGGTGTCTTCCCGTCTGCTGGACGGGCTTCACTGTTGGGTCGACCGCCAGCCGATGGACAGCGATGCTTCGGTCGAGGCCAGGCATGTCCTTCGGTCCCCATGCAAAGACAATGCTAAAAAGGACAAGGACCCATATGATCTTCTCCTTCAAGCCGGCCGGGAGCCCGGTCCCGATCTTGACCTTCCGCTCCGGCCTCTCGGGGTCAATTTGGATTTCCTCCACTTCTGAGGTGGGTTTAGCGCGGAGCTGACCCTCCTCATACTTCACGGCTTTTTTGTTGATGGTGTGGACCCTCAAGTTTTTCTGACCGATTTGTTTGCAAGCTTTCAGATAGCAGCTCATTGCCATCCGTTGGTCTCCCCTGGCAACTCCGACACCATTCGGAGTGGGAAACTTCATGCATAGGTGCTCCTGGGATATCACACACCTGAGGTCTTCCAGGGCCGGCCTACCCATGATGATCTTATGCGCACAAGTTAGGCGTACAACGATGAACTCGATGTCTAACTTGGATACGCAGGGCTCGAAGCCCACCATCACGGGGTGGACTATGCTGCCCTCCGACTCAATGGAGTCCCCGGTGAAGCCCGAGAGTGGGGTTCTTACTGGGATCAAGTCCCTTCGGTCCAAGCCCAGACCCTGGAAGGTGTCATAGTACATGACGTTAACAGAGCTCCCATTGTCCACCAGGACTCGGTGGACGATCGTGATTTTGATTTCGACCTTGATCACCAAGGCATCACTGTGTGGTGGAGGCATCGGTGGCAAATCTGCGTCGGTGAAGAAGATGGGATCCCTCTTCAGCCTCTTGTCGGCGGGAGCCCTGGTTATCTCCCCGACGTACAAGGCTCGGGCCCACAGCTTCCGTTCTCCAGATGTGTCGCCTCCCTGGGTCCCCCGAATATGAACGAACATCGATGGTACTTCCGGGAGCCGTTCCCTAGGTCGGCATCGTCCTCCTCAGACAAGGCGCCGAGTTCTCGCTTCTTGGCAGGCTGTTTCTCATTTGACGTGGTAGCTTGGTCGGACCGCTGCCACGTCAGGCTCCTCTTCTGCGGGATGCCTCCTTGTTTTCCAACGAATTGGCCCAAGTATCCTTTCTGGATGAGTTCCTCAATTTTCCGTCGGGGAATGACACAATCATCTGTATCATGCCCTGCTCTCCGATGGAATCGACAATATTGATCGTGGTTGCGCTTGGCGGTCACCACATCACACTCCTCCGAAAAGTCGACTAAACCTTGCTCCTCCGCATAGTCGAGGATGGCCCCGACCGGCCGAGCAAGTGGAGTCAGTTGCTTGACGGGCAGGAGCGGTCCGCTTGGGACGTCCGCCTTGCCCTTCCCTTTGCTTTTGTTACCTTTGTACTTGTTGTTTTTGTTGTCGGCTTTGCCGTCAGCTTTCTCAGCACCCGAACCAGCTTCCTTCTTCTTCTCGTCTTTTGCGCCTTCTTCCTCATCTCTTTTCCTGTGCAAGGCGTCCTCCGCTTCGGCTTGACAGTCGGCACGGCCGAGCGCCTCCTCGTACGAGGTGGGGGGACTTCTGACGAAATCTTTGTAAAGCTCACCCGACCGGATAGAGTTTGTGAGCATGGCCACCCCAGTCCTGTCATCAAGGCCCTGAACCTTGACTGACTCGGTCCTCCGCCTCGCTAAGAAGGTCGACAATGATTCCTTCTTCCCCTGTTTTAGGCTGAACAGGTGGCTGAAGTTCTTCTTGATGTCTCGGGAGCCCGCAAACCTCAAAAGAAAGCGCTGAGCCAACTCACGAAAATTCGTGATACTCCCATCGGGTAGAGAGTCGTACCATTCACGAGTCGGGCCATCCAAGGTGGCAGAGAAACCGCGGCATCGGATGGCATCTTCGTACCCCATCATCACCATGTAGGAAAGGTACCGATATACATGATGTTGGGGGTCAGAAGTGCCCTTGTATGCTTCAATGGCGCAGGGCTTGTAGCCCCTCGGCAACGGCGCATCCATGACCGCCCGGGTGAAAGGTTCGGGTATCCGGAGGTCGGCCGTGTAGGGCTCCCCCCGACGACCCTCCTTCTCAACTCGTCAAGGCGCTGTCGTATATCTTCCACCTCGGTCGGCAGTGGGTTCCCCCGGACAGCCCCAGCACGGGGCTGGGCATGTCCAGCGGCGCCTCCAAGTCGCATGTGCGCGTGAGGTCGGGCCCCCACGTTTTGTCTCTCCATGGAGCCAGTCCGGCTGCTCGCTCGGTGAGAGTGGCGAGAGGACTCGCCTCCTTCCATCTGCATTGAGCGCCCCTGCTGGGTGCCCCTAACCGCCTACCGATGGGGCCGGCTAAGCTGCTGGGAGACTTCTTCCCTCCCGTTTTGGTTGGATCCAGAGCGTCGCTCATCACGCCGCCTGGAGGACACCTCCACATCTGCCGGCGTCTGTTGACGGGCAGGCTCATCCATGTTTCCGCCAGACACCATCTGTTGGAAACCTTGAGCCAAGGCCCCCAGAACCCGAGTCGCCTACTGTAGGGCTTCCACCTCGGCATTGAGTCGAGCCGGGTCCATGCGTGGAGCATGACGCCGGCCTCCCCCCCGTCGGCTGCGGACCGAGCGCTCACCTTGGGTGTGGTTGAGCGTCGCCCTCAGGTCGCTGTGGCCTGACAATTGGTTCCGAAGGTCGCCTTGGTGTGCCGCCCTCCTGTCCTGTCCATGGTTTTCGAGGGCACGCTGGCGGCCAGACCGGGTGGATTCCTCGGTGTGGACTGAGACATGGTCACGTCGGGACGAGATTCCGGCCATCTTCCTGTGCGATTCCTACTCAAGTGATGTGAGAGACAATAGAGGCTCTCAATGAAAGCACCAATGTTGGTCCAAAATAGGACGCTCGTAGACTTTTAGGAAAGCTACGTACAACACTCAAGCGGGAATCAAGAAAGTAATATGAATAAGGAAAGTTGCAAAGAGGATTTGGTAGCCAGAAATAGCATATCTATTATTTGACTCGAACTTGCCTTTTATAGGCGATTACAAATGGTAACTGCCAAAGATACTAATGGCTAACTAATTACAACATTAATACGGAATTAAATACATAATTAAGTCACGCATTAATTACTTTGGCCGTTATAGTTCCTGGCTGGCAGGCTGGACGCTTGAGCTCCCTCCTGCTGGACTGGACGGTGGGCTCCCCGCTAGGTTGGAGGAAGGCTTCTGACCGGGCTGGAGGCAGGCTCCCGAGTAGGCTGGAAGGCAGGATCCCTGTTGGGCTGGAGGCAGGCTGCTGGCCGGGCTGGAAGGCAGACTCCCACCTGGGCTGGACCGCAGTCTCCCAGCTGGGCTGGTCGGCAGGCTCCTGGCTAGGCTGGAAGGCAGGCTCCCCTTTGGGCTGGAAGGCAGGCTCCCCGCTGGCCGGGATGGAGGGCAGGCTCCCCGCTGGGCTGGTCGACAAGCCTGCTCAGTTGGGTCGACTCGAGCTCTGGGTTGCTGGGCTTGGGCCTGCTGGTCCAAGTTCGGGGCCTGGGCCGATTAGGCTCTGAGCGTAGTCCCATAACCCCATCAATTTATATCCTCAAAAGTCAAAACTGAACACAACATCTAAGATTACCCACACCGAAAACTATAGATACTCTAAAGGCTTTTATAGCTCCGCTCATTATTTCCTTATTAAAAATTAAAAGACATAAACTTCATATGCATTTTAATGTTTCCGATTCCACCCATTCCTCTTGCTTATGAAATAGAAATAATATAATTCTATTTCACAATCAATGGGAATGGGTCGAAGTGGAAAACATTGTCTATATATATGAAGTTTCAAATTTTTGAGTAAGAATAATAATTTTTCCATGTTTTCCTACGTTTAAGCAATTCACTTTGCCATGTTTTTTGGACAAACAAGAGACATTTTTCTTTTTTTTCAATGTGGTTAAGTTTGAAAACTAAGCAAATGTCTTTTGTTTCCAGATTTAAAATAGTTTAATCACATTTATGAAAACTAAGGAAAATGTCTCGTGTTTGTCGGGAAAAAAAACGGCAAAGTGAAATGATTAAACATGATGAAAAATGGAAAATTATCATTAGGAGGGCCCCTCACTACAAAAAAAATCGCTTGTAGTCACGGATTTAGTCACCCACCGTAGTGTAAAATATCCGTAACTAACTATGTTAGTCACGGATTGTGTCCGTGACTAAAGCCGTGTCTAATTTTGTGTGATTATATGTAGTCACTAAACATTATCCGTGACTAAATGTAGTCACGGTTTAGTCACGGACCGGGTCCGTGACTAATTCTTGACCGGAATAGCTGCTCCGGCACGTTAGTCACAGATCAGATCCGTGACTATGTTTTATTTAAATTTTTTTGTCTTAGTCACGGACACGTCCGTGACTAAGTTTTTTTTTAAATTCGACCATATTAGTCACGGACCGATCCATGACTAAATTTATTTATTTTTTAAAGGGGAAAATAATTAAAATACCACAAACTTTGAAGGGGTGTGAGATAAACACCCCGAACTTTCATATGCAATTTAAATACCCCAAACTTTATATAAAAAGTTATTCTAACACCATGGTTATGTATGATTTCTTTCAAAAATGTAAATTTATGGTGTTAAATGCGTAATTTAAAATAGTAAATTGAAAAAATTAGAATTATATATAGTGGTGGGGTAATATTATTTATTTTACAATGGAAGCTTAGAATGTTAATTGTATCTTTATGAATGCTAAAAATTATCAAATTATGAAATAAACACCAAAAATTAATATTTTTGAAAGAAATAATATATGACCATGGTGCTAAAATAATTTTTTATATAAAGTTTGGGGTATTTAAATTACATATGCAAGTTTGGGGTGTTTATCTCACACCCCTTCAAAGTTTTGGGTATTTTAATTATTTTCCTCTTTTTTAAATTCGGCCATATTAGTCACGGACCGAATCCGTGACTATACTTTTAAAAAAAAATATGAAAGAATTCCGGACAAAATATTAGTCACGGAAGAGATCCGTGACTAAAGTTTTTTTCTAAAATCCATTTTTTAAATAAAATTAAAAAATTATTTTAATTTTCTTTAAAAAAAAAAGTTTCAAAAATTTATCAAGAAAAATATTATATTATAAAAAGTAAAGCAATTATAACATTAAATAAAAAACAAAATTCATACACATACAACAAAGTTAATAAAAGTTATTACAGACTGCAATTATAAAAGTAATATGAAATGTTAAACTTAAAAATGTATTATTACATGTCCGGCCGTCGGACTCCATTGTGATAAAAACTAGGATCGTCATTATCATATGTATCATTATCATCATAAACAAGATAATCATCATCTTCGGGCTCCTCGGGATCTTCAGCTCGGGTTCCTCTTCGGCTGCCTCCTCACTGCTTCTTCCGGATGACTGAAATTGATTCAAGCAATCATACGACAGAGATCCGAATGTCGACCTCATCGTAGGCATGCTACCATATCCGGAGTTAGAATGATAACTCATATTAGTCATGTGCGGCCGAGGATGAGGCGGAGGGGAGGCTGATATCGGAGTTAGAATGATAACTCATATTAGCCATGTGCGGCCGAGGATGAAGCTGGGCTAATATCCGGCGTTTAAGATCCGTTTCATCGCTTCCGAGCAGGCTCTTGTTTCTTCATCCTTCATCCATACCGCCATGGAAAGTCAAGCATAGCACATTCCATACGTATGACAATTGACTGGAACTCCAAGTGGGCTGCCTTTCTCCTCACAAACTGCTGGAATTATAAAAATAAACATGTTGCCCAAGTTTCCTGTTCATACATGTAAGGGAAAAAAGATTATAAATTACCATGTACATAAATCCTGAAAGTTTGCATTATCATACCATACGATTATTTGGTCAATGGCAAATTATATGGTTCAACCGGTGCACGATGAGGATACTTTGGCGATTGCACCGGTTGCACAATATAATTTACAAATTATAAAACATCAATTCAGGAAAAAATAAAATTATTGAAACTCTAATTCGTATTAATAGAGTATCCTCATGATGCGCCGGTTGCACCATATAATTTGCCATTGACCAAATAATCGTATGGTATGATAATGCAAACTTTCAGGATTTATGTACATGGTAATTTATAAGCTTTTTTCCCTTACATGTATGAACAGGAAACTTGGGCAACATGTTTATTATTATAATTCCAGCAGTTTGTGAGGAGAAAGGCAGCCCACTTGGAGTTCCAGTCAATTGTCATACGTATGGAATGTGCTATGCTTGACTTTCCATGGCGGTATGGATGAAGGATGAAGAAACAAGAGCCTGCCTGGAAGCGATGGAACGGATCTTAAACGCCGGATATTAGCCCAGCTTCATCCTCGGCCGCACATGGCTAATATGAGTTATCATTCTAACTCCGATATCAGTCTCCCCTCCGCCTCATCCTCGGCCGCACATGACTAATATGGGTTATCATTCTAACTCCGGATATGGTAGCATGCCTACGATGAGGTCGACATTCGGATCTCTGTCGTATGATTGCTTGAATCAATTTCAGTCATCCGGAGGAAGCAGTGAGGAGGCAGCCGAAGAGGAACCCGAGCTGAAGATCCCGAGGAGCCCGAAGATGATGATTATCTTGTTTATGATGATAATGATACATATGATAATGACGATCCTAGTTTTTATCACAATGGAGTCCGACGGCCGGACATGTAATAATACATTTTTAAGTTTAACATTTCATATTACTTTTATAATTGCAGTCTGTAATAACTTTTATTAACTTTGTTGTATGTGTATGAAGTTTGTTTTTTATTTAATGTTATAATTGCTTTACTTTTTATAATATAATATTTTTCTTGATAAATTTTTGAAACTATTTTTTTTAAGAAAATTAAAATAATTTTTTAATTTTATTTAAAAAATGGATTTTAGAAAAAAACTTTAGTCACGGATCTCTTCCGTGACTAATATTTTGTCCGGAATTCTTTCATAATTTTTTTTTAAAAGTATAGTCACGGATTCGGTCCGTGACTAATATGGCCGAATTTAAAAAAGAGGAAAATAATTAAAATACCCAAAACTTTGAAGGGGTGTGAGATAAACACCCCAAACTTGCATATGTAATTTAAATACCCCAAACTTTATATAAAAAATTATTTTAGCACCATGGTCATATATTATTTCTTTCAAAAATATTAATTTTTGGTGTTTATTTCATAATTTGATAATTTTTAGCATTCATAAAGATACAATTAACATTCTAAGCTTCCATTGTAAAATAAATAATATTACCCCACCACTATATATAATTCTAATTTTTTCAATTTACTATTTTAAATTACGCATTTAACACCATAAATTTACATTTTTGAAAGAAATCATACATAACCATGGTGTTAGAATAACTTTTTATATAAAGTTTGGGGTATTTAAATTGCATATGAAAGTTCGGGGTTTTTATCTCACACCCCTTCAAAGTTTGTGGTATTTTAATTATTTTCCCCTTTAAAAAATAAATAAATTTAGTCATGGATCGGTCCGTGACTAATATGGCCGAATTTAAAAAAAAACTTAGTCACGGACGTGTCCGTGACTAAGACAAAAAAATTTAAATAAAACATAGTCACGGATCTGATCTGTGACTAACGTACCGGAGCAGCTATTCCGGTCAAGAATTAGTCACGGACCCGGTCCGTGACTAAACCGTGACTACATTTAGTCACGGATAATGTTTAGTGACTACATATAATCACACAAAATTAGACACAGCTTTAGTCACGGACACAATCCGTGACTAACATAGTTAGTTACGGATATTTTACACTACGGTGCGTGACTAAATCCGTGACTACAAGCGATTTTTTTTGTAGTGAGGGGCCCTCCTAATGATAATTTTCCATTTTTCATCATGTTTAATCATTTCACTTTGCCGTTTTTTTCGACAAACACGAGACATTTTCCTTAGTTTTCAAAAATGTGATTAAACTATTTTAAATCTGGAAACAAAAGACATTTGCTTAGTTTTCAAACTTAACCACATTGAAAAAAAAGAAAAATGTCTCTTGTTTGTCCAAAAAACATGGCAAAGTGAATTGCTTAAACGTAGGAAAACATGGAAAAATTATTATTCTTACTCAAAAATTTGAAACTTCATATATATAGACAATGTTTTCCACTTCGACCCATTCCCATTGATTGTGAAATAGAATTATATTATTTCTATTTCATAAGCAAGAGGAATGGGTGGAATCGGAAACATTAAAATGCATATGAAGTTTATGTCTTTTAATTTTTAATAAGGAAATAATGAGCGGAGCTATAAAAGCCTTTAGAGTATCTATAGTTTTCGGTGTGGGTAATCTTAGATGTTGTGTTCAGTTTTGACTTTTGAGGATATAAATTGATGGGGTTATGGGACTACGCTCAGAGCCTAATCGGCCCAGGCCCCGAACTTGGACCAGCAGGCCCAAGCCCAGCAACCCAGAGCTCGAGTCGACCCAACTGAGCAGGCTTGTCGACCAGCCCAGCGGGGAGCCTGCCCTCCATCCCGGCCAGCGGGGAGCCTGCCTTCCAGCCCAAAGGGGAGCCTGCCTTCCAGCCTAGCCAGGAGCCTGCCGACCAGCCAAGCTGGGAGACTGCGGTCCAGCCCAGGTGGGAGTCTGCCTTCCAGCCCGGCCAGCAGCCTGCCTCCAGCCCAACAGGGATCCTGCCTTCCAGCCTACTCGGGAGCCTGCCTCCAGCCCGGTCAGAAGCCTTCCTCCAACCTAGCGGGGAGCCCACCGTCCAGTCCAGCAGGAGGGAGCTCAAGCGTCCAGCCTGCCAGCCAGGAACTATAACGGCCAAAGTAATTAATGCGTGACTTAATTATGTATTTAATTCCGTATTAATGTTGTAATTAGTTAGCCATTAGTATCTTTGGCAGTTACCATTTGTAATCGCCTATAAAAGGCAAGTTCGAGTCAAATAATAGATATGCTATTTCTGGCTACCAAATCCTCTTTGCAACTTTCCTTATTCATATTACTTTCTTGATTCCCGCTTGAGTGTTGTACGTAGCTTTCCTAAAAGTCTACGAGCGTCCTATTTTGGACCAACATTGGTGCTTTCATTGAGAGCCTCTATTGTCTCTCACATCACTTGAGTAGGAATCGCACAGGAAGATGGCCGGAATCTCGTCCCGACGTGACCATGTCTCAGTCCACACCGAGGAATCCACCCGGTCTGGCCGCCAGCGTGCCCTCGAAAACCATGGACAGGACAGGAGGGCGGCGCACCAAGGCGACCTTCGGAACCAATTGTCAGGCCACAGCGACCTGAGGGCGACGCTCAACCACACCCAAGGTGAGCGCTCGGTCTGCAGCCGGCGGGGGGAGGCCGGCGTCATGCTCCACGCATGGACCCGGCTCGACTCAATGCCGAGGTGGAAGCCCTACAGGAGGCGACTCGGGTTCTGGGGGCCTTGGCTCAAGGTTTCCAACAGATGGTGTCTGGCGGAAACATGGATGAGCTTGCCCGTCAACAGACGCCGGCAGATGTGGAGGTGTCCTCCAGGCGGCGTGACGAGCGACGCTCTGGATCCAACCAAAACGGGAGGGAAGAAGTCTCCCAGCAGCTTAGCCGGCCCCATCGGTAGGCGGTTAGGGGCACCCAGCAGGGGCGCTCAATGCAGATGGAAGGAGGCGAGTCCTCTCGCCACTCTCACCGAGCGAGCAGCCGGACTGGCTCCATGGAGAGACAATACGTGGGGGCCCGACCTCACGCGCACATGCGACTTGGAGGCGCCGCTGGACATGCCCAGCCCCGTGTTGGGGCTGTCCGGGGGAACCCACTGCCGACCGAGGTGGAAGATATACGAAGAATATCTCTTCGTATTTTTTCATCAACTTTGATCTTCTGATTTCGAAGAATATTCTCACTGTGTTAATAGTATATGATGTATTTTATATGTAATTTACTTATATTTAATTGCTATTTTTTATATCATTGGGTTAAATAAAACATATTTAAAACAAAATTTCTACATGACCGTCTAGGGCCTCATAATTGCTCTAGCCGGCCCTGTTCCCAATGTCATTACATTACTTACTGTTTAGAAAGTGCAGAGGTGAATCATGAATGTAGCAGCATGCCATGATTATTAGTTATTTCTTTAGAATTATTTATGTTAGTTTTCCTTCTCATATAAGCTAAGACCTTCTCTTATTATTAGTATATATAGATTTCTATTAAAATAAATACACCTTGATCGATTTAAAGAATCAACACTGCCCAAGTTTTCAATAATGGTAGGGCTTCATTTTCTTTTTTGAGACTCACTAATCATATCCTAATCATCTTTGTCTAGGTTTCTTAACATTTTTAGCTATTAACATCTTTGGCCCAAGTTTTCAATAATGGTTGGCAGTTACAGCTAAAGTTGGTGTGTCTCTTTTTTTAGCTTTTGCATGCTTCTCATCCCGAAGTTAATTGTACACCTATGTATCACATGAAGTGGAGAAGCATCACCAATTAGCAACTTCCTGATTTCATTTGTAAGACCAACAATGAAACCAACAATCTGCATAGGAAATGATCAGGTGAGTTATGGCAATGATGTAGGGTAACATTGTTGAAGACTTGAAGTTGGACATGTTGGAAAAATATTCCATTTAAATGCCCTTGGACCATTTATATAATTTAATATATATTGGAGACATTTATGTCTTACCATTAAGTTTGCCATATGACAGATTTGGTCCTTGTATTTATGTATAGTTAACATATGATGGGTATGTTTTAACATTAAATAATACATAAGGGATCAAATGGGTTTCTCTTTGATACAAAATATAAAAGGCATCCGCCCATTCAATTCTTACGACTAAACGAACGTACACGTTCATTCCCAAGGGTCTCAAGAACACCTATAATAAGAGACCCAAGGGAGAATCGTTTAATCCATCGAAATCCGCTTGTATCCTTAGAGAATCAAAACGTCATGGCTTCATCGTCTTCTACGACACCATCAACATTCGGTTTCTCCTCAACCGGTTAGTGTTCTTATTGTTTGATTCTATGAATTTTATCATGTTTAGTGAGATTAGATCCTAATTGGGACTGATTTTCTCATCATTTGGTATCAGAGAATGTTAATTCTCACTTACGTTGATGAAATTCGAAGTTTTCAATCGACTAATTGATTATTAGTTTTTGTCGAATGTTATTTCCGCTGATTCTGAACTGAATGTTCAAGCATATAATTTTCCGTTCTTTCCTCTTATAACGATTATGTAATTCCGGTGTTTTATATATTCTGTGCCGACACCACTTAATCGGCTAGTAGCATGATTGATATATGTTTCAATCATCATATTCTTCCTTTTAAAACTTGCTTTTGATTTGAATCAATTTTTGTTCATGCTTTTCGGTGGTTCAAGATAGAACTAAGTACCGTATTATATCCCTGCATCTAAGTCAATGGGTCTGCCACTAGATTGATTTTCATATGTGTATATGCTGACATGTAGCACTTAATTCAATACGGTGCTTAATCATTCTTTTAAAACTGAAATTGTGATGTGAACCACTATCTAATTAAAGTGATGTCTCTGAATATCATAGTTTTGTATCTGTTGCATGAGTGGATTAAGTACATGCACTACCCAAAACTATATATTTTGACATTTGATCGATTCTTTATTTTCTTCATTTGACTTTTGAATCACTTTTTCAAAATTCATTTTTCATCCTAATCCGTTTATTTGCATCTGCAAACTGTTGAAGGACTTTCGGTTGTTTAAATTAAAACCAAGTCAATTGGTTAGTTTTACAAAATCTGGAATATATTAGTGTTGTTTTGTTTCTGTCAATTTTCCAGAATGTATCCTAAATTTCTAGATGCGGAGTAACTCACTTGAAATGTACTCCGTATATATAAAATCTGCAACTTTAATCATGAAAACTTATAAGCCACTATTTTGTTTCAAGTGCATCCACTTTAGTTGTCCGTGAGTGCTTTATTTCTTCTAGTTAAGGAAAAGAGATACTCATGTTCCAGAAATAGGAATAGAGATAACATTTAGATATTACCTATAGATGTGATTATGTATAAGGAAATTTAATTTTCTAAATTTTCTAGTTAATACTCATTAGAAATTGACATACTTGATCATTTACAAGATACTTCAATATATATGATCCATGGTTTAGGACTAATACTGCAGCATTTTTAATTTTCTGCCATATTTAAACTATGAATTATTAATTATCTTATTGTCAAATTCAATGATCGGCCCAACGGAGGATTATTGATTTTGACTATCTTAAACAATTATATGAGTTTTCTTTTAACAAACCCAAAGGTGTGTTATTTGATAACTTGTATAATGAAATTAAGCATAATCAAATGTGTTATATTTCTGCTCAAAGGTGATATGTGACACAATTTGCAGATTAATTTTAATTTTAATATCATTAATGTTTGATAATTAACATTAGCCAACGCAATGTTAGTTATTAAACATGATATGAATTTTTCCTATTATTTGGTGTTGATAATAGGCTTATTTACTAATAATTGACATGCCTTATTGTATTCCCTTATATATAATAAATAGCTTCTATTATTACCTCTGTTAAAACTTTTATTTCAGCATCTACTGTTACCCCATACAATTATGGGATAGAACCTCTAAATGGTACAAACTTCTCAACATGGAGAGAATCTGTAAAACTCTCACTTGGCATGATGGACCTCAACCAAGCACTGAGAATGGATCCACCGGATGCTCCTAACGCTGAGAGCACTGTGGAGCAGAAGCGTTCTTATGAACAGTGGGAGAGGTCCAACAGAATGTGCCTCATGGTGATCAAGAATTCCATATCTGTAGCTATTCGCGGAGCCATTCCAGACTCAGAAAATGCGAAAACCTACCTAGAATATGTGGAAGAACAGTTTAAGGGCACTTCTAAAGCACATGCTAGTACCTTGATTCTCAAAATGTTGACGAGTAAGTATGATGGAGTGAGTGGTATTCGTGAGCACATCATGAAAATGTCTGATATGTCCAATAAGCTCAAAAGTATGGACATGGAAATAAGTGAAGGTTTCCTCGTTCATTTCATAATGACTTCTCTACCTGCATCTTATGGTCCGTTCAAGATCAATTACAACACGCAGAAAGAGAAATGGACAATGAGCGAGTTGATTGCTATGTGCATTCAAGAAGAAGAGCGCCTTAAAGTTGAAAGACCAGATGTTGCTCATCTCACCACCACAAACTCAAAGAAAAGGAAAGGCAATCGTCAAGGAGGAGGAAAAGGTAACATTTCTAAGGTCCCAAAGATAGGTGCAAGCGTGAGCTCCGGTCCTTACTGTAAGTTTTGTCGCTTCAAAGGGCATTACCAGAGGGAGTGCCCTAAGTTTAAGGCATGGCTGACTAAGAAAGGTAACTTAACCACCTATGTAATTTATGAATCATTAAACACATCAGTTCCCCTTAATACTTGGTGGATTGACTCTGGTTCAATGGTTCATGTTTCAAACACACCGCAGGGATTCCATTCAATCCGGACATTGGGAAGAAAGCAAAGAGTGATTAAGGTGGGCAACGGAGAAGAATTAGAAGTGGAGGCCATTGGAACTATCTCATTAATTTTAGAGAGTGGCTTCATTCTTCATCTTCGTGATGCTCTTTATGTACCTAATATTACTCGTAATTTAGTGTCTGTATCGAAACTAAGTGCTGATGGTTTTACATTTAATTTCGTGTACAATAAAGTGACAGTAAGCTTGAACTCAAATGTAATAGGATTTGGTAGCATGGAGGGAAATCTCTATAAATTATGCTTAGATACTAATTTTATGGAATCCCCTTTGTCATTTAATATAACTGAAAATCCTTGTAAGAGAAAGAGAGAATTGGAATCGTCGTCTAATTTGTGGCATCAAAGGTTGGGCCACATATCACGAGATCGAATGATAAGACTCGTGAAAGACGGAATTCTTCCAAATCTTGACTTCTCAGATTATGACAAGTGTGTGAAGTGTTTGAAAGGGAAATTGTCTAAGAAAATTAAGAAAGGCGCCACACGAAGCACTGGTTTGTTAGAATTAATACACACCGATATTTGTGGGCCTTTTCCCGATTCCATAAGTGGTCATAAGTCCTTTATTACTTTCATAGACGATTATTCACGCTATATGTACCTATATTTGATTAAGGAAAAATCTGAATCACTAGATATGTTCAAGGCTTATAAAGCTGAAGTTGAAAATCAACTTGATCGAAAAATCAAAGTAGTGAGATCGGATAGGGGTGGAGAGTTCTATGGTCGACACACTGATATTGGTCAAGCTCCTGGATCTTTCCATGAATTTTGTAAAGATCACGGGATCATCAACCAATATACCATGCCCGGCACCCCTCAACAAAATGGGGTTGCTGAAAGGCGGAACAGGACTCTTATGGATATGGTCCGAAGTATGTTGGCTAACTCTAATCTTCCCCAAATCTTATGGACCGAGGCCTTAAAAACAGCAACCCACATACTTAATAGAGTACCATCTAAATCTGTCCCTAAGACTCCATATGAGCTTTGGACGGGCAGGAAACCTAGTCTAAGGTACCTAAAAGTGTGGGGTTGTCCGGCTGAAGCAAAAGTGTATAATCCTCAATTGAAGAAACTTGACATGAGAACCATTAGTTGTTCCTTTATTGGCTATCCCGAGAGATCTAAGGGATATAGGTTCTATTGCCCATCTCATACCACCCGAATTGTCGAGACTCGACATGCTGAATTCCTTGAGAATACTAACATTAGTGGGAGTAGTAGTGGTTCAAACTTTTGTGATGAACTTCAAGAGGGAAATGGAATAAATCCACTTATTATACTGCCCATTCCACCTAACTCCTCACTTGAAGATCATAGTGAAAGTCATACACCTCATAATAATGATGCAACAAGTCAAGAGGCGAATGAAACTCCAATCAATGTTGAACCAACTCCACCGGTTACTAATGAAATTCTGTAAAATCAGCAACCCTTAAGGAGATCTCAAAGGGTCAGACGCCCCACAAATTTTGATGAATATTTGATATATTTGAATGAAGAAGCCGACTTTGATTTAGGGAAAGTCGTAGATCCTATATCTTTCCTTGATGTCATTAAATGTGACCAATCGACTCATTGGAAAGAAGCCATGAATGAGGAACTTCTTTCCATGGAGAAGAACAATGTTTGGGAACTTGCTGAATTACCAAAGGGTCATAAGCCCGTTGGAAGCAAGTGGGTCTTCAAGACCAAATTAGATGCAAAGGGAAACATTGAAAGATATAAGGCAAGATTGGTCGCCAAGGGGTACACTCAAAGGGAAGGTGTAGATTATCAAGAGACCTTTTCACTCGTCTCTCGAAAGGACTCCCTAAGGGTCGTTATGGCTTTAGTAGCTCATTTTGATCTTGAGCTACATCAAATGGACGTCAAAACAGCCTTCTTAAATGGAGATTTACACGAAGATGTTTATATGATACAACCAGAAGGTTATGTTTCTAAGGGTCAAGAACATCTAGTGTGTAAACTCAAGAAGTCTATTTATGGGCTCAAGCAAGCATCTCGACAATGGTACCTTAAATTTGATGAAGTCATGAAATCAAATGGCTTCATTAAAAACAAAGTAGATCAATGCACTTACCTCAAAATGAGTGGGAGCAAATTCATCATACTTGTGTTATATGTTGATGACATCTTATTAGCAAGTAGTGACTTGGATTTGTTGCATGAAACAAAACGCTTATTATTTGGCCATTTTGACATGAAAGATCTAGGTGAAGCTTCTTATGTTATAGGCATTGAAATTCACCGAGACAGAGTCAAAGGGACGTTAGGCCTGTCCCAGAAGGCATACATTGAGCGCATTTTAGAACGTTTCAACATGCAACAATGCTCTCCATCAGTTGCTCCAGTAGTTAAGGGAGACGTTTTTGGGTCATTCCAATGCCCAAAAACCGAGGTTGAGAAAGAGCAAATGAAACTCATTCCTTATGCTTCCGTAGTTGGAAGCTTGATGTATGCACAAGTTTGTACTCGTCCAGATATCGCATATGTATCTGGTATGTTGGGTAGATATCAATCTAACTCAGGATTAGAGCATTGGAAAGCCGCTAAGAAAGTTTTGCGGTATCTTCAAGGGACTAAGGAGTACAAATTGACTTATGAGAGGTCTAATAATTTAGAAGTGGTTGGATATTCCGATTCCGATTTTGCTAAGTGCAAAGACGATAGGAAGTCTACTTCGGGATACATTTTCTTGCTGTCAGGTGGGCCAATATCTTGGAAAAGCCACAAGCAAAGACTTACAACTACTTCAACAATGATGGTTGAATATGTTGCGGTGTACAACGCAACATGTCATGGGATGTTGTTAAGGAATCTTATCAAAGGATTCAAAGTAGTGAATTCCGTCTCAAGACCACTAAGGATTTATTGTGACAATTCCGCGGCCGTGAGCTTCTCAAACAATAACAGTTCGAGTGGAGCGGGATTGTTCCTCGATACAAAATATTTGTTCGTTCGAGAAAGAGTGGAGGAAAACGAAATTTGTATCGTACACATCAGCACAAATGATATGCTAGCAGATCCTCTCACCAAAGGACTTCCGCCCAGTATTTTTCAAAGACATGTCACTAATATGGGCTTGATCAAAGATCCTGTTTAGGAATTAATAGCATAGTGTCTGATTAGTTATCTTATTTAATATTTTCAAGTACTTGATTTAGAATCCCTCCTTAAGTATGTTTGTCTATTCTTTATTGTGCACACAAAGTTATTTAATAGACAAACATAATACCCTAAGTTTAATGTCATTTGGCTTATATTAATCCTTATACTCTTTAAGAACTGTCAAAGTATGATTAATGGGGGTCCCGGGTTATATTGACCCGTTAGACTGTACTTGTTTGCTTTGATATTATTATGGAGTAAGATGAAATTTTCTTGGCCAACACTTACTTTAGCTTATGTATAAATGATCTCAAGGTCAAGTGGGAGAATGTTGGAAAAATATTCCATTTAAATGCCCTTGGACCATTTATATAATTTAATATATATTGGAGACATTTATGTCTTACCATTAAGTTTGTCATATGACAGATTTGGTCCTTGTATTTATGTATAGTTAACATATGATGGGTATGTTTTAACATTAAATAATACATAAGGGATCAAATGGGTTTCTCTTTGATACAAAATATAAAAGGCATCCGCCCATTCAATTCTTACGACTAAACGAACGTACACGTTCATTCCCAAGGGTCTCAAGAACACCTATAATAATAAGAGACCCAAGGGAGAATCGTTTAATCCATCGAAATCCGCTTGTATCCTTAGAGAATCAAAACGTCATGGCTTCATCGTCTTCTACGACACCATCAACATTCGGTTTCTCCTCAACCGGTTAGTGTTCTTATTGTTTGATTCTATGAATTTTATCATGTTTAGTGAGATTAGATCCTAATTGGGACTGATTTTCTCATCAGGACAATGCCATGGAAAAAGAAGTTTACATACATCTCCAGTGGTTGAAGGTGTTAATATGCTCTTCAGATTGATCTTCCTTGAAAGCATCTCATGATATATGCTTTTCATCCCGAAGTTAATTGTACACCTCTGTATCACATGAACTGGAGCAGCATCACCAATCAGAAACTTCCTGATTTGCTCTCCTCTACGTATCAAAGCATCACACTTCACACTCATAGTTTACTTAATTAGAAATAGGCATTATCATTTGATTCACTATTGATTCCCATTGTACTAAAAAGCAAGTATTTCTGTCAAATCCATAAAAAAAAGTATCCATACCGCCATCGAAAGTGAAGCACAGCACATTCCATAGGTATGACAATTGAGTAGATCTCCAAGTGGGCTGCCTTTCTCCTGACAAACTGCTGGAATTATAATAATAAGCATGTTGCCCTAAGTTTTCTGTTCATACATGCAAGGAAAAAAGCTTATAAATTACCATGTACATAAATCCTGAAATTTTGCATTATCATACCATATTGGGATTTAGAAGACTTTGTTTTGAACAAGGGATGCTCTAAAATTACTAAGTTCCATATATGTTATCATAAGCTTTTCAATGTTTTAGGGATGAAAAGTGAAATCTCTCTCTAAATGCCCCCAAATTAGGTGGTATCCTCCAAGAGAATGCAAGGCAGGAGTGTTTCTGTCTATGGTCATCAAAGCCGTTTCCCGCACTTTCTATAATCAGTGTTGTAGTGCGAAGGTATAAGTTTTTACCTCCATCGATAGTAAGATTAACCAAATTCGTTTTAGAAAAGGGAGTGAGAGAAATAGAGAACTAGATGAGTATACAAATAAAAAACAATAAAAACGCATTGTTATGATATATTACATTTTTGTCTATAGTTGTCTTCATCAACAAATAACAATATTAAGGAGTGTAAGATTTTGAGATTCCAGAAAAATGTTTCTATTTGTTGAGGAGTTAAAATAAATGGATTCCCCAATTTCATGTAAAACATAATCTGTTTTCCATCAATTAGGAGACAACCATTAAATTACATGATTGGGTTTCTTTCTTTTTTGCTGTTTTTCTTATTAAATCCTTACCTATTTTCCATATATTTGAAATTCATCACTGTATTTTATTTTTGGTAAATCCAAGTTTTATAGCTAGGTGTTGTGGTTAGCTCGAAGATGAAGTCTTCTGAAGTTTGTATGGATCATATGTTCTATTTATTTTCATGCAAATGTCCAGGTCGTCTCTTGTTCACTATTGTCTAAAACCATCCAAAGTACTTGGTTGGAGCGGAGCAAAAACTGATTTAAAATCATCAGGTTAATAAGCATGTGAGTTGTATTGATGCTTATGTGTGGTTTCCAAACCATGACAAGCAACATTACAATGGTTCCATAACCAACTCCAACAAATGGTAAGCACACTACGAGCCCGTTTATGACTCTATTTTTCGGCTTATCAACCAACTTTTTTACCAAACACGTAACTTTTGATTTCACGCGCTGAATTGTGTAATAATAAGAAAAGTAAGGTTGAAGTTACTTTTCTGGCTATATTGGCTGAAGTTACCGTAGATTATCATTTTAGCTATTTTTCATATATTTTTTTCTTTATTTTATTATTAAAAAATATTTTAAATACAATTTTTTCATAAATCAACAGATCAGCCAATCCAGCCACTTCATAAATTTTAGCAGAATCAGCCGCCAATTTCAGTGTTATCAAACGGGTTCTACATGTTTCAATTTCTAGCTAAATGTAATAGCCCGGCCTAAAGTAGATATTGTAGTTAGAATGATAATCATCAAGCTATTTGCTTACTTAGGCTAAATGTAGAAAGATGAAATCGAAGCAAACACTTCAATCTAAACTTTTTGTATAACAATTAATATGTCATTTGTTCCTTATTAAGGGTGGACCAATCGTAACCGGAACTCGATGGTTCCTGGAATCGGATTGGTTTGGGTGGTTAGGGCTGGAGACCGACTTCGGGGACAATTTATGGGTGAGTGGGTGACGGTCCCAGACTCTGTTTTTTGGGATCTGAGTCAGCCGGTCCAGTCCCGATTGGATCATGTTAGGCATTTCAAACATTAGTGATAATTTCAAATAGGTGTAAATGTTGACATTTACCGTGAAATGATTCCATCCCACAACTGGATGAATAAATACTGCTCAAATGCAGATTTCTTGCGCCATCCATGGTCCCAAGTCAGATTGGTTTAACTTGTGTTATGCGATGATGAAGGAAAACTAAATTCAAAAAATGAAGTCTACTAGGTCTTCAAACTTTTAATGTGTATACTTAGTAAATTTTTAAAATTTATTATTGTTTATTTATGATCTTACATATTTGTGTATAACTTCTATTTTAATAGATTCATAAATGCGTTTATATATTTACTTTATACTACGTAATATCTATAAATTGCATCCCGTGCAACGCAAGGGTGAACGACTAGTATAAATTAATACATTAATTGTATAGGTCTCATTATGCTACCACTCATCTCAACTACATATGAAACATTTGACTTAAATATTATTTAAAAATGATCCACCATTTTAATATTGTATATAATTAAATTTTGATCTCCCTCACATGTTTTTCTGGCTCCATCACAACGCCACTAAATAAAAGTCAAGTAAACTTGGCTCGATTATTTGGTCAATTGGTTGTCGTCACCCAGCCAGTTGGATAAAAAGAGTTATTTCTATAGTCATTTGCATAGCATCTTCATAGCTAGGGGTGGACTCGGGCCGGGTGGCCCGACCCAGAACCGACCCGGGATCGGCACTGTTCCGGCCCGGCCCGAATCGGTGGCCCGGTCAGTGACCGGTCCGGATAGGCCCGACCCGAGGGGTTTCCGGTCCGGGCTCGGGTCACCCAAAACAAGGCCCCCCAGCCAGGCCCGGTTCGGGCCAAATTGATTTTTATTTGTTTTTTTCATTTGTTTGGGCTCCACCCGGGTTGGGCTTGATGTTTAGGAGGGGTTTGGGCGGGGGGTTTGGGGGGTGGAAGGTGAGGGGGGTCATGGATAGGTAGGTAAGCAAAAAAAAAAATTAACCAAGCCCGAGGCCCGGCCCGGCCCAGACCCGGACCGGACCCGGTGGCTACCCGGGCCGGTCTCAGGTCCACCTATTCAGACCCGCCGGCCCGCCCGGGCCTAGACCCACCCAGCCCCGGCCCGAATGCACTCCTATTCATAGCAGAGTTCGCCACTTCCCTAGTCAAATACCAAATTCATCTCATAGATTTGGACTTCCCTTATGCCCATTACAGATCATTAATTGTTCTTTTATCTTAATATTTTAGGGAGTATAATTCTTTAATTTAGTGGTTTGTAAAAATGCCTATTGGAAAATACGAGTATGACCATAATACCAGACAAAAAAACGGCCTTGACTATGAATCTTATGATCATGAATAGTATATACTGCAAAATAATAGCACAGCTGCCCAATTCCACAGCTACTGATTTGGCAAAATCAACTGTACATATCAGTTTCTAATGAGTTTCTAATGACTTCCCTCTCGCCTCTCTTCCTGTCCTTCTCCCTAATGACTTCCCTGCTACCAAAACAATATGAAGTACTTTATTTCCTTACCAGAGACCTCTGTTTAAGCATACGGCAGTTCGTAATCACTGAAGTCCCAGTTATCTTCATCTGATTTATAACCACCCTCCTCCTCCTGAGTTTTATCCATTGCCCCTTGTTGAAATCTTGGTTGGAAGCGCCTGTTAACAGTGAAAGGAAACAAGACATTATCATCTTTTTTGTCAACAACAAATCATTGTAGAGGCCAAGGTAGTCAACTGTCAAAGCCGAGATGCGCGCTCAAGACGCTAGAGTACTCATATCACCTGAGGCACAAGGCACAAAAAAGAGCTTGTCTGTCTCATGTCAAGCGCACTGCTTGGAAAATATATGTATTCACACTATATGCACTATAAGGCCCTGTTTGGTTGGAGGGTTTCGGAGGGGAGGGGAGGAAAGTGGAGGATTTGTGTGTGTTTGGTTGAAGTAAATAGGGGGGGAATGAGAGGAAAGTGGAAGGCTTTCAAAATCCTCCATTTCCTCCCATTCTAAACCCCCAAATCGGGGTATTTCGGAGGAAACATGTTGATAACCACAAACTATCCATCTCCTACGTGAATGAATAAAACGTTATAATATAAAAAGGTAAAAAACAAAAAGTTTTGAAAAATTTAAAAATTTAAAAATTTAAAGATTAAAAAATTTAAAAATTAAAAAAAATAAAAATTAAAAATTTTAAAAATTACTCCGTATAAATGAAAAATTTTAAAAATTAAAAATAAAAAAATTAAAAAAAATATCCAAACTGAAAAATGAAAAATTATAAAATTAAAAAAGTAAAAAATCAAATAAAATAAAATTATGACTCATGACCATAGGAGTAATATTCACAATAGTTAGACATGTATCTATTTTTTTAAGTAAGCTATCAAATAAAAGTAAATTGCGAAAATATTTTCATTAAATCTTTCCTCCTATTTCCTCCAACCAAACACAAATTTTTATCAAAATCCTTCCTTCCCCTTCCCTTCCCTTCCCTCCTTGACTCTCCCCTTCCCTCCCCTCCTTTGAACCAAACAAGGCCTAAAAGTCATACTCACAAAAATAAAGTCATGATTCACACTAACAGGACACCAACTCAAAAGCCATAACACTTTAGTCGTAAATAATAAAACTAAAACCTATATTCGGTTACATTCTAGCGCAATTCTCAAATCACAACTCTCAAGGATCATCGATCATTAAAAGTGGAGACCATCTATTAGCAGTATTAGATTCACAACTCTTAAGAAATAAAGATAGAATTTTAAATGAAAAGATATAAATAAAGAAAGAAGAAATAAATCATATGTTCAAAGTTATATAAAAAATAAGAAAGAATGAAGAAGTGAAAATAAAAAGAAGATGAAAACAGAAAGATGAAACATTATGCGAACGAGGAGGAGGTTACCAACTTACCATTTAACGCAGAAGAGTACTTCTTATTACAATAGTTTCGGTATACTCTCTAATACACCGACTGAGAAGGATTTATGTTGTTTTATTATTTGGATGAGCTATATCTTATTAGGACAATGGGTTTATTTAAAATATGCCATAATCCTATACGCAAAAAGAAAAACAAGCTGAGAAGTCTTTCCTAGTTCAGGCACGACAGGTGTGCACTTCTGCTCCTATGCGCTTTATTTGCACCTGAGGCATATCACAGCGCCTGGAGAATATTGAGACGCTACCCATGTTCAGCGCCACACCTGCTACGTAACGTTTAAGTGCTCAGGCAAGCGCTTTGACTAAACTGGTAGAGGCACTAGAGTGTTATTATATATTATATATGTATATACATATGCATGCATCTCACTGGTGTTATGGTGTATGAGACCCAAGCAGCACATAAAAATGGTTTGCCGTTCAATTTCAACTGTTCAAAATTGATGTACAAATAAGAGGGAGAATCATGTAATACTACCTGCCCAAATTTATATATACACAAAAAGTCATGCTCACGATGTTTAATTTCAATTATAAAGAAATCTATTTATTAGACAAAATTTTGTACAACTGACCTTCGAAATCTACCCCAGTAAAGTAACTAACTACTGGAAAAAAATAAAAATAAAAAATCCGAATTCTGAAATGTTAAAGAAATTTGACTGGGAGACTACCATGGAAATGCTACATGGGTGTAAACTTAAGGAATGCATAATTATTTTCAAAATTGTCCATCCATTCGATTTTAAACTTCAAAGCTTCAGGATTGAAAGTAGAAGACTTCCATCCAACTAAAATCCCAATTCTCAATTACCAAGGAATCCTTTCATGTCAACAAGAAACTTAGAGGCCAGCTTTGAAAAGAAAGAAGAAAACACGAAATAAACTCGAGAATTGGTTGTTTAAACTTCAAAATCTTCCTTGACTGAACAAGACACATGCTACTAAGTTCCTCTTTCCTTGATTCCAAAACAATATTTGAGAATTGAGACTATTTCTCAGTTTCAGTATTACACAAATTAGGAAATGGATCTCCAACATTTACGAACCAAAACTTTAGAATACTATTTCCTATACTGTTTATCACTTTATCCACCGACAATTCTTGCATTGGTAAATCAATTACAAGTATCATAGATTCATAGATACTTCTAAATGTTTAACAGAAGCACACATGTTTTCTTTGCTACCAGGTAGAGCAATATATATGTAGTCCATCTAAAATCTTACTTAATACTGTGAAATCCATAAGGAGGGAAACAATCCATTCTTAACTGACCAAAAACCTTAGCAACTTTAATAGAAACATCAGATATTTGTGCAGAGATGGAGCTATCTATTCAAATATGGATCTATGAGTCCACACTTGAACAGCTTTAAAACTACTCAGTTTCTAAAGTCTGAACGTGTAACCTGTTCTTAACTATCAAGCTCAAAAGTCCAAAACTATCCAATCATAGTCAACAGGCATTTATTTCTGATTTCATTTGCAAACAACACTTCATATGTTAAGTAGCCTAGCCATGAACTAGGCCCCAATTCCTAACACCCCATCGCCATAAAAAAAAGACTCAGGTAGCTTCCAGAGGACCACGCTCCCACCAAATGATGAAACCCTAGCATTCCCGCTTTATACAAAATTTAAAGAAACCTAAAATTACTCATTTATATTTACCCCCATAAATTTTGATTTTCTTTCTTCGTTTTACTGGCAGTAAATTACTGCTATTAAAATGGCTACAACTACATCTGCATAGTGTGCTTGGGAAACGAATGAGACATACTGCATGTAAGGAGCACTTATCTCATTTATGTTTTCTAAATATATGTCATATACTGATTTATATGGGTAACAAGTTCAATGATAATAGCAATTACTCCGTATGTTAAATAATCATTGCCTCTGATAAAGGGAAAATTCATTCAACCGCAATGCCCAGAATTCAAATACCACGTAATAATTTAGCCACAGAATTATAATGAAAGAAATAGTACTATGTTCAGTTCTACCTCTACCCAAATAATAAGGTGAAAAACAAAGCTGTATACACACACACACACTTCCTATGTATTAGAATGCTTGATAAGGTTGAATGGTAAAGCAATAACCTTTTCCGGTTGCGCCTGGCAGCATTACGAGATTTGCGTTTCTTCTTCTCCTGATTAGACTCGAAGAACCTCCGGTATCTACATTCCTGGAGAACTCCTGCCCTGATTACCTCTCGGCGGAAGCGACCAACGAGACTCTCTTCCGGCTCGTCCTCGTCGACAATGATCTCAACATTGCAGGGAGACTTGAAGAAGAGGACGTCCGCAAAATCGAGCGAAGGAAGCGCAACAGATGAAATCGAGCGGTTATTATGGTCGGGTTCGATTGCTGCGGGCAAATGCGAAGAGGAGATGTGCGGAATACGGAGGGAGGCGGCGGAAGAAAGTGACAGATGATTGGCGGGTTTTGAATTGACGTTTACGTAAGAAGGGTTTTGGGGAGAGAATAAACGGAAGGCCCTGGAAACGGAAGATGACAACGATAGCATTGCTCTTACCTCTCTTCTTCTTCTTCTTCGAAACTAAACAGTGGTTTCGGCAAAATGTCTGTGGCCCTCTCGAACGCTTACGCTTCCCCCATTATTCTCAACGGCCGAAATCCTTTCGTCATTTATTCATGTCACCGTGCCGGTTCTAAATTATATCCTAGGCCTGGGTTGGGTAAATAATTATATTCAGGTTTTTGTAAATAAACCAAATTCAAGTCCCGAGTCAACCCGTTCTTTCCATCATCTTTCATCTTCACCAACATTCTCTTTTTTCTCTCTTTCTTTGTTTTCTTCGTTGCCTTCCTCTTTTCTTTCTTTTCTTCCGCCGCCTTCCACTTTTCCTTCTTTTCTTCCGCCGCCTTCCACTTTTCCTTTCTTCTGCCGTCATCAATTTTGATCATTATGTTTACTTTTTGTTGTTTTTTGTTTTTTATTTTCTTTACTTTTTTAGTGATTCTGATTGTTAGGTTTTTTGTCTTTTTGTTTTTTATTTTCTTTACTTTTTTAGTGATTGATTTCACTTTCTTTGACTTTGTCTTTTTCTTTTACTTTCTTTACTTATTTTCTTTGGGTTTTTTACTACTTTTCCTTTCTTTATTTGTTTTACCTCTTTCTTTTTTTCATTTACTATACCGAGCACATTAGAAATGAGTTTTACATCTAACTGAAATGAGTAAAACGTTTAAAAAAATGAACATACACAAATGAACTTTTGAATTTTTGAATACTCATTTTGTAAATTATGTATATTCATTTAGCATCTCTGTTATGCTCATTTTTAAAATGTTTTAGCAATGCACATTTCAAAAGTCTCATATTACATTAGATTTATATAAGAGTTGATTATAAACACGAGACAACAAATCATGATACTCAATCACAGATTCTAATACTCAATAACGGAGGCTTGAGGCTCACTTAAAATGTCTTGATGCTCAACTAAAAAAGCAACTAACAAATTCATTAATACTCATTTAGTAAGTTACGTATGCTCATCTGAGACTGGCCATATGCTCATTTTATAAATATCATATCAATGCATTTTAAAAGTACTACGGAGTATTTTATATTAGACTCCTAATACTCAATATAATAGGTCTGATGTTCATTAAAAGTTCATTATTACTCATTCTCCAGAAGTCGTGATTTTTATCTCAATAGTGGAGGTTGATGCTCATTTAAAATGTCATGATGTTCAACTAACAAACCTTATGATTTTCATATAATGTGCACTTTGTAAGTTATGTATGCTCATTTTCGTGCTAATGTTATGCTCATTTTTAAAATGTCATATCAATGCATGTTCCAAAAGTATCATATTACATTAGACTCGCATATTGAAATTTGTTGGGATATTGACCTAGAGGCCCAATACCCAGATCGGGAAGGCCCAAGATGTCCGGCCCAAGTAACAGGCCCATCACTCTATGATGAAAAGATCCAGTAAGGAGACATACCGAACGGAGTTCGGCCCAAAAATAAAGATTGACCCAGTAAGAAGACATACCGAACGAGGTTCGGGCCAATTTGACAGCATCTTCAGTACGGACCAACATCCCGTTCGAGCAACGGCCAACCAGCAAGTGGCCAGGTGCAGTTAATGCCAGACTATGACATCAGCAAGTGGAAGCATGGATGACCAAGTCGGTGGAACAACGGCCAATCAGCAAGAGGCAGCTCATGCTCTCCATTAGTATAAATAGAAGGTTTCAAGTCATTGTAAGGGTTAGCATTTCAATACTCAAGCTCTAGAATAGCATCATTTTGCTCTTATTTCTTGCATTAAAGCATAGTTTCCGACTTACCGATCGGGAAATCCCTTGTAATCAGATTGGTTAATTAATACAAGTGGGCTTTCGAGTTTTAGTTAGTTCAGATCTTATATTTTCTTATACACTTTGATTCTGGGCCATTCCTGATATATCCAAAGTTCGTGTTGGGCTTTCGGATCTGCGGGACTTACCCTCAACAAAATTAATAGGAGTAGATTATAGATATAATTTAATAAGTTTTTATAAAAGAAAAATAACAAAAAAAAGAATTAGAAGATGTGAAACAGAGATCGTGATACTCATAATTAGTCTTCTAATACTCAATAAAATAGGTCAAATGCTCATTAAAAGTACATTATTGCTCATTTAGCAGGAGACATGATTTTTTGCTTAAATTACAAAATGACACCGTTAAAATAATTGGCCACTTTGCTTGTTTTCCACTCCGGACCTGTTGTTTATGGGGCTTGCTCGTTAATTATTGTGGGCCTCCATTATATTCATTAAATTTCATTTAAATTGGGTTGAAGCTTTAAAAAATTAAAAAAAAAAACTGGATGTACGGTTCACACCCGTACACCCGGGTGTATTATATACGAACCGTTTGAAAACAGCCTATTGGTTCTCAATTTATAAATCAAGAAAATATACGAAGTACAATAATATTTCGTATATCCTAGACCCTACTCTTCTAGCCGATTAACAATGACAAAGAGCTAAATGATTAAGGGGTGTATATTCAATCATTCTTCAACAATAAAAATACAATTTTGCTATAGGTACCCCATAGTTACCCCATTTCCTATCTCATATAAATATCCTCCCAAAAATTTACCCCCACTCCCTCATCTTCCTTCCCCCTCATCTCCCTTTCATCTCTCTCTTTTCCAGTCAGCCCTTCTCCCTTTCATCTCCCTTTCATTTCCCTCAGTTAAGCCCCCCTGCTTGGTTCCGGCGAACACCCAAGCAGGTCCGGTGGCAAGCCGGTCATCTTCTCCGGCGACACCTGACCGCCGTCCCAGTAATTTCAGTACCGACCAGATTTAAAAACCTTCCACACCTTCTGCACCAACTTGTAATTTCAGTTCAAAACCTTCAAATTCCAGCGAACATAACTTCAAAACATACATGTGATGGTTCAGATCTGTTAGCTTTGGTTCAGATCTGTTAGCTTCAAAATCTAGTGAAAAGAGGGGAGCGAGCGGCGACTGGACGGAAAGAGGAGCTAGCGGCTGGAGCAGCTGAGCCCTCGCACACCATGGTCTTTTTTCCTCATTTTTTGGTATTATTTTGTCCAACTCCACATGAAAAACAGTTGTCTGTCTGACAGACAAATTTGAATTGCAGCGTCTGTCTAGCTGAGCATAGTTTCACAATTGGTGGAATCTTACATAAGATGTCTGTCTGGAAAGAGCTGCTGCACATGTGAAGAAACAAGGCAGCCTCATTTGCCCCATTTGCTGCTCAACTTGGAAAGAGTTGCCTGTGTTTGAAGATTCTCGAAGTTGAATGCTCTCATAGTTTTTTTGTTGTATTTTTGTTTGTTTAAAATTGGTTTGTAGTTGTCTGTGAAGTGAAAAGAGTTGTCTGACATTCCATTTGATTTGTCTGTAATGTGAAGATAGTTGTCTTTCTGGTGAAATTGTGAAGTAGTTGTGTATATTTAGATTGCTCTGTGATGATATTGAGATGTCTGGCAAGGCATATTAGTTGTCTGGCACGTTAAATCCAATTGTTTAAAATTGGTTTGTAGTTGTCTGTCATGTGAAAGTAGTTGTCTGACATTCCATTTGAGTTGTCCGACAATTTATTGCAACAAATTATTTGTTGTGAATAGATAAACAATACATATGTCTAGACAGACATTAGAGATAATCATACATACATTATTTTCACGTAGAAAGACAATAACTTTACACATACAGACAATACCATAGATACCCATACATAGAGTACTTAATTGGCCCAGACTACTAATGCCTGGCCCAGACAAAATTTGTCTGGCTATACGACAAAGAGTACTTAATTGACCCAGACTACTAATGTCTGGCCAAGACAAAATTTGTCTGGCTGTAGGACAGAGAGTAGTTAATTGTCCCAGATTATTAATGTCTGGCCAAGACAAAATTTGTCTGGCTGTAAGACAGAGAGTATTCCTTATTCTAACAGGAAACCTTACTCTTCTCCTTGTAGAGATTACATATGTAATTCATTCACCACATGTGTCTTCACATTACCAATACAACGATGTTTCAAAAAAAAGGCACACACATTTATATAAAAACTACATTACCAATACAACCATGTTTCCAAACAAAATCACATTCATTTAAAGTTGTCTGGCCACACACACATTTTATGTATGACTCTAACAACTATAAAATCATGTCAACTTTAAACAACTATGAAATCATGTTCACTTTATGCTAGACAGACACTGCAGTTCCAAATTGTCTGTCCGCCAAACAAAATACAAATAAATGGTGAAAAACAACATATTCTTCTCCTAGACTAACAAATACAGACACTGCACTTACAAGTTGTCTGTTAGACAGACAACCCTTTTTTTCTAAAACGCACCAAAAAATCAAGAAAAAAATCAAGAAAAGTAGATCTGCTCCAAGTCATTCAAAGCTTCTTGGTTTGTACTTTCGTCGTTGTCTCCCCACGTCACCAAGCTCTCCTTTTCGTTCGATTACTGTAGCTCTTCCATTTGAAACGAAAAAAATAAACCGACGAGGAGAGAAGCAGGAGAAGAAGCTTGGAGGGAGAAAAGATTGAAAAAATGAGAAGACTTGATGGGGAGAGATCTTGAAATAGAGAAGAAATCAAGTTTTGGAGAAAATAGAAAGAAAGGGGAAGGGAGGGGCGTGAAAAGAGAATATGGAGGAGAGAGGGAGGGAAGAAGAAGAAAAGTGGGGGAGGGGGAAGGGTTTTTGGAAAAGGGGTAAAAGGAATGGTAAAAAAGGAGGTATTTATATGGGGTAGGGAATGGGGTAAAGTTGGGGTACCTATAGCAAAATTGATAAAAATATTAAATATATCGAGTAAAAAAGGTTTAAGGGGTTTTCTTCCCTAGCGCTTCTAGGGTTTATCCGTTGCTATTGATTCACTTGATTGTTCACGTTAATTTTGCGTCAGTTTCACTTTCTTTCAATCATGTCTTAAGCGATGGAGGATGTCTATGCCCGTTTATCATTAGAAGATGAAGATGTGGAAGGCATCGACGTAGAGGAAACCTGCTTGGAGGAATCAGCATGTGTCTCATCGTATTCATTGGTAGGACGCATTCTCACAGATAAACAGGTTAAGTTTCCTTATTTCCGGGATTCTATTGCTGATATCTGGAGACCGGGAAGGGGGTCAATATAAAGGAAGTAGGAGAGAGACGATACGTATTTCAGTTTTTCCACAAAGTGGATATTGACAGGGTCCTTTCGGATGGACCGTGGTCCTTCGATAACAATTTGCTAATTCTTCAGCGTCTGGAGGATGTTTCGAGCCCGCTGACTACGTCTCTAACGAAGGAGAACTTCTGGCTGCAAGTGTATAATATCCCATTGAAGTACTTTACTGAAAAAATGGCTGAGATTATTGGCAACTCAATGGGGTGTTTCATCATGGCAGACAAGAATAATTTTACACGAGGGTGGAAGGAATTTATGCGTATAAGGGTAAGTTTGGATGTGGTAATTCCACTCAAAGATCGGCTGAAATTAAAGAAGGGCAGTGAGGTTTTTTGGGTGGATTTAAGATATGAACGATTACCACACTTTTGTTTCATATGCGGATTAATGGGACATGTTGACCGACATTGTCCTAAATGGTGTGAGGGATATACGGCAGATCAACAGAAACCTTTTGGGAGTTGGTTACGGGCAGGAGGGAGAAAATTGAACTCAAACAGAATCAGCAATTGGTTGGTTGACAGTAGTACAACACTTGTTGTTCAAGGAGGGAGGGTGAACCTTACACAGGGTGGCCAGGGTGAATCTACAGCAAGCCGAGACAGTAAGGAAGGGGAGCTTAGTCTGGAAATTTGGCAGAAAGATATGTATGGGGGAGGGGGTTTATTGCAGAAGAAGAGGAAGACTGGTGAAAGTGATTGTGTTGGTGGGCTTTTCTTGGAAGGCAGTTTGATTGATCTCGGGTCAAAAAACGGATTGGAGGCGGGTTCTGGATTTCAAGCCCGCCTGGAACAATGAGCTGCCTAAGCTGGAACTGTCGGGGGCTTGGCAACCCTTTGGCAGTTCAGGTATTAGTGGACATGGTCCATTCGAAGAGGCCAAGTTTGATTTTTTTTTTATGGAAACCTTCTCTGTTTTTGCCAAAATTGATGAGGTTCGACGGAGGACTGGTATGAGATTTTGTTTTGTGTGGATAGCATGGGTCATCGGGGAGGTCTTGTCCTGTTATGGGGAGATGGTGTTCAGGTCGAAATCCAAGATTCCTCTTGTAACTTCATTGATGCATGGTTAAGTTTAGAAGCGAATGATTCTCCCTGGCGATTCACTGGCTTTTATGGCTTCGCGGAATGACATAGAAGAAGGGAGTCTTGGAATTTATTACGGGGCCTTAGTTTACGAGCCCAACTTCCGTGGTTGGTTATGGGGGACTTTAACGATTTACTTCATGTGTCAGAGAAAAAAGGCAGAATTCCACATCCTCCTTGGCTATTTAGAGGCTTCCGTGAAGCTGTTTGGGGGAGTGGGCTGCATAATTTTTCCTTCAAGGGCTATCAGTATACATGGGAACGTTGGCGTGGCTCTCCGAATTGGGTAGAAGAAAAACTTGATAGAATTTTGGTCTCTGATAGCTGGCTGGAACGTTATGGGGCAGCAGTAGCAGAATCGTTAGAAGGGTCACCTAGTAATCATTTGGCGTTATTTTTGCGCCTTTGTCCAACTAGAGGGGTTAATAGAAGAAGACGGTTCAAGTTTGAGAATGTCTGGCTTCGTGAGGATGATTGTCGGGATGTGGTGGCACGAGGCTGGAATGTGGGGCATGGTAGTGGAATAGTAAGACAAGTTGCTACTTATGGGAGAATTATGGAGGATTGGGGAAAAGGAAAGGTTGGGGCCTACGGGAATCGCATATCCTTCCATAAGAAGAGGCTGAATTTTCTGAGAGCACGGTCTGACCCATGGAGCATGGCAGAATTTGGGAGGGTACAAGCTGAGTATCTTTCATTACTTGCTAAAGATAATCAGTATTGGCGGCAAAGAGCGAAAGAATTCTGGTTTAGAGAAGGCGATCTGAACACCCGCTATTTTCATAATGCTGTGAGAAATCGCAGAAGAAGAAATAGGCTGGAGAAATTAAAACTGGAGGGGGGAATCTGGGAGGAGGATCAGAGTGAGCTGGGCAGGCTTGTTGGTGAATATTTTACTAATATGTTCACTCCAGTTCAGGCATTTGAGGATTTTAACTACGGTTGTATTGATAGACGTCTGGAGGAGTACCACAATGACGCTTTGCTCCGACCTATCTCAAGTGAAGAAGTAAAAGTTGCGTTGTTTGCAATGTATCCGGATAAATCCCCTGGCCCTGATGGGATGAGTCCAGGTTTTTCCAACACTTCTGGGACCTTGTTGGACCGGATATAGTGCTCTTTTGTAGGACTGTCTTTGATACCGGATGCCTTCCAGAGAACATTAATCATACTCATATCGTTCTTATTCCTAAGAAGGAAGCTCCATAAGTTTTGGGAGACTAGAGGCCCATATCCTTGTGTAATGTTGTCTACAAGATCTATGCGAAGGTACTTGATAACCGGATGAAGAACATACTTCACTTATGCGTTTCAGATCACCAGAGTGCATTCATTCCTGGGAGATCAATTGTGGACAATATTCTGATAGCATTTGAATCCCAACACTACTTAAAGCGAAAGCGTCAAGGAAGAGTCGGTTATGCGACATTAAAGTTAGATATGAGTAAAGCTTACGACAGAGTTGAATGGTCTTTTCTCGAAGGGATGATGAGATACGTTGGTTTTTCTGAGCGATGGACTCATCTTGTTATGGAGTGCGTGCGCACAGTGTCGTACTCAATTCCGTTTGATGATTCGGTGATTGGTCCTATTGCTCCAACAAGAGGGTTGCGTCAAGGTGATCCTCTGTCACCTTACTTATTTATACTGGTGGCGGAGGGTTTGAGTGCTCTTTTGAGAGAACATGAAAGTTTAGGCCGACTTCATGGGGTGGCTGTAGCTAGAGGTGCTCCGAGGATCTCCCATCTTTTATTCGCTGATGACAACCTGCTATTCTTTCAGGCTAATCATAGTGAGGCTTCTGTGATAAGAGATACCTTACAAACTTACGAAGTGGCATCTGATCAGGTGGTGAATCTCAACAAGTCTAAACCGTTTTTAGTGCTAATGTGTAGGCTGATTGCAGAAAGGAACTGGAAGAAATGTTGGGAGTTGGACTAGCGGGTGGAGAGGAAAAATACCTGGGATTACCAGCTTTGGTTGGAAAAAGTAAAAAAGACATTATGCTCTTTTTAAGGCACAAGGTGATCAATCGACTTCAAAGGTGGAACAATCGTTTTCTTTCGAGGGCTGGCAGGGAGATTCTGCTAAAAACAGTTATCCAAGCCCTACCAACATATGCCATGAATGTGTTTCTTCTTCCACAGGAGCTCTGCAATGAGATCGAAGTGTTGATGAACGGTTATTGGTGGTTGGGGAAAGTTGGTAAAGGAATACGCTGGAAGAACTGGGAGTTACCGTGCAGACCTAAACCGGCCGGGGGCATGGGGTTTCGGAGACTTTGGACTTTCAATATTGTTATGCTTGCTAAGCAAGCATGGAGACTATTTACAGAGCCAAGCTCGCTGGTGGGTTGGGTATTCAGAGCCAGGTATTACCCGAATAGCCATTTTCTCGAAGCAAAACTGGGTTACAATCCATCATTCGTATGGAGGAGTCTGTTTGAGACACAAGGGGTAATTCGAGATAGCTATAGGTGGCGGGTCGGTAATGGAAATTCAGTTAGAGTTTGGGAAGACCCTTGGCTTCTTGATCAGGTGAATCCTAGAATTTCTTCGGATCCCATAGCAGGCTTGGAGCATACGGTTGTCAGCGGCCTATTTAATGAGCAAACTGGGGGCTGGGATCATGATATTATTCATGATCTATTCAATCACAAGGATTCCAAACTAATTTAAAGCATTCCCATTAGTAAGAGGATGGTACCTGATAAATTAATTTGGAGATGGGATGATTCTGGCAGATTTTCTGTCAGGAGCTGTTATCGAAAGCTTATTGGTGAGTTTCAGGCCAGCTCTTGGGGGGGGGGGGGGGGTCTACGATGTGGGATCGGAAGCTCCCTCCAAAGATTAAGTCGTTTTTTGGCAAGCTTGTGTTGATTGTCTGCCAACAACGAGGAATCTTGTGAATAGAAGGGTTGATTGTCAAGTGCGATGTGGGTTGTGCGGGTCGGATGATGAGTCGTTGCTACACTTGCTTGTCAGGTGTCCGGTAACAGTTGACTTTTGGCGGGCTGCTGGCTGGAGGACGATCGAGCAGGTCAGTCGGACGGCCAACTCATTTCTTGAGTGGCTGGATTCTGCTTTTCAGGTGGAGAGGAAGGAAAGTCTTCAGAGAGTGGTATGTGGTTGTTGGGCTTTGTGGAATGATCGCAACCAACGAGTTTGGCAGAATAATAGTCTGATTTCCTGTCAGGTTGTCCACCAAGCTAAATGTTTTGTTGATGGGTGGGTGGAGGTACAGAGTAGGGGAACGAAGCCTTGCCCCGGTACAGAGTGCTGCTTGTTTATGGAAGAAGCCGATGCAGGGATTCTTTAAATTGAACGTGGATGCAGCTGTTCGGGATAATAGGTGCGGGTTTGGTTGGGTTCTACGGAATGATTCAGGGGAGTTCGCTGCAACAGGAGCTAAATGTTGGCCTGGATTTTGCTCTCCTTTGGAAGCTGAACTTTTGGGTATTCGTGAAGCTCTTAGTTGGCTTAAGGAGCATAATCGGGAGTATGTTGAAGTGGAATCCGATGCTTTACGGGCAGTTGCTGAAATTCGAAACGGGACTAGTATCTCGACCTTTGGAATGTTAGTTGAAGATATTAGAGAGATGTGCTTGGAGTTTAAAGAACTTCATTTTTCTCATATTAGGCGATCTGCAAACAGAGTGGCTCACGGGTTAGCTAAAGCGGCTTGTTCTTTGTCTGATAGCCAATTTTGGTGGTTTGTCCCACCTAACTACATTGTTGATGTTTTGAACTTTGATTTGATTAAATGCAATTAATTCCTTTTCCTCCAAAAAAAGATTAAAGGATGTAAATAATCAAATATTGATAAAGTTATTGAAAGATCCCAGGTGACCAGGTCAACAACCCTTACGAATCGCAACTCACATTCTCCCCCCTCGCCAAGACGGAAATCCCCAATCCTCAAATTGTTCATCATTGCTCAAATGAGCTTTTGTTATACCTTCCGAGTTCTTCATTGTCAGAAAACATCAAGGAGACATGGAATGGATCGGCCACCCTACCCTTTCCTGTTATACCTATGTGGCTATCTGAGGCAGTTGAAGCAGAGGCACCAGGCCCAGGCCTCCCTTGCAGATCTGCCTCTGTGTGTAAGTTTTTCATAGATGTATTATCAACATCTGCACCATATTTAATACAATTATATCCTCAAAATAATATTTATATCATCATATTTCCAACATTTTGTGCAGCGAAGGAAGAGAAGGGAAGAAAGAAAAGTAGAAACAAATAAGAAAAGAAAAAAAAGGAGAGAAGGAGAAAATGGAAATAATTGCGACATGGTCCGCCGCGCGGGCCGCCATACGTGGTACTAATCGGGAAACTGATTTGTTACATGCTTAATCGCTCAATTTAAGGAATTTTTAAGAGTTCTGTTGAGGTTTATTCCTTCAACTAAACGGCTCAACACTTTCCTTTGGATTTCGAGTGAAGTATTTGGTGAATTATGAATGGTGAGTAAGCACAAGCAATAATGGACAAGTAATAAGTTAATCTAGTAATTAAGTGGGCCGTATCTTATTACTTTTAATAAGGACTGTAGCAGCAAACTATACTACAAACCACTCTGGGTCGATCGTCAAATCTAGATGGAAGGAGGGGGGTAATTGTTATTGCTAAGGAGTATAAGTTATCAACCATTTGCAATGAAATAAATGCTGCTATTTATACTACCAATGGGTAGGTAATACTGATGATGTGGATGATTGTGAGTGGCTAGCTTCCCAACCACCAAATCTATGACATTAAATGTGTTTCCTGCCAATATCATGGTTTCCTGCCAAGGGGTCTAGACGAGCATCCCCCGGATCTTGGATCCTAGTTCTGGCTGAGCACAAGGGAGATGCTCCGCTCGGCTCTTGTGAGTCATCCCGCCGGAGGCCATGAAATGTCATCCGGCCCTTGTTGGGCCAAGGCCACTGAGGTCGAGCGTCTAGATGTGCCGAACGTGCGTCCGACCGATACGTTTGCCGGACCGTGCCCTAAATGGGCGTTGATGGTTTTCTAAATAAGGGGGTAATAGGCCGATCCACTATCGGGCATATTAACCCAACAAATTCAAAGGTTCGATTGGGGTTTAATGCACCAACCCCTTCATGATATATAAATTCGGCGCGCGCATTAGCCCGTGTGATTTAAAAAATGTGTCAAACCTCCACGTGTTATAATTATTTATGCGCAAAACCCTTTCCAAGAAAAAAAATTTCAATTTTGAAATCACTTTTCTCAATAATATGATTGAATATGCAATTAACTTTGTCAATATTTCTTAGTTATATAAAAATATTACTAGTTTTTCATTTATGAGGCAATTTAATTTTTTCACAGAAGAAGTTTTGCACTTGAATAACTATAACAGAGTGGGGTTGATGTGATTTCTAATTTACAGGGTCAATGCGTTTAATTTATAGAATTAATTCCACTTTAGGTCCTCCGAGTTTTGTGTCGTTTCCATATTTAGTCCTCGTCTTTCACTTTATCCACTTTTGGTACCTGACTATTGTTTTCTTAACCATTTGTGGTCCATTTCTAAGCATTTTTACTATCGGAAAAGGACTATATATGGTCAAGAAAATAATAGTCAAGTACCAAAAATGGATAAAATGAAAGACACGGACGAATTGTGGAATTGGTGCAAAACTCGAAGGACCATAAGTGGAATTTCTTCAAATTTATATTCTAACACGTTCTAAAGTATAAGGGTGTAATTGATAGTTTCAACATAATATGAGGATATATTTGAAAGTTTTCACTTTGAACAATGAATATTGAGATTTTTAAAGCTTTTGTCAAGAAACTATACATCAATAGATTCAATTTCCTCGAGTAAGACAAAGACAATACGGGGTTCCTAGGCTTAGTTATTGTTTTGTGAATTTATGTAAAAAAGTTGGGGCTGCTATGCTGCACTCACAGAACTCATGATTATATCCTCCGATCAAAACTGAACACAACATCTAAGATTACCACACCGAAAACTGTAGATATTCTAAAGACTTTTATAGCTCCGCTCATTATTTGCTTATTAAAAATGAAAAGAGCTTTAATCATTGACACATAAACTTCATATGTATGTATAATGTTACCTAGGCCAGCCATTCCTCTTGCTTATGAAATAGAAATAATATAATTCTATTCCACAAGGTATTGCAAAAGTTAAGTGTGTGAAGGATGTTGATCAGAGGATATTAATGGACGACGGAGAGATAAAAGAGAGGTGGAGGTCATACTTTGATACACTATTCAACGAGAACAAAACACAAGATATCGGCGATTTGTCCATACCAGATTGTATGGTAAACCGTGATTTTGTGAGAAGGATCCAAACAACGGAAGTTAAAGAAGCTCTGAGGAAGATGGGACGGAAAAGAGCAATGGGGCCAGATGGCATACCGATCGAGGCTTGGAGAAGTTTGGGAGAGAGAGGCGTCGAGTGGCTAACAAGTTTCTTCAACATGATTTGGAGAAACAACAAGATGCCAACGAGTTGGAGGAAGAGTACTCTTATCCCTTTATTTAAGAATAAAGGTGATGTACAAGAATGTGCCAACTATCGAGGGATTAAGCTTATGAGTCACACCATGAAACTTTGGGAGCGAGTGATTGAGCAAAGACTTCGAAGGACTGTGAAGATTTCAGAGAATCAATTCGGTTTTATGCCTGGTCGCTCAACAACTGAGGCTATTCACCTTCTTCGTCAACTTATGGAGAAGTATAGAGATGCTCATAACGATCTGCATTTGGTGTTCATTGACTTAGAAAAGGCATATGATAGGGTACCTCGAGAAGTTCTTTGGTGGGCCTTAACTAGGAAAGGCATATCACGCAAGTATATCAGCATCATCATGGATATGTATGAGGATTGTACTACAAGTGTTCGTACTAGTGTAGGGAGGACTGAAGAGTTCCCTATTACTATCGGAGTGCACCAAGGATCGGCCTTGAGTCCTTTCTTATTTGCCATAGTCATGGATGAACTTACGAAGTCAATTCAAGATGATATACCGTGGTGCATGATGTTTGCCGACGATATTGTATTGATTGATGAGACGCAATCAGGTCTTAAAGCAAAGTTGGAAGTATGGCGACAAACATTGGAGAATAAGGGTTTCAAACTAAGTTGGAGCAAGACAGAGTACATGGAGTGCAAGTTTGGTGGAGGTAGAAGTAGTGGTAATAGCGGAATTACTCTGGATGGTAAGGAGATACCAGTCAGCGATATGTTCCGTTACTTGGGCTCCATAATTCAGAAGGACGGTGAGTTAGAGGGAGATGTATCCCATAGAATCAGAACAGGGTGGATGAAGTGGAAGAGTGCGTCAGGATTTCTATGCGACCGAGGTATGCCGACTAGACTGAAGGGTAAATTTTATAGGACAACAATTAGGCCTGCATTACTGTATGGCGTAGAGTGTTGGGCGGTGAAACAATGTCACATTCAAAAGATGAGTGTGGCAGAGATGCGCATGCTGCGTTGGATGTGTGGGCATACTAGGAAGGACCGCGTGAGGAATGAGACAATCAGACAAAGGGTGGGAGTAGCACCTATTGAAGACAAGATGCGGGAGTCGCGCCTACGGTGGTTTGGTCATGTGCGTAGAAGACCGAGTGATGCACTTGTTAAGCGAGTTGAGATGTGTGGAGAAGAGGCAGGGAAGAGAGGGAGAGGAAGACCCAAACAGACGTGGGTTAGGGGAGTTCGAAGTGATATGCTTCTTCTGGGGTTGGATGAGGGCATGACTTTGGAGAGAACTAAGTGGAGGGCGGGTATTCATGTGAAGGAGTGATCTTGATAATCTTTTTCCCTCATCTTTTTTTCCTAGTTTTTTTATCCTTATATATATGCATTATTTGCAGCCTTTTTATTTTATCATTTTTATATATATTCATCTTTTTTATATTATCTTTTCATAATAGCTTATCTTTTTATCTTTTTTCCTTCTTTTCCTTTTGGTTGTGATATCATGTATCGATTCATGTTAGCCGACCCCAATATCTTTTGGGACTAAGGCTTGGATGTTGTTGTTGTTGTTGTATTCCACAATCAATAGGAATGGTTGGAATAGAAAACATTGTCTATATATGAAGTTTCAAAGTTTTGAGTAAGAATAATATTTTTTCCTACATTTAAACATTTCACTTTGCCATGTTTTTTTTTGACAAAAAAATGCTTTCATTGGTTTTCAAAAATTAGATTAAATTTGGGGTAATTTGAGTTTGCACCCCCATTTTATCATCCAAATTAGACTTTGCATCCCTTTTAAAAAAAAACATTGTATTTGCACCCCAACCTCATATGAAAAGATAAAACTGCATCTCAATTAACAATTCTGTTGGCCTTCAACATATTTGGAGTTTAGGTGCACTTTTGTCTTTTCATACGAGGTTAGGTGCAAATATGAAGTGTTTTAAAAACGAGGTGCAAAGTCTAATTTGGATAATAAAATTGGGTGCATGTTCACATTTCTTCATTAAATTAAATCTGGAAACTACTAAAGTATATTACTAATGTATTCCTAATAATAACTCCTCTATTTTTCGTGGGTTTAAACATTTCACTTTGCCATATTTTTTTTGTTTGGACAAACAAGAGACATTTTCCTTTTTTTAATGTCGTTAAGTTAATCTTAAATCCGGTAACAAGAGGCAATTTTCTTAGTTTTCAAAAATTCGATTAAATTATTCTTAAATCTGGAAACTGCTAAGTATATATTACTGAGTATATTACATTAGTAATATACATTTACCAGTTTCGAGATTTAAGAATAATTAAATGAGTAATTTGAGTTTATACACCATTTTATTGTCCAAATTAGATTTTGCACAACTTTTTAAAAAACTTCGTATTTTCACCCCAACCCCGTATGAAAAGACAAAAGTGCCCGTCAATCAGTAATATGTTGATGGCCAAAAGAATTGTTAATAGAGTGACATTTTTGTCTTTTCATACGAGCTTCGGGTGCAAATACAAAGTTTCTTAAAAACGGTGCACACAATCTAATTTGGACAACAAAATGGGATGCAAACTCAAATTACCCCAAATTTAATCAAGTTTAATTTTTGATAACTAAGAAAATGTCTCTTGTTTCCGGATTTAAAGACTAGTTTAATCACATTTTTTGAAAACTAATCAAAATATCTCACTTTGCCGTGTTTCTTTGTTTAGACAAACAGGAGATATTTTCATTTTTTTAAATGTGATTAAGTTAATCTTGAATTTGGGAACAAGAGACATTTTTCTTAGTATTCAAACATATGATTTAATTATTCTTAAATCTGGAAACGGCTAAATGTATATTACCAATGTACTCCTCCTAATAATAATTTTTACATTGTTTCATAGGTTTAAACATTTCACTTTGCCATGCTTTTTTTGTTTCGACAAACAAGAGATATTTTCCTTTTTTACTCAAAAAGTGATTAAATTAATCTTAAATTTGGAAACAAGAGACATATTTTGCGTATCTCATCACATTTTCCAAAACTCATCCAGAAAGTCACATATATAATTTTAACAGGTATAAATACTCCACATACTTCAAATAATATCAAATCTCATATTATGGCACATAATTCACATATAAAATTGTGAAAATATTTGACGAGGAAAAATAGTAGGTTTTGCTTAACAAAGACACTTATCTCGATTCTCGAAAAATCATATTCGAAACATTTATCTTGATCTTCGGGATCACCTTCTAGTATATTAAAATTCCAAATTAATAACTATACTAGTTCCTTTCTAATTCATATCCCACTTTATGGTCCGATTAATCCAGTGTTTTATTATTATTATTATTATTATTATTATTGTTGTTGTTGTTGTTGTTGTTGTTATTGTTATTATTATGATCATTATTATAGCTATTAATATCAATACTATTAAGTTTTATATTTCACGGCCCAACTATTCAACGCTCCCGGCCCAAACTTAATGAAAACAAACAAGTGAGGTGTGAGGGTGATATGTAGTATACACTTACGATCAGTCGTCTTCCTCGCGCAGCCTGAGGATTTTAGGGATGGAGCCAGGGGTGGATCCAGGATTTCATGTTGGGGTGGGCTGAAACACTTAAATGATACGGAGTAATACATTGAGAATTTTCAAAATAAGCAATAATTTGTGTAAAAACTCATTAACAATAGAGTCTACGAGCCCGTTTGGCAACCATGTTTTTCGGCTTATCAGGCTTATCAGCCAAATTTTTCACCTAACACGTAACTTTTAATTTCATGCGTAAATTGTGTAAAAATTAGAAAAAGTAAGGTTGGAATTACTTTTCTGGAAGTATAGGCCGAAGTTACCGCGGAGGAGCATTTAGCTATTTTTTATATAATCTTTTATTTATTTTATTAATAAAATATATTTTAAATAATACCTCCGTCTCAATGGTTATTGCACACTTTGAATTAGGTGGAAAATAAGAACAATAAAAACCGTGTGGTTGAGGGTTGTGCAGATGATATGGAAATGAGCGGAACCACAAATTAGTTACTTTAATGAGAAAGTGGCAAAGACGGATGAAGTATAATTTTTACAAAAATTTGAAGAATCAGTCAATCCAACCACTTCAGCCAGAACTTCATAAGTTTTAGCAGAATCAACTGATTCAACCGATTTTGATATTACCAAATGGGCTCTACATATATACTAAGGGTAAGGTCTCTGTTGAGTTTAATCCAACACGATATAATAAATATAGATATAATTATGTTGTATGAATGTTCTATTTGTACGTGGAAATCCGAAAGGGAGAAACCACGAGACCTTTTAGGCTAATGTTCAAGCCCTCTCATTTTATTAATACTTTTCTCACCATTATTACATTGTACAAGCTCCCATTAATGGAGTATTCAAACTCTAGAGAGAAAGGGGGAAGAAGAGGATAAGAGAAGCGAAGAAGGATCTCCCAAAATAGGAGGGAAGCCTCCTATTTATAGAAAATAGAGAAGGGGTGCGAGGTTGCCTTAATGGGCCAAAATGGGCCTAAGGGGTCGAAACAAGCCTGATAGGCTGAAATGGGCCTCCACATTCAGCCTCCATACTGGGGCGATGTCTTGGACTCCTGAACAGTATATATCCCATAAAGTGTCATGCAATCTGCAAGAAAGTCATTCGCCATTTTGTTGCGGAGTGTTGTCTTCAAAAGTTTGAAGGCAGAAAATGATTGTTCTGTTGTTGCACTGTTGTAGTAGCAACAGGTAAGATCAATACAAGGCGAATGAATTTGCTCCTCATAACATATGAATCAGATCTTCTGCTCTTAGTCAACTCCTCATATAATTCAACAAGTATAGATAATTGAAACTTTGTATCAGGAATCACATCACGAACATAGTGTTGCATCTAGAATATCAAAGCACGAATATCCTGACTACTAAAATCTTCGGGATAGAACTTCCTTGCAAAAGTACAAATAGCATCGACATTGAATGACTAATGTGAATTTTTGGGATCCAATGAAGCACTCAAAGAAAGGAGTTACATTCCACTGTTTTATCATTAAATGGGCTCTTTAACTCTATTAATACAAAGTATATTGCCTTGTTGAAAACGTCAAAGTGATGATGATACTCAATTGTAATTTGACTGGCGGACCTACACGTCTACACGGACTCACGCGGACAAATGTTGACGCTTGGGTCCTGGAGTAGTCGGCTGCAGTTGAATGGCTATGTCAAATTCGGCTAATGCCGAGAGCTGCCTTGCGAAAATCGCGATGTCAGCGACGAAGGGTGAAGACTTGCCCCACTTATCCGAGACGCGGGGCTATTAGCATATTACTTTTCTTCATTTTTAATTTATTGAATTTGAGCTAGTGAGCTATCTATTATCTATTATAATCTAAAAGCAAAATGTTTTTGGGATTAAGTTCCCGCTCAAAAATGTCGTTGTCATTGATGAGTCATTTAATTGATCAAGTTTAACACTCAAAAAATAGAATATAGGGAAAGGTTTCCTAACATGATCCTGCGTGTGAAAAAACTCATGTGAAAGGTTTATAAAAGAGGATTGCGTGTGAAGTTAGGTATTAAGGCACTGTTGAGATTTGAGATCCCAGCTACCAGATTTCCCACTAACTGTGTTTGGACCTCTCTATTGGTTAGTTTTTTGTGTTAGTAAAATGATATTATAAGTGCGAGTTTTAACCAGATAAAAATCCCGAGTTTATACAAATCACCAGACAAACCACCAAATGCAAGAACAGAAAAAATAATAATAATAATAATAATTAGAATAAGTGAAAAAAGGAATAAAGAAAAGATAAGAAGAACTTATCGCAGGATCGCCCGTTAAAACGGACTGGCCTTGAAGAAAGATAGCCCCCGTATCCCGATAGCTATTCGGACGGGTCTGGCTAGCTCGCTCCCAGGATAATCCTACTCCGTTTCAGACTTGTAGCTACCTTGACTGAAACCTTTGACCGTTGCCCGGTTTGCCTTTGAAAGAAAAAAAAAGGATGAAAGAACTATGGATTATATGCTCTCGACACAAAGGAATTAAATTCCTTGAAGACAAGAAGAGTGCAGACAGAAAGTTGTCTTCGCACTAAGAGGAAAAAAAAAATTCGCAGGTGATTTTCTTTGTGGGTTAGGCAAGATCAAAATGGATAGAGCATGTAGTGGGTTATCTCTTCTGCTTGTTTTCGGAAATCAGGCACACCTTATATATACATATGTTCTAGTATAAATAAAAGAAAGGGTTTTTGGATGTACATGGACAGGCAGGTCGGAGAAGCAGTTATGATACCAATTAGTATAGCCATAACTTTTCAGTTTCATCAATAACTCTCTCAACTTGACCTGCTGTCTTCTTAATAATTTTGAAATTCAAAATTTCAAATTATTAATTACATTAAATTACATACGGATGTAATTAAAATGAAATGTCCATCCATCCAAATTCTAAGAATATAATTTTGTCCTGAAATCAAATAGTCTCCAAAGCCGACTCATTTGCTTAATCATTTTGAATCCTTTATATGATCTTTGAACAATGTTCCTTATCATATTATAAGAGATAATTTATTTCTAAAACGGACAAAATATTCTTCATATTAATACGTCACATTTACAACCATTACAACTATGGATTCTTACTGAAACAAGTCCATATATTATGGTTGTACTTTGATGTAAAAATAATATTCCCAATTCTTATTTTATACATGTACACTTTAGGACTCATAAGTGAGACCCCAAGAAAATAATATTTCGTCATATTTCCAACAATCCCCCACAAATCCATAGTTGTAGACTCAACTCTAAGACATAGTGTGCTTTCAAATATGGTACCTTCCGGTTTGAACCAAATTCTAAGCTCTTACCCCTAACCCCCACAGGAACTGAGTGAACAGAGTTCTTGAACTCGAACCTTGATTGTGTTGGTGTGGAATAAAAGCAACACACTAACGGCAATGGCAACGATCTATAGGGGTGGCGCTTTTACGGCCGTGCGTCCTGATCCTGTCTCAAGAATGTCATCGAGAATTAACCCTTATTCTCTTATTGCGTCCACACAATAACATTCTCATAGTTGGGCATCTCCAAGAGTGAATTGCTAACACTCTGCAATTAAGCTCGATCCCATTCAGAGTCTTAAACTCTTACTAACTTAGCAATTTCAGCATCTCTAAGGCTTATCAAGGAATAGAACTCATTAAATTATTTTAATGAGATGCACAATTCACTCTACAATTTGTTTATACCACATTGAACCTACTTTATGGGATCTCCACTCAGATAGGTTGGGTTGCCACCGTAGATGAATAATTATTGGGTTTCAGTCCCATTCCTAACCTTGATTTTATCACTTGATTTAAATCAAGTCCTTTTGTTAAAGGGTCTGCTGTATTATCTTTGGATCCAACAAAATCAACAGCAAACACTCCTTGAGACACAAATTTCCTTATAGTTTTTAATCTAACTTGAATGTGTCTCCTAGTCTTTTGATTATACTTGGTACTCCTAATTTTTGCAATTGTACTCATACTATCACAGTGCAAACAAATAGGTGGAATTGGCTTGCTGAATATAGGTAACTCGGACATTAGTCCCATAAACCATTCAGCCATAATTCCTGTAGTATCCAACGCACATAATTCAGCCTCAAAAGTAGACCGAGAAAGTACAGTTTGTTTAGTGGACTTCCAGGCAACAGCCCCACCACCAAATGTAAACACATAGCCAGTACACCCATAACTCCCAGAGTTCTTAGCTATCCAGCTTGCATCACTATATCCTTCAAGAACAGGAGGATATTTACCATAATGCAAACACAAGGAAATATTTCCTTTCAAGTATCTAAATACTCTATTTAAGGCCTCCCAATGAGTTCTGTTTGGACAACAAGTGTACCGACTCAGTTTAGACATTGAAAATGCAATATCAGGTCTAGTACAGTTAGCTAAGTGACCCAAGCTACCAATCATCTGAGAATATCTTAATTGAGACACAGGAACACCACTTTCATTTTTATACAAAGCTACTGAAGGATCATAAGGTGTTTTAGCAATTCTACTATTTTTAAATCCAAATTTCTCAATTAATTTTTCAATATAATGTGACTGAGAAATAGAAATGCCTTCAGTTGATCTAATCAACTTTAGTCCAAGAATTACTTCAGCCACCCCCATATCCTTCATTTCAAACTTAGTTTTCAAAAATGACTTAGTCTCAAAAATAATATTATCATTAGCACCAAATAATAATATATCATCAACATATAGGCATAAAATAATACTTATATCACCTTTACATTTATAATAAACGCTTTGATCAGCATCTATAAGAGTAAATCCAAACGAAGAAATTATTTTATCAAATTTTTCGTTCCATTGCTTAGGGGCTTGCTTAAGTCCGTATAAGGACTTAACTAATTTACAAACTTTTCTCTCATTGCCTTTTGCCACAAATCCCTCAGGCTGATCCATATAAATTTCTTCTTCAAGGTCACCATGAAGAAAAGCTGTCTTAACATCCATTTGATGAATTTTAAGACCGTATACGGAGGCCAATGCTATGAGCATTCTTATCGTGGTCATTCTTGCAACAGGAGCATATGTATCGAAAAAATCAATACCTTCTTTTTGTTTATAACCCTTAGCAACTAATCTGGCCTTATATTTATCAATGGTTCCATCCGGTTTTAACTTCTTTTTAAAAATCCATTTACATCCAATAGTGGTACAACCAGGAGGAAGGTCAACGAGCTCCCATGTTCCATTTTGAACAATCGAGTCCATTTCACTTTTAATGGCATCCTTCCAATAAATAGCCTCGGATGTGGCCATTGCATCTCTAAAGGAAATTGGATCACCCTCAATATTGTAAGTGATAAAATCACTTCCAAAATCCTTAGTGATCCTAGCACGTTTGCTCCGTCTTGGCTCATCCAGATCATTTGATTCAAAATCAACATGACTAGAATTACTAGATTCTACCCCCACATTTGTCATCTTTTCCACTTGATCAGGAATTGAGTTAAATGTGGTTTCTTGATTTTTAAAAGAAGTATTTTGGGGCACACCCGTTTTCATTGGAAAAACATCTTCAAAGAAAGTAGCATCACGAAGTTCTACAATAGTATTGACATCTATGCCAGAAATTTCAGATTTAATAACCAAAAATCTCAATGCATAAGAATGTTCAACATAACCAATAAAAATAGCATCAACAGTTTTAGGCCCAAGTTTCTTTCTTTTGTGTTCAGGGACTAAAACTTTTGCAAGACAGCCCCACACTTTAAAATATTTCAAACTTGGTTTTCGGCCCGTCAAGAGTTCAAATGGACACTTATCTTTATGTTTCATGGGAATTCTATTCAGAATATGGCATGCAGTATTCAAGGCTTCCCCCCACATAAACTTTGGTAATCCAGAATTCTCTAATAAACTGTTAATCATATCTTTAAAAGTTCTATTTTTCCGTTCAGCTACTCCATTTGATTGTGGTGAATAAGGAGGTGTTTCTTCATGTACTATACCATATTTTTGGCATTCTAGTACAACTAAATTAGAAGTATATTCTCCTCCCCTATCAGATCTTAACCTTTTAATTTTCTTGCCAGTTTGATTCTCTATTTCATTCTTAAAAATTAAGAATTTTTCAAGAGCTTCATCTTTACCCTTAAGTAGATACACATAGCAATATTTAGAATAATCATCAATAAAAGTGATAAGGTATTTCTTTTGGTCACGAGTAAGCACTCCATTAAACTCACAAATGTCGGTATGAATTAAATCAAGTAATTCTGAATTTCTATCAATTGAGTGATAAGGTTTTCTTACTTGTTTAGTTGTAGCACATACCATACATTTCTTAGTTTTATCAATAGAGTGTTTAGGGATTAAATTTAAATTCATCATTCTTTTTACAGAATCTAAATTAACGTGACCCAAACGACAATGCCATAAACAAGAAGAATCACAATTCTCAGATATATAATTTAATTCCAAATAATCAACCACAATCTTAAAAAGTCCATCTGACAAGTAACCCTTGCCAATAAAAAGTCCACCAAATAAAATTACAACTTTATTTAATTTAAAAGACAATTCATATCCCTCCCTAACTAGAATGGAACCACTAACAATGTTCCTTCTAATTTCGGGAACGTGATGCACTCTATGCAAAGTAAGAATTTTCCCCGAAGGGAATTTTATTTCTACTTTTCCAACTCCATGCACACTAGCAGCACTTGTGTTTCCCATCATCACTGTTCTTCCAACCGCAGGCTGATAAGAAACAAAGAGCGATTTATCAGCACATACATGCACATTCGCTCCTGTATCTATTAGCCACTCATTGGAATTATAAATAGTGAAAACTTGAGGGTTAAAAGAAACATACCCATCGGAACTAGTTCCTCCAGTCACCATGTTGACTTGAGGTCCACCAGATTGAGCCTTAGCCTTTTTATTTGGGCACAATTTGGCCCAATGCCCCATCTGTCCACAGTTCCAGCATGGACGGTTTGCTTTTGGTTTCTTTGTAATTTTTAATTTGGCCTTTATTGGTTTAAAAGATGATGGTTGCTTATTTTTAGAGTTATGTGCTTGCTTCCCCCCAGTTATAACATGAGCCTTCGGTTGAAATTCAACAGGCGCAATATAACCCGCTTTCTTATGTTCCTCCTCAACAGTAATGGAATGCATCAAAGATTTCCAAGTGATCTTTTTCATTTTATGTTTTAAAGTCATACCAAAATCTTCCCAAGATTTGGGAAATTTTTCTATGACCGCCATCACTTTAAATTTTTCAGGCAATTCCATATCCGCTTCACGAAGAGAATGTAAGATGAGCTCAAATTCTTGTGTCTGTTCTAACACCGATTTACCTTCTTTCATGTCAAATCGTAGGAATTTAGAAACAATATATTTTTCAAGACCGTGGTCCTCAGTATTATATTTCCTATCCAACTCATCCCAAAGGTCCTTAGCCGTGCCGTGGAGGGTGCAATAGACATCAAATAACATGTTGGAGAGACCCAACAAAATCATGCCTTTTGCAATTTCATCCCTCTCACGCCATGAAGCTTGGCGTTCAAGACTTTTGGGATCCGATTCAACAACGGGGGGACACACCGTCATAATTACCGAGAGCAAGCCCTTGGTGATTAACCAAATTTTCATGCGTTGTTGCCAACGCTTGAAAAAATGCCCAGAAAATTTTTCCGGCATTCCGGTTAAATCAACCCTGTGCGAGCCCGTAGCAACATATTCAGATGTGTCTCCACAGTTAGTCACAGACACAGAATTTACATTATTTTGAGGGATATCATTCACATCATTCTCAACAACATTTTCGGAAATAACAGCATTTTCCAAGTTTGCCATTTTTTTTTTTGATTTTCCAAAACTCGAGAAATAATATCTTTCTTCAAGATTGTTAGTAAAATGATATTATAAGTGCGAGTTTTAACCAGATAAAAATCCCGAGTTTATACAAATCACCAGACAAACCACCAAATGCAAGAACAGAAAAAATAATAATAATAATAATTAGAATAAGTGAAAAAAGGAATAAAGAAAAGATAAGAAGAACTTATCGCAGGATCGCCCGTTAAAACGGACTGGCCTTGAAGAAAGATAGCCCCCGTATCCTGATAGCTATTCGGACGGGTCTGGCTAGCTCGCTCCCAGGATAATCCTACTCCGTTTCAGACTTGTAGCTACCTTGACTGAAACCTTTGACCGTTGCCCGGTTTGCCTTTGAAAGAAAAAAAAAAGGATGAAAGAACTATGGATTATATGCTCTCGACACAAAGGAATTAAATTCCTTGAAGACAAGAAGAGTGCAGACAGAAAGTTGTCTTCGCACTAAGAGGAAAAAAAAAATTCGCAGGTGATTTTCTTTGTGGGTTAGGCAAGATCAAAATGGATAGAGCATGTAGTGGGTTATCTCTTCTGCTTGTTTTCGGAAATCAGGCACACCTTATATATACATATGTTCTAGTATAAATAAAAGAAAGGGTTTTTGGATGTACATGGACAGGCAGGTCGGAGAAGCAGTTATGATACCAATTAGTATAGCCATAACTTTTCAGTTTCATCAATAACTCTCTCAACTTGACCTGCTGTCTTCTTAATAATTTTGAAATTCAAAATTTCAAATTATTAATTACATTAAATTACATACGGATGTAATTAAAATGAAATGTCCATCCATCCAAATTCTAAGAATATAATTTTGTCCTGAAATCAAATAGTCTCCAAAGCCGACTCATTTGCTTAATCATTTTGAATCCTTTATATGATCTTTGAACAATGTTCCTTATCATATTATAAGAGATAATTTATTTCTAAAACGGACAAAATATTCTTCATATTAATACGTCACATTTACAACCATTACAACTATGGATTCTTACTGAAACAAGTCCATATATTATGGTTGTACTTTGATGTAAAAATAATATTCCCAATTCTTATTTTATACATGTACACTTTAGGACTCATAAGTGAGACCCCAAGAATATTTCGTCATATTTCCAACATTTTGGTGGAACGGTTTTTTAAGATATGTAATCCATTTTGAGATCCCAGCTACCAGAGTTCCCACTCACTGTGTATGATATGGTTTAGAGCTATTGTTAGGATTTGAATTGGATTTTCCGTTGCTCTTATCCGACCTGTTTTTTGTGTGTCACCATTTAAAATTTGAAATTTGAATTGTGACTGAGCAGTGTTCCCTCTCATTTTAGTAGCCTTTCCTATTGGTCCATTAGGAGGCTAACAGAGTGTGGCTTCAGTTTCTACCCTAATCTGCACTTCTATATATTCGCAAGAAACGATGGCCAGTATCACCACATTTGAGCTCTACCAAAGCAAAAAAAATCAGAAGCAAAAAATCTTAAGATGGTTGGCATGTGGTCTTTATTCCGTGAGATAGACCAGAGCAAGACCACATGGGCATTCAAAGCGAGAGCCATTCATGTGTACCGAGAGCCGGCACACGACTGCTTTCCGGAGTCATTAGAGATTGTGTTTCATGATGAGGAGGTTTGTATATCTTTGATTGGGTGTCATCCACGTGTGCGCTTTAAAGTCGTTCCCTCTAACAAATTGGATTTCAAAGTTAAAACGGATGTACTGTTTTTCATGATCAATTACCGTTTGCTTTTCCAATTTTAACCTAAAATGTAGGGATGTGTTGTGATGAAACTTTTAGGGAGAAAATGTATGAAATGACACAATTTTCGTATGTTATGTAAATGGCATCAGGATGCTCATATGGTGAAAAAAACTTAAAGTTCTCTTTGTTCCATTTTCTGGATTTGAACAGATATGTTGACCATGTACTTAGTTTAAAATCTCACACACGTTACATAATTTCCATTTTTATGTGTTAAACATTTAAAATTTCAGGGATCCAAAATGCATGCACACATTCCTGACCAATACATCAACACGTTTATTGGTATTTTCAAGGAAGGACGTGTTTTCGCGGTAAAAAACATCATGGTTGAGGAAAATTACATGTTTTTTAAAACTACAACCAGTGCTTATAGACTTTGTTTCTTCAACAAAAGTGCTGCATTTGAGATCAAGGGTGTTCCCTTTCTGTCAAGGACTTTCTCGCTTGTGTCGTTTGCTTCTCTACAAGCTCTGGACACCATTGATGAGCAATACAGAATTGGTGCGCACTCAAGTTTGTATTTTATTATATGGAACACGTTTTGATATAATGTGATCTAATTCAGTGTTTACCTAAAGATATAATTGGCCAAGTGGTACATGACAAGGACCCTAAGACTATTCTTAAGAATGAAAGGCCGAGGAAGCTTATGGAGTTGATTTTGGGTGACACGGAGTGCGTTAACAGTTGCTTTCAAATAATTTTTAAATGTGCATTAAAATAATTAAAAGATTTTAATGCAATTTCTTCATAGAGGAAACATCATAGCATGTACTCTTTGGGGACCAATGGTTGAAATGCTGTTGACATACAAGCTTACAACGTTGGATCCGATCATAATGCTGCTCCAGTGCTGCCGGGCTAGGAAGTACCAAGGTTTTTTCTAAGGTCTTATAACCCTCTAATCGGCTGATCTTCTTCAAGTAGATAACTTAGTTATTTTTTTTAGGCCACGTTCATATCTCAAACATGTTTAACACCACTAAAGTCATTTTGAATGGAAGCGAGGATGAATTTGGTGAATTCAGGTCTAGGTAAGAAGGTGGAGGACATATCATTTTCTTGAACCTAAAAATAAAATATACATAGCTGTTTATCCTATTGCAAAAAACCTTAAACATGATGGGTGAAAGGTCAGTTCAAGGATTAAGCTTCACAATTACATCAGACAACTCCAACGATGGTGACATTGTGAGTGGGCAGCAGGAGTTGTTGACTATTGAAGAACTCAACAAACTGCAGGAGGTTTGATTTTAGTGTTATCTTTGCAGTTGAAGAAACACCTATACGTTCTATATTCCGGCTTATTTGGATGATAAACAGGATGGTGAGCACTGGGTGTATGGGGAAACCGTGGCCGTCGACAACTTTAAGGATTGGTCTTACGTTTCATGCATTGGTTGTAACCGGAAGGTTTCACCCAATGGTGATAGCTTTTGGTGCGCGGCTTGCAGTTCTAATGATGCAGTTCTCAGGTCTTAATTTACTATAGTAAATTAACTCTTAACGTTATATAGTCTACACTTGCTAAACACCACATTACCTAACATTTGAAGGTACAAGGTCAATGTGAGGGTTGTTGATGGCACAAGCCATGCTTCCTTCTTGCTTTGGGATAGAGAGGTCTCCTGTTTGTTGGGCAAGTCTGCCACTTCGCTCAAAGAACAGATAACTAGGGTTTGTTTTTTCTATTTCTTTCTATCTTAATATTCATACTACAAAACACTAACGCTTACGATCGTTGTAGAGGAACTTTGGTCCGCATCACTTTCCGTCAGAGATAAATTCTCTGATCGACATCAAGGCATTGTTTCGGGTCCAGTTCAAAAGAGAGAGCAGAAACTTTAAGGGAAACCAAACTTTCAGCGTGATGAAGATGAACACGGACCCAAAGGTCCTGGCACTTTACTCTGCGAAGATTAACGGAACAGAGGTACGTATATATTTTTGGGTATTATGTGAGTAAATTTTATGTTACGGTTAACTGATTATTCTTTGCTTTTATTAGGAGGAAGACGAGTTCAGCAGGTTGGCTTCACAATGTTCTGGGTCTGAAAAGGTAGTTTGGTTTATTAACTTTAGTCATACGTTTTTCTTTTCAAAGCAGGGGTTTGTTTAGAGAGTCATCATGTCTTTGAATTTCAGGCTGGATCCTCATAGACCGCAGTGTCTAGCCCACTTATGTGCAAGGAGAAAATGCAGGTTTTGGATGTCAACGTTGAGCGGGTTAAACGTGACTTATTTGGAGATTTTTCTGCATCAACTTCAATGAAGAAACTCAAGGCGGTGAAGATTGAAAAGCAGTGAAGAAGCTCATAAATCTGGGGAGTATTGATTAACATGATTATGATATATGTTTTGTTACGGCAGTAATTAGGGGTGTTCTTTAACCGGGCCGGACCATAATTTGGACCTGAACCAGATCGGAATGGATCGGTTCGGACCGGTTCGGTATTAACGGGTCTGGGTTTCGGTCTTTAATATTTTAAGAATCCGGGTTCCGGTCTGGGTCAAACCCGGAAAAATACAAGCTCGGACCCGTGGCCCGTTAAATTAGTTTTTCAAAAAAATCATAAAAGACAACCTTGTATTGATTCTGTTATGGAGTTAATAAATAACAACATAGAAGCTACATATGTTGTTAGAAGCATGGAAAAAGATGTCTTTTTTTATCTTAAATAAAACAGAAGTTAACTTTTCCAAAAACAAAATTTTCCCTTAATTCAACTTCAAGTTTTAGTCCTAGCATATGCATCAATAGTGTTTTTTCCTTGTAATTATTCTGGTTATTTTCTCTCTTATATTGCAGCCACAATGTTCCTTATCTTATATTTTAAAAGAATTGTGTGAAGTATAATTTAGTTAAGTAATATTACATTCTGCTACTAATAATTATTGCAATCAAGCAATTTAGTTTTTAGCCAATGTATGATATTATGTGTGTTTAAAAAACCGGGTCAATTAGGGTCAAAATCGGACCGGACCAGAAAATTCAGGTCTGGGTCGGTCTGGATCGGTTAGTAACAGGTCTGGTCTTCGGTCCTCATAAATTTAAGGTTCCGGTTCCGGTCCGGTCCTGTCTGGTTTAGTACATCCCTAACAGTAATAACTGCTTAGTGTTTTAGATCAAGTGTCAACTATGTAGGCAAAACATCTACCGTACCATTGACTCCTAAGGTATTTTTGGTGTTGCCTACTTTTTGCTTTTTGGGATTGTTTATGCCTGGGACTCGGCTACTATGAGTTCCTGAAGTGTTGTGCATTTTGTAAAAGTGGTCAGCAGTAGCTTATGGTTCTGCTACCACTGCGCCAACTAACACTGTATGTTTATTTCCATGTCATGTACTTTGTCAAAGTGTATCAGCAGCTTATGGTTCAACTACTGCTGTTAGTTGTTTATTGAAGATGCATTTTAATATATTGTTTTTGTCGAAGAAGTGTATCATTCTTACAGTGTGTTCTAAAATTTTGGAGAAAATCTTCAGCCTATTCGGGGGTTTTCGTATATTGTTTGAATGATTTTTGGGAGTTCGGGACTTAGTATCATGCGCTTTTGGAAAACACATGTATAGTAACTGCCTTATAGGGGCTCCTAAAAGTTGAATCTATATTTTCTCACGTTACCCGATTAACGCTGAATGGCCATAGCTGTCTACCATGCATGTTCTTGCGTCCATGTATAAATACAATGGAGCTAAGAGTTTCTGGGTATGAAGGATGGCATGTATCGGCTTCAACACAGGATAAGTTCAATTTTGCTAATGAAGATCGAAAATACGTAGTCTACGTGGAACATTTACATGCATGCGTTGATTTAAACTGATGGAGTTGAGTAATGAAAGTAAATAATATCCAGTTAGCACTGAATAGTCATTTAGTGCTATATAATGCGGATGGGAAGCTACGGGTATCAAGGGTTTCATGCATAGGCTTTAAAAAGGATTACGTCAATGTATAACTTTTGAAAGATTGTCTATGCAAAAACATATCAGCTCAACACTCAATATTTGGTTTTCAATGAAAACTCATCGTAGGGTTTTTGAAAAAACCCGAGGTTTGTTAATAAAATGGAAGCGCCATTGAAAGTAGTCTCTTTTGAATTTTGTTATCGGATTTCAAATGAGTTCAAGCACTTTTGGGTAAATCATTTTTTGGAAAAATTGTTGTCTATTTTATACGTTTTAAGTTCAGGACCATATATCGTTTGTAAATGCATATATCGAGTGTACATGGGTAAATGTTCAGAATCATACGGAGAAATTCAAAATTAAGCATGGCGTAAAAAAGCGTACCTGGAGTCTCACCCGGAACTTGCCATGTCCTAAATCTACCCTATATCTATTATTACATACATCACAAATTGAAATTACAATTAAATTGATACTAAGTATCCTAGGCATTTGTCAATCCCTCTAAGCATTAAACAAAGACCTGCAAGTTTTCACAGAAAAAGTTGTGTAAGAAATTGTTTAAATTACAATTCAATGTGAGCTTCAAATGTATTAATATTAAACTTATATTAATTCCACTGGTAATTTATTTTAAATCAGGCTAAATTATGGTCAAACACATGTTGTATGCAAAAAGAAAATGCGAAAATTCCTATGAAATATTATACCCAATATCACCGCTCCCTGAATGCCTGGGTTGTGTGGGGCAATTTGTTTCACTTTGGCAATTCAAATAAGAATTTTTCTGATAATACAATTGTTTTTGTCATGTCCTGAAGTTTTATTTGGTATTTGACATGTATTCTAATACAATTTTGCTAATAATACTAAATAGTTAGAGTGTTCAAATATAATATGCATGCGTTGGAAAATACATCCAATGAATGTTTTCAAATATGTTATGCAGCGTAACTTATTTAGTTAGAGTGTTCTTTCCCTACCCCAGATTTTAATAGATAATAACTTCTGAAAATAAAATTTTTAGAGGGCACTTATCACTGTTTTACCCCTGGACAGAACTGAATAATTATTTTACATAGCTTTCCTAAGTGAGGGCATGGAAGTGTAAACTAAAACTAATGTTGACTAATTTGTATATTTGTACGACTTGGTTGACTAAAAATTTACATCCATTAAGTAGGGTTGTTTGGATATTTGTCACCACTGAACTATATTTCCTGTATTCAAATTTGGAAATGTACAAATTTGAATAGCATTTGTGATTCGCTTAATAGGATTTCAGATAAATTATTTTTGTAAAGGATGAACTGAGATCAATTAAATCATAGTGGATGGAAGCAATTTTTCGTCCAGAGATTTTTGTAAATAAAGTGCAGATTTTATGGGCTTGGCGTGTCCTAATGGATTTTGTCAGCCGTAGTGTGCGGGTGAAAATATGCCACATTACCTTGGAAAAGTAAAATAATTACTATGCCTGGTGAATCCCACTAAAAGTAGGGGTGGACTCGGGTCCGGGCCGGGTCGGGCCTAGGCCCGGGCAGGCCGGCGGTTCAGGAAAGGTGGACCCGAGACCGGCCGGGGCCTCCGATTTGGGTATTTTTTTTTGCTTTCCTACCCCCCACCCCCACCCTCCCAACCCCCCAACCCCATCCTAACCATCAAGCCCAACCCGGGTGGAACCTCAAAAATGAAAAAAATAATTCAATTTGGCCCGGCCCCGACCCGGCCGGGCCGATTTGCCAAATGTGAGACCCGAGCCCGGACCCGCCCTATCCCCGGGCCTAGGCCCGACCGGGACCGGGACCGGGACCCGAGAACCGGGCCGGTCCCGGTCCCGCACAGCAGCGGGCCGGGCCGGTCCACGGGCCGGGTGCCCCAACCCGAGTCCAACACTAACTAAAAGTCATTACCATTGGTTACTTTTTGTCAAAAAATAGTGTTTTAGATATTTTGATTTTTGGGGATTCAACTGAGTGGGTTAATGAAGAGTTTTCACTGTTCATTCTCTGAAAATGTAATTTCTATCATTCATTACGAAGTTCTAAAGATGAGGAGATCCATTCGACAAACCCTTGATGATTCAATATAAATAATACAAACATTTAGTTCTATATCATCAAAGACATACCTATGTTGATGTCATGATGGATACACGAATACTCATAGGCTCCATGTTTTTTTGAATGAAAAAGAAAAACAATTTGAGTGTGTTATTAAATTTGATATGTTCGATTGAATTTTTTTGATAAAGCCTATTTGATTAAATCATATTTAAAAATCAATCAAGAGTCTGAAACCAGGCAATGTTTTTGAAAATGTGACAAATTCGAATCAAATCAAATACAACAAAACCAAATTGAATTATTTTTTTTGGTATGAAAAAACGAGTCCGAGCTATAGCCGAGATTATTTGATATTAACGAGCTTCAAACCTAATCTGAAATCAGTGAAAAAACGAACCTAGTCCTGCATTGCCTCAGGACACCAGCGTTTCCCGTTGATCGTTAAGCGTGATCTTTCATGGCGACGGTGGCGGTAAGTGAGGCGAGGAAACTCCCTCGTCCTGGAAGGGGCGGCGTGGTGTCCCAAGGGATGTCGGAGGAGGAGGCTCGAGTCCGAGCTATAGCCGAGATCGTCAACAACATGGTGGATCTTTCCCGTAGGGGCAAGGATGTGGACCTCAATGCTCTGAAGTCAGCAGCTTGCAGAAAGTATGGACTCTCACGGGCTCCCAAGCTAGTAGAGATGATTGCGGCGTTGCCGGAGACAGAGCGTGAAGCATTACTCCCGAAACTCCGTGCCAAGCCTGTACGTACGGCTTCCGGTATTGCTGTAGTGGCCGTCATGTCAAAGCCCCACCGGTGCCCTCACATAGCTACCACTGGAAATATATGCGTTTATTGCCCCGGCGGGCCAGATTCGGATTTTGAGTATAGTACTCAATCGTATACAGGCTATGAGCCGACCAGTATGAGAGCAATTCGAGCTAGGTAAGCGTTGCATTAATTCAAATTTGGTTTAAACCCAAAACCCTAGTGCTTTACAATTGGCAATGACCATTTGCTATTATTTATCTCACTTTTTTGGTGAATTAGGTTGTTTATTTGCAGTAAAATTGAAACTAAGATATAGCAATCTTTGCCTAAAACTCATCTTCCCTCTATCTTAAAAAATCATTTTTAGTTCGCATAAGTCATAAATACGACGTTTAGTCTTTGTTGTATCATTCCCTATATATTGTATGACTGGCTTTGTAATTCTAAACATTAAACGCTGTCTTCTTGCTTATATAAAAAATGGGAAAAAAGTAATCTGTTTAATGCAATCGGGTTATATAAAGCTAAAGTTAGGTGTTTGCACTCTTTCAGCATCATAAGTCACAACCGAACTCCCCGACAATGCACTGTCATACACACTGATCATGTAGTTGGAATAGTAGGTTTAAGAGGACATGAATAATATATAGCTGAGCAAGTTATCACTCGCATAACAAGTTAACAATCATGCTTCAAAGCATGTTCCTTTTCCCTGTTTAGTATCACCCCGTTTCTCTCTCTTTATGCCCTTTTAACTGTTGATAGCAAATTGCCATATCTTTTATGTCCACCACACCTGGGATAAATGATTGAATGAAAGATCTGGTTATTTGCCTATTTGGGGATTATAAGTGAGGCTGGGGGGAATGCATTATGGTTATCAGGTCATGTTGAGTACATTGATTTTCTAAGGATTAGTGCAGGTATAATCCCTATGTCCAGGCTAGAAGCAGGATCGATCAACTTAAGAGATTGGGTCACAATGTTGACAAGGTTTGCCCATCTTATAATAAATGCTATTCACACATATTTATGTTACCCTTGTACCATTTTATCATTATCATTATTTTGGAATACTTATTTTTGCAGGTAGAATTCATCTTAATGGGAGGTACTTTTATGTCATTGCCAGCAGACTATAGAGACTATTTTATCAGGAACCTCCATGATGCTTTATCAGGGCATACTTCTGCCAATGTTGAAGAGGCTGTTGCTTACTCAGAGCACAGTTCTGTCAAATGTATTGGAATGACTATTGAAACGTGAGTAACTATTATAAATAGTTCATGGCCATGTTAATAATTAATTATCAAGTGTAGTAATTAATGTCATACAAGTGATTTACTTGTTAGAATGCTACCAGCGGAATTAATTCTTTCTTACCTGTAAAAGCTTTCATATGAGTGTGTACTAAGATCATTATAAGTTGATGTATAAAGATGAGTTTTAAGTTCTGGCTACATTTGGTAGCCATTTCTGACATATTTTTGCTTATCATCATGCTAACAAAATACTATAATAAGTGAATGAATAGCTTGTTTAACTTATTTAGTAGAAGTGGGATATTACCAAACAGCTGCGGAACCAGGGGGAGCGAGCCGGTGCCCCCCCCCCCCCCCCTCGCCGGAAATTTATACATATATTATTGAATATATGTATAAATTTCATGGTGCCCCGGGTCTTCTTCTACCTTCGCCCCTTCTGTATCGGCATGACAGCTGTGTTCATCGACGGGATAGTTGTTTCTTATGACTTTCCAGCTGCTGTTTTTTTTTCTTAAATTGAAGTTCCAAATGGCATCGTTTGGTTAAATGAAACAAATTAGAAAACGACGTCGCCCAACAGTCAAACTTTAGAAGATAAATGGGCAGTTGGGGACTTGGGCCTGTGATTAAGATACCCCGAATGATTTTAGAAAATTAAATTAAAGAGTTAAAATGAGTAAAATGAAGCAGTAAAACCTGAAAGGAGCAACTAGGGGATTAGCCGAATTGGGGTTGGGTAGCAGTGCGCTTGGACACTTTAAGCCATGAACGTCGGCGAGAGCAAGGGTTTGGCGAGAAGAGACGCAGGGCCGCAGGGAGTGCCGAGGCTGTGAGCCTGTGAGGCAGGCAACGATTAAGGGGGTGTTTTTTTTGGCTTTTTTAGGTTTCTTGACTTATTGAGTTGTTGACTAAGTAACTTTCATTCAAAATTTGAATTGATGTGTTGTGCTTATGCTATATGGCTTAGTGGATTAGGCCATTGGGGAATGGGGGTATAAATTATTTTTTATTGAATTGTTAAGTGCTTTATGCTTTTAGAAATTTAGCAATTAGGCTTATACTGATTTAGTAATTAGGCTTAAACTAATTTAGTAGCTTAAATAACCTAAATAAATAAGAATGACTATTATTCACAAAAATATGTGTCATGTGTGAATTTTACATTTTATAATTTCATAATTTGAAACTTATTACTCCGTATATTATATTTTTTTAATTTGTTAGGTTACCTATGTCTATATTACAATTTGTAACATGGGGTAGTTGGTCATCTAGACAAGGTAACGAAGAAAGCAATAGATAAAAATGTTCTCATGTGGAATTCGATCCAAATGATATTGTGGGTGATCTAGGTTTGCGTAAACCTATCCATGACTATGACTCTTTAATTAGAGATCCTTGTAGACTGTTTGGTCATGTTTACCCCCCCAAAAAAGCGTACAGTAAAGACAATTGATGTTTAAAACTAGCTTGGTTTGACAAATTTCTGTGGTTGAAGTATACTATGGTGATGTACACGGAGAAAGAAACTTTTGAGTTTTGATGTATTTCTGAGCCCCCCCCCCCCCTCAAATATTGTTCTGGTTCCGCCTCTGTTACCAAATGCCTTTCCTTTCAGGAAATTCAACACTATATTTCATTTCATTTAAAGCCCTAATTGCAGTTGAAGTTTTTTCAACATTCTTTATTTGAATTTTAGGAGGCCAGATTACTGCCTTGGACCACATTTAAGGCAGATGCTGTATTATGGCTGCACACGTTTGGAAATTGGTGTGCAAAGCACATATGAAGATGTTGCTCGAGATACCAACAGAGGTCACACAGTAGCAGCTGTAGCTGATTGCTTTTGCCTAGCAAAGGATGCTGGTTTCAAGGCACTTACTTTTATCGCTCTATCTTGTTCATCACTTATTTTCTACACGTGGACCAAATTCAATCTCAAGGCAACACTTTTTTTTTTGCTGTTACGACGGTGTACATTTTATTAACTTTTGGGGTATTCCCTTCAGGTAGTTGCTCATATGATGCCTGATCTTCCAAATGTTGGGGTTGAGAGAGACTTGGAAAGTTTCAAGGAATTTTTTGAAAGCCCTAAGTTTAGAGCTGATGGGCTTAAAATTTATCCAACGCTAGTTATTCGTGGTACTGGACTTTATGAACTCTGGAAAACTGGAAGGTGAGTGTCTTTTTTCTGTTGTTTTCTACTTTCTGTTTTATGTTATCTTTGGAAGCCAAAACACAATTATGAAAACCAGGAAAGATGGTTTTCAGTTATTCGTTGGTAGTTTCAGAATTAACAGATTAGTACTCCCCTTGGCGCAATTTGTTGTTTTTGCTAATTTTGCACTGTTTCTAGGAAGTGAAGTTATGTGGTAGAGATTTGGAAAGGAAAATTATTAAGAACCACATAACCTTTCTTTCCTTAAATGGAAAGGGGAAGGACTTTTTGAAGTAGCCCAGAAAAGTGGGTAGATCTTTTTGGGATAGAGGGAGTATAAGTATGACTACTCATTAGTTCATTATATAATATTTCATGCCCTAAAATTTGTGTTATTATTCTATAATAATCTTGTTGTGGGACACTTTTTATGTATTTTACTATTTGAGGCTTTATATTTTCACATCATTGACGCCAAATCACTTCTCTTGCTACTAACCTACTATTCTCGCCATATGTCCATATGCAATTCTTGAGATTATTATTTTTATAATGAAGTTCTTTACTTGTTTGTCATGACGTGCAGATATAGAAACTACCCCCCTGAACAGCTGGTTGACATTGTTGCTCGTATCCTCGCATTGGTCCCACCGTGGACGCGTGTTTATAGAGTTCAGCGGGACATTCCCATGCCTTTAGTTACTTCGGGAGTTGAGAAGGGGAATCTTCGTGAGTTGGCCTTAGCTCGGATGGATGATCTTGGCTTGAAGTGCCGAGATGTTAGGACACGTGAAGCTGGAATCCAGGTGACTAATATTTTTAACTATGACTTTGGAGGTCCATTTCGAATTTGATAAATGATAGGCAAATATAATAATCAGCAAAATATGGGGGAAATTTGGATGAAGAGAAAGTGCAGGGAGGAAAATTTTATTGGTTCAAACTATTTTTTTCCATATATTGTCTCTCTCATTATTTATTTATTTCTTTCTGTTATCTAAAGGTGAATTTTAAACATATGTGATATTTTATTTAAAAAAACAAGTCATATTTATTTTTCCTTAACCTTTACCGAGGATAAACCAAACATAAGAAAATGAGTTTTCATATCAGTTTTTCCCCTTGACCAAGCAAATTCTGTGATCCAAACATACCCTAGATTTATAATTATTTGAGACTGATTGCTAAAAGCGTGCTAAAAGCGTGCCACCCATTTTCCTTATTTTAGTTTTTTTTTTTGTTTTAGTTGCCTAATTTTGTAAACATTGTTTTTGTGTCTGATATTAGGACATTCACAATAAAATAAAACCCGAGGAAGTGGAACTTGTTCGCCGTGACTATACAGCAAACGAGGGCTGGGAAACATTTCTCTCATATGAAGATACACGACAGGTTTGCTTTAAGTCAATCTTCTCACTCGTCCCTTTCTCTGCATTCCTCATTGCATCTTTCTACTCCACAGACCAAAACAAGGAAAGTAGGAAACATAAAAAGGAATAGACCAGGTCCTTAGCCCCCCAACTGTTTTTGCATTATGTAATTTGGGGGACCTGTATTGCAATCTTGCTAGATTTAGTCACTCAAATTTTATACCTTACATACAATTTGTCCCTTGTTAAAATATCGATTTACACTGTTACATATTAGTTCTATGCATTGCCCCTTTGAACCTGAATACTGAACATTGATTTTAAGGGGCGGGACTAATTTTATCTCAGTTGTAACAATTGAGGGATTGCTGGGGTTTACACGTTTTGGAGGACACGTTCTAGATCACACAATTGAGGGACCAAATATGTAATTTCTCCTAAAATCAAATAGTGCACTGGTATTATTCCCACTGCCTGGATGAATAATATTGTTTGACTGAGGTAAAATTGATCAAGGTGCAATCATGGGCATATGCAGAACCAATATGATTTGGAATTTGGGATTGACGAAAAAAATCATCCATGCAATCTTTAACAATAAAATTTAATATGGGAGAACTATCAAATAAGCCCTCGAACTTTCATAAAAAGTGCAAATAAACCCTTTTACAGTAGGCTTTGTCCGGCTGTCGTCATTTGGGGCATTTCCCGGTGGAAGATTTTGATGAAATTTTTTGAGCATCTTCTTCATTAAGTCTAGTTTACCCATACCAAATTTCAGCTAAAAATTCAATCGAGAAGACAGTCAAATGATTTTCTGAAATATACTCCGCTGCCTAAATGCGTAGTTATCTCCTAAAATTCATTTGACTGCTTTCACGATTGAATTTTTATTTGAAATTTGGTATGACTAAACTAGACTTAATGAAGAAGATGCGCAAAAAATTTCATCAAAAAATTCCACCGGAAACCGCTCCAAATGGCGACGGCCTGACAGAGCCTCCTATAAAAGTGCTTATTTGCACTTTTTATGAAAGTTCAAGGGCTTATTTGATAGTTCTCCCAATTTAATATTTAAAGGTTCTCTTTTAACCAAACTTATGAAGGGTTAGGCTCGGCTTGGCTCATATCAGCCTGGTCCACCTAAAACTTATATCCATGGCTAAAATCATCTATGCAATCTTTAACAGTAATATTTAATATTTAAAGGTTCTCTTTCAACCAAACTTATGAAGGGTTAGGCTCGGCTTGGCTCATATCCGCCTGGTCCACCTAAAACTTATATCCATGGCTATTTGGAGCAATTGACCCAATCCGCATGCCACTTACCTTTACCTGAATTTTACTTGAAATTGAAGTTCAATTTTATCTGGACTTTCTTTTGGGGACTAAAAAGCTTCTGAAACAAGTCTCTTTTTTGGGATGGAAGGGGAGGAAATGTGTCTGAGAATTATTAGGATGTAAAACGAATTTAAGTACTCCGTATTACATATAGTTCTCTATAGGGTGGAAGACAGGGTAATTGAAGGGAGAAAATCTCATGTTGCGCTTTCCTTTTGGATGGGATGCAGGATATACTTGTAGGTTTACTTCGTCTGAGGAAATGTGGAAAGAACGTGACATGTCCAGAATTAACAGGGAGGTGTTCTATAGTACGGGAGCTCCACGTATACGGGACTGCGGTTCCTGTTCATGGGCGTGATGCAGACAAGTTACAGCACCAGGGGTATGGGACCTTGCTCATGGAAGAGGCTGAGCGCATAGCTCGTAAGGAGCATAGGTCTAAAAAGATTGCTGTCATTTCAGGCGTAGGGACCCGACACTACTACAGGAAACTGGGATATGAGTTAGAAGGTCCTTACATGGTTAAGTGCCTTTTGTGAGATGTTCACCCAGGAAGGAGATTTGATTTGTATGTAGCTAGCATTAATATTAATATCACTTTGTAATTTGTACACTGATGCAAAATAGTTGGTCTTACACTAATCACTCTCACAGGAATTGATAAAGGTGACATCATCCGGGATGATTCATCCCCTTTATTCTCTTCGTGCTATATGACATCAAATTTCATTTTTTCTTTCTGATTAGACTTTTTAGGTTTATGATGCAATTTTTATGAAAAATATATTGTATCAAATTTCGTATGGATCACAATGAGTTTTTTCAATGGTTCAATTTCTTAATTTAATTTTGTATGTATCAACTTTTTCAATTTTCTTATATTCAGTAGACAAGTTATAATTCAATTTGGCTGTACTTACGTATCTTATTAACGCAAATTACATTTCTTTATAACGAGTTATATCACCTAGTGATGGACCCGGGCCGGTTCCGGTTTCGGGCTGGGCCCGGCCGGGCTTTTTTCCCAAGTACTCGGGCCCGGAACCGGCCCGGGTTGATACCGGGTCCGGGCCTAATCGGTCCGGGCCCGGTTCAATGTCTAATTTTTTTTGCTTTCTTGTTATCCCCCGACCCCCCCCCCCACCCCCACCCCACCCCCAAACCTCCCCAAAACACCCAGCCTTACCCTAGGAAAAGAAAAAAATTGAAAAAACAAAAAAAAAATGACCCAGGCCCGGCCCGCCTGACCTGCCCAAACGGGCTAAAAGCCCGGAACCGGCCAACCAGTCCCGCTCCGGTTCGGGCCCGCACAGTAGCGGGTTGGGCCGGTTTATTCCATCCCTAATATCACCCTCTTACTAGGACTGTAGGACATGGAAAAAAACAAAAAAAAGGTCAGGTTACTGTTCACATGAGTTACTGTACACGTGTGTTTTGACTTTGGAAGCACCATATATACTTATTGTGGGTGGCTCCCACGGTATAACAACCGGCAATGAAGTAAACACGTTGTTAGTCTTTTACCTACCATGTGTATTGCTTTGTATATTGTTTGCTCCAATATGGAAATGCACATTTCTTAATTTTCTAAATATAATAGCGCGCCGTGGAGTGCCAATTATTGAAGAGAGGGAAAGTTTCTGAAATGAGACTAAAACAGTTTCAAAATTCCAAAATAAAACTGTCATGTTTTTTATTCCCAAAATAGGACTAATTACTGCCATGTTTAGAAAATACTGTCATGTTTGAAGTCTGGTACTGCCAAAATATGGTAGTAATTAATCCTATTTTGGTAATAAAATCATAGCAGTCCTATTTTAGAAATTTCAAACTGTTTTAGTCCTATTTCGGGTAATATTCTCTTGAAGATACTGAAGGCACAATTTTCTTTGAATTTAATCTTACATTAATATTTATAGAATTTGCTCAATAGGATTAAGACTTGCACAAAGTTAAAAAAATAGGTCGGACTAAGTATATTTTATTTACCAAATAGGACTTATTTTTTCCTATAAAAAGAGAATAAGTTGATTAAATTTTCTCACAATAGGAACTTTATCCTTGTTTTAGTCCTATTTAGAGAATTTTTCTCCAGTATTTAAAGAAGGTGAGTGATACATTATTTTAAAAAATAATAAGGGTATCGTACATATCTCTACAATGCATTTGATTAGTACTCCAAGTCATTATCTCATCATTTGTAAATATTTAAATTATTAAATTGCGCAATATTCTAATTGATCAACGTAGTCAATGTACAATAATATCTTGAGGGTACGATGACATTTTTCTGTCCGGCGTCCCTTATAACTTTGTTTACCACAATGTTCTCTTTTATAAATTTATAGTTCGTAACATCTCATTATTTTTGCATGTTTCATATACACAAAACTCATCCATACATGAATTATGTGATGATTCAATTCTATGTTATCTCAAAATCCATGCCAATAAGGAAGCTTTTTGGTAGTGTATGGAATACTTTCAAGTAGCACGAACTCTTTTTTTTTTGCATGAACAAAAATAACTCAGTAATATTGATGGAAGGTTGCAAACATACAGTACGTAGTTAATTTGTAATAATAAATAACATCATATAAAGTACTACTTGAATAATTGCTGGGAAGAGTTACAAAATTATTAATTTGCACCATCATCAGGGAAAAATCTGTACCTGTGGCACCAACAACTACTATATATATATATAGTCACACAATGGATAAAAGTAAAAGCAATATAGCAACACAATGGATGTCGCCTCTCGGGGACGGCCGGGACCATTGCAGTGACGGGCAATGATCCCGTTGGAATAGGTACACACTTATACGGTTATACTCTCACCATCTCATTGGACTTTTAGCCCTTGCCTTTTCTTTTAGTCCAAAGCCAGAGTCCAAAACAACACATTAAAATACCAAATATACCAAGTATAATAGCCGCGAAAATCCAACCTGATTTACTACCTGCATTAACTACACCAAGCAAGTGTCTTCGTCCAGCAGCAACACCAACAACATTGCAGAATGATACACGAAGAAGGAGGAGGCGGAGGAAGAGGAGAAACACAACGGATTTGGATCTTCGATTCATTTTATTAGCCGGTAATATAATTACACGTTTATAACAAATCTCTATGATTAATTATGTATTTATCTACTATCTGGTATGTAGGTGATATTACGATTTAAATAGAGAGTGTAGCAATGGTTTACTTCAGTAAAGTGTTCCAGGCACAAAGAAAATAATTAAAGTAGAGCCCGTTGCTAGCTAGCCGCGCGCCGTATGTTTTACTTCATCCCCAAACGAAAAACAAGGATGCTAAAATGCTACTTTAATTATTATTAATCCACATAAATTTTTTAAAAAGTATACTCTAAATAGAAGAAAAACATTGTTAAAATTAAGAATATACTACTTCCGTTAAAAAAAAATTCTCACTTTTCTTTTATTAATGTCACATGCAAAAAGAAGTTCACATTTCTATAAAAGCAAACAATTTTTAATCAAAGAAGTCATAAGTATGATTAGTTTTTACTTACTCTTTGCTTGATTTCACATAAAATAAGGGTATTTATGGAAAATCAAAATAAAACTCTATCTTACGTAAATATGTGTAGGTCAAATCGGAAATTTTATTTCAGGATGGAGGAAGTATATCTTTTATGTTGGATTGAGTTTAATTATATTTTGAGAAGAAACGATTTTTTAGAAAAGTTATTTTTTTTATTCATATTGAATTGAATTGCTCTTTCTCGTCTTAGTCTTTTTTGCCCCCAAAGTACCAAACGTACGTATTAAGATGATTTTAAAAGGACGCATTCTACGCCACCTTATCATCAATTTGTCACATACTTAGGCACCTTACGTATGTGCCTACGTCTGTAGAAAACGTAATTAAGGATATTTTCTAGTGTGGTCTGATCTGACGTGGTATAGTCTTCTCTAATATGATATAGTCTGGGATTGAAAACCGTTCCAAAGATAACATCGATCTAAGTGTCTACGTACACGGTCATATACTTTTTTATCTATTGAAAATCATTTTACAGATTACATTGCAAATAATAATAACAATTTATTTAAAAATGATAAATTTGATATCATTAATATTTTATTTTTACATTTATTTATTATAAACTATACTTTTAATTTAAATGTGCATGTATACTAACAATTTCACTTGATTAACAGTTTCACAATTTGGATAGCAAATCTTTCTTTCCGACTTGAGCCGGGGTCACTACAAAAAAGTAGCATTTTTGTCACGGATTTCGTCCCTGACAACTTTGTCATAGATTTTGTCACGGAAAGTTTACCATCTCACAGAAATAGTTTGTCACGGATTAATTTAGTGACAAGATGCCGCTGGTCTCCCCAAGATATGCCGGCGAACCCATCCCTGACAAAATGAAAAAAAATCTTACCGTTTTCTTTTGTCACGGCGTAAATCCCTGAAAAAGCATACCCGCTACAAAGCTTTGATATTTTTAGGCAAATTATACCGTGGGATCGGCCCACCTTGCACATGGTGTGCCGATCCCAAAACGGCAGCATCTTAATTAAAACGGCGTCTTTTTTCTTCGCCCAGCCATCCTACTAAACTAGTTTCACTTACAACCGCCCACTTTGATCAGCACTTCGATCACCTGAGAATTCCCATACGTGATCGATTTTGATATATTATTGCTAAAATTTGATTTGATCTTCTCCAATATTATATACACACAAATATATATATATATATATATATATATATATATATATATACACACACACACACACATTTTTATCACTTTTATATGTTTTTAGGGATTTTTAAGATATTGAGTTTGTTTACTTCTTCTGTGCAAGTTACATCTTAACGTGCACAAGTTACATCTTAATATACACGAGTTACATCTTAATGTATGTGAGTTACACCACGGAATAAACTCCTGCTATATCGTTTTTATAGCCCTAACATTAAAAATAAAAGATATTCACTATTTAAAAAAGTAATTAAGCTATTAGGATCAATTTTTTCATTGTTTACATTGAAATCAATGTTTATGATATATATATTATTCTCAAACACACACAAAAAAATTGTTCAATTTTCCAACAAGTTACATTTCGAATGGGCTTGAGTTACATTGATCAATAATGTAAGTTACATATCTTTACATGCGGAGTTACATCTTGTTATTCGCGAGTTACATGTCAATTTTCTTCATCAAGTTACATCTCGCTTACATGTAATTTACATTTCCCATAATGCGAGTTACATGACAATATAATGCGAGTTACACAACACAATTAGCGCTGATATTCAAAAAATTATTTTTATAAAAAAACATTTTTATAGATCTGATATTAAAAACAAAACATAGACGGAGTATTATATTTTGCATACACCTAAGTTAGATTTTCTATCAACACAAGTTACATTTTTCATAACACTAGTTACATCACAAAATAAACCCCTTTTATTAAAACAAAAAAAAAAACTGTTTTTGAATCAATTTTTTTGCAAAAAATTATTGCTTGGGGAAAAATGACTTTTTAAAACATTTTATGGTCTTAATATTAAAAACAAAACATATTCACTATTTAGGTAAAGTAATTAAAAAAAATTGACTCATTTTTTTATTGTTTACATTGAAATCAATGTTTTAAACAAGTTACATTTCGACTTGCTAGTAGTAACATTTCTTTTTAACGTGAGTTATATTTTTTTACACACGGGTTACATAATTCTGCTACTAGGATATATAGTTCGATAATATGTTAAAATTACATAGGCAATATTGGTCTCATTTGAAAGATCATGAAAAATAAAAAATTTTGATATAAATTTTATAAAAATCGGATAAAAAATAATAAAAAAATATTACCATTTTTAAGAAAAAGAGGAATAAAAAATAACAAGGCCCATGGGATAGAATACCATGCGCACCGTGAGACGGTCGCATGGTATTCGAAGTGATATTTTTACAGGTAGTATACCGTGGGATCATCCCACGGTGAACATGGTCCTCCACTCCCAAAACGACGTAGCTTTGCACAATTTTTTTTTAAAAAACAATCGCGTGAACAGTACATGCGTGAACAGTAACTGCTTTTTCTTTTTTTTGTCCCAGTAGCATGAATGATGTAACTCGTGAGTAAAAATATGTAACTTACGTTATTGATTAATGTAACTCAAGTGCATTCAAAATGTAACTTGTCAAATACATAGTATTAGAAATACAATATTGATTTCAATGTAAACAATGAAAAAAAGAGTCGAATTTCAAAATTGCTTTAGGTAAATTGTGAATATGTTTTGTTTTTAATATCATGACCATAAAAAATATTTTTTTTTTAAAATACTTGTTTTGATTCAATAGCAGGGGTTGATTTTTTAATGTAAGTCATGTTATTACAAATGTAAATCGTGTTGATAGAAAATATAATTTAGATGTATACAGAATGTAACTTGTTGAAAAATTGAACATTTTTGTGTGTGTGTGTTTGAGAATAATATATATGTCATAAACATTGATTTCAATGAAAACAATGAAAAATTGATCCTAATAGCTTAATTACTTTTTTAAATAGTGAATATGTTTTATGTTTAATATTAGAGTTATAAAAATGATATAGCAGGGGTTTATTCCGTGGTGTAACTCACATACATTAAGATGTAAATCACGTATATTAAGATGTAACTCGCGTACAATAAGATGTAACTCGCGCGGAAGAAGATAAAAATTCATGATATAATATCAAATGTAACTTCAAAAATCAAAATAAACAAACTCAATGTCTTAAAAACCTCTAAAAATATATAAAAGTGATAAAAAGTTATATTATAGAAAAAGTTTGTCCATATAAAAAATATAACAAAAAAGTGTATGAATATAAAAAGTATATTACAAAAAAAATATGAATATAAAAATTAATTCAAAAACAATAATAGTGTGAATATTAATTGTAATATACTTATTTTATTTAGATTAATAAATTGTTTGTTATGCATTGATAAAGAATTAAAAAAATAGATTTAATTATAATTAAAAAATAGATTTAATTATAATTATAATTATACATTTTTAGTATTTTAATTTGATGGAAAAGAAAAGAATTGAACAAAAGAAAAATAAAGAAAGAAAAGCAATGGAAAAGGGATTTACGTTGCTCCCGAAAGAAAGAAAAAGAAAAGGAACTTGCCTAAAGTGGGATCGGCACACCATGCGGAAGGTGAGCCGATCCCACGGTATATTTTGCGATATTTTTATGTTCATCGCGGACAAATCCGTGAGTTTGTTTTCAAATTAATGCTAAAATATAAACTCTATACGAAAATAAGGTTATGTTAAACAATTGGCTGATTGATCTAGTCAAAAGGCTAATGTTGATCAAATGATAGGCCATTAACCTAACACCCCCTTTACTAAAATCCAGCTATAGTTAACTCTAGTTAGGAAAGGGAAGGGAAACAGCAATGCGCCGGAGAGAGAGGGATGAGGTGGGATTAAATTAAAAAAAAAATCCCATTTTTCTTTTAAAGTGCTATATCTTTTACATATATTCTCCAAATGTTTTAAAAATTGTATCAAATTACATAATATTTTATGATGACACCAATATTGAATATATAAAGTTTAAAAAATTGAAGGTCCATATGGGGTGAAATGGCCGGTTAACTAGGGTTGTGTACAAATCAAATAATTTATATTCATTTCGAAATTCAAATTTGTATAATTATATTAGAATTCAAAATGCAAATATGTTCGATTAATAATAACTATAATAGCATAATTATAATAAGATCAAAGTGATTCGATATTCAGATATGATTTGTTAACTATTATTTTTGTTAAATGAATACGAATACAAATCGAAATTAATATTTGTTTCATATTTGAATTCAGAAAATGAAATATTTTTCTTTAATTAATATTTGTTTCGAAATTAATTGGACTTCTCATGACAAACCTTTCAATCTGTCGCTTTTGCCACAAATAGTGGGTTCATCTCGTAACGTTCCCGCCAAGATGATATATTCGATGCCTCAACTTCACAATTTAACCCCCCAATCAATTAACAATCCTCTTGAACTTGTTAATTATGATGACTCGAGCTCTTATGTCCCTCACGCGGATGAAGACCCGAGCTCTTATGTCCCTCATATGGACGAAGATTCGAGCTCTCATGTTCCTCATGCATATTAATGATTTAGGAAAGAGATTTCAAGATGTCTTAAAAGCTGCCGTTCAACCTCTTTATATTGATTGCTAAGGTTACTCTCGGGCCTCAACTATCCGCCGTTTTGGAGTCGCCGAACATTAAAGCTGGATATAGTTTCCTTGAAACTTTCATATCTAGGCTATTGCAGTCGGTAGGAGGAATGTTACCGCGTGATCATAGTCTTCCTGCTAAAATCTCAGTTTGGGCTTCTTTGTATAGAAATTGATGTGTTCCCTTCTGAATGTATCTTGTTCTGGAAGGCTGAAGAGACATTTGAGAGCTAAATAGTTTTGTGGTTGGAGAGAAAGAGGTCTGCATTATCTAAATTATTTTACCTTCCACAAGCTCCACGATTGAAGAGAATATATGCTTCAAAAGCTACTACGAAGCACATGACATGGCACGTTGGGCACATTGGAGTATTCAATGTTGAACAAGTGGTGTACTCCCTCCGTCCCTTAAAACTTAGCCAACTTTTATCGACACGAGAATTAATAAAATTAAATATGTGTGCTTGAGGTTTGTGCAGAGGAAAAGAATTAACTGGAACCATAAATTATTTACTTAAGGGAAAATGATAAAGTTAATATGACACACATAAATGGAAGTTTGCAAAGTCTAAGATCATTATAAGTAGATGTAGAAAGTTGAATTTTAAGTTGAGGCACATTTGATACCCATTTATGACATATTTTTGCTTGTCATCAACTCATCACGATAACATATACTTCGTACTACGTACTATAATAAGCGGATAAATTCCTTTTGACCTACTTACTTATTTATTACTTATTTATTAGAAATGAGATATTACCAAATGCATTATTCAACACAATCTTTCATTTCATTCAAACCCTCAACGCAATCGAAGCTTTATTCAACATTCTTTATTTGAATTTTAGGTGGCCAGATTATTGTATCCTTTTCTACTTTCTGTTTATGTTATCTTTGGAAACCAAAAACACAATTATGAAAACCAAGAAAAATGGTTTTGAGTTATTCGTTGCGGAAATCTCCCGATACACCTACTTTTCTACCTAACATTTCATTTGTGTCCACCTCTTAAATAATTTTCATTTTTAACTTTTACCTTTTCACTTTTATTTTTTTATTTCAAAAATAGAACTCGGTATAAACCAAGTCAAATCCAAAATTCAAACTATGATTTTGAGTTCGGCCTTCTCCCACTTTCTGTTCTTCTTCTCCGCACATCCTTCCGTCTCCCTTCATCTCCGGCCTCCCACAACGCGAAGATCTTCATTTGGTTTCGGCTCCACCTTAACCACATGCGGTACTGACTGCTTCAGGTATCTCAGAGTTTCAACATATTCTACCGATCTGTTTGATCTCAACCCTGCCGTGCTCTCACTGAAATATGCTTAGAGATCTCTCAATTAGAGGAGAACTCCTTTAATTCCGAAAAACTAAATAATTTGACACGAATTTTCCTATCTGCAACATGATACGGTCGATGAAGTTGAAAGAGATGTTTACCTTGTAAATTACGTAGCCTATGATTTTGATGGTTTTGGTGGTCGGGAAGCACCGATTTGTCCTGATTTGGCAACAGTTTGGGGAAGCCGGGCTAGAAATAAAGTATGTCACTCTTCTGCATATTTTCATACATAAATTTAGTGTGTTTAGAGGATTGATGTTCTCAGAAAATTTTATTTTGAATTGTGAATTGAAATTTGAATTTTAAGGACACAGATTAACCAGGGTGCCAGTTGGTAACCACTTTTACTTCTAATTTTAGTTCATAGAGTTTTGTTTTTGTACTCGTCTAATTTAGCCACAAATTGCTCTAAATTGAGTGGCTTTTATTATTCTTTTTCCAATTTGTAGGAACTTTTATGAGCTTTGATGAAAGCATTCATTTGAGTCCAATGGCTTGACATATCTTGTTTCAATTTACCTCTAGATCTTGACATCAAAAAAATGATATTTGACTCTCGAACTAACTATCGAATATGAAAGGATGATCATACTTTTTCAATTTTGTATGCATGCTCTTTCATATCAAAGGCTTCCATTTATATAATTTATTGTCCAACAATAGAATATTGGGTTCTTTGTACCACATGTTTAGATGGGTTCTTTTTCAATTTTGTATGCATGCTCTTTCATATCAAAGGCTTCCATTTATATAATTTATTGTCCAGCAATAGAATATTGGGTTCTTTGTACCACATGTTTAGATGATGAAACTCTTTTATTTATCCATTTGTCAATTTTAGAGATAATTATGACTCTCTTGTAAAAGTTACACCTGGAAAGTAGCAAGCTTGAGATTTCCAGCTCTGGAAACTGATCTAATTGATCTTGATTCGAGGGATTTAGCTTGGATGTGCTTAGATAAAAGCTGCTAGAGACATTTATGGTTCATGTATTTTGCAACTCTGCTTATATGAAGTACTATGTATGCTTTTGATTAAGCTAAAATTTTCGGCAAGGTGGTTGAGTTTTGATACATCCCTCACTCCTTCATTTAAATGGCAGTGCTGAATTTCTAAACAGTCGCTATAATGTGATTTTGACAAGGTTACGTTGTTGCTGACTGAAGCTCTTGAACTGTAATGCATGATTGGAGCTCCGGGACTGTAATGAATACTACTTCCTCAATTAAAAACTTGTATAAGAATTTCATGTGTCGAAGTTTTGATAATTGTGAATCAGTTTAATAATTCATTTTTTATCAGGCATGTTTGTTCTTCATTGATAGTTGAACATGGACCACCGTGATGAATATGAAAAAACTAATTTAAAAGTGTATATTGTACTGTATGTTGTTTATTCGTTTTTGTTTTTCTTTGTTTTATTATGTTGCTTTTTGTTGCATCTCGTGGCATCTTGTTGCTTTTTGTTACATCTTATTGCTTTTTGTTACATCTTGTTGCTTTTTGTTGCATCTTGTTTCTTTTTGTTGATATTGATCAATGCTTGATTTTTATTATTTTTCTTAATTTGGTATTTATATTTCCAGTTATTTTTTCTATTTTTGTACAAAGACACTCTATACATGTGTGTAGTGACAAAATTCCATATAATAAAATCACAAGAAACAAAAGTAAACAATAAAAAACAAAATATAAACATTAAGAAACAAAATATGAAAATTCATCAACAAAAAGAAACAAAAAAACAACAAGATGCAACAAAAGGCAACAAAAAGTAGCACCATATAAAAATGATGAACAAAAGGAAACATAAAAAAACAATAATAATAGTATTAAAAAAATTAAGAGTTTTTTTAAAAATAAATATTTACAATTTCAAATTATTTAAATTTTAAGAAAATTAAAATGTTACTATTTTAAATAAAATTAATTAAAAAAATAATATCTTTTTTTCCCTGACATTTTTTCTATTTAAGATTTTTTTGAATTATGTATTTCTTAATTTTTTAATTCGTGTATGTTACTGTTGATAAAATTTCTATTTTTAAATTTATATTCAATTTTAGTTTTTTCAATCATTTTTTATTTCTTTATCAGTTTAAAATATTTTCTATAATTTTTAGTGGTTTAAAACACTTTTATTTTACTTTAGATATTTTGTTTATAGTTTTTAATTTTTTTTTACTATTTTAAACTTTTCATAATTTTTTTTATATTTTTTGACTCTTTATATTTTTATATGAATTATATTCACTTATGTTTTATATTTTCTTTTTAAACTCCTTATTTTTATTTTTATTATTTGAATTGTTTCAATGTTTTCAAATTTTATATATTTATTTGAATTTTTCTATGTTTTCATTATAGCTGTTCTTGTGCAAATTTAATAAAATCTTCAACACCATTAAAAAATTCACTGCGTATTCCATAGTTATCGCGATGTTTTTGGTACATCCAACTTCTGTTTTGTCTATACATTATGCCTGTATATTATAATGAAAATATTATATAAGTACATTAAGTAACGTTCAATTAATATTATTAATCAACTAAAAGCAGTACATTTGTGGCATTAATAATTTGAATTATCTAACTTTTCAATCATGACTAATTCATATTTAGAAACATTAATATGTTAAATTTCACTCAAGTTCACTATTAATATTATTAATTAACTAAAATAAATATGTTAATGGCCGGAATTAATAATTTACTAATATAATGTTCACTAAAATTAATACAACCTAAGCTAGATCGGTTGAACTTAGTGAACTTAGACTATTTTATATTTCACTCAAATAACATTAATATATTAAATTTCATTAAAGTTCACTAAAATTAACTAACGTTCAATTAAAATTACTAATTAACTAATAGTAATATGTTAATGGCATTAGTCGTTTCAATTATTAATTAATTCACAATATTAGAATTTGTGCACCAAACACACTAAATTATTACGTTAATGGCACTTATTCACAATACTAAAATTATGAAAATCTAATAGTACACATTAAATAATTAACTAATATATAATACTAATTAAAGTTATCACGTTAATGGCATTCATTCACAATACTAAAGTTAACTAATTTAACTTATTAATTAGTTAATTTCCATTTAACTAATATTGTTAAATATCATTAATTCAAAATAATATATAATTCACACTCAACTAATAAAGTTTGAATCCTAACTTAAATCACTACAAATCCTAAATTATGCATTAACAATAATTATTGCTAATAAACAAACCTAATCATCATTGGTTATAAACCCATTTCAATTAACTAATATTTAAATCTAACTAATATTATCACTCAAATTCTAAACCCATTTCACTAAAGTTCAATGTATTAACTTAGTTAATTAATTTACATTTAACTAATATTATTGTTAAATATTATGTCATTAATTCACAATAATAATTCACACTAAACTAATTAATAAAGTTTCAATCCTATATTATGCATCCTATAACTTAAATCACTACAAGTCACTAATTAAGCTATAATAATTATAATTAAGCTAACTAACTTAAATCACTACAAATCCTAAATTATGCATTAATAACAATAATTGCTAATAAACAAACCGGCCTAATCATTGGTGATATAAACTCATTTCAATTAACTAATTAATATTTATATTTAAATTTAACTAAATTACGTTAATAGTTTAATACTACCTCCGTCCTTTAAATTGTTAATAATATGAAAATTAACATGACCTCACTAAATTACGTTAAAATTACGTTAATAATTTAAATAAATGATGAACAACTAACCTCACTAAGCTAATAATTTATTACATAATTAAAAGAAATTAGTTAAAATGACATACCTTATCTGCATAAGCAGGAAAAATGATGAACGGACAGATTACATCATTCAATCTTTAAACCGATACTACATCACTCGAATCTACGAATTTTTGAACCGATAAGGGATAAGTGTTGTTCTTGCAATTGTAATGGACGATGGGGTTGGGTTATATAAAAAAATTGGTCACGGATTTGTCATAGATTTATCTGTGACAACCCCTTTTTCGTACTGTATTATTAAAGGTTACCGCTGGAAAATCAATAATTGAGGTTTGTCACGGATTTTGTCACGGATGGACCCGTGACAAAGTTTTTTTGAAATTTGTCACGGATTTGTCACGGATCTGTCCGTGACAAATGCCCGGGAGCTAAAAAAGTTTTCGCCAGAGTAAAAAACCGGTCGTCGGAGTAAATTTGTCACGGACCAAATCCGTGACAACACATTTTCGTGACAAATTCCAACAATCCGTGACAAAGCCTGTGACAACTTTGTCACGGCCGTAATCCGTGACAAAAATCCGTGACAAAACGCGAGTTTTTTTGTAGTGCGAAGATGTATAATAACTTTTCATATTTTTTAAATTGCTTCAAAACATTTTTATTTTATTTTACATATTTGTTTCTAAGTTTTAGATTTCATCACTTTATGAGTTTTCACCTATTTGTGCTTTGTCTTTTTATTTTTTCTATTAGTTTGCGTATTTTAAAAATTGATTAATTCTTTTATTATTTTTGAATTTATTATTTTACATACATTAATTGTATTTTATTAACTTTTTTACGTTTGTAAAGTATATGAATTATTGCGGCTTCTTTGTTTCAAACCTTTGATGCCATTGTTTAGGTCCTTGTTTCAGACCATACAAGGACTTGACAAGTTTACAAACTTTCTTTTCTCGTCCTTTAACAACAAACCCTTCGGGTTGTTTCATATACACCCCCTCCTCCAATTCACCATTTAAGAATGAAGTTTTGACATCATTTTGGTGAATCACAAGATTGTGAATGGCTGATAAAGCAATTAACAATCTTATGGTAGTTATTCTGGCTACTGGTGCATATGTATCAAAGTAATCAATACCATGTTTTTGTTTAAAGCCTTGTGCAACCAATCTAGCTTTAAACTTGTCAATGGTACCGTCTACTTTCATTTTCTTCTTAAAAATCCATTTACAACGAATTGATGTGCAATCGGGTGATAAATCACTTAGAACCCAAGTATTATTGCCCATGATTGAATCCATTTCATCGTTCACGGCCTCTTTCTAGAAAGAAGCATCTTGTGATTTCATTGCCTCCTCAAAAGAGTTAGGATATCCTCCTCAACACTATAACAATATAGTGGTTGAGTTACGATGGTTTCTCTTGATCCTTCAACCAAATATAATTGGAAATCGGGACCAAATGACTTTTCTATTCTAGCCCTCTTACTCCATCTAATTTCAGGCTCAACATCCTTTGGCCTATGAATAGAAGTGAACCACTTCTCATCGAAAAGAGCATCCCTAGACTCAATAACAGTATGAACCACAATTGAGCCATTCAGTTCAATAACATAGAATCAATATGATTTACTATGTTCAGCATATCCAATAAATATGCACTCTACCCCTTTTCACCTAACGTTTTTCATTTTGGTTCCGGTAATCTCATGATTGCCCTATAACCCCATACCCTAAGATAACTTAGTTGGGGTGTTCTCTTGTGCCAAAGTTCATATGGGGTTATTTTATTTCTCTTGTTAGGAACTCGATTAAGAATATAACAAGCAGTTAACATAACATCACCCCAAAATTCATTACTTAATCCTGAATTAGACAACATGGAATTAACCATTTCTTTTAATGTTCTATTCTTTCTTTCAGCTATGCCGTTTTGTTGCGGTGTTTCATGGATTATTCCAACGGATTCAAAAAATTTAGGCTCATAATATTCTCCTCCTTTGTCAGTTCTAAGGCTTTTTACTTTCTTTCCGGTTTGTAACTCAACTTCCGTTTTAAAAACTTTATATTTATCCATTGCCTCATCTTTTGAAAATAAAAGATATATATAACAATATCTTGTGCAATCATCAATAAATGTGACTACATATTTTTTATTTCTAAAAGAAGGAGTGCTTGTAAAGCAAACACATAGTTTAAGTAAAGCAATAAACTAAAGAATCAGCTCAAACAAAATAGGCAGTAAGCAAACACATTATAGTTTAGATTATCTCATCCAGAAATATTAATGTCATACAAACAGTGGCGGACCCAGAAAATCAGAGTCACGGGGTCCCTACCTTAATGTAAGTCTAACCAATAAAAAATTAAAAAAATGTATGTATATAATATTAAAGTAGCATAACATTTCATAGTTAATATAATGTACATCATCAAAATATTAAGAACTTTTATAAATTCAGGACCTTATAGATTAAATTATAAATTTGGTACCCGAAAGATGAAATGTATTAATATAGGACCCGAAAGATGAAAATTATCAATCTAGGATCTAAGATTTCATAGATTTTGATTTATTTATTTTTTTATTAATTCCTTTGCTAATTTTTGATAAACTTTTTTCCACAAAAGTTTACTAGTTTAATAAAACTAAATAATATTTAAAAATTTTAACATAAAAATAATAAAATTCATGACAATATAGGTTCGAGATTGATAGTCTTCAATCATTCAAGTCCTAAATTGACAATTTTCATCATTTGAGTCTTATATCTATAAATATCTTCTTTCAGGTCTCGGATTGATAATTCATTTACCTTTCAAGTTTTGAATTGATAAAATTCCAAATATTAAAGTATTACAACGTTTCATAGTCCCTACTATGACGCAACTCGTCTTGAACATTAGGATGCAAATCAATAATTTTTTTTTCTCAAACCAGGATAAGCTTCTAAAGATTCAAAATAAACATGTTGATCATGTGTATTGTCACTCAAATTAATTTCATATTCACCAATTATTTTATTCAATTCTTCACTTAATAATGGAAAATCGTAATAGAAATTTTAATAATTAATTGAATTATGTAAAGTGTAAGGTTGGGAATTTTTAAAAAAGGCAAAAGGATGTAGTTGTGATCTTCTACAATAATAAATCAAAAAAAGAGGAATAGGAGTGAGAGGGAATCGATCCTTGCACCTCCACGAAAAGTAAAGGTTTTTAAAGGTTTTCCTCCGTTGCTCTGCTCCATTCTTTGGTACTCATACTTGTTTTTGTGTTATATATACATTTATAAGTAAATTTTAAATAAAATATATAAAATATATAGGCATTTTTTTGGAAGTACGCGGAGTCCCGGGACCCCGTGAGACCCTTAGTGGGTCCGCCCATGCATACAAATGTTCCATTAGATCACATATGTAATTATGTAAACATTTAATCGCACAACATACTTGTGCCACATATATAGAGAAACGATGAATTAGAGTGATGAAAAAGTTGCTAATTTGCTACATTTTGTTAGAAGTGCTGTAAAAATTTGTTGAAAGATGTATACAACAGCGACAATAAAGAAAATTGATTTAGGAATTATAATTAATGAAAACGTGAAAAGGGAAAACAAAGGCACACATCTGAAAAGTACTCAGCAAATTTCAAAACAAAAGGCATACTCATTCAATAAAAAGTAAAAACATAAACCGAGCATTCAGTTTTGGTTTGTCATAAACATTAACATGGTTTTAATCCTGAGACATAAGAATCTGGAAAAAGGCAAAAAGAAAAGGGAGAGTCATTAATCAGACTACTATTTATAACCACAAGCATAGGAAAATAAATATAGACAAAAACTCTATTAATTCCTATAGGTAATATTGACAGTTGGAAGGGTAAAACTTAATGAGACATTTCATCAAACATGTTATATGCACAATGTTAATGTAGTCCATAATGAATAATCAATATTTAATGGTGATGTTAAATAGAATGCTAAAGAAATATACCATGACTGCATAAGCCAATGTTAAACAGGATAAACAATATAAGAACTCAAAAGAATCAGAAATAGGAGTAGAGGCTACCTTTTAACTTTTTCTAAAGTATTGACATCTTATTTCCATCTTGACCGAAAAATGGCGGAAATTCAGTTTTCCATTGACTATTTGAAGACTGGAAATTGAGGATTAATAGTGGTTTGATATAAGATGATGATCTGGAACCGATTAGTGATGATGATGATCTGCAAAATGTTACCATAGATGCCAATATAGTCACAATATATCAAATGTAGCATTTTTAGTATGCTGCATCAGGGTGGTGTTACAATAGATGTATTGTAACAATTTATCATTTTATTGCAACATTTCTTGATACACTAATGTTATAATAGATATTATATTAGTTCGAAAAATAGTGCCCTGAAGGTCTTAATTGGTGGAACAAATGCAAATGTACTCTTTTTCCTTAACCAAGTTTCACCGTATAGGGTTTTCTTAGTCAAAGTATTATTTTTCTTGGTCAAAGTATTATTTTTCTTCCGAAGAGTGAATTCAAACGTAATTCACATGATTAAGGCCTTGAAGACTAATGATTGCACTCTAATCCTTTACTAAGTTATTCCTCACATGGCTTTCTTAGTTATTTTTTTTAATGAAGCAGTCACTATAACACATCGTTTTACATATGTTATGTACTCTTTTGGTTGATTGTTTTTTCCCCTTAGGGTTTTTCCAACAAAGTTTTTAATGAAGCATACACATAGTATGATAGTTCATTCGAGAAGTTAGTAACCAGATTGGATTGGATTGGATTCAGCAAAAAGACTTGAAGTGATGTTGTCAACATGAGAGTATATACGTGTTGCACTCATTTCTCTTGATCAAGGTTTTATCCCATTGGATTCTCCTTAGTAAGGTTTTTAACGAGACAACATTATCAAAATCTATATAAGAATAATACATAGTATATACAAAGTATTTTTCTTGTAATTTTTTTAATAATGTACATCCAAGGGAAGTGATATGTAATTACTATGTGAATGTCCACTAAGCCAAGGTCCATATACGTTGGCCCATCTCAATAATTTAACTCTACCCCATCCCTCTTGTATATACACCGCATATGTTAATGAAAAGGGATGCTTGAATTTGGTTTACAATGCGTAGTACTACCTCCGTCCCGGAATTATCTCCTTATTTGACTGAGCACGAGTTTTAAGATAGTGGGAAATGTGTGGTGTAGAGTTGTGCAGAGGAAAGAGAAATGTGTAAGAATGGTTGTGAACCACAAATTCTTTGCCAAAAAATGAAAAAGGAATTAAATTTGGGACGGATCCGAAAGGAAAGAATGAAGATAATTCCGGGACGGAGGGAGTATTTGATTAGTACTACTCTAAGTCATTATTTCATCATTAGTAAATATTTAAAATATTGAATTACGCGCAATATTCTAATTGATCACCGTAGTCAAAGTACGTACGGTCAGGGCCGTCTTTTAGGACGTGCAATAGGTTTGGCACCGGGGCCCAATCTTGTAGGGGGCCTCCAAAAATTTAGAATGTAGTATTAACTATAAACATTATTATAGGTGTTTGATTCTTTAGATGTTATGTATTATTCAAATTCCAAAAGGTATATAACTTTTAAATTTTCAAATTTGTGTACTTTAAACATTATAAAACTTATATTTCATGGAATTGTCTAGTGCATTTGTATTTCATTGTTAAATTTTATATTTTTTGTTGTTTTAAAGGACCTCAATCCGTCATTTGAAATCGGGGCCTCCAAATTCATTAGCGGCCCTACGTACGGTATCTTGATGGTATGATATAGAATTTGCCTTATTACTCTTTACCACATTCCGATCCCTTGTACTAATTTATACGTAGTAGTTATTAACATCTTATTATTCCTGCATGCTTCATATACACAAAACTCAACCATATGTGATTTATGTTATGATTCAATTCTACGTTATATCAAAATCCATGCCAATAAGGAAGCTGTTTGGTAGTGTATGCCTGTATGGAATACTTTCATAATTTGTAATATTAAAGCTAAGAATATCATATAAAGTACTGCTCGGAAGAGTTACAAAATCATTAATTTGCGCCATCATCAGGCCAGCAAACATGTGTACCTGTGATACCAACAACTACTATATCCAGGGCCGGCCCGAACATATTGAGGGCCCTGTTCAAAATGTAATTGGAGGCCCTAAATCATAAAATATATGAAGTCAAATTAAAGCAAGCATTAATAAAAGTGTAAGAATATTTTGCATAAACCTAGCTATAATATTTTATTTTCTTAACAAATAAAACATCATAACTCTCAAAAATTTATTAGCCGTGCTTATAAAAAAGAGTCGGGCTACTCGAGAAGATTAAAGACATGAAAACAGAGTATATTGTACATATGCCCATGAAGAACATGCAAGTACCTTACAAAGAGATAAAATATTGAGGTGTGGAAGTAGTGTTGTACGGTGTAGAGCTCAAATGTGAAAGGCCGAACTTATCCTTTTGCTCCACTTCGGATTATGATTTTAGCAGGAATCTTAGGAAATTATTTGACAGAAAGTGTTTGGAGAAAAAGATTCAGTAGAATGGATTTGACAAAGAAATTAATAGAGCTTAAATTGATCGAGCCACTTGGTCATCAATCAAAATTTTGTAAATCTTTAAGTTGTATGTTTTACGAGGAGTCACGATTGACCATGATGATTTTTTCTTCCGAAGAGCTGCTTCGTTCATTCTTCCATAAGCATAATATTGGGAGTTTCTAAATATTAAATATACCAATCATTTTCTTGCTCCAACTAATGGTACTAACGTATGAATTAAAATTGGGGACCCTCCTTTAGTGGAGGCCCTGTTCCACTGCACCACTTGCACTCCCTTAGGGTCGGGCCTGACTATATCTAGAGTCACACAATGGATGAAAGTAAAAGCAATACAACAACACAATGGATGTCGGTGACGGCCCGAACCTTTGCACCGGTCCCGTTGGAATAATTATACACTTATACTCTCACCGTCCAATTGGACCTTCCGCCCTTGTCTTTTCTTTTAGTTATCCAACACACAAATAATGCAACCACAACACAAAAAACCACAAAGATACCAAATATAATAGCCGCGAAAGTCCAACCTGATTTACTACCTGCATTAAATACACCAAGCAAATGTCTTCGTCGACACATTGCAGAATGATACATGAAGAAGGAGGAGGAGGCGGAGGAAGAGGAGAAACACAACGGATTTGGATCTTCGACTCATTTTATTAGCCGGTAATATAATTACACGTTTATAGCTGGTAGGTGATATTATGATTTAAATAGAGAGTGTAACAATAGTTTAGTTCATTAAAAAATTTTATGTGCAAAGAAAAAAAAGAAATCCACAGTAAAAATTTAAAATGTGTACTCTTCTATGTAGCACCGATACCGGTACGCGGAATCGCGGAAACGCGGACACGGGTACGGGGATACGGCAAAACAAAAAAAGTAGGATACGGATACGGGGTCATATTTTTAAATATTAAAAGTTATGGGGGTGCATTTATAAATATTAAAAGTTACAGGGGTGTATTTATAAATATAAAAATAGTTTTTTTTTTGAAATATATACATATAATATCCTATGAAATATACACAAAAATAATTTTTTTGGATATATATATATATATATATATATATCCTATATATACATATATACCCATTCATTACATATACATCATAATATTTCTCATATACACTAGTGCATCTCGAAATATAAATGTAAACATGTAGTCGATAAGTCATTAATTTAAAATGAGAAATAAGTCAAACAATTACAATCTTGAAATTAAAAGTGCAAGTACCAAAGTTCTAGAATAATTAAGATAGAAAACAATATTTTAAAAGCTCTAACATCTAATACATATTTTCACTCGAAGTATTAATTTCCAGAAATAATATCATCTTCCAAAAAAACTTCCAATGATACGGGTATCCGTCAGGATACGAGTATCGGAAACTTTCAAAAAATTACAAAAAAAAATGGAAACTTTTAAAAATTACAGATACGGCCCGGAAACGTACGGTACGGGTATCCTAGAGTATCGGATACGGGAACGTATCCGATACGTCGATAACACTAAAACATTGTTAAAACTAAAAATATACTACTTCCGTTCTGAAAAGACATCCACACTTTCTTTTTATTGATATATCAAAATTAAATGAAGTACACATTTTAATAATGGAAATAAATTTTGACCAAAAAAGTGACAAGTACCCTTACTTTTTACTCACTTATTACTTGAAATGACATAAAACAAGGGCATGAAAAGTCAAAACAAAACTTTATCCTACATAAAAATGTGTGTATGTCAAACTGATCGAGAACTTCATTTCGGAACAGAGTGCATATATGTTTTATGTTCGAATGAGTTTAATTATATTTTGAGAAGAAAACAATAACGCCAAGATTCTAGAAAAGTTTTTTTTTTCATATTGAATTGATCTTTCTCATCTAGTCTTTTGCCCACAAACGCAAAAAGATCTTAAAAGGGCGCGTTCTACGGCACCTTATCATCAATTTGTCTCTAATAACCACTTTTTTGTTCATATATTTTACGAGGTCCATATTCTTCGAGTGCCTATACCGTACGACGAGCACCGTATACCGGTATACGGATTTATATTTTTTTTTCCTTTTGTTTTTAAAAAATGGTAATAACTTTTTTATTTTTGATCCGATTTTTATAAAATTTATATCAACATTTTTTATTTTTCATGATTTTTTCAAATGAGACCAATATTGCATATGTAATTTTAACATATTAACATTTGCGTGTAAAATATGTAACTTTACGTGTTAAAATATGTAACTCACGTTCAGTCAGGCCAAATGCAACTCGTGTGTATAAATATGTATCTCTACGTGTAACAATATGTAACTTTACGTAAAAAAATATGTAACTCGCGTTCAGATAGGTCAAATGCAACTCGTGTGTATAAATATGTAACTCGCGTGTATAAATATGTAACTTTACGTGTAAAAATATGTAACTTTACGTGTAAATATATGTAAGTCGCGTTCAGGCATGTCAAATGCAACTCGTGTTTATATATATGTAACTCGCTTTTAAAAAAATGTAATTTGCTTATAAAAAGATGTAACTTGCTTATAAAAAGATGTAACTTGCTTATAAAAAGATGTAACTCGTTCATAAAAAGATGTAACTCAATATATTATCAAATGTAACTGAGGCCACTGATCCACTCCCAAACATATTCAATCTTCTATTTCACAAACCTATCATCTCCCAAACAGATTCGATTTTCCTTATAATTCAATACTCATTAATATAATAGTTCGATAATTTCTTAACATTACATAAGCAATATTGGTCTCATTTGAAAGATCATGAAAAATAAAAAATGTTGATATAAATATTATAAAAATCGGATAAAAAAAAGAAAGTTATCATCATTTTTAAACAACAAAAGCAAAAAAAAAAACAGAGAAGCTGAGTCGTTTTGCAACCGGGCGCACCATCCTCATGGTGCGCCGGTTGCACGGTATAATTTGCCATATTCTTCCTATATTTTACGAGTGTCGATGTACAAGGTCCATATTCTTCCTATATTTTATATGCATTAATTATCAAAATAGGACTAAAAGTCACTCACTTTGCACAAATAAGATAAAAAAATAAACTATGTTTTCATAGGATTAATTATGTGTGTCTTGGACAAATATGCCCTTATAGCTATTGAAATGTTTTATGAGTTAATTATCAAAATAGGACTAAAAGTCATTCACTTTTCACAAATAGGACCAAAAAATAAACTATGTGATGGACAGTGTACCCGGGGGGTAGCTTATCCGAGGGGTTATTGCGGGGAGTGATAAGAAAGAAGTCAGAGCAAGCAAGTATAGAGAGAGAAAGTATATTATAAAGTGTGGAGCGTTTTCAGCGTGGTTACAAATGGGGAAATGGGGTGCTATTTATAGTAGCAATAAATGCCGGACATGGACACATGTCAAGCGTTCATTGGCCGAGGGGTCACCTCAACAGGTTGGCGCTGGCAACCGCATGTGGCCGCATTTAATGCGGCTGTTGGATGGGACGTTGTACAGGGTACGGTGATCTGTACGCATGTGGCGCGGATATCATGTCGGGAAAGGTGCCCTCGGCTGTAGAGGATTAGCCGAGGGCTCTGAGTACTGGGGACCCCCTTGGTGCCGAGGGCTCCAGGTGCCGAGAGCTACTGATTTTCGCCGTTTTCCCAGTAACTTTGTTTTGCTGTCCTGGCCCTCCTGTGAGAGTTAGAGCCTTCAGCCAAGGGCCGAAGGCACCCATGGTGCTCATTTGTGGGCTGCTTGGTACTCTGGGCGCTGTGATTTGGGCCTGTTGGGCCTTGATTGGAGTAGTAGGAGTCTGTGGGCCGGGGGCTCCCGGGCCATATACTCCATCATGAGTCCCTCACTCCTTTTGCCGAAAGGTACTTGAGGGAAAAGGAGTAATTGTGTTTGTCCCCTGCCGTTGTTCCGTTTGTAGTTTGTAGAGTTGTGGGTAGTTTGCTGTTTGTTTATTCTGCCGAGGGCAGCCCCTCAGTTACCCACATGTCGGGACTTGAGGGGTCATGTTTGTGATTTTTGTGGTTTTTCCCGAGGGGAGCCTCCAGTCCTCCACTCCTTGAGGCACTTGCAAAGTGGTGAAAAGGAGTAAAGTAATTGCGTTGCTGTTGCAGGCCGAAGGCTGACGCTTTTCGTTTCATTTTTGGGGGGATGCCTCGTTAAAAACCTCATTAGGAAAAACCTTGTGGGAAAAAATCCTAATGAGGGAAAAAGAGTGCACCGAATTCCCCCAACGATGAATCGAAAATGTGAAGCCTTGGTTCAAAATGGAGAATAATGGTAATGCCGAAGGCTCTCCTTGTTCTGAGGGCTCATGTGTTGATTAGCCGGAGGCTTGTTGTTGATGTCCTGGGAGGTGCCGAAGGGGAGTCCCTCAATCTGGGGATCGAAGGCGTAATGAATGTGGGTAGTAGTCGAGTTGTTACCGGGGGGTCCCCTGTTTGTTGATTAGTTGGTGATGAGGATATCCGAGGGCTCCCATTACCTGTGTGCCGTAGGCCATCCGTCAATGAGGCATATTCCACGGGGGCTACCCCGGCCCTTACAGTGCTGAGGGGGGATCCCCGAGGGGTGGCCTGATATGAAGCCTTGGGCTTCTGAAGGAGTGATCCCGAAGGCATCTGTTACGTACCGTGTGGGGCACGACCCGGGGGCGTCTCTGGGTAAGTGTACCCGGAGGCTTTCCCTGATGAAGTGGAGTGAAGTAAAAAACCCGGGGGCTCCCAGAATATAGCCGTTGGAAATATATCCGTTGGAATATGTAACGTCAGGATATAGCCGTTGGGGGGGGGGGGGGGGTTGCCACGTGGTGCGTGCTCGTTGGCTGCCCGTGGGCGGGCGTCACCGATTGGGTGAAACCTCGGTCGGTAATGATGGCGATCCAACCGGAGGCCCGGTTTCCAGGCCCAAGCCCGGATCTGGGCGCCTATAAATACCCCCGGCCAAGGCCATTCGTCTTTGTGCGATCATACTGTTAGCGAAGCTCTGCCAAAATTTCTAGAGAGAGAAACTCCAGCCTTCGGTCAAACCAAGTTTCAGAGGTTAGTTCTCCTTCTGTCCTTAGCTCCATTTGAGTACTTAGCTTCCCGGCCTTAGGTTTAGGCTTTAGGACTGTTTAGGAACCTTCTGTGTGCGATTTTTTCGACCCCTCGCCTTTTAGAAGTAATGTCGTCAGCTAGTGATTCCCAAGACATCTCGGGGGAGGCTCCAGTGAACATCGAAGTGGCGTCTGACGTGGAATCCTCAAGCGAGCAGCTCTCGGTCATTGACGACAGGGCCGTAGCCGAGGCGATACAGGATGACCTTCGGCTTGAACTCGAGGCCGAAGACTTCGAGCAGGTGAATGCGGATGAAGAGCTTGCCATTGCCTATCAGGTGGCCGAGGACGAGGCCTAGAAGGAGGGCCTGAAGGTGACTGTAGCTGTCCCTCCTCCTCGGCGTGATACCGAAGCTGGCAGCTCCCGGCCTCTTGACGCCGCACCCCTCAGTGTGGCCCCAGGAAAGAAGAGAAAGAAGATGAGGACGACTCCGAAGAAGAAGCAAGCTGTCGTCGACGCTGGCCAGCCAGTGGGACTGCCTGAGGGCTACTCTTTTCTGAATACGGCCGCCTTGGAGGTCAAAAACAAAGCTACCCGAGGGGAGATGATGGCGGCACATTTTTTGGTTGGACCTTCGGCGCAGGTGGTAGAGCCAAAGCCGGATGATGTGCTCCTCCATGCCCCCGAGGGCTGTTTTGCCGTACATCTGCTTTCGGTGGAACTGGGTCTCAGATTTCCCCTTCATCCCTTCGTGTTGGAATACCTTCGCTTTGTCAAGGTAGCCCCCTGCCAGTTGACCCCGAACAGTCACTCATACCTGGCAGGGTTCCTATCGTTGTGCCTCAGCCGAAAGGTCCCCCCTACTCTGGAGCAATTCTTTCTGTCGTTCAACTTGTGTCGGGGGGGTCATTCGAATGCCGGGGGCTATGGTAATTTGCAGCAGCTCCCGAAGTTCAGGATTTTCGACGAGGCGCCTTCGTCTCACAAGGGGTGGAAAGATAAGTTCTGCTACATCCGTCTGGCCGAGAACCCTTTCTCCGCTCCGCTTGGTGATAGGTTTCGGAGGCACCTGAAGGCAGAAGGGTATGCCCTCGAGAAAAATGGGCGGGAGTTGTCCAAGAAACCGGAGGGGTCTGATAAGCACGTGTCCATCAAAGACGCAACACTTTCTAGTGAGTTGTACAAGCTTGGCTTCCGTCGGTATCGGCTGATGGGGGAGAAAGAGGAAGGCTACCCCACGATTGATCGTGTATATGAGAGCGCCGAAGGTTGTTGCAATGCCGAGGGCTTTAATTTTCATACTTAGAATTTTTCCCTTGCTTTGTTGTAGTAGTAAACTAACTCTTGTGTGCTTTCTTTTGTTTCAGGACCAGATATGGATGCCCGGAACCGTGTCAAGCTGAAGAGGCAACTCGCCAAGGAAGGCCAGAAGAAGGAGGCCCCCGCACAGCAAAGGGCGGTTGACGAGATATTCCCGAAGGCGGGAGCAGCCGACGAGGCCAAGGAGGTAGGGCCCGTCGTGGAGACCGCCGTCGGAGGCTCCCCCGGTTTGGAGCTGAAGAGGAAGAGACTGGGGAAGGACCCGGCGCAGCCGGAGGAGAAGAAGAAGAAGAAGGGGCCCCCGGAGTTGAAGGAAGCCCCCGTTGTGATTGTAGATGAATCTTCTCCCCCCAAGCCTTCGGGTCAAGGCACTGGTCTGACATGGCCCCAGGACAAAGTCCAATTCTCCATCACGAAGGGGACCGCTATCATGCATGGGACCCTGAACCCGAAGGAGTTTTTGAGGCGTGCCACCCCTCCGACCGATAAGTCTGTGCTCTCCCGTCATGCCGATGATGTCCTCTGCTCCAAGGTTCTGATGGCCTCGGTTACGGTAAGGTTCCTTCCTTCTCTTTTGCAGATAATTTAATTCTTTACGTGTGTAGTGACTTAACCTTCGATAATTTATACTTGCTTTCAGGCAAGCCTTGGCCTTTGCGAGCTGGTGCAGAGGATGGAGCAATATGATTCCGAGAAGAAGAAGGCCGATGAAGCATTGGCTGAGGCCCGAAAGCAGCTCAAAGAGGCCGAGGAAGCTCTCAAAGCTGAGCAAGAGGCTTTTAATGAAATCCTCGAGAGCTCCAAGACGGTGGCTAGGGCCGAAGGCAAGGCAGAGGCGGAGAAGGCTGCGGCCGAGGCTGCCAAGAAGGCCGCAAAGGATGCCGAGGAGGCCCAGAACAAAGCCGTCGTCCAAGCCCGGGAGGATGCTGTTGCCGCTTTTGCTGAGGAGGGATGGAGAGCCGAAGGCCGGAAGGAATGGGTGGCTTCGGTAGTGGAGGCTTCGGTGAACGAATGGGTGAAAGGCCGAGGCGCGATGTGGCTGGCCCGAAAGGGCAAAGAGTATTATGACGGGGGTGAGTACTTTACTCAGGCCCTTGTATATCGAAGGCTGTCCCGGCATCTTGGGGTGGACCCGAAGGCCTTCGACCCGGCATCCTATGGTCTCCCTTCCCTTCATCCAGACCCCAGGGTTCCCCTCCCTGAAGGTGTTGAGAGGCCTGATTTGGAAGACTCCGTGCTGATGGCCGAGGGCAGCGACGAAGAGGAAGAAACCGGGGATGATACCGCATCTAAGCCTGTAGTAGAGGACGCCTCCGGGAATGATGTTGTTTGACGTGTAATCTGTACTTAGCAAATATTTGGAACACACTTTGTAATGGTCACATTTGTATGCTTTCGGCCCTGGCCATCATTGTAACAATTACATTTACTTCTGCTTTTGATGATTGATGGATGAATGTTAGCCCTCGGGCCTTTCTTCTCTCGTGTATGAATGTGTGGTAGCTTAGTGATGGCCGAAAGCCATGTTATTAGGACTTAGAAAATTTTTCTAAGTGTAGCACACCATAGGGCCTTCGGGTGTTTGTAGTTCAATTGGTGTGAGATGATTAGGTTGAGAACCCAATCCTTAGGACTTAGAAAAATTTCTAAGTGTAGTTTCCCATTGGAAGCCCTCGGCTGGTAGCCTCCTTTCCTGATGTGTGAATATTTGACCGAGGGCCAATTATGCAGGACTTAGAAAATTTTCTAAGTGCTGTTGCATCACGTAGCCTTCGGCTATCATGGTCCCTCAGTTGAAATATTGATCAGGCCGGGGGCTCAATCTTAGAAAAATTTTCTAAGTGTTGCTTCCTTGTGTAGCCTTCGGTTATTAGTGTTTTCCAATTAAGATTTCCCGAAGGCGACATTATTTTGGAATAAGCCCCCTTGGTTGGCCTTTGATGATTTGTAACAGATGCCTTCGGTTGTTGGGTGATATGTGAGCCTCCGGCTGTTGTCATTTTCCAAAAGTGTGGACTTAGGAAAATTTGTAGGACATTGATGTTGTAGTGAATGCTGGTGGGGATATAGGTGCCCTCGGCATTCACTTGAAGGGTTGTTGAGCTGCCTTAGTCAGTTGCATCCCCTTTTACAGGATAGGACCCCTCGGTAGCAATGGATGACCGATAGTAGGTGCCCTCGGCACTTATTTGAAGTGAACTTAGCCGTTTAGTGTACTTGATACAGTCCAATCCCTTTGTATTGTTGAGTAGTAACCTTCGGGAAATAGGAGCCTTCAGTTACCGGAGGTGTTCCCGTAGGGAGCCCTCGGTATGTTGTGATTTGTTGGAGTGTTATACTCATTGATTTCTCGATGAGTCTACTCGCCTTCACCCCCTCTGTTTTTTTTTTGGTTGGTGGTGAAGGGAAGGCATCAAGAAACTTGGTTTCTTGGTAAGGCTGGGCCTATCAGGAGACCATCAGAATACACCAATGGCTCTCCTCCCTCGGGTTAACCTTCCGAATTACGAGGGGATTGAGGGACGTTTCCTGGGCATAAGACGTAGTCTGTAGCCTGCTTCCCCTTGGGAGATAACACAGAAAGCGCCTCATTTTTGAAAGTCGTCCCCTCGGCGTCAGACAAAGTCCGCGGCCTGCCACACCGTGGGGGTAATGGCGCGGGGAGCGTTTCGGTTTGGAAGTTGAATCCTCGGCGTCAAGCAAAGCCCGCAGCCTGCCACACCCTGGAGGTAATGGCGCGGAAAGCGTTCCGTTTTTGAAAGTCGAATCCTGGGCATATAACTTGCATGTCCTACCCTGGGGGTAGTGACGCGGAAAGCGTTTCAAGGAAGGGTTTTCATTTGCACACTAGTTGCAAATGGCCGGGGGCACTACGTGCCGCCGGCACCGATGGTGGCGCCTTCGGTATATGCGTCCTCGTGGGGTACGGCTTTAGAAAAAACACTTGGTGTTAGTTTCGACATATAGCCCCCAGTACTTGGTACCGAGGGGTCTTCTGTAGGAACACTCGATGTTCTTCTTCTTTTTGATGTTGATGGTGGAGATGTGTACCCCCGGCACTGGGTGCCGAAGGGTCTTGAAATGAAACACTTGGAGTTTCTTGTTGCCGGTGATGGGAGTTCCCACCTTCGGTACTTGGTACCAAGGGGTCTTGTTCGAAAACACTTGGTGTTTTCACTGTTGTTTGGAGGTGTTGGTGGCCTTGGGCCATAGGATAGTACATTCACTAGTTATGAGGGCTTGACCGCTCTTACATTATTGATAAAATTTAAATAAGTGGTGTACATTCCAGTGCCTAGGGACCTCTTTCCCGTTGGGGCGTTTGAGCTTGTAAGTCCCAGGTTTGATGATGGCTGCTATGATGTAGGGGCCTTCGAACTTTGGTGTCATTTTGCCTCCCTCGGTCAGTTGGCTGGCTTCCCTCCTCCGGAGGACATAGTCCCCCACTTAGAATTCTCGGGTGCGAACCTTGGCGTCGATGTAGCCTTTGACTTGCCTTCGGTAGTTTTCTGCCCGGATGAAGGCTTGCTCCCGACGTTCTGAAAGGAGGTGGAGGTCGAGGGCCATGTTGTTGTCGTTGACCTCGGGGTCATATTGGATCACCCTCCGGGTAGGAAGGGTGACTTCCGTAGGAGCTTTGGCTTCAAACCCGTAGCAGAGGGAGAAAGGTGTTTCACCTGTTGCTCGCCGAGGGGTGGTGCGGTAGGCCCAAAGGATGTTGTGGAGTTCTTCTACCCAGCCACCGCCCTCGGCCTCCAGCTTCTTTTTGATGCCCTCAAGCAAGATCCGGTTGGCGTTCTCTACTTGCCCGTTGCCTTGAGGGTAGGCAACGGAGGAGAAGGTGTGTTTGATGCCCCATGCCTCCAGGAGGGCACAGAAGGGGGCTGCCTAAAATTGTGTTCCATTGTCAGAGATGATCTGCTGGGGGACGCCAAACCTTGTGAGGATGTTCTTGAGGACGAAGTGACGGCACTTCGCCTCTGTGATGCTAGCGAGGGACTCAGCCTCCACCCACTTGGTAAAGTAGTCGATGGCCACAATGATGTACCTGTTGTTGGAGGTACCCCTCGGCAGAGGGCCCACAAGGTCTATCCCCCATCGAGAAAAGGGGATGGATGTGCTGATGGGGGCATAGTTGACCGCTGGCCTGCCGGGGGCTTTCTGGAAATGTTGGCATGCGGTGCACCTTCGGGCAAGATCAGCACAATCCTTGGCCATGGTTGGCCAGAAGTAGCCCTGGAGAATGAGCCTTCGGGACATGGAGAAGGGTCCCTGGTGAGCTGAGCAAGTGCCACTGTGCACTTCCTCCATTGCGACCTCGGCTTCATGTTGATGAAGGCACCGAAGTAGCGTGCCGTTGTAAGACCGTTTGTAGAGCCTTCCATCTTCGATGGTGTAACTAGGAGCCCTCGGCTTTGCTAGTTTAGCGCGGGTCTCATTCTCGGGTAGCTGCCCTGTGGAGATGAAGGTGATGATATCTGAGATCCAGTCCTCTTGGCGTTGTTTTATGTTCATGACGGGGCTCACATGGATACTTGAGAGACTGAGTTCCTCAATTTTGGCAATCTTAGAGATGTGCTCGGGGGATTCAGCCGAGAGCTTAGATAGTATGTCGGCCTCGGAGTTCTGAGCCCTCAGTATTTGAGTAAGAGAGTGTGCCTCAAATACCTTAAGCAATTCCTTGGCCGCCTCCTTGTACTGTTTCATTCTTCCCTCCTTGGCCTCATACTCCTCGGAGATTTGGCCAACGACTAACTTGGAGTCGCATTTGATATGGATCTACCGAGCCTTCATGTTGGCAGCTAGCCGAAGGCCACATAGGAGGGCCTCATACTCAGCCTCGTTGTTGGAGACTTTGAAGGAGAAGCGGATTGCATAGTAGGCCTTGAAGCCCTCGGGAGTAACGAGGACTACCCCTCCCCCGCATGCTTTGGTTGCGGAGGAGCCGTCGGTGTAGAGGGTCTACCAGTCGTCCGAGGTAGCCGAGGGCTCCCCGTCCGTGGCTGCCCTTGCGGTACACTCCGTCACAAAGTCCGCCAGGGCTTGGCCCTTGATGGCAGGCCTGGGACGGATGTCAATGTTGTATTGGCTCAAGAAGATATCCCATTTCACCATGCGGGAGGAGCTGGTGGGGCTCCTCATGAGGGCGCCGAGGGGTTGATGAGTGAGGACCTGAACCGGGTGGGCCTGAAAGTAGTGGCCCAACTTCTTGACGGTCCAAACGATGGCTAACACCGTTTTTTCCACAGGGGAGTACCTGAGCTCGGCCTCCCTTAGGGTCTTGCTTACATAGAAGATGGCATGTTGGATGCCGTCTTCCTCCCGGATGAGCACAGAGCTGATGGCTGCCGGGCTGACCCCAAGGTAGAGGTAGAGGGTCTCCCCTACCTTTGGTTTGGAGAGCACAAGGGGTGAAGATAGGTACCATTTGAGTTCGACGAAAGCCTCCTGGCATTCTGAAGTCCATTGGAAACCGGCGGTTTTCCTCATGATCTGGAAGAAGGGTAAGGACTTCTCCGCCGATTTTGATAAGAAGCGGTTGAGGGCTGCCAGGCGGCCCGTCAACCGTTGGACCTCCTTCACGTTGCGTGGGGGCTCCATGTTGATGATGGCCTGGATTTTCTCGGGGTTGGCCTCAATACCCCTCCGGCTAACCATGTAGCCCAGGAATTCCCCCCCCCCCCCTGGACGCCGAAGGTGCACTTCTTCGGGTTCAGCCGAAGGCTAAACTTCTGCATGATGGCGAAGATCTCCCTCAGGTCGTCAGCATGGCTTGCTGACTGCTTGCTTTTGACGATCATATCGTCAACATATGCCTCCATGGTGTGCCCCAGGACGACCTGAAATACCCTGGCCACCATCCGAGTGTAGGTGGCGCCTGAGTTCTTCAGGCCGAAGGCCATGACAAGGTAGCAGAAGATGCCCTCGGGAGTCATGAAGGCTGTTTTTTCAGCGTCCTCCTCATGCATGTATATTTGATGATATCCGTGGAATGCGTCGAGGAATGACATGATTTCGCACCCCGCGGTTTCATCCACCAGTTGATCAATATTGGGCAGAGGAAAGGGGTCCATGGGACATGCCTTGTTGAGATCCGTGTAGTCCACACACATGCGGAATGAGGGCGGTTTCTGTGCGAGGACTACGTTCGCCAACCACGAGGGGTATTTCACCTCCTTGATGTGCTTGATAGAAAGAAGCATGGCGACCTCTTTCTTCACAAATTCCCTTCTCTCGGCCGAGAGGGGTCTCCTCCGCTGTTGTACTGGTTTGACCGAGGGGTCCACCGTGGGTGATGACCCTTCGGCTGATCCCCGACATGTCCTCCGGCCCCCATGCAAAAAGAATGGAGTAGGCTCGGAGGGCGCTGATGATGCCGGTCTTCAAGTCTTCGGGGAGCTTGGCTCCAATTTTCATGACTCTCTCCGGCTTGGCCGGATCGAGCGCGAAGTCTTCTACCTCCTCGGTTGGTTCAGCCCTCGGCCTTCTTTCTTCTGCTTTCACAGTTCCGGTGATGGTGTCAACGCGGAACTCCGTCTTGCTAACCTTCTTTGTAACTTGAAGGTAGCAAGCGCGGGCAAGCTTTTGGTTCCCCCTTGAGTAACCGATTCCCCCCTCGGCTGGGAACTTGAGACAGAGGTGCCTCATGGAGATGACGGCCTCAAGATCTTCGAGGGCTGGCCGGCCGAGGATGATGTTGTGGGCGCAGTCGATGTTGACGACGACGAACTCCACTTCGAGCTTGGCTCTATGGAGGCCGTCGCCGAAGATGACCGAGAGGGTTATGACCCCCTCGGAATCAATGGTGTCACCGGTAAAACCGACAAGAGGGGTCTTGATGGGACGAAGGGACCCCCTCTCCAGATGCAACTCTCTAAAGGTGCTGAGGTACATTACATTGACGGAGCTGCCCGTGTCAATGTAAGTTCGGTGAATGATGGTGTTGTTTATTTCAGTCCGAATCACCAAGGCATCCCTGTGAGGAGAAGAAGTAGGAGGGAGATCTGCGTTGGTGAAGGTGATGGGTTCCTCCCTCAGCCGCTTTACCGGGGGCATATGGGTGACTTCCCCCACGTAAAGCGATTGAGCCCACTTTTTCCGCTGGCTGGTGGAATCGCCCCCTGTATTGCCACCGGTGATCATGAGGATGTGGCGTTTTTTCTCCTGGTAGTGGGGGTACTCCTCCTCTTCCTCCTCCAAGTTTCCGATCTCCCTCTTCTTGCCGAGGGGGATGGTGTTCGGGTTCACCCAAGCGTTCACCTTCGTGTGGTGCCCTCGGGGAGGTCCCTGATGAGAAGGTCCCTCCTGCCGAGGGCTCTGGATAAATTGGGACAGATGGCCCGCTTGTATCAATCTCTCGATGGCCGTCTTTAGCTGATGGCAGTCATCGGTTCTGTGCCCCTGATGCCGATGAAAACGACAGTAGGGGAATTGAGGGTTGATAGCATGTACCTCCGGGGGTGCGCGAGAATCGTGCTCAACGAGGCCCCTCTCCTCGGCAAAATCAAGGATGACGCTGACGGGGTGCGTCAATGGTGTCCGGGGGCGGTCCAGGAGAATGGGATGTGCCTAAGTCTTAGGGTTGTTCTTATAACCTCCCCCGGGCTTGGCTTGGCCTTGCCGAGGGCGGTCATCAGAGGGTCCTGAAGCCTTGGGGTTGATTTGGAGGAGCCCTCGGCCCCCGGTTGTTCTTGTTGTCAGCCTTCGGAGGTTGCTGACCTGGATGTTGGTGGTATTTCTCCACCTCCTCGGCCTCGGCATATCGATCCCCCCCGCTGCAGGGCCCTTGTGTAGTCGCGGGGGGGTTCAATGATGAGGCTCCTTGAAAAGTTGCCAGTGCGGAGGACGGTTTGTAGGAGGGCCAGGAAGGTCCCGTCGTGAGCACCGTCGACTTTGTCGGCTTCCGTTCTCCAGCGCTCCAGGAAGTCCCGAAGGGTCTCATCCCTCTTCTGGCGTATGGTTAGGAGGTGGGAGAAGTGCTTCCTCGTGCGACGCCTCCCGGCAAATTGCGTCAAGAATCGCTGGGCGAGTTCTTGCCATGAATCAATGCAGCCTTCGGGCAACCGGTTGAACCATTCGTATGCCGGCCCCTCTAAGGTGGAGAGGAACCAACGACACAAATATTCGTCCGACGCCCCTACCATCATCATGCTGTTCTGATATTTGCTGTAGTGCTCCTGGGGGTTCGTCTTCCCGTTGTAGGGCTGTATGTGTTGCCCTCGGTATTTTTCCGGGATCCGGGCCGCCAATACCCTTGGGGTAAATGGCGTCCGGGTCCGGAGCTGGATGACGGGTTCCCCGGAGCCCTCGACTACCTTCTTCTGCAATTCCTCCATTTTGGCCATCATGGCCTCGTACTTGAGGTCTGAATGAGGGGTGGAGGTGGTGGCGTGAGCTTTGTTGGCCTCCATTTCATTAAGTCGGCGTTGGAGGGCCGCAATAATTTCGTCCCAGGGATCCTTCAGGAGGGCCTCCGCCCCCTGCGAATGAACCCGGGCCGAGTGGACCTGGTTGATTTGGTGGTGAGCATCGTCGGCATGAAGGGGTGCCTTGCCTTTGTCCCGAGGGGGACGCTCCTCGTCTGCCCTCGAGACAGACCCTCCGCTTTCCTGGGGCCTTTGGAGTGCCTTTCCTCCGAGGCGGTCTTGGACCCCTCGGCGGTCTTGCCCCCCTCCGGGCCGGTTGAGGGCGAAAGTGCGGGGCCTTTCTCTGTTGTCATTGTGGCGGTCCCGGGACTGAACTTCCTGGGAGGCCGTATCTTGGGCCACTACCCCTTCGTCATTCCCAATCCGAGGGATGGGGTTTCCGAAGGGGTGTGGCAGAGGGGGAAGCATGATGTTCTCCCCAACCTGGGGTTGAGCCGGAGCCAGGGTGCCGAAGGCACCCGGGTTCTGAGTGAGCGTCTGGATGAAGGCGGAGAGCGCCGAATGAACGTCGATGGTGAGGACCGGAGGGCTGACTTGGTCATCGCTCCGGTTCTTCTTCTTGGCCTCGATGCCGAGGCGGGCATCGGGGGCATTCTGCTGGATCTGAAGGCGTAGGTCGACAGCCGTCTGTTTCAGCTCGGCGATGACACCGCCCTCGGGAGCCCTGTGAGAGGCTTCGGGGGCGTTGACGTCGCCGAGGGCCAGGTTCTTGTCTTATACGTTTTCGGAGTTGGCACGTGTTGTTCTCACCATTTTGGTAGAGGGCTAGTGTTTGACGAAGGGGGAGGGTTTCTTACTTGATTGTTCGACCTCTCAACGAGAGCACCAAATGATGGACAGTGTACCCGGGGGGTAGCTTATCCGAGGGGTTATTGCGGGAAGTGATAAGAAAGAAGTCAGAGCAAGCAAGTATAAAGAGAGAAAGTATATTATAAAGTGTGGAGCGTTTTCAGCGTGGTTACAAATGGGGAAATGGGGTGCTATTTATAGTAGGAATAAATGCCGGACAGGGACACGTGTCAAGCGTTCATTGGCCGAGGGGTCACCTCAACTGGTTGGCGCTGACAACCGCATGTGGCCGCATTTAATGCGGCTGTTGGATGGGACATTGTACAGGGTACGGTGATCTGTACGCATGTGGCGCGGATATCATGTCGGGAAAGGTGCCCTCGGCTGTAGAGGATTAGCCGAGGGCTCTGAGTACTGGGGACCCCCTTGGTGCCGAGGGATCCAGATGCCGAGGGCTACTAATTTTCTCCGTTTTCTCAGTAACTTTGTTTTGCTGTCCTGGCCCTCCTGTGAGAGTTAGAGCCTTCGGCCAAGGGCCGAAGGCACCCATGGTGCTCATTTGTGGGCTGCTTGGTACTCTGGGCGCTGTGATTTGGGCCTGTTGGGCCTTCTGGGCATGTTGGGCCTTGATTGGAGTAGTAGGAGTCTGTGGGCCGGGGGCTCCCGGGCCATATACTCCATCACTATGTTTGCATAGGACTAATTATGTGTGCCTTGGACAATTATACCCTTATAGCTATTAAAATGTTTTAATTCCTAATAAAATAATAAAAAATAATAATAATTCGTAAAAAATACTAAAATATTAAGAAAAACATTTCGATATTAAAAATTTAATTAATATTTTTTTCAAATAATCAAAAAAATAAAAAAAAATTAAAAAAAAAAAATTCAAAAAAAAAAAAATCGCCGCTGCCTCTGCCGCCTCAGCAGCACCACCTCCAGTCACCAGGGGGGAAATGCCAAGTTCATTACGAATGCCATATTTATGATAGAAAAAATGAAAATGTTGGCATTCGAAAAGAGAAATATGCCACTTTTTTGGCATTTTCAGAAAAAAATGGCATTTTTCTGGGAAAATGGCATTTTTTTCATCGGCCGGAGGTAGTGGTGGTGGGAGGTAGTACAGGCGGTGGGAAAGGCATCCATATATTTTTAAATTTTTTTACGGAGTTTTACTATTTTTTATTAATTTTTTAAAAATAAAATTATTTAAAAAAAAGTTTTTGAATTTTTTTTTTATAAAAAATTATATTTTTTTTAATTATATTTCTACGAATTTTTGAATTTTTTTCGAATTTATTATGAATTAAACATTTAATTATGGCTTTTGACTATTTTTAATTCATATTTAATAGAAGGATAAGAATGGAATGCAAAAATAGGTATGTTTCCAATAGGACTCATATGGTCCTAATTTGGAATAAAAACGTAGCAAGTCCTATTTTAGGTTTTTGCCATAATTTTAGTCCTATTTGAACTAATTTCTAATGTTTTATTTCATAATAAAATAATAAAAAATTCATAAAAAATACTAAAAACATAAAAAAATATTTTGATAATAATAATTTATTTATTTATTTATTTTCAAAAAATAAAAAAAAAATAAAAAAAAATAAAAAAAGTAAAAAACTCAACAAAATAAAATAAAATTCACCGCCGCCTCTGCCGCCTCTGCACCACCACCTCCAGTCACCAGGGGGAAAAATGCCAAGTTCTTTACAAATGACATATTTATGGCAGAAAACAATGAAAATGTTGGCATTCTCAAAGAGAAATATGTCATATTTTTGACATTTTCAGAAAAATGGCAGTTTTTAGGTAAAATGGCATTTTTTTCACCGCCCGAAGATGGTGGTTCAGGGAGGTAGTACAAGTGGTGGGAAAGGCATCCATGATTTTTTTAACTAATGAAATCGGTTCGGTTCTTGTGTAAAAAATCAAGAACCGTTATGGAATCGAACCAATACTAAACGGTTCGGTTCTTACTTTTATCGGTTCCTCGAATAATTTTTTCCTTATCTAGTAAATGGGCACATTATTTGCTTTCTACCACATTAAAATGTTAAAAAGAAAATCAAACACAAGTATTAAAATTTTATTTAAAGTTCTAATAACTTCAAACATCAAAGCTTAAACTTAATTAAGTGAACACTTAATAGAATAAAAGAAAGTTTCAATTTTCATTTAATAAGTAGAACATAAAAATCTTAGTTAAGATAGGAAGGTTGTTCATCACCACAGTAGCAAGATATTGTTGGAAAAATGTGTTAAAAATTGCATTAAATGGTCATTTTGGGGCAATTATTTGAGTGGGGTCCACTTCCGATTTGGGTCGGGCCAAAGTGGTTTCGGATTGTCCTTGTTAAGGGCTACAATTCGATATGTGGTACACTCAAAACGGATAACGGGTGAATGAGAAATTGATTCTCGAAGTTCACTCGTTGAAATGGAAAAACTGGGAAAATGATGAGTTTCTAGTGTGTTTTATCCCACACCGAAAAACTCAAGGGATTTTCACCCCCTTATAAAGGGAAGCCTCTTTTAAGGAGTTAAGATTCCTAAAGGGAAAGACTCTCTCTTACGCGCAGGGGGGTGCCGATCAAATCCCGAAACGGAGAAGAAATACCGCGACAGAAGGCCTCAAACAGAACCCCTCGAAGGGGTGTTCTGTTGACTTCGGACAGAAACCCTCCAAGGGGTGTTCTGCTGGCTTCGGACAGAAACCCTCCAAGAGGTGTTCTGTTGGCTTCGGACAGAAACTCTCCGAGGGGTGTTCTGCTGGCTTCGGACAGAAACCCTCCAAGAGGTGTTATGTTGGCTTCGGACAGAAACTCTCCGAGGGGTGTTCTGCTGGCTTCGGACAGAAACCCTCCAAGAGGTGTTCTGTTGGCTTCAGACAGAAACCCTCCAAGGGGTATTCTGTTGGGGTCTTCTGTCGCGCATTTCTTCCGTTACAACAATTAATGCCCAACGTTCTTCTCTTTTAATGCTGCGTTAAATGGACAGTTTATGGACGATTCAATGCCCAACGGACTGGTCATTGATGTCCAACGTTCAGGTCCATTAACACCCCATTTAACACACAACAAATCCTCCTATAAATAGTTGGCAGGTGCTTTGCAACAACACACGGTTTGACACAACGCACAATACTTTCCTCACGAATTTCTTGAGCTAAAAACACCTACAGCTACTCTGCAAAATTCCTTCTGTGTTCATACTTAGTTCTCGTTCGCTGGAACTCTTGTTTGTGTGCTCAAACATTAGTTCGTAGTCATCGTATCCTGGGAAACGATTGTTGCAACGCTCCTAGCACCGTGGGAGGCAACAAATACGTTTTAAGGAAATCGTGCGTAGCACGAGCTTTGACTAATTCTGCTTCATCTCCTTTCTTGTTTTTCTCTAGTCATTTTATTTAATTAATTTATTTTAATTAATTTTCTTTATTTTCCGAAACACACCCAACATATTTGACGTCCACTCCAAGTATTTCAAAAACTTAAAAAATATATTGAGTTTGCATGTATAGTTATAGAATTATCATTGCAGTCTATTTGCTAGTAGTATAATTTACAATAAATCTAATAGTTACAAATATCATGAAGATAGTGAAGTAAAATATATGCAATCAACTACAAGTTAATTGAGTTATTTTATATTTATAAAATATATGTGATTTAACAAAACTTGATTTTGTAAAAATGAGCTTAACGTATTCAATCTCTTGTGCAATATTGATTACTTTTGTTTTCGTTGGTTAAATTAGAATTGTTGGCTAAATATCATTGATTGTACTATTATTGTTATTGTTGATATTATTGTTATTACTATCACTACTATTTTTATTTTTGTTTTTATTTTTTAATAACGGTTTCTTAACGATTCCGTGCACATATTTTTTATAGGAACCAGGAATCGAACCGTTAATAACAAATAGGAACCGAACCGTTAACAACTAATACCACATTTGTAGGAACCGAACCGGGTTATACCGGTTCGGTTCCAACCGGTTCTACGGTTCCCGGTTCCAAAACCCCACTCCTAATTCTAACCATTCCCAATTTTTAAACCATTCCGCTCGAAAACATCTCATTTTTTTCCCAAATAAATTTTGTGGAAATTTATGAGACAACGGTTGACAAGCACCTTTAACTACATATGCTCTCATCACATCATCTCTTACTCGAGGCTCATATTCATTTATTGGCTTTCGTAATGCTGGATCGCTAATGATATCCCACTCAGACGTACTATCTGAGCGGGCTCTTTTGTCTCCCCTAATATCATTAGACTCATCTCGAATAGTACTTACATTCGAAGCAACAACAATTGCATTACTTGAGATAGACTGATTAGCAACGTTTGAAGAACTATCTCATGGAGTTAAAGATCTCTTAGTCCGAATTACAAATTTATCCAAACTCATTTTCCTAATAAAAAAGAAAAATACAATAAAATCTAATTAAATCAATTTATGCATCCTAATTATTCACTAAATTAAAAGAAAAAAACTCTTACAAATTAGAAACCTAATTCCTAATTAGAGGGCATTCACAAATTTCAAGTAAACAAATAATTCTCAATATTTTTGATTATTAACAATTGTAATTTTTAAAATAATCTTCTGTGGCAACTAAGAAGCAGGTGCCGTAATCCCGTAAACACGGAATAAATTGGAAATAAACTTACAAACCTCCGCTTTAGAGAGCTTTTTAGCTTCCGCTTGGGTTTGCCGTAATGGACTAATGCAGTAATGCCGTAAGCCGTCCGTAGGTTTTGCCTTTAGTTGGTTTCATTCTAAACTTTTCATGGGGTTTCATTCTAAACTTTCGTTAGTGGCCTAGTGGGTTTTGTTTTAGTAGATTTTGGAGAGCTTTTTAGCTTATGTGTGGTTTTGCCTTGATTATTATTTTGAGTTTTTGATAATTTTATATCTTTTATTTTAAGTCAGCTAAAATTTAAACATTTTGTATTAATTTTTTATTTATATAACTGTAACATTTTAGTATCGATCTTAATTATCAAATATTGGTATGAAGCGGGCATTGATTTTCACCTTAAATGCTACTAGTGAAATTTCGGGCCCGAAGCAGGGGCACTGGGTTTTACCTTAAGTACTATTAGTGAAATTCTGGGCCCGAAGCAGGGGCATGTGCCCCACCTAGCCTCCCCCCTAGGTCCTCCACTGGGTGTGTGTTTAGTAAATTAAGGGCTGCACTTAGAACTACCCTATAATAATATATGTTGGAAAAATAAGAGTATTTCAAATGAATACTCTTGTTTTGAGAAGAAATTTTGAGAAGAAATTTTGTCAGAATTTAAAAGACCTTTTTATCTCTTATTATCTAATAATAATACTACTTTATTACTCCGTTTTTAAATTGGATACTTTTATGGTCTATTAATAATAGAGAAAAGGTGCAAATAAGTCCTCGAACTAACCGAAAAAATGCAAATATATTGTGCTGTTTAACTACGCAGTTATCTTCAAACATTTATTTGACTGCCTTCCCGATTGAATTTTTAGCTGAAATTTAGTATGGATAAACTAGACTTAATGAAGAAGATGCTCAAAAATATTCATCAAAAAATTTCACCGTGAACTTCCCTAAATAACGACGGCCGGACAGAGCCTCCTATAAAAGGGGTAATTTGCACTTTTTGGGTTAGTTCGAGGGCATATTTGCCCCTTTTCCCTTAATAATATTACTTAATAAATATTCATTGTGTTCTTTAAAATGATAACGGTAAGCATTAATTCACTAATTATATCTATTTACTTTGGGAAATATTCAAAACGTTTATTTTTGTTCTCGGTACTAGTATGTGTGTTCGGCTAGGCTAGCTAGTTTTGCTAGACAAAAAATTATTTTTGAGTTGATTTTTGAGTTGAACATCCCCTAAAATATTATAACTCTGTTGGATTAATTTTATTTTAATTTCGTTGTTCTGTTACCGGCTTACGCCGAAAAGCTCGTTTTATCTTGAGGAAAGAGTTTCGCTAGTCGGAAATACTTTCTTGAGGACATCGTTTACGCTACTCGAGCTATATATTATTTTCTAATGCTTTTTGCAGGTTTATCCGGCCAATTCTACCAACAATCTCAAGAACGTATTTGGAGTTGGATATGCTTGCACATATGATCTCACAAGGTGTCGTCGTCACACTCATCGCGGCTATGTTTTTTTTGCTTGTGTGGTGCAATTTAGACTGGTATTTGGATATATCTCTACATATAATGCTTACTCTCTTTATTTTTCTACTTACAATAAGCCATACTTTAAGACCACTTTTTAAGAAAAATGTTATTCTTTTATTTAGTGGTGAAAAGGCAACTATGGAAAACAACAACCCACTAAAATCAAGTTTAAGTTTAGTTTGTAGTGATAATAATTTTATTGCGGTTGTTTCTCAAAGTTGTAAAACTAATGATGTGAATGAGAGTGAGTGATAGACTCCGGGAGTACCAAGCATATTTGTAAAAACAAAAATGCTTTTACCCCCTATACTATTATAGGAGATGGTGAGAAGCTCGTGTACCTAGCGCACTCTAAAATCCCATTAAGGTGCATGAAAAAAGGAAAGTTCTTCTGAAGCTCACATCGGGGAAAACTTTATCACTAAACGATGTGCTTTATGTGCCCGATGTTCGGACTAATTTGGTTTCCATTTCTCTCTTGGGAAAAAATGGGGTTAAAGTTTCTTTTGGTTGTGACAATTTTGTTGCGACAAAAAATGACGTTCTTGTGGGAAATGGCTATTGTAAGGATGGACTTTTTGTGCTTAGTAATTTTGAAATGTTGCATGATGATGCTTCTTTGTACTTACGGTTAGTTGGTTAATTATTGGGTTATGTGATATAATAGATTTGACGTTTTACATGACAATTTTTTTGTTGGTCTTTATTTTTGTTTGATTTATGAAACTCCTAAATATCTTAAGATTGATATTTAGTGATATGGGAGCACCTCTAGAAAATTGTGATATAATTGATGAATTTATATAAATTTTATTAGAGCATCTACACTGTGTTTAGAGGTGGTAAAAATTCTGTTACATTTATTGGTGAGTTTTCGAGATAAACTAAATTTTATCATATTTAAATTTAAAAGGCGAGTTTTTGATAAAATCATTGTGTGCAAATAAAGGTTGAGATATAAATTATCTCTCTATGAATTCTAAAAGGGCTATGCACCTTTCTTTAAAAAAATTGTGGGGGTGCTTAGCTATATTTTTATTACCTGGGTGAAAATGAGCTTTATAACTCTTGGCTACTTTTGCATAAACTGAAACAATGGAGTGTGTGTGTGTGTGTGTGTATATATATATATATATATATATATATATATATATATATATATATATATATATATATATATATATATATATATATATATATATATGTATAAGTTTCTTAAATTGAAGAAATAATGTGGTAATGTGCAATACTTTAAGCTATGTTATTGCTGATATTAATGTGATCGTTTTTGGAGAATGTGTACACACTTAATGATGCATGTATGATTATTTTGTTATACGTTGTTGAAACAAAAATGTTGAATTTTTTGAAAATGTGTTTCCTTTGTAACTTGAACACAAGACCATTGCACCATATAGTGAGTATGATTCATTACAAGGAAATGGAACCTTTAATGATGAACCCTCTAGTGATAGTGATTCATTAAAAGAAAATGATTCTCTTAGTGATGAACCTTCTCTTTTGAGAAGAAGTAAGATAACCGGGCGTAACTTGCAAGTGTACAAGTGCCGATATAATAATAAATTCCGGTAAAATACCGGGTCGAATCCACAAAGAAACGTTGTTTAATTTAGTCCGTGAGTATATAACTTTAAATGAAGAAATGAGTAAAGTGCAGAGATTTTGATTTGTATTTTATATTTTTGGTTTTTCACTTTTTGTTCAAGAAGATAATTGTTCACTAATTTTGAGTTTAAGATGAATAATAACAACAACTAAGGCTTCGGGAATCACTTAAATGCTTTAATAGGGTTGAATATTAATTCTTTGCCAATAATTATGAATACGATGTCGCTAATATATTCTCAACTCCGGTTAATGCAGCAAGAGCGTGGTTTTCGTTACGTGTAAGTCCCGTTACAGCTTACATTCATCTACCGAAAACCCCATTGAATATCAAGACATCACACCCGTATCATATAAGACCGAATATATTTCTATTCTCGGTACTATATATGTTTATCCTTTAATGTTCATAGTTTGGACTTCAACGTTAATTGCAAGTATAAACTAAATTTAACATACTTCTATGTTGTACACCATAGCCATAAACAATCAATATATAAAGGATAAATCACAATTTATTGGTTTAGAACTTTTATCAAACACCTAGTGGGCATAGAAGTTCCATCCCTAGCCTTAGCTAAGAAATTAGCCTCTAATGTTCATATTAATCAAAATTACAATACTTTGAATGTAGAAGAAAATGTAAATATAAAGGAAATGTTACCTAAACATCAATGATTGGGAGAAATGAGCTTCCACACCTCATGAACACCATGAAGAACAAAGAAAAACTATAAAAAACTAGTTATGAACTAATGAATTAAATTGAGGCTGGATGATGAATTTGGGATGAATAGAAGGGTTTATATAGGCTTGAAAATGATCTTTGATGGTCTATTCATGATCCTCAATCAACTTGGGATGAAATTTCGGAACCATACCTTCCACATATCTTCAAATCAACTCAAAATATTCAAGCACGTCATCTGGTTTTCTGCAGATTTTGGGTAACCGGCGCCGGTTTGGGGTAAACCGGCGCCGGTTGTGTTTCGGCAACTCCGGCGACACAATTTTTACAAGCAACCGGCGCCGGTTTGGTGCAATTTCTGCGCCGGTTTTGTCCTGGGATTTTGGGGATGTTTCGTTATGAATTTGGACATTATTCCTTCATTAAAGCTGTAGATAATAAAGTCTTCTATCCAACAAAACTTGAATGACATGATTTTATCCGTCTAATCAAAAGATATGGATAAGACACTAAGAGGTATGCATCCTGAAATCCCACCAGCAACATCTGACTTTATTGGTTGATTGAGTCTTGATCCTTCCATATTCGGGCCATGACGTCTTCATAACATTTGTACCTTATTGAGTTAACATTCACATGAAATTTGAATCGGGTGATTTCGAGTTCTCTATGATGTACTCCTAATTTACCATATTTATGATCTTGTTTTGTCACACTTTTAATATTTTATTTCTCATTTAAAAAAAAGATTGATTTTTATCATCTTGGACATTTTAAGGTATTGCACTTGTTTTGGTATATTTTGTCAATTTCAGGGCAATTCGGGTTGTAAATTAATTTCTGAAAAGAAATAAATATTACTCCCGAGTAAAGATGGAAAAATCATCAAAATGAAGCGGGTCCTTATTTAACTCTGGAATAATTTATCAAAAGACTCAAAATACACTTCAGAATAAATCAGACTGTCTGCAATAAAATGTACTAGTTAACTGCTGACCAGTTAACTGATCAAACAGTCAACCGGTCAAAACAACAAAGGGCCGAAAAGAGCCAAAGTCTGGCTGATTGGCTGAGTGGGTGATTACATTTTATCCACTCGTGACTCATTATGTACGTAAGCTCCACCGTAGAAACAAAAAAAAACTCCAAAGAAGAAATACAAAGGACATTGTATTTGTTAGGAATATTTTATGGTGTCCAATCTAATTAAATATCTTTGTATTTGTGTAGTTATTAATTAAACGTGTAATACGGGCCACAAATGTGTATCAGGCCGGGGGCTTCCTTGTAACCCGTAAGTTAGCCAACTTCTCCTATAAAAGGAGGCTAACTTACGGGAACCCTGAATAATCGAAAAAGAGGCTTAGAGGCGAGATAGAGAAAGATTAGGGTTGCCGCTGCTCTCCTTCTCCAGGGAGAGCAGCGGACAGTTCATACGGTATACCAGATTTGGGTTTAATCTTGTCGATTTCTTCCTATCTGCTTCTTCTTAACTGCTGTAGATTGTTCGATTGTTAGTATTTTGGGTTTATCAATTGGTATCAGAGCCGAGGCGTGAAACAGGTTGGATCTATCTGCGATTTTTGGATCTAACGAAGAACTGCTCTGTTTTTTCTTCTGTTTTTCTAGATGTAGAGATTTGCTCCTGTAATCTTGTTTGTGAACGAAATTTTGTAAAAATCATACTGTTGGACTCGCCTTTCATAACCGATCCAGCAGCATACCTTTTTTTTTCATTTTCTGCAATTTTTATATTTCGAAGATATCTACATTGAGATCTCGAAATCCTTATTTTTCACTGCTGCAGAAACGTTTTTGGCTTGAAACTGATACAGGAGAATCTCGACCTTCAGGGCTTTTCAGAACAGGTTTCAGACTTTCAAAAATCGATGTTTTCATTTTGCAGGATCTCGACATTTAGGGACTCGATATCCTCTTCTCGACTTTTGAAATCTCGAGATTTGACATCTCGACTTTTGTCATCTTGAGTTTTGTCATATCGAGATTTGTCATCTCGAGTTTTGACATCTCGAGTTTTGACATCTCGAGTTTTGAAATCTCGAGTTTTGAAACCTCGAGTTTTGGAATTTCGAGTTTTGGGATTTCGACATTTGGGGTCTCGATGTTTTGGATCTCGACATTCTGAAGATTTCGAGATTTTCAAAATTTCTCGATGTTTTGAATCTTTCAAAGTTTGCATTATAAGTTTGCAGTTTCTTGGAACTCATAATTCGAATCTTGACATCCTTTGTAGTTCATCGAAGCTTTACATTATAGGATTTCTGAATGATTCCCTGCTTATAAATGTTTCAGGAGTTTTTGATGTTCTGATGATTTTCAAACATCAAGTTTTCGAGATTATGAGGTTTTCGAAACTCCAAAGTTTTCGATGTTCAAAACATTTTGAAATTCTGCAGATTTCGATATTCTGAGGTTTGTTTTGCAGGTGGATTTCGCCATTATTCTTCGAGGCAAACTCGAGTGTGGATCGTTGCGCTTACCGCTACACTAAAAGCAATCGCTGATAGTGAAGCACGCTCCTCCCCCTTTATAGCACAAGCGAAGTGCCACGCGGTCCGATTGCACCGGCAGGCTGGCTGTTGCTGGCACCGCATACCCGCGGCCCAACAATCTCCCCCCAGCACCTGCCAGCCTACAACTGCGCAACATGCTGTTGCCGGGGGTCGAACCCGTGAGCTTGTCTCTGATACCACTTGTGGATCGTTGCGCTTACCGCTACACTAAAAGCAATCGCTGATAGTGAAGCACGCTCCTCCCCCTTTATAGCACAAGCGAAGCGCCACGCGGTCCTATTGCACCGGTAGGCTGGCTGTTGCTGGCACCGCATACCCGCGGCCCAACATCGAGATTGTAATCTCGAGATTTAAAACTCGAGATTGTAATCTCGAGATTTAGACCTCGAGATTGTAATCTCGAGATTTAGACCTCGAGATTGTAATCTCAAGATTTAAACCTCGAGATTGTAATCTCGAGATTTATAACTCGAGATTGTAATCTCGAGATTTAAAATTCGAGATTGTAATCTCGAGATTTAAAACTCGAGATTGTAATCTCGAGATTTAAACCTCGAGATTGTAATCTCGAGATTTAAAACTCGAGATTTGGATTTCGAGGTTTTGCCTTATAATTTTCTCTAATTCCACCTGATTTCGATTTTCAACATCGAGAACCTCAACTTAGAAGAAATTCCTCAAAAACTCAAAATTAGAGATTTTCTGCGACACCGCACTGTTTTGGCCATAACTTTTGACTCGGTGATCCGATTTGAGCAAACTTTTTTTTGTTGGAAAGCTAACGAAAAGATCTACATTAAATTTAGGGCTATGCCCCAGAACCCTTTCTCACGAGCCCTCACTCGCAGTCTTAGAGGGTCAAAACGTTAGTTTTCCGACAAACATTGTAAATCACCGATGTTCAGGTCAAAACTTAGGCAAATCTGTTCAAATTCTTTCAAACTCAAACCTGAGGTCAAACATTTTCTAAACATAACTGTAAAGGTCCGAAAATCGTAGATAATTTAACCAACCTCGCGTCAACGGTCATCTTACAACAATCAACAATCAACTGCTGAAGCCTCCCCTGACTCGTCAACATTATCTGATCATCAATATGCTGAAATTCTACATGACGAGCTCAAGGAAACCGTCATGTGTGGTACATGTTCAGATTGCTCCACACACATGGCGGGTATGACAAGATGTGAGCAATCAAACCTTGCACATTCTGAGGGGGAGTTTCAGTTTTCTCCTCCTGGCTCCTGACACCGACAAAGCAAGGAATCTCTCAAAGAATGCAACATTTTAGGGGGAGTATTCAATGTTATCCTTCCCGGTGCCTAACAATGACAAATCATACCGAGTGCTCCAGTTGAGGGGGAGTACAGAGAGAAAATGAAGAAAGTAATGAGAGAACATGTCCCTATGGCTTAGTAAACCCAACTAAGCCTACCCAAGGGACAAAGCCGAGCGCAAGTGAGTGAGTGAGCAAGTGAGTGAGTGAAAATTATGAGCATTAGGAAGCAGAAGGCTCAAGTGAGAAGTAAAACAATAATCAATGATGAGTCTGCTACCTCAACTGCCTGCTATGTATTGAACATTTACTCCTAGCCACTCAAATACTCTGGACAATTCCCAAATAGGTTCACGACTGATTTAATCAGATCCCTGGTAGAAGTCACTGCATTTTGTCCAACAGTGCATGTTGAACTCTATCCAAGACCACTCACTTGTCTCCCAATAGACAGGTGTTTAATCATATTTCATGGGGAACCGCATCTCTCTTTACTATCTCCTTCTGAGGCAAGTAATACTGACTACAGTGGCCTCAGCCCCATGCCACTGAACTTTCATTGATCACGTCGTGTCTAGTCACTCACTCTCAAATGTTTTGAAATTTTCTAGGACACAGACGCACTTTTAGAGTCAGTTGCAGGTCTACATGACTCGCGAGAACTTCCATAGGACTCATCTATTACAGATGTAGACCACTAATTGGAAGGAAGTCCTGCTGTTGCAACATAAGAATCACCAACATTTTCAGGCCATTGCTTTAGGGTTTATCTCTATAGTGATGAAAACGGGTGTCTACGCGACCCCGGGGGGCTTTTATCATTTACTCTTTCTGTTTGTTTCCTGTTTTATTTCCGCAGAATAAAAGAATACAAGCATGACGTCCCGATTCATTGGATCGTCATGAGGGGGAGAGTGGTCCACATGCTGTTAACACTGAACAAATCATTCTGGGACACTTCACTCCTCCATCACAAAAATCAATACCTTCTCTGCTATCTCTACAACTCAAATCAAATGGTCAGCTACACTCACAAATCAAAAATCATTATGTTCCGATGTGCCACCGACAAGTTCTCCTCAAATGCATTCATTCTAAATAGTCAAAAAGACTACATTGTGGAGGAGACAGAGGTCAAATACTCAATCTGTTGAAGATGAATTCCATGGGCGTCTCCTATTCTCCAAAGAACATTCATTCTAGAGGTGTCACCGGACTTCATCCAAGCTGATCAAGAGCAACTTCTGGAAGGCAAGGACTACATGCAAGATACTGAAGGTCCCTCAACCCCCAGCATCAAAGATCAAATTGTCAAGAAGACATCAAAGGGGAGATTGCAAGGATTTCTTCAGATAGCCTTCCTCAGAAGTCAAGTTCAAAGACAAAGGAAGCTCAATGACAACAAAGACAAAGATATATGCGTTGCAATGCTGATTCAACACGATTGAACACCAAGGGGGAGATTGTTAGGAATATTTTATGGTGTCCAATCTAATTAAATATCTTTGTATTTGTGTAGTTATTAATTAAAAGTGTAATACGGGCCATAAATGTGTATCAGCCCGAGGGCTTCCTTGTAACCTGTAAGTTAGCCAACTTCTCCTATAAAAGGAGGCTAACTTACGGGAACCCTGAATAATCGAAAAAGAGGCTTAGAGGCGTAGAGGCGAGATAGAGAAACATTAGAGTTGCCGCTGCTCTCCTTCTCCAGGGAGAGCAACGGACAGTTCATACGGTATACCAGGTTTGTGTTTAATCTTGTCGATTTCTTCCTATCTGCTTCTTCTTAACTGCTGTAGATTGTTCGATTGTTAGTATTTTGGGTTTATCAGTATTGAATTATTGATGGAGCTTGAAGAGACCGGCGAGCTACTGCAATTGTCTTCATCATCTTTCACTGCAATAAAAAAGATCGAGAACAGTAGCAAATGAAGAAAAAAATGCACAATTGATTGATACTATTTGCAGAAAGAAATCAAGAAGGTGGCAATCAAATCTCATGAAGATGGAAGTGAAAGCCAACCAAAATTTATTTTCAGCACCTTCATTTTAGGAGTTTTGATGCTCTGACCCCTTCTTCCACTGCTATTTAAAGGGTCATACGAAGTTCTGATAGAAATCATTCTTCAATTCTCTTTTCTTTAGTTTATACGAAGTATTAGTAGCCATATAATAAAAGTGATTCTGCCAAGAACACTTTCTGTATAGATTTCAGTTTATAATTCTCAGTTCCAGAATTTTAGCTTGTGATATTTGGTATTGAAGTTCATTTGGGTTTATCAGTTCGTTCAATCAGTTCCAGCTTAATACAAGGATTTCAACTTTTCTATTACAGCCCATCTATGTTCTTCATTATTTTATGCCTTCAGGTTCTTACTTAAACACTCACTTTAATTTCCTTAATCTGTTAAATTTATTATGTCTTTCATGAATTTTGCTTTTATTTTATTTACCGTAATTATGTGTAACAAAATTAAGTTTAGGCTTGGGCAATATGTAATTTTTACTATTAATGTTCATATGATAATAATTGGTTAAAACTATTAATTGGTTAATTTTAGGAGTGCTGGGTTGAATATTCTAATCTGCTAAATACATTATATTGGGAAATGAATATTATCACGGGAGTGAAATTTCATTAAAATACTTTTTATTAATTCACCCACTAAATTGCTACACGGAAGTGTTAAGGAATTTAGGATAATTTGATTTTGTACTTTTTACTGTCTTAATAAAATTACCGCGGGAGTGTAATTAATTTAAGATAGTGTAATCAACTAAGTCGTGGGAACGATTAGAAGATTACCATTTGTAAATCTTTCACACATATAAAAGTAACTAAGTTAATTAGTTAAATCTTTATTATTATGAACATCAAAATAAAATTACTCTTAGCCCAAGCCTAATTTTCTCTATATCATTAATTGTTAAATTACCAAGTATTGTGATTTATTTTACTCTCTAGCAATTTCGCATTAACAAAAACAAGTTAAAAAAAAATCTATTCACTTAGCTCCATTGCAAAATGTTATTAATTTGTGATTAGTTAAAAATCAATCGTTAATTCTAGTTCTCTTTTTGAGCCATTCTCTAGCGGAACGATACTCACTTACTCTATACTATATCGTTACAAGCCAATTAAAACATCATTTGCATTCACATTTTTACACCATTTCACACTACACATTTTGGCCTGTCACTCTATGATATTCACTAGTTTATAGTGCATAAATGTATGTTTTTATGTTGATTGAGTGTGGATTTTCCATCGCTTTTAGTTAGTTTGTAAGTACTTGTTTTATTTTGTTTGTAATTGTTTTCTCCTTCTTTTCGTAATTATAGAATAGTGATAGAGTTTGTAGCATGGAAAAGGGGAGAAAAGCTGAAGACAAAAATACCCAGGAGCACAAAAACCCGACCGGGTCAGACCTTGAACCCGGTCGGGTCAGTTCAGGACCGGATCTAAGAAGAAAAAGTAAGACCCGGTCAGGTCCCTTACTCGACCCGGTCGGGTCAGATATGACCCGGAACACCAGAACATGCTGAAGATCACAAAGATTTGGAAAAATCTGATTTAGACCAAACCCGGTCGGGTCCCTCACTTGACCCGGTTGGGTCTGACTTGACCCGAGACAAATTAACGTGCTGGAACACAAAAACGTGGAAGATTATCTGATTTTGACCGGTACCCGGTCGGGTATGTACCTATACCTGGTCGGGTACCCGGCCAAAGGTGTTGAAAAACACCTATAAATAGCACTCTTTTTCTCCTCTAAAAATCATCCCTTCTTCCAATCTCTTTAGCTCAGTTTAGAATAGCATTTCTTTATATTTTTCTAGCTATGTTTAGCCTCAAAATGAGGAGCTAAACTTCCATTCTTGGTTTTGCTCTTGAAGCTTGTTGATTATTAAAGTTGTGAGTTATTTTCTTAACTTCTTCTCTTGATTATTAATTCTTCCCTTAATCTCATTCTATATTAATGTTGGAGGGTTGCTAAGTGACGATTAGTTAACGTTCCGACATTAATTACTACTAGAAACGATCAACGAACCAATGGTTAATCATTGGTGGTTTCATAAGTAAGTAACTTCGTTTTATTAATGCACGCTCGTGGTTGATAAACTTAAGAGGGATCAATTTTGTTGGTTAAACCGAAACCGTTGTGTTAAGGTTATCAATCTCAATTGATTTCATCAAGGAGTTAAAAAGATTGAATGCTACTATTATATCGGTATACGGCGTTGTTCTATATTTGATTAATAGTAAGGGTTATTAATGAACGGTCGTTGTTAATAACTACCCTCGATGAATTGGAGATACTCCTCGGTTGAGTATTCGAGAGGGGATAAGTTATAGATATAACAAGGATCGACTAAAATACATCAACAAGTGGAAAGTAGCAAAGTCAAGTCCCTTTTATTCTTGAATTAAACACATATAGGTTGTTCATCTTAGTTCTTAATTAAATTAAATCACTCAATCCAACCCCCCCCCCCCCCCTTTACTAAGTATCATAAAAACAGCAATATTCTTTTCCCTGTGGATACGAACTCTACTATGCTATACTACGTATAAGTGTTTAGTATTGAAATTATTTTGACGCACCGTGACAAAGTGCTCGTCAAATTTGGCACCGTTGCTGGGGAAAAGCAATTAATTTTTCTTTTTATTTTATTTCAAGAAAAATAAAAAAAAATATATAAAGTTTTCTATTTTTGCTGAGCTTTGTTTGAGTATATGGTAAAAACCCGATCCATAAACCAACTCACCTACCAAACAAATCCCGAAATAGAAAAAGCTCTCGAGCGGTTAAAAAATAAATTCTCAAATACCGACTCGGGGGAATCCTCAAGTGCTAGTTCTCAATCTAGCGAGTCCGAGGAGTCGATATCAATGACTCTTGAAACAAGAACGCTGAGGGAGCTCACAGCCCCCAATCTAAATCAACAACCCTTATGTATCACCTTCCTAACTCTTGATGCGGGTGCTACATTTGAGTTGAAATCTGGACTCATACATCTACTTCCATCTTTCCACGGGCTAAGAGGAGAGGATCCGAATAAACATCTTTCGGAGTTCCACATCGTTTGCACAAGCATGTGCCCGAACGGTGTTACCGAGGAGCAAATTAAGTTGAGGGCTTTCCCATTCTCCCTCAAAGACATCGCCAAAGATTGGCTATTCTACCTTCCCTTGAGAAGCATAGACACTTGTGCGGCCATGAAGAAGAGCTTCCTCGAAAGGTATTATCCCGCCTCCATCTCCTCATCTCTAAAGAAACAAATCAGCAATGTGGAGCAAAAAGATGATGAATCGTTCTACGAATTCTGGGAACGATTCAAGAAACTCTGTGCAAGCTGTCTGTATCACGGCTACTCGGAGCAAGACCTCATCCTTTACTTTTATGATGGTCTTTGCGATGATGATAGACGGATGATCAATGCTGCATGTGGAGGAAGAATAGTCAACAAAACTCCTTCTCAAGCTAGGAATCTTATCTCGGAGTTGGCCGAAAATTGTAGACACTATGATCGGCGGTCAACAAAGAGAGTCATGGCAGCGGAATCCAACAACTCGTTGGAGAGTCAAGTAGCCGGCTTGACTTCTTTGGTTAAAGATTTCCTTTTAAATCCAAAAACCAAAGAAGTCAAGGTTTGCGGCATCTGTTCAACACAAGGGCATCCCACAGATTCTTGCCCAACTTTACAAGAGGAGAACTCCGAGCAAGTCAATGCTTTGGGGTTCCAAGGCCAAAGGAGGTACGATCCTCACGGCAACACCTACAATCCAGGATGGAGGGATCATCCAAATCTAAGGTACGGAAACCCTCAACCCCCTCAACAATCAAACCTTCCTCCTCCTCAACAATATAAACAACAAGGCCAAACATCGAACTCAAGCATGTCCACCGAAGACATGATTCGAGCATTAGCCATGAATATGACTACGATGCAACAAAGTGTGGCCCAATTTCAAGAAACCACAAAGTCTAGCATCCACAACTTGGAAAGCCAAATGAGCCAAATATCAAATTCCGTGAGTAGGCTAGAAGCTAGGGATTCGGCAAAACTCCCATCTCAAACGGAGCCGAATCCGAGGCAACAAGCTCATGCGGTCACTTTGAGAAGTGGCAAAGAATTGGTTATGGCTAAGGCAAAAGCAAAGAGTCATGTGGGAGAAGAGGAGGAGGAGATCTTGATGCCAAGCACAAACCCTCAAAATGAAGAGGAAAAAGAGGAGGAGATCACACCTCAAAGAAAGTTCCCACCGCTCAACTCATATGAGTCAGTGCCACCTTTTCCGGAGGCTCTCAAGGATAACCGGAAATACAACAATGACAAAGACATCTATGAGACCTTCAGCAAATGTGAGGTAAATATCCCTCTTCTCAATTTAATAAAAGGTGTTCCTAGGTTTGCAAAGTTTTTAAAAGAACTTTGCACAATTAAAAGGAAACACAAGTTGAATGGCAAGCATAAAATCCAAATAAGTGAAAGAGTGTCGGCCGTTTTTCAAAAGAAACTGCCTAAAAAGTATAGTGATCCGGGAATGTTCACTATACCATGTAAACTTGGAAATTCTAGTTCTTCTAGGGCTATGTTAGATTTGGGTGCATCAATCAATGTCATCCCATATTCTCTATATAAGTCCCTAGAATTAGGACCTTTACATGAGACGGGGGTCGTTATCCAACTTGCCAATAGATCCAATGCCTACCCAAAAGGTGTGGTAGAGGATGTTCTCGTCATGGTGGATAATTTAATCTTTCCCGCTGATTTTTACGTTCTTGAAATGGAGAACGATAAAAATGCAGTCCCAATTTTACTAGGCAGACCTTTTTGAAAACGGCTAAGGCAAAAATTGACGTTTTTAATGGAGTGTTAACCATGGAGTTCGATGGTGAAAAAGTCGAATTTAATATCTACGACTCCATGAAATACCCCACTGACAATCACTCTCTATTTGCGATTGACACTTGCGACACTTGGGTCCAAGATGTATTTGAAATTGAGGGAAAGGATGAAGTACTAAGCTCAATAGAAAACGACATAGAGGATTTTACATTGGAATACTCTATGTCAAATAACATGAAGGTTATGGTGGCGGAGTTAAATCAACTCCCACTTTTGCCACCGGGCTCTAAAGCCCTCCCACTAACCATTCGAAGCGAGAAGCCGCTACCATCTGTTTTGCAGGCACCGGAGGTGGAATTAAAACCACTCCCTGAAAATATGAAGCATGTGTTCTTGGGTGAAAATCACACCCTACCGGTGATTATTTCAAATGCCCTGTCCCAAGAACAAGAAGAAAGATTGATCGCGGTCTTGAAAGAATATAAATTGGCCATTGGATGGTCTATTGCCGACATCAAAGGCATTAGTCCATCCACATGCATGCACAGAATCTTGCTCGAAGACGAGGCCAAAGCGGTGAGACAACCGCAACGAAGATTGAACCCACCCATGATGGAGGTGGTGAAAAAGGAGGTGATCAAATTGTTTAAATGGGAATCATCTTTCCCATTTCCGATAGCAAGTGGGTGAGTCCTACTCAAGTGGTGCCAAAGAAGACCGGAGTAACGGTCATTGAAAACAAGGATGGCGAGATGGTGCCCACCCGAATTCAAAACGGGTGGCGAGTTTGCATTGACTACCGAAGACTCAATTCGGTGACTAGGAAAGACTTCTTTCCATTGCCTTTTATTGATCAAATGCTAGAGAGGTTAGCAGGGCACAAGTTCTATTGTGTTCTCGATGGTTATTCCGGGTATTTCCAAATACCAATAGCCCCGGAGGACCAAGAGAAAACAACTTTCACATGTCCATTTGGCACTTTTGCCTACCGACGAATGCCCTTTGGATTATGCAACGCACCGGGCACCTTTCAAAGGTGCATGATGAGCATATTTTCAGAATTTGTGGAGGTATTCATGGAGGTCTTTATGGATGATTTCACAATCCATGGGGACTCTTTTGACTCTTGCCTCTATCACCTCACTCTTGTGCTAAAGAGTTGCATTGAATCCAACCTTGTGCTGAACTCTGAAAAATGCCACTTCATGGTAGAACAAGGGATTGTTCTTGGGCATGTGATCTCATCAAAGGGGATCGAGGTGGACAAAGCAAAGATTGATGTGATTAAAACGCTCCCGTACCCCACAAATGTACGGGACATCCGCTTTTCCTCGGTCACGCCGGTTTCTATAGGAGAGATTCATCAAGGATTTCTCAAAAATCTCATCTCCTCTATGCAAACTTTTACAAAAGGAGGTGGAATTTAATCTAAACGATGAATGCAAAGAGGCTTTTGACACTTTGAAAGCAATATTGGTGACTGCCCCGATCATACAGGCCCCCGACTGGTCTCTTCCTTTTGAGATCATGTGCGACGCAAGTGACTATGCGGTGGGGGCTGTTTTGGGCCAGAAAGTTGGAAGAGCCTCCCATGTCATCTACTACGCCTCATCAACCCTCAACGAAGCCCAAAAGAACTATTCCACCACCGAGAAGGAAATGCTAGCGGTGGTTTTTGCTTTGGAAAAGTTTCGTTCCTACCTTCTTGGAACGAAAGTTATTGTCTACACCGACCATGCCGCTCTTCGATTCCTTATGACAAAGAAAGAAGCCAAACCAAGACTCATTCTATGGGTCCTTCTATTGAGTGAGTTTGATGTGGAAATCAAAGACAAGAAAGGAGCGGAGAATTTGGTGGCCGATCATTTAAGCCGCCTCATTCCTCACAAAGACATCGAAGACCTCCACACAAATCTCATCAAAGGAGAATTCCCGGACGAAACTCTCTTCTCCATCAAAGTCACACAACCATGGTACGCAAATATCGTGAACTTCCTCGTTTCCGGCAAATTTCCTCCACAACTCTCAAAATCTCAAAAAGAAAAATTAAGAATGGATTCAAGACTCTATGTGTGGGATGACCCATATTTGTGGAAGCGTTGTAAGGATCAAATAATCCGAAGATGCATCCCTGAATATGAGATAGCCCACATCATAGAGTTTTGTCACTCTTATGCTTGTGGAGGACATTTCGGTCCGAAACGAACAGCAATGAAGATACTTGAAAGCGGTTTTTGGTGGCCGAGTCTATTTCGGGATGCACACGGCTTTTGTCGATCTTGTGACAATTGCCAAAGAGCGGGCAACATTTCCAGGAGGAACGAGATGCCACAAAACCCCATGCTTTTCTGTGAGATTTTCGATGCATGGGGTATCGACTTCATGGGACCCTTCCCAAATTCCCAAGGTACCATATACATCCTTCTTGCGGTAGATTACGTCTCCAAATGGGTGGAGGCCAAAGCAACAAAAACTGATGATGCCAAGGTGGTGGCTACTTTTCTCAAATCACACATATTTTCAAGGTTCGGGGTCCCTCGAATTTTAATTAGCGATCGAGGCACACATTTTTGTAATAAAATTGTGGGATCCATACTGAAAAAATGTGGTGTGACTCACAAAATTTCTACAGCCTACCACCCTCAAACCAATGGCCAAGCGGAAACCTCAAACAGGGAGTTGAAATCTATACTCCAGAAAACAGTGAACCCGAACCGGAAGGATTGGAGTATACGCATTGATGATGCGCTATGGGCATACCGAACTGCTTACAAAACCCCAATCGGTATGTCTCCTTATAGACTTGTGTTTGGGAAAGCATGTCATCTCCCTGTAGAGCTCGAACACAAGTCCTATTGGGCGGTTAAAGAATTCAACCTCAATCTTGACGAGGCCGGTGTACATAGGAAGCTCCAATTACAAGAATTGGAAGAACTTCGCCTGGATTCTTATGACAATGCAGAAATATACAAAAGAAAGACGAAGGAGTGGCATGATAAAATGATCATACGAAAAGACTTTAAACTTGATGAAAAAGTCCTCCTATTCCAATCACGCCTTCGTCTATTTCCGGGAAAGCTGAGATCCCGTTGGACCGGACCATACAAAGTGGTCAACACATATCCACACGGGGTGGTGGAAATTCAGGACCTGGAGACGGGAGAGGTGCTGAAAGTGAACGGACAGAGATTAAAACCCTTCTTTGAGGGTTTTCAACCCAAAAATGTGAAAGTCGTAGACCTTTCTGAACCGGTCTACGAATGAGGAACAACAGAAGATATCGTCGAGCCACGACGTTAAATAAAACGCTTCTTGGGAGGCAACCCATGCACGGTATGTTTTTCTTCTCTTTTTTTTAATTTAGTAGAGTGTGTGTGTAAAAACAAAAAAAAAAGAATTTGGAGTATACCCGGCCGGGTATCATAGTTCACCCGGTCGAGTATTACAGAAATACAGGGATACCCGCACGACTACCCGGGTGGGGGAACGAAAAATTAAAAAAAAAAGAATAAAACCCGACCGGGTATGTGAGTTCACCCGGTCGGGTATTACAGACAGACAGAGACACCCGCACGGCTACCCGGGTGGGGGAGCAAAAAATTGAAAAAAAAAAGAGGAAACCCGACCGGGTATGTTATTTCACCCGATCGGGTATCAACCACCAGACTTCTCTGGTTAAGAACACAGCTTACCCGACCGGGTCAAATAAGGAGACCCGACCGGGTATCCAGCCAAAAACATTCTGCCAGCCTCTGGAACGCTGACTCGACCGGGTAAATAAGGGGACCCGACCGGGTCAACGACTTCTCAGCCTATACCAGGTCGGGCCTCTCACCTTCTTCCCCATTTCCTCTCCCCAATTTCGAACAAACCCTCCCCAAACCTCCATTTTCATCCACCAAAACTTCCAAATCTCTCCCATTCCCACACCAAATTCATCAAAAAACATCATATTTTTCATCTCCTCACCTCCCTCTTCCACCCTACACCAATTAATCCCTCCAAAATCCCCCAAATCAACCAAACTCATAAACCCTACCCCAAATTTCGAACCTCACCATTTTCGGACATTCAAGGTCCAATTTCAAGCCAAATTCCCCAACAAACACCAAATACCTCTTCTCCTCATCATCCTCTACAAAACCATACCACTCACCCTCACCAAACCTCACCTTCCCAAAAAAAATCAAAAACCCTTCACAAAAAAAAGGAGGAAAACAATTCCATGGCACCAAAAAAGGGAAGAGCTTCTTCTTTAAGAGCTCCAAGAGCTATTCCACCAGTCGAGGGCTTCGAATCAGTGGAGTTTGAGACCGAATCACAATGCACCCGCTTCCTTGAGCAATCCGAACGAGAGGTAAAACCCTCCCGCTTTCTATGCCAATTGACATTAACGATGTTCTGGATTCATGATATTATGAGAGATATATTCCAAAGGTGTGGCATGCTTAAAATATTTGATATGCATTATTGGCCATATTCTCGTTTGGTGTATGAATTTTACAGTTCCGTTGAGCATGTGAAAGATGAAAACGATCACACAAATAACACGATCAACTTTCGTTTGCTCAACGAGAACCGCTCACTCACCAAACGAGAATTCGCTGAACACTTCGGCCTACCTTTGCTTGATGACACGGTAGCATATAGTTCACCGGTGGCCTATGAACTATGGAGAAGAATGACCGGAATTGTCAAGGTTCGTACCTCCCACCTCAATGTCAACCATGTCCAACACCCGGTCTTCCGAATTTTCTTAAAATTCTTGGCTAATTTCTTTTTCGGAAGACCAAACAACCATCAAACTAGGGTGTGGGATGTATGCCTCTTAGCACAAGCTGTTCTTCCGGGTGCCGGGCCATATGATGTGACCACAGTTCTTTGGGATCACATCATCAATGTTAAAAATGGTGGAGGAAAAATGATGTGACCCACATTGCCACACTATATGGTTTTGTATGCAATGGTGCACAAAACCACAGGACCCTTCTTGACCTTCAATTTTTAAAGAATGCCGGCGATGTGAACCTCTCACACATCGAACATGATGGCCTAGAAATCTACAATTGGCACATCAAACCAGGCCAAGAACTATACTACCCCTTCCCTTCCGAAAACCTCCCGCTTAACATCATCGATCACCAAATCGGTGATGGACACCACTATTGTATGCCCGGGGGAATTCCACCACATTTTGCACCCCCAGAAAATGAGGCGGGGGACAATGAAGCCGCCAATGAACAGCCTGCACTTGAAGCACCACCCATCATTCCCGAACAACCTCACCCACAACCCCATGCTCATCAATACTCTCCATTTGAGCAAGAAATGCTAAACAGCATGAATGCTCTTAACCTCAATTACACCCAACTTCGGGAGGAAGTCGGACTGTACAGAAATGAGCGAAGGCACAACTTCGAGAGGATTGAAGAACAAAGGCGAGAAGATTGGCGTCGATATGAAGAGGATCAAAGGAGGACTTTTGGGCCTATCTACTCCTATATCGCGCATCAGGGAAACTTCACCTCCATGACCACTCCTCCTCCGGCACCTTCATGGTACAACCCCACTGAATGGGGTTATTTTGGTGGCTCGACCTCTAGTGGTGGAGGCGGGGAAGACGGATACAGCGGGGATCATATGGACTAGGATACACAGTATAGGGGCTATGGAGGATTTTTCGATGGCGGAGATGCGGGCGGGCACTAGGGACTGTGCCACGGACTAGTGGTGGGGGAGATCTTCCCGGTATGTTCACATTCACACTCTTTATTCTTGTTATCTCTAAAAAAAAAGAAAAAAAAAGAAAAAAAAATCAAATAAACGAAAGCTTGTTAAGTTGAAAACCCACAAAGGGCAGCTTAAGCAAAAATAAAGCAAAAATAAGAGTGAGTTTGTGAGATTTGTGAAAAATAAAAAAATAAAAAATGTGGGAAGCTGGGTTGAAAACCTGAAAGGGCACCTAGGCAAAATGAGAGAATGAGAGAAAGTTATTTCTTTTGATTTTGCAGGATCCTGAGGGTGATTACTATAGAGAGTTCGTCGGATTGAAATTGAAGACCCATATTTACTCTTTTGGTTTTGGAGATACTTTATGTATTTGTTATAAACACTTGTGGATGTTGGTGTTGCTACTCTTGTCAATTAAGGACCTCTTGGACAGAATTTGTTTTACTCGAGACTAGTAAAAATTCAAGTGTGGGGGTGTTTGATATGCACTAGTTTATAGTGCATAAATGTATGTTTTTATGTTGATTGAGTGTGGATTTTCCATCGCTTTTAGTTAGTTTGTAAGTACTTGTTTTATTTTGTTTGTAATTGTTTTCTCATTCTTTTCGTAATTATAGAATAGTGATAGAGTTTGTAGCAAGGAAAAGGGGAGAAAAGCTGAAGACAAAAATACCCAGGAGCACAAAAACCCGACCGGGTCAGACCTTGAACCCGGTCGGGTCAGTTGAAGACCGGATCTAAGAAGAAAAAGTAAGACCCGGTCGGGTCCCTTACTCGACCCGGTCGGGTCAGATATGACCCGGAACACCAGAACATGCTGAAGATCACAAAGATTTGGAAAAATCTGATTTAGACCAAACCCGGTCGGGTCCCTCACTTGACCCGGTCGGGTCTGACTTGACTCGGGACAAATTAACGTGCTGGAACACAAAAACGTGGAAGATTATCTGATTTTGACCGGTACCCGGTCGGGTATGTACCTATACCCGGTCGGGTACCCGGCCAAAGGTGTTGAAAAACACCTATAAATAGCACTCTTTTTCTCCTCTAAAAATCATCCCTTCTTCCAATCTCTTTAGCTCAGTTTAGAATAGCATTTCTTTATATTTTTCTAGCTATGTTTAGCCTCCAAATGAGGAGCTAAACTTCCATTCTTGGTTTTGCTCTTGAAGCTTGTTGATTATTAAAGTTGTGAGTTATTTTCTTAACTTCTTCTCTTGATTATTAATTCTTCCCTTAATCTCATTCTATATTAATGTTGGAGGGTTGCTAAGTGACGATTAGTTAACGTTCCGACATTAATTACTACTAGAAACGATCAACGAACCAATGGTTAATCATTGGTGGTTTCATAAGTAAGTAACTTCGTTTTATTAATGCACGCTCGTGGTTGATAAACTTAAGAGGGATCAATTTTGTTGGTTAAACCGAAACCGTTGTGTTAAGGTTATCAATCTCAATTGATTTCATCAAGGAGTTAAAAAGATTGAATGCTACTATTATATCGGTATACGGCGTTGTTCTATATTTGATTAATAGTAAGGGTTATTAATGAACAGTCGTTGTTAATAACTACCCTCGATGAATTGGAGATACTCCTCGGTTGAGTATTCGAGAGGGGATAAGTTATAGATATAACAAGGATCGACTAAAATACATCAACAAGTGGAAAGTAGCAAAGCCAAGTCCCTTTTATTCTTGAATTAAACACATATAGGTTGTTCATCTTAGTTCTTAATTAAATTAAATCACTCAATCCGAATCCCCCCCTTTTTACTAAGTATCATAAAAAGAGCAATATTCCTTTCCCTGTGGATACGAACTCTACTACGCTATACTACGTATAAGTGTTTAGTATTGAAATTATTTTGACGCACCGTGACAAAGTGCTCGTCACTCTACAATAAGTTATACTGGAATTATGTGCAGAACGTCATCCTCTTGGTCCAAAAAGCTCTTCATCGCAATGTTTTATGCTCTAGCTCTCATTCTAAAGGTATTTACCCGATTTCTATTCCTTTCTTCAACAAATACTTATAAATACTTATGTCAAACACAAGTAAATATAACGGCTATCATAAGAAGTCAATGATAGAAAAATCTTTTGGGAATGATTTCTTCTATTCACAATCTTTTGGGAACTTTTAACTTATTCACAAGCTATTTCTTCAAAAGAAGCTCCATTTTGGCTTGAGGTCATACAAAGCGAAATTGATTCTATCAACCAAAATAAAACTTGGATTATGACCGATTTACCCAAAGGATGTAAACTAATCGGGTGCAAATGGATTTTTAAAAAGAAATTAAATCCAGATGGCTCAATTGACAAATATAAAGTGAGGCTTGTGGCAAAACTTTTTTCTCAAAAACAAGATGTTGATTATTTTGACACATTTGCACCGGTAACGCGCATTTCTTCTATACGAACTTAATTGTCTTAGCTTCTATTCACAAACTTTTTATCCATCAAATGGATGTTAAAACTGTGTTTCTAAATGGTGAGCTAGAGGAAGAAATTTATATGGTGCAACAGGAGGGTCATGTGGTTAATGGTCTGGAACACAAAGTGTGTAAGTTGATCAAATCTTTATATGATTTGAAACAAGCTCCAAAACAATGGAATAAAAAAAAGTGATGAAGTGTTATTTATTCATGGTTTTAAAAAATTTGATATGGTGTGTGCATTATAATTTGCTTGTATGTGGATGATATGTTAATTTTTAGTGTGAAAGACTTGGGAGTAATAAAAATAATTTTGGGTATATATGAACGTCATAAGGAAGGATGATGGTGTTACACTATCTCAAGAGCATTATGTTGATAAACTTCGAAAGAGGTTTGAACATTTTAATGTCACACCCGTGAGTATCCCCTATGACTCTAATATGCACTTGAAAAAAATAGAGGTGATCCTCAGGCTCAATATGAGTATTCCCAAATTATTGGATGTTTATTACACTTTATATATTATACGAGACCCGACATAGCTTATGTTGTCGCAAGATTGAGCCGATATACTCATAACACTTTTGTACTGCATTGAGGCGGTTATTGAGATACTTGAGAGGTACCATTAATTATGGTACATTTGATTGAGATTATCCGTTGTAATATATTAATACAGTGATGATACGTTCTATTGAGAAATAACCATTGTAGAGCGGTACAATGATGTTATATAAGAATTATCCATTGTACTATAACGGTACAATGATGGTAAATATTTTAATGAGAATTATCTGATATTTTAGAGGGTCACATCGATGTTATATTTTATTGAGAGTTATCCGTTGTATTGATGGGATACAACAACGACATCTGAGTATACTCACAAAAGATAAATTACAATAGTGGATATCCATTCACCCTTAAAAGTGGTGCAATGATGTTTGAGAATGGAATTATTTCCATTAATTTTGTGAAGTCAGAAGGAATTAGCTAACTCCTTTGACATAATCCCTAAGACGAAAAATGATAACCGAAATATCGAAGGAAATGAGACTAGTGTCACTTTGAAATAAATGGGGATGGAACCCAACTTGTGTGATTGGAGATCCCATGAAGCAAGTTCATATGGGTAATAACAAGTCTTCCATTTAATTCTGCTGACCTAACTAAATCTGCCAATTTCCATGATGTGAGGTATAGGCTAGAAACCACATTCTTTGAGAGGGTGAGCTAAAAGCTCTTAATGATTATCATAACCCTTAATTTTAGGCCGGTGGTGTGAAAAAGCGGTAAACACTTGATGATATCACCTACATGAGTTTAAGGTGGGACTGCCTCTATGAAGCATGCAAAGCTTCTAGAGCACTCATGAACACCAAGCACGCGCATGGTCTTACGTCGCACAACGGCGTAATAACGAGAAATTGTGCGGGGTGAGACACGACAGTTAAGACCCTGATTTATCAATAGTAGTATGTTGGTTCAAGAAACTATACGTTTCACCAAAAGCTCGGTTTATTAAGACTTAATCGTCTCGGTTTGGTTCATAGTCTACGGACACCAAATTAAAGTCTCATTCCTTTAATCCAACATAAATTTTCTAAACTGTTTTTCAAAATCTAAAATTATTCATTTGAAATATGTGGGGGATTGTTGGAAAAATAAGAGTATTTCAAATGAATGAAATATCACTTGTTTTGAGAAGAAATTGTGTCAGAATTTAAAAGACATTTTTATCTCTATTATCTAATAATAATAATAGTACTTTATTACTCAATTTTGTAAATTGGATACTTTTATGGTCTATTAAAAATATTACGTAATAAATGTTCATTGTGTTCTTTCAAATGATAACGGTAAGCATTAATTCATTAATTAAATCTATTTACTTTGGGAAGTATTCAAATTTATTTTTGTTCTTGGACACTAATTGCCTGTTTCGATTGAGTGTTAGGGAGTGTTAGTAATGGAAGTGTTAGTAAGTGTTGATACTAACACTTGTTTGGGAGAAAAATTAAGAGGTGTTAAGAAGTGTTAGTAAAGGTTAGGAAGTGTTAATAATAACCTTCCCAACACCTCAATTGTCCACTTTTTTAACACCCCGATTTGGAGTGTTTTGAGGTGTTGGACAATTATCACCCTTCTCATTTACCCTAAAAACATAAAATGCTTCGACATCTCACTTCGAATCTCTTTGCCGTAGGTCTGATGGTCTGCCCTTTTCATCTCTTCTCCTTACTCGTTTCTTCTGGCTCAAGGTAAAATTATTAACACTTCCATTATTAACACTTCATTCATTTGACTCTCTCAAACAAGGTAAAATTATGTCTAACACTTACACTTCCCTTCCCTTCTGGACCCGGCCTTACTAACACTTACTAACACTTCCATTACTAACACTTCCAAACACTCCCATCCAAACAGGCCCTAAGTTTTTTAAGTAATAATGCTCAAACGTTCATCTTATATTTAATATGAACGTTATCACCTGGGAAGTGGGAAGCAACACTCGGTACTTATATATATATATATGTGTGTGTTCGGCCAGGCTAGCTAGTTTTGCTAGACAAAAAATTATTTTTGAGTTGATTTTTGAGTTGAACATCCCCTAAAATATTACAACTCGGCTGGATTAATTTTATTTTACTCTCGTTGTTCTGTTATCGGCTTACGCTAAAGAACTCGTTTTATCTTGAGGAAAGATTTTCGCTAGTCGGAAATACTTTCTTGAGGGCAGCGTTTACGCGACTCGAGCTATATATTATTTTCGGCCAATTCCACCAACAATATAATAGAAAGTTGGGTTAGGAATATACTTCGTACTATGTAGTTGTTATACTCCGTATTATTTGTGTTAGAATAGAAAGTCGAGTTACATTACTACATTAGTTATTAAATCGAGTCAATTGTGCATTTGAACCCGTAAGCCTTCATATATTATATATCTGAAGACTCACTTTCTCTCCAACCCTGAGAATCAAGCTTGCTAGTAGTGTATTAGGGATCTAGACGCGTTACATATAGACGGAATCGTTATTATTTCACTGTTTCATATTAAATACCCGGTCTATAAACTTCATTTACCATTCTCGTAATCAATATAGCTTCCATTATTGCTCATCTATTATCTACTATTACATTTATTGTATGATTGTTGTGTGAACTGGAACCCACAATTGGTATCAGAGCTAAAATTGTATTGATTGAGTTTGTTCTGCAACTTTTCTTCGTCATTTCGCAGGGAAGAACTTGATAGTAAACCTCCTTTTAATTACCCACTTCCTTTGTGCTCTAAAAAGTATAAAAAAAAATTGTATGGTTGAACTCGTTTTGATATGCTGATGATCGTTCCAAGATTTTTTGGAGCAAAATTTTTCAAAATGGCCGTTTCAACCTTGAATTTTTCGAAAACTTAAGCCGTTTCAAAAACCTTGCTTTTCGAAAACTTAAACTGTTTTGAAAACCTTACTTTTCGAAAACTTAAGGTTTTTCGAAAATCTGGAAATGTCTCAATATTAAAGGTGTTTTAAACTTTTCAATACTTAAGCTTTACTTTCTAAATCTTAATCCATATATATTTAAACTTTTCAAAAATTTAAGGTGTTTTTGAAAACCTTGATTTTCAAAAATTTATCTGTTTCAAAGCGTGAACTTTTCTGAAACTCGATCTTTTCCAAATCTTGCTTTTCGAAAACTTAAGCTATTTTGAAAACATTACTTTTCGAGAAAAGTGTAGGGTATGAGAAGAATTTTTATTATTTTAAAGCTTTACTTTCAAAACCTTATGTTGAGTGTGTTTCGAAAAACAAAGAAATAATTAATAAAAATTAATTAATTAAAATGACTAAAGAAAAACAGAAAATAGATGAAGCAGAATTAGCCAAAGCTCGTGCAACGCACGATGTCCTTAAAATGTATTCGTTACCTCTCGGGATGCTAGGAGCGTTGCAACGATCGTTTCCCAGGATACAATGACTACGAACAATTGTTTGAGCACTCAAACAAATTGTTCCGGCAAACGTGAACAAGTATGAATACCAAGGAATTTTTCAGAGAAAGTTGGAGGGGTTTTAAGCTAGAGAAGTGTGCAGTTCGTGTATGAATTGTGTGCTTGTTGAAAACCACATGCCAACCTTTATATAGAGAAGATTTGTTGTGTGTTAATTACATTTTTAATGGACATTACCATTGGACATCAATGTCCAGCACGTTGGCATTGAATCGTGCGTAACCGTCCATTTAATTGCATGAACGTTGGGTATTTATTGGCTTGTAACAGCAGCAGCAGGGTCGAGCAGCCACCTGCTGCGCGAGCCGCCTGCTCGGAGAGCAGCCACCTGTTGAGCCGCCTGCTCGGAGAGTAGCCACCTGTTCGGAGAGCAGCCACCTGCTGAGCCGCCTGCTCGGAGAGCAGCCACCTGCTGAGCCGCCTGCTCGGAGAGCAGCCACCTACTATGGGCATTTCAACGAGTGAACTTCGAGAATCAATTTCTCATTCATCCGTTATCCGTTTTGAGTGTACCATATATCGAATTGTAGCCCTTAGCAAGGATAATCCGAAACCACTTTGACCCGACCCAAATCGGAAGTGGACCTCACTCAAATAAATGCCCCCAAAATGACAATTTAATGCAATTTCTTAACACATTTTCCAACACCTTAATCCATATTAAGACGTGACTAGTGTACGATATGAGGAGAACATTCAAGAGAGAGAAATTCTGATACGAATGAAGGCGACGAAGGTCCTTGTAGGATGGGAGAGGATGAAGAAAGAAATATATTGTAGGTTATTGAGAGAGAAAGACGGCTAAGATGAGGAGAATACATGTGAGAGAAATGAATATTAAACCCTTATAATTAAATCAATTGTCATATTTTTGAAAAAACATTTGAAGAGTCATATTTTTAGAACTCAAAAACCTATTACGGAGTAGGAATTTAGAGGCCATTTTTTCTATACACTGATGTATATATAGACATATATACATATTTCAGGTCACAACAACTCAATATTGATTATAGAGCGCGTAGCTATTATTATGTAAAAATAATACTTCATCCGTCCCAAAATGATATATCATGTTTCCCTTTTGGAAAGAAATATGTGGTCCATATCATTTCACTTTATTATACTCAAATGTCTACCGCAACTTTTACTTTTTCAACCACTTTATTAAAACTTGTGCCCAAAAGAAATGAGACTATCAAATTGGGACGGAGGGAGTAGCTATTATTTTCAACACCGCACATTGACCGCCATGTGCCATCATCATGGGCGGAGCTAGGGGTGGGCCAACCTAGGCCATGGCCCACCCCAAATTTTAAAAATGGTTTAATTTTTAAGCTAAGGTAAAAAAATTCGTGTAAATTTTTTTCTAAAAATATTCTTCGTACCGGCCCAGTCTGGCCCGGTGCACTGGCTCCGCCCCTGGCCATCATGCAGCCATCCGTAGTAGATGACGCCACACATCTCTGAACGATTTATCGATGATTAGCATGAATTTGGCACGGATTTACCGAAGATTTAGTGCCAAATAGCTCGTGCCAAACTTTTGTTGACACGGATTCGGCATATCACTACCAAAATCCCGAGGATTTTCTGCCAATCCCGTATTTTTTCGTAGTGATTTGTATATGCAGAATACAATACAATACACACTTGGCAGCGAAATTGATAACACAAATCCAAACCAAATACGGATATTATCAGATTAACTCATGCATATCTCTTACATAAACACACACAAAACAAAACAACGATTATTCCTATTATTATTATACAAGTAATCACAACCCAAAGCGCAGGGGTTCATCTAGCTTGATTACGTCTAGCAGCAGTAGAAGGAACAACATTGGAAGATGATACATGAAGGAGTTGGAGCATGAGGAGGAGGAGGAGGAGGATGAAGAGAAATACATACGTGGTAAAGTTTTTGGTTTTTCTCATTTTGATACAATAACTCTCTAGCTATGATTTTATACAGAAAAAGTCCTCTTATACATGCTGGGCCGACCATAAATAATTTTTTTAGTTTAAGATGAATTATCCGTGACAAACAAAAATTGGAAAATAATTGTTTGATAAATTTATTTTTATTGGTGTCACATACAACTTTGCTTTTGTATTGGTATCACAGACAAATTTATTCTAATAATTTATGTTTGATAATTTTTTATCAGAAGTAATAACGCATCATAGGTTTGTTTTAATAATTACTCCCTCCGTCCCGTTGGAATGTTCCTGCTTTCCTTTTTTGGATGTCCCGTTGGAAAGTTCTCATTTCTCTAAATGGAAAGTTATCCTACATCAAAACAGGGTCAAAACGTGCAAAACAGTGTCAAACAATGCCAAACAATGTCGAAACAGTGTCAAAACAATAAAATTTACCCCTTGGTAGGTTTATTTCCTTAATATGTGTGTAGGTCCGGGAACATTCCAACGAGACTGAGGGAGTATATTTTTACCTGCGTCATATATTACGTGTTTGCATTGGTAGTTCACACCGGAAGTCAAGAAAGTGTAATTTATAATCCCATTGACTTCTTGGAATTCACTTTACAAGAAAACATAGGAAAGCAAGAAATACTCCGCATTTTATTTGATCTTGATAGCTGTCGCCTGTTCACAAGCTCAAATGTTTTTTTTCCTAAAAGTATCTTCTCTACATAATATTGTTACATAAATGATTAAATTCATGTTTATCATCTCAAAATTAAATACTTGATTACTATCAAATAAGGTCATAATCTATGATGCAAAGATAAAAGTATGAGGATACGATCAAAATAAAATACTTGATTACTATCAAATAAGCTCGCTAATCGGCATGTTTGGAATCAATGCAAAAATTTGTGAGCTGAAATGTTTTCACAGAATACATCCATGACAACATCCCTTGACATTTTATACCGCTCGAATTTTCCACGAATAGAATTCTTGAAAAAATTTAATCTGTCAGGTTTGTCACAAAAGAAAGACCTGACAAAAGCGGGTTTAATTTACCATGTTTTAAATTGTGTTGCAGAATATTTTGTGACAAAATCCGTGACAATTCTAAAAGTAAATGATGTTGCATGTAGTAATATGACACAAGGTAGCTCCTAAAGGCTTCCACTACAAGAAATATGGAAATTAGTATCCGATTTTTGTGTTGGATAGTAATTAATGTCCGTTACGGCTATTTCCGCCAATAAATTCCGTAAATATATTATAACTTTATGTACCGCAGATAGTAGCGGCACATCATTCCACACACTTATCTTATCCTTATCTCTCCATCAAAATAGATCTGGATGACATTTCAAGGTTAGAACTCATACTTTTAATTACTGTTTATAATTTTCTTATATTAATTAATTGACTATATATAATACGATGTTATTCTTAAATATTTAAACTAAAAATATGATTTGACGTTTTTTCTTATATATACAAAAATATTGAGTTCTTAGTCGTTTTATTTGAAGAAAAGTGTCTTTTATCATCCCTTTGTAATGATTAATTAATTATTACTAGTCGTTTTGGTTATTCTAACATAGATTTTAGGTTATGTATGAAAAAAATGGCTCATTCTTTAATGATATAAAAACATTGATATTATTTTAGTTGTCGATTTATGTTTTTATATAACATTAGGTGTGATAAAATTTTAAGAACTTTAATTTTAATGTTAGGTTAAGATGGTGAGTATGAAGAAACAATCAAATTCTTTGACTATTTTTATAATATGAAACTGTGTATGTATTATATGCTGTTTGTTTTTAAAAATTACAGATTTGATGCCCTAGTTCGAGTAATTAAAGTAATAAATATAAATAAAGTTTGAAATTTATTAGTTGAGAAAGATAAATAAAAGTGTGAATGTTTCATTTATCCTTTAAATACAATAATTAGATGTTTATGAATAAAATGAGATAGTTCTTTAAGTATTTATTGAGATTCCGTCAAAAAAAAAATAATGATATGAATAATAACATTATTTTGTATTATATCTTTTATATGTTTCTATAGATCAGAGCCACGATAGATCATGGATGTATAAAAGGCTTGCAAGACGATGGGTTCTACGTGAAGCATATTGTCTATTTGATTTTATATATGAAGCATATTGTTGTAAACTCAAATATGAAACTGTCCGAGTTGGAAATTCTGTCTCAGTTCTTTTGAAGTAGTTTAGTGTTGCACTTGATACCGGTCTTGAAAATGTCCATGAGGAAAATTCTGTCCCAGACCCTTTTGATGCTGGTTTAGGAGCCAGTAATGGCACAATGACCCGTTTGGATACTACGGTAGGCTTGGATGACCCCTCAGTGGCTACCTCTAACAAGGCAGTAACCGTTGGTGAAGTTCATCTGCTTTTGATTCTCATTGATGCTCACTTGATTGATGCTACTATTGCTCACTGAAAACACACAACATCAATTCTGATCCACCCGAAGTTGAAGCCGAAGTTGATACTACAGTTACCTCAAACTTGTCCTGTAATGATGCTCCATCTGATGACCTCTCTGTTTCCCATAATTTTTCTATTGTTACAGGTATATCGGCAGTCGAGAAAGACTGCCCCGATGGATCCTTCACGCCAGTAACAAATAGAAACTAATGGAGATGGGAATTGTATATTAGTCCCTGTTTTGCATGTCAGTTCTATAAAGAACATATTTACAATTCAGGTATTATAGTAGTGGCCTGGGTTATTAATTTCATCCGATTAAACTCTTATCAAGTTCTATCAGGTAAGTTTATGCATATTATTATTTATGGTAAAGATCCTTTAATTGCGTTTACTTATACACTTATTATATTGTTGACCTTCAATTATGTAAGGATATCTATAATCTTCCTCTCAGGGGCGAATCCAGGAAAGTCATTTGGGGGGGCGAAAATATTTTTTGGGGGTTCAAAATACTTTTTGAAAGAACAAAAATCATTTTTCGTATATATATACACTAAAAAAAAATTATTGGGGGGCGGTAGCCCCCCTGGGTCTCTACTACGGTCCGCCCCTGCTTCCTCTTAAATTTCAGTCTAGGATTCTTGTTATTTGAGACAACGAGCAACTAGCGGCAAGCAGCAGTTGGCAAGAGAGATTTACAAACTTTACATCGCAAGTTTATTACATTTAGGACTTCTAAAATGAAATTCAAATGATTGAATTAATGATGGTTTTGGAGCGTTCAAGGTTGACTTGGTTGACTTCAAGGTTGGAGCATTCTCGGTTAATTTTCTTGGTATCCCTTTAGCCTCTCTTAGGATATCAGTTGCACAATATGCTCCCTTATTAGATTCTATGACTGACTTTATTAATGCTTGGAATACTAGAACACTTTCTTATGTAGGTAAGGTTAAATTGATAAAATCTGTGATATAAGGAGACCACTCTTTTTGGCTCCAAGCTTTTCCTATACCCAAATCTGTTTTGGACATAATCACATCTATTTGCCGTATCGTCCTTTGGATTTGTAAATTTTCTAGGATTTCCTGGGAAAATATATGTCTTCCAAAAGAAGAAGGTGGACTTGGTATACATGATACAAGGGTTGGAATTCGGCATTGCTCTCAAAAATCATTTGGGATATCCATACTAAAAAGGACACACTTTGAGTGAGATGGGTGCATGGGGTTTATCATAATAGTAGGAGTGTGTAGGAGTTTTCTCCACACAATAGAGACTCACAATTGACGAAAAAGATTGCATTAATTCGAGATGAACTACTATCAAAATTTGATGATATCCCACACGTTATCCATGGTTTACAAAAGTTTCAAAAGAATGATAAATGTTCTTCTCATAAGATTTACAATCTTTTGAGAACAAAGGGGCCAACACGGCATTGGATGACCTTTATTTGGAAGAACTATATCCATCCCAAGTTTTCTTTATTACTTGATTGGATGTAGTTAACGTATGCCCATTTTGTAAGGGTGGACCGGAAACGGTTCCACACCTATACTTTGAATGTTCATTTTCCGTTAAAGTTTGAAAAATGATCAAGCATTGGATGGGTATCCCAAGGGAGACGCGCACACTTGCTAGCTTGGTCAAATGGATCAAGAAGGAAAGTGGAGGAGCTAGAATCAAAGCTAAAGTCGTGAGGGTGACCTTTTGCTATATGGAGGATAGACAATGCTACATGTTTTGATGGCCTAACTCCTAAGGTGGGGGACGTGGTTGCAAGGACAAAGTACATAGTATATCCACATGATTGGGTGGTTTTTTGATGAAATTATTGGTTTTTGCGGCTCATCACCTATATTTTGTGTGTTGACCGTAGCCTTTAGCAACTAGATAGATTTTTGAGGTGGTGGGTAATCCAATCTTTGGATGGCCTAAAGTTGTGGCAAACTTTTTTATGTACATATACTCTTTGGATGATTTTTAATATATACTTACATTTCATTCAAAAAAATAAATATATACGTGGAGTATGTAATATTGGAATACATAAGACTATAAGAGTAGTTTTGAAAATTGAATAGCTTTTTCTTTAATTAATTGTATTGCCACATGTAGAGCCCGTCTGGTAACACTAAAATTGGCTGAATTGGCTGATTCTGCTGAAATTTATGAAGTTCTGACTGAAGTGGCTGTATTAGCTGATTCTGTTGATTCATGAAAAAAATATTTAAAATATTTTTTATTAATAAATTAAATAAAAAAATATATGAAAAATGGCTAAAATGATCTTCTACAGTAACTTCAGTCAATACAGCCAGAAAAGTAACTTCAATCTTACTTATTCTGCTTATTAAAAACTTCAACGCACGAAATCAAAAGTTACGTGTTTGGTGAAAAAGTTGACTAATAAATCTGATAAGGCGAAAAAAAGGATCACCAAACGAGCTCGTAATTTTTTCAGAATGTTGCCAAATGTCGATAATTCATTCAAATAATTCTAAGGATTTGTTTTATTATATAGATATAGTCATATAGATAAGGAGTAGTTACTTGTTTCATTCAACTTTCCCCTGTTTATCAAAAATCCGCTCCAGATCTTTGAACCGAGATTGAGTTGAGAGGCTATCAATTGGGTCACTCACTCACTCGTCGTACTTGTGTAGCTGTTGTGTATATGCTCTGGTTCATAATTATTTTTCAAGATCATACCAAAGTGTATGCATTTTGGGTTGGATTCAGGCTGCCATAGTATTAACTAAACATTTTTGCATAGGTGGGTAATTGTGGGTTCGTCCATAAAATGGGTGATTTGAAAAGGTTGATTGTAGTTTATTTACAGAAATAAAGAAACAATAAAAACTGAGCATTTTATAGGAGTGTTTATAAAGATGCTAAGATCAGCTCTTTCTCCCATATTTGCAACTTTCCCCTCCAAAACCAAGCTGGTTAGGACAATTCAGCATGCGGTAACAAAACGCCCGGAAACTGTTCGACTAAATGCCCCAAACAACTATCTAACCTCGCATAAGCTTCCCCCAACCTCAGCTTACGTTCACCTCCCATTCTGCCGGAAACGCTGCCACTACTGCGACTTCCCCATCCTAGCCCTCGGTGTCTCCTCCCAACCAGACAATGACCCTCGAATTGCAGACTACGTCAGCCTCATTTGCAGAGAAATCAAGGACACCACACTCCTCCACTCAAGCACCAACCAACCAGCTCTGGAAACCATCTTTTTTGGTGGTGGCACACCTTCTCTTGTGCCTCCCCGGCTGGTTTCCTTAATATTGGATGCTTTGGATTCGAAATTCGGTGTGAGTTTTGGTGCAGAGATATCAATGGAGATGGATCCGGGGACATTCGATGTGGGGAAACTGAAAGGGATGATGGAGTTGGGTGTGAACAGAGTGTCTCTGGGAGTTCAGGCATTTCAGGAGGAGATGCTGAAACGTTGTGGGAGAGCTCACGGGTTGAAGGAGGTTGATGAGGCTATAGAGATTATTGTTGGGCAGTGTAGTGTTGAGAATTGGAGTATTGATCTCATAGCTTCTCTTCCTGGTCAAACACCAGAGATGTGGGAAGAAAGCTTGAGACGTGCCATTGATGTGCAGCCTACGCACGTTTCCGTGTATGATTTGCAAGTTGAACAAGGAACCAAATTTGGTATCTTGTGAGTTTCATCTCCATCCAACTTGATAAGGCTTAGCTAGGAGGCATTCCTTTTTCTTTTTTGATCGAGTTAGGGTTACTAACGAGGTCATAATGAACCTGAATCAAATCAGGCTATAAGTTGGAATCCATACAATATGGTAGTCTAATCTAACACTTTTTTAAAAGAATTTGACCACATTTTTTGGGATTAAAGACATCACAAAACGTAGGAATCACTTTTTCACCCAAAGAATGCTTACAAATTTTGCGACTTACCTGCTGTCAAAGAGTAATCCATGTTCCTTTAATATTCACCAGATTTTTTTGCTTTCAGGAACTGCCTCTCCTTAACCTGAACTTGATTATGTTGTTCTATATGTTCAAAAGATTCTTCCACCTTGGAAAATCTACATTTGTTAAATAGCTGCAATCCATTTATGGAAATGGTATATCATGTTTAATCTTGAGTCTTAAGAAACTCTATTCAAACTATATACTATGTTCTCTGTTCAAAAACTCTTCCTTTATAGACAAAAATTTTATTTTTCAAAATTTATCATAGTTGAATTCAGTGTTTGCGGTTCAATAGAATTTCTTGCATTGTTTCAAAACATGTGAAGTTTAAGTATACACTCATTTATGTATTGTCAAGGACATAAGTTTTTCACTACTCAAACATCATAAACTGTTTTGCATCATTTGCAATGGAGCCAAAGATTCACTATTTTTTGGCTTGAGAATATGATGGAACAAAGCAAAATGGCTCACTAAACTGTCTGCGCTTCTTTGTTATGAAGCAACATTCAGTCCATGCAATTTTGGACGCGATTTTCACTATGGGTCATCCGCAAACAGTCTCTCTGTGCTTTAGGGCAGGGGTAAGACTGCGTACATCCGACCCCTCTTACCCCACCGTAGGTGGGAGCCTTTGCGGCACTGGGGTAAATGATGATGATGATGATGAAACATCATAAACTGAAGCAAGAAGATTAAATAGGGCGACAGGAGTACATTGTACTTTTAAAATATTCATAGGGGAATTCACGCCATATTATAATATTTTAATCTCAACCTTAGAAAAAATTAATGCTCGGTTTCATGTATGGAAACACTTAAAATGACAGCTAACATAGAATGGATCATATCGATTATATGACATTTTTTGACTCTTTTTTTGACATTTTTTGTTTTTGACTCTTTTGCAGGTATACTCCAGGAGAGTACCCATTGCCTTCTGAGAATCAATCTGCTGAGTTTTACAGAATGGCTTCAAAAATGCTATCAGGAGCAGGATTTGACCATTATGAGATCAGTAGCTACTGCAAGACGGGTTACCATTGCAAGCACAACTCCACATATTGGGAAAACAAACCTTTCTATGGTTTCGGACTTGGGGCAGCCAGTTTCCTTAACGGATTAAGGTTTTCTAGGCCTAGAAAACTCAAGGACTACACGGGATACGTCAAAAGTTTAGAGGACAGATCAGAGAGTTGCTTTTGGAAGAATGATTGTGTGGATGCACATGACATGGAGAAGGATGTCGTTATGCTCTCTCTTCGAACTGCTAGAGGTTTGAATTTGAAGTCCTTGGGTGAAGCTTTTGGTACCTCGCTTGTGGTCTCCCTCTTAGAAGTTTATGAACCATATGTGGAAACTGGCCATGTACTTTTCTTGGATCAGCAGAGGAGAGCTATTACAGTGGATCAACTCTGTAGCTTGGATAGGTGCAAGACCAAAGACGTGGTTTCGTTCATTCGTTTATGTGACCCCGATGGTTTTCTGCTATCCAATGAGCTGATATCCCTAGCCTTTTGCGTTATAGGGTAGTTTTGTGATTAGTTAATGAACTATAGTGCCATAACAAATCTGTGTAATGTAAATTCATACCAAAATTAGATTCCTTTAGCCCTACAAGAGAGTTTCACACTTTCCTTTTGGGCGGGTTTTCTCCAAATAAGTTTATCTTTCTTACTTTTGTTGATTTAATGCTAAAATAATAATAATGTTATTATTACCCCGGCCTGTTTTCTGTCCCAAACATAAAAGCTATGCCATTACTTTCCATGGCCATCAAAGAACAAATATACGGAGAATTGAATTGAGTAGTGAAAGGTTGAGGAAAAGTTTCGATGTGTGCTTTGAATTTGAGAAAATACCACTTAGCGACTTAGGTAAAGTTTAGTCAAAGTATCCTAATTATTTTAATGGTTGTATTTTGGCTTTCCTAACCTTTCCATAAGTCTTGTTTTTATATGTTCATCAGATCATGTATAATAAACACATCACGTCTCTTTGAATTCAATCTTATATTATAACTCAAAGAAGCATATTTTTCAGGTCATCAAGAACTCATTTATATGGATGAACAACAATAACTCAATATCGATGGCAGGTTTAGAGGTTGGGACTTGGGCACATAAAGCACGTTACATATCGCAGGAATTCATAATAAATGGTCAAAATATTGTTTATGTTCCTGATCATGAGGAGTTCAATGAAGAGTTCAAAATAACTCTGTTTACTTTTTGGTTTCTAAACCGAGCAACAAATCATGTTATAAGGAGTTCATAACAAATGGTCTAAACTCTAAACACGAATAGTTATATTTATCAGCTGAGAAAATAAAGTAGTCCAATCTTTACTTCTTCGGCTGAGTTCAGTCAGGTGTTTTGAATTTATTTAGGATAAAATAAATATAATATACTTCGTAATAAATTACAAATCATGTAAAGTATATGCTATCCACATCATTGAGTTTACATTAGATTAGATATGAACTGAAATTTTTTCGTCTTCTAGGATATATGAGTTGAACTGTATAAAGTTAAAGAGCATGAGATTTTGCCCTTCATAGGTATTTTTCTGAAGCCACCACCTCTTATTAGGGGATTTTTTTTGTCATTTGTCCTGATATTTGTTAAAATTTGGTGGAGTATGGATGGATGAGGTTAGTTTTGGTTGAAAAAAAATTGAGTAAGGGAATAATTTTTTTTGTGTAAAAGGATAAAGAAAAATAAATAAAATCAAAATATTCTATTTAGCGTCCGTGGACATAAAAATTATTGGGTCAATGTTCAATTTTGTTGGGCTCATCGTGATGGTTGTTGGGCCTTATAAAAATATTAATATGGACTCATTCAGATAAAATTTAATAATTGATCTAATTTGAGTCATTAAAAAATATACCCAATTGATTTAGTTATAAATTAAATCTTTAAAAGAATGGACCGATCCTATTAATAATTCCACTATTTTTGAGCTCATTATCAAGTAGCGGCCCAATATATAACAAACATGATTCAATTGATAAAGAGGACAACGAATCTGGCTAAAAAATCCTTCCATATGTGTGGAAAATAGCCATGAACCTTGCTAAAAAAGTTGTCCAAATACATTGAATAAGTACTGATTTTTCTAGCTATTAAAATGCAAGCAAATGGAGCCCAAAACTCATTTCAATTATGGCCCATAAGGTATGGACGAATTTTGGAGCCCTAAAACACATCTCACCCCCTCCACACCTATAAATAGGGGTCTCAGTTAAGTGGAATATGAAGAGAACTTCTAGATGAAGAAACGTTGCAGAAAAGCTCTCAAGAACTCCCGAAAAGCTCTGAACGATTCCGAAGAAGAGGAATAGATCAAGCCACGAATTTTATTAATAATATACGAATAATCCTCCATGATTTCGTCGATTCTTGATAAAATAAATCCTAAAATTGAAGAACGTTCGAAGATCTGAAGAACGAAGCTCGAAGATTCGAAGATCTAAAGAACAATGCTTTGAAGATTCGAAGATATGAAGAACGAATCTTTGAAGATTTGAAGATATTCATACAAAGATTGAATCAAGATTCAATTGAAGATCAAACCATATATCCTGGGAGGCCCTTAAACAGGAGATCAAGACATAAAACGGCCCTTTTGTTGAAGATCAAGCCACTTGAAAACCGGAGGCCCTTCAAGTTGAATTCTTAATTCAAGAATATTTGAAGATTCAATGAACGAAGATTTGAAGATTCAAAGAACAAAACTTTGAAGTATATTGCATATGTTAATGAAAAGGGATGCTTGAATTTTTATAAATATTGAAATGCGCGCAATATTCTAATCGATCAACGCAGTCAAAGTATGGTATCTTGATGGTACAATAGAATTTGTCTTCAAAGAAACTCTCCATACTACATGCGTGTGGCGTCCCTTATATCTTTGTTTACCACATTCGGATCCCTTTTAGGATGTTTTTACTTGGACTGTAATTTGCTGGTTTGGACTGGTCTGGTCTGTTTTGGTCTGATCTGGTCTGGTTTGGTCTGTTTTGGTCTGGTCTGGTCTGGTCTGAAATTTTATTTTTTATATTTTTTGCATAAAGATTTTATTTTATATATATTATAATCCATAAATAATTATATTTTATTCATTTATAATTACAAATAATAATAACATAACAATGAAAATAATAATTATAATAATAATAACAACAATAATAATAATAATAATAATAATAATAATAATAATAATAATAATAATAATATTAATAATAATAATAATAATAATAATAATAATAATAATAATAATAATAATAATAATAATAATAATAATAATAATAATAATAATAATAATAATAATAATAATAATAATAATAATAATAATAATAATAATAATAATAATAATAATAATAATAATAATAATAATAATAATAATAATAATAATAATAATAATAATAATAATAATAATAATAATAATAATAATAATAATAATAATAATAATAATAATAATAATAATAATAATAATAATAATAATAATAATAATAATAATAATAATAATAATAATAATAATAATAATAATAATAATAATAATAATAATAATAATAATAATAATAATAATAATAATAATAATAATAATAATAATAATAATAATAATAATAATAATAATAATAATAATAATAATAATAATAATAATAATAATAATAATAATAATAATAATAATAATAATAATAATAATAATAATAATAATAATAATAATAATAATAATAATAATAATAATAATAATAATAATAATAATAATAATAATAATAATAATAATAATAATAATAATAATAATAATAATAATAATAATAATAATAATAATAATAATAATAATAATAATAATAATAATAATAATAATAATAATAATAATAATAATAATAATAATAATAATAATAATAGTTATAATAATAATAATAATAATAATAATAATAATAATAATAATAATAATAATAATAATAATAATAATAATAATAATAATAATAATAATAATAATAATAATAATAATAATAATAATAATAATAATAATAATAATAATAATAATAATAATAATAATAATAATAATAATAATAATAATAATAATAATAATAATAATAATAATAATAATAATAATAATAATAATAATAATAATAATAATAATAATAATAATAATAATAATAATAATAAAATATGGTCTGGTCTAATCTGGTTTGGTCTGGTCTAGTCTGGTCTAGTCTGAGACGAATTACCGTCCAGGTAAAAACAACCTTATGAATTTATAGTTATGAACATCTTATTATTTCTGCATGTTTCATATACACAAAATTCAACCATGCGTGATTTATGTTCTGATTCAATTGTACGTTATCTTCAAAGAGCTCTCTTTTTTGCATGAACAAAAATAAGTCAGTAATATAATATTGATGGGAGGGTGTAAACATAAAGTACGTAGTTAATTTGTAATTATAAAGAACATCATATATATAAAGTATATCTAGTGCTTGAATAATTGCTTGGAAGAGTTACAAAATTATTAATTTGTGTCATCATTAGGCAAACATGTCGGCAAAATTATTAATTTGTGTCATTATTACCTGCATTCAGAGGCGTACCCACTAAGGGTCCCACGGGTCCCGGGACCACGACCTTAGAACCAAAAGAATAAAGCAGAGGAACGGGAGCACGCGTGGGATTGAAAGTTTCTATGTTGTGGGAGGTACCAAGTTTGAATTCCCCTTAAGTCGTTTTGGCCTATTTTTTTGGGGTTGCTTCACGCTCCACAACTCAATTTTACATTAAATAAACATCCATTAAAATGTTGTCATGTGACAAGTAATTCCTTTTTTTATAAAATGTCATAACTTTTTCATTTTTGCTCCAATTTTTATAAAAATTATATACCAAATTATATATCTTTTTACGATCTTTCATGTGACACCAATATTATATATGTAACTTTTAAAAAAAAATCTAGTCAAGTCTTGTGAACATACGTATTAGAAAACATACGTATTTTTTCATATATGACTCTTGACTACTATTAGAAAACATAATAATTTTTTCATATATGACTCTTGACTACTATTAGAAAACATACATACGTAGTATTTTTTTTATTTCATTAAATGTTGTTTTGTGCACCCAGAATTGATTTAGGTAACCATGGCATGACAAATTTGGCCTTCTTAATTATTAATTAAAATTAAAATTGCTTTACGCACCTCCACGCAGGGCCGGCCCTGGTGGTGTGCAGGGTGTCCAACCGCACATGGCCCAAAAAATTGGAAGGGCCCAATTTTTTTTTGTAGTAGTATACTCTACTACCTCCGTCCCACTATGATTGTCCCATTTTACCTTATCGGTTCATCTCATTAATATTGTCTCATACCAAACTTGGTAAAGTTTGTGTGGCTCTAAATCATTCTTACTTTTTTCTTACTTTACCAATTCAATATCAACCACATAAACAACTTTTTATTAATTTGTGTGTCACACCCTTTTGTCCCAATGTTAGCGAGACGGAGGGAGTATTATTACTTAGGTGGACTAGGGCAAGGCTTTGAAGCAAGCCTGGTTCATCACTTCGTGTATTCCTCATATGCAAAGGAGGAGCATGTATATAGGAACGAAGGAGTGATAAATTCTCTGTTTCCACCGGTGTGGGAATCTTAAGCTTTAGAAACAAAAAAGAAAAGAAGCGAGGCATGCGGGATTTAAACCCAGGTGAAAATAAAAGCATGCACGCTGATTTCTAAACATCAACCGCCGGACCAAATCAACTAATTCTTGAAATACGGACATACAAGTTCTATATTACCTATTTGTTCTACAAAATAAATAATTAAAATACCTCTTAATAAAAATCGGTTCGGTTCGGTTTGAACCGATTTTATAACTCAAAAAACCTTCATTAAACCGATTTATGTTCGAGTCCCGACTTTCGGGTCCCGTTTGAGTCGGTGCGGTTTCGGTTCGGTTTTTTTAACTTGTGTTGAAACTTTGAAAAGAAGGCCCAATTATTATTTTTGCACAGGGCCTTCATTTCCTCAGGACCGGCCCTGCCTCCACGTTCGGCTCCATTCAGACGGCTTGCCCCATATCAATTTTACAATCAATCTACATAAAATAAAATGATGTCATGTGGCAAGTAATTCTTTTTTTATATATATAAAATGTCATAACTCTTTTATTTTTACTCCAATTTTTTTAAAAATTATACCAAATGAAATATTTTTTATGATCTTTCATATGTAAATTTTTTAAAAAAATCTGGTCAAGTCTCGATTTTTTTATAAAAATCGGTTTTTTGAAAATCGCGTTGTCGCCCATGACTTTTTTACTCTGCTGCTTTTCTTTGCATATCTTTTTTTAATGTTAGATTAAATTAATAAATTCATGCATTTATAAATGTTATTTTCAATTTTATACGATTAGTTACATATGTTGAGAAAGATGTTTTTGTTACTATTAGTGACGATTCTATTAAAGAATATTTCCAACAAATGAAGCCTAGGAGGGTACATCTGTAGAATTGTTGAATGATTTTTATATGTAATTTTTTTGCTTTGTAATATCTTAATGTTTTGATAGTGTACGGTAACTTTGAAGTGTTACGCTTCATTAATATTTTTTTATTAGTTTTATATTAATTAGAGATTAGAGATATAAAAGGGTAGGGACCCTGTGACTTCGAATTTTGGAGTCTGCCACTGCCTGCATCAAGCAAATGTCTTCGTCCACCAACAACACCAACAACATTGCAGAATGACACATGAAGAAGGAGGAGGCGGAGGAAGAGAAGAAACACAACGGGTTTGGATCTTCGACTCATTTTACTAGCCAGTAATATAATTATAATTACACGTTTATAACTAATTCTCTATGATTAATTATTTATTTATCTACTATCTTGTATGTAGGTGATATTACGATTTAAATAGAGTGCATCAATGGTTTAGTTCGGTAGAGCCCGTTGCTAGCTAGCCAGCCGCCGTATGTTTTTACTTCATTCCCAAACGAAAATAAATGATGCTAAAATGCTGAGAATCAAGATTGCTAATAGTGTATTAGGTATTTAGGGATCCAGACGCGTTACACAGCGAGGGAGCCGTTATTTCATTGTTTCATATCGAATACCCAATCTATAAACTTCATTTACCATTTTCATATTCAATATAGCTTCCATTATTGTTCATCTATTCTCTACTATTTATTACATTTATTGTAGAGAAAATGGAAAGTAATATTCCAGACTTTTTAGCGGTTTTCTAACAATAGTGTAATCAGGGGTGGATCTAACATTTACGTTCAGGTGGGGCCAAAATTTAATTAAATGACGTATATTATAAAAAAATGTCAAATGTAGTATAGTATAATAATATCTTAGAAGTCAAAATGTAAATTATAGAAATGTCAAAGAATAAATTGAATATTACAGAACCAACAATACAATTATCTTAAAAGTCATAGATATCGAACCGAAGTTTTATCGGTTACCCGAATGTTTAGTGCCAATTTTTAGGTTAGTTTCTCGGAAACAAGATAAACCGATTTTTTTACTCTAAAATCTATACTCTATGTAAAGAAAACTTATTTTCATCTACGAAATCCAATGTGATGGAGTATATGGCCCGGGAACCCCCGGCCCACAGACTCCTACTACTCCAGCAAAGGCTCAAAAGGCCCAAAAGGCCCAACAGGCCCAAATCACAGCGCCCAGAGTACCAAGCAGTCCGCACTACGCGCCAGGGGTGCCTTCGGCCCCCTGGCCGAAGGCTCCAAATTCTCACAGAACGGGTTTCTCAAGCAAATTAAGAAACTGGGAGAAAACGGCGAAAACAGTAGCCCTCGGCATTGTGAGCCCTCGGCACCAGGGTGCCATCGGGTGGAAGAGCCCTCGGCTACTGCTCTATAGCCGAAGACATCTCACTCGACAAGATATCCGCCTCACATGCGCACAGATCACCGTACCCCGCATAGATGTCCCATCCAACAGCCGCATTAAATGCGGCCACATGCGGCTGCCAGCGCCAACCAGTTGAGGTGACCCCTCGGCCAATGAGCGCTTGACACGTGTCCCTGCCCGGCATTTATTGCTACTATAAATAGCACCCCATTTCCTCATTTGTAACCACGCTGAAAACGGCATTCATACTGAATACACTCTCTCTCTACTTTTACTTACTTGCTCTGACTTCTCTCTAAGTTATTCCCCGTAATAACCCTTCGGATATATACCCCCGGGTGGACTATCCATCATTTGGTGCTCTCGTTGAGAGCTTGAACAATCGAGTAAGAAACCCTCCCCCTCGACCAAACACAAAACACCAGCCCTCTATCAAAATGGTGAGGACAACACGTGCCAACTCAAAGAACGTAGAAGACAAGAACCTGGCCCTCAGCGACGTCAACGCCCCCGAAGCCTCTCACAGGGCTCCCGAGGGCGGTGTCATCGCTGGGCTGGAACAGGCGGCTGTCGACCTACGCCTTCAGATCCAACAAAATGCCCTCGATGCCCGCCTCGGCATCGAGGCCAAAAAGAAAAACTGGAGCGATGACCAAGTCAGCCCTCCAGTTCTCACCATCGACGTGCAATCGGCGCTCTCCGCCTTCATCCAGACGCTCACCCAGAACCCGGGTGCCTTCGGCACCCTGGCTCCAGCTCACCCTCAGATCGGGGAAAATATCATACTTCCCCCTCTGCCACACCCCTTCGGAAATCCCACCCCTCGGGTGAGAAACGACGAAGGGGTGGTGGCCCAAGATACGTCCTCCCAGGAAGTTCAGTCCCGGGACCGCCATAATGACAACAGGGAAAGGCCCCGTACTTCCGCCCTCAACCGGCTCGGAGGAGGGCCAGACCGCCGAGGGGTCCAAGACCGCCTCGGGGGGAAAGCACTCCAAAGGCCACAGGAAAGCGGGGGATCCGTTTCGAGGGCAGACGAGGAGCGTCCCCCTCGGGACAAAGGCAAGGCACCCCTTCATGCCGATGATGCTCGGCACCAAATCAACCAGGCCCACTCGGCCCGGGTTCGTTCGCAGGGGGCGGAGACCCTCCCGAAGGACCCTCGGGACGAGATTATTGCGGCCCTCCAACGCCGGCTTGACGAGATGGAGTCCAACAAAGCTCACGCCACCACCTCCGCCCCTCATTCAGATCTCAAATACGAGGCCATGATGGCCAAAATGGAGGAGTTACAGAAGAAGGTGGCCGAGGGCTCCGGGGAACCCGTCATCCAGCTCCGGACTCGGACGCCATTTACTCCAAGGGTATTGGCGGCCCGGATCCCGGAAAAATACCGAGGGCAACATATACAGCCCTACAACGGAAAAACGGACACCCAGGAACATTACAGCAAGTACCAGAACAGCATGATGATGGTGGGGGCGTCGGACGAATATTTGTGTCGTTGGTTCCTCTCCACCTTAGAGGGGCCGGCATACGAATGGTTCAACAGGCTGCCCGAGGGCTGTATTGATTCATGGCAAGAACTCGCCCAGCGGTTCTTGACGCAATTTGCCGGGAGGCGTCGCACAAGGAAGCACTTCTCCCACCTCCTAACAATACGCCGGAAGAGGGATGAGACCCTTCGGGACTTCCTAGAGCGCTGGAGGACGGAGGCCGACAAGGTCGACGGTGCTGATGACGGGACCCTCCTGGCCCTCCTACAAACCGTCCTCCGCACTGGTAACTTTTCAAGGAGCCTCATCATCGAACCCCCCGCGACTACATAAGGGCTTTGCAGCGAGGGGACCGATATGCTGAGGCCGAGGAGGTGGAGAAGTATCACCAGCATCCGGACCAGCAGCCCCCGAGGGCTGACAACAAGCATAACCGAGGGTCGGGGGCTCCTCCAAATCACACCAAGACTTCGGGACCCTCTGATGACCGCCCTCGGCAAGGCCAAGCCAAGCCCGGGGGAGGTTATAAGAGCAACCCTAAGACTTGGGCGCAGCCCATTCTCCTGGACCGCCCTCGGACACCATTGACGCACCCCGTCAGCATCATCCTCGATTTTGCCGAGGAGAGGGGTCTCGTTGAGCGCGACTCTCGCGCACCCCCGGAGGTATACGCTATCAACCCTCAGTTCCCCTACTGTCGCTTCCATCGGCACCAGGGGCACAGGACCGATGACTGCCATCAGCTAAAGACGGCCATCGAAAGGTTGATACAAGCAGGGCACCTGTCCCAATTTGTTCAGAGCCCTCGGCAGGAGGGACCTTCTCATCAGGGACCTCCCCGAGGGCACCATACGAAGGTAAATGCCTGGGTAAATCCGAACACCATCCCCCTCGGCAAGAAGAGGGAGATCGGAAACTTGGAAGAAGAGGAGGGGGAGTACCCCCACTACCAGGAGAAGAAACACCACATCCTCATGATCACCGGTGGCAATACAGGGGGCGATTCCACCAGCCAACGAAAGAAGTGGGCTCAATCGCTTTACGTGGGGGAAGTCACTCATATGCCCCCGGTAAAGCGACTGAGGGAGGAACCCATCACCTTTACCAACGCAGATCTCCCTCCTACTTCTTCTCCTCACAGGGATGCCTTGGTGATTCGGACGGAGATAAACGACACCATCATTCACCGAACTTACGTTGACACGGGCAGCTCCGTCAATGTAATGTACCTCAGCACCTTCAGAGAGCTGCATCTGGAGAGGGGGTCCCTTCGGCCCATTAAGACCCCTCTTGCCGGCTTCACCGGCGACACTATTGATTCCGAGGGGGTAATAACCCTCCCGGTGATCTTCGGCGACGGGCTCCATAGAGCCCAGCTCGAGGTGGAGTTCGTCGTCGTCAACATTGACTGCGCCCACAACATCATCCTCAGCCGGCCGGCCTCGAGGACCTCGAAGCCATCATCTCCATGAGGCATCTCTGCCTCAAGTTTCCCGCCGAGGGGGGAATTGGCTACTCCCGGGGGAACCAGAAAATTGCCCGCGCCTGCTATCTTCAGGTCACTAAGAAGGTAAGCAAGACGGAATTCCGTGTTGACACCATCACCGGAACCGTCGACCAAGAGGAAAGAAGGCCGAGGGCTGAACCGGCCGAGGACGTAGAAGACTTTGCGCTCGATCCGGCCCAGCCGGAGAGAGTCGTGAAGATTGGAGCCCAGCTCCCTGAAGATTTGAAGACCGGTATCACCGACGCCCTCCGCGCCTACTCCACTGTCTTTGCATGGGGGTCGGAGGACATGCCGGGAATCAGCCGAAGGGTCATCACCCACCGCCTCTCGGTGGACCCTTCGGCAAAGGCAGTGCAGCAACGGAGAAGACCCCTCTCCGCCGAAAGGAGGGAATTTGTGAAGAAGGAGGTCGCCATGCTCCTCTCTATTAAGCACATCAAGGAGGTGAAATACCCCTCATGGCTAGCGAATGTGGTCCTGGCACAGAAGCCCCCTACCTTCCGCATGTGCGTGGACTACACCGATTTCAACAAAGCATGCCCTATGGACCCATTCCCTCTACCAAACATTGATCAATTGGTGGATGAGACCGCAGGGTGTGAGATCATGTCCTTCCTCGATGCCTTCCGAGGGTACCATCAAATTTTCATGCACGAAGAGGACGCCGAAAAAACTGCCTTCATGACTCCCGAGGGCATCTTCTGCTACATAGTGATGGCCTTCGGCCTAAAGAACTCGGGGGCCACTTACACCCGGATGGTGGCCCGGGTCTTTCAAGCCGTCCTAGGGCGCACCATGGAGGCCTATGTTGACGACATGATCGTCAAGAGCAAACAATCTTCCAGCCATGCTGACGACCTCCGGGAAATCTTCGCCATCATGCAAAAATTCAACCTTCGGCTAAACCCGAAGAAGTGCACCTTCGGCGTCCAAGGGGGCAAGTTCTTGGGTTACATGGTGAGCCGAAGGGGTATTGAGGCCAATCCCGAGAAAATCCAGGCCATCATCAACATGGAGCCCCCACGCAATGTGAAGGAAGTTCAACGGTTGACGGGCCGCCTGGCAGCCCTCAACCGCTTTCTATCTAAATCGGCGGAGAAGTCTCTACCCTTCTTCCAGATCATGAGGAAGACGGCTGGCTTTCTATGGACTCCGGAATGCCAGGGGGCTTTCGACGAACTCAAGCGGTATCTATCTTCACCCCCCGTGCTCTCAAAACCAAAGGTAGGGGAAACCCTCTATCTCTACCTTGGGGTCAGCCCGGCGGCCATCAGCTCTGTGCTCATCCGGGAGGAAGACGGCATCCAACATGCCATCTTCTACGTCAGCAAGACCCTAAGGGAAGCCGAGCTCAGGTACTCCCCTGTGGAAAAAACGGTGTTGGCCATCGTTTGGACTGTCAAGAAGTTGGGCCACTACTTTCAGGCTCACCCGGTTCAGGTCCTCACCCATCAACCCCTCGGCGCCCTCATGAGGAGCCCCACCAGCTCCTCCCGCATGGTGAAATGGGCTATCTTCTTGAGCCAGTACAACATTGACATCCGTCCAAGGCCTGCCATCAAGGGCCAAGCCCTGGCGGACTTTGTGACGGAATGTACCGCAAGGGCAGCCACGGACGGGGAGCCCTCGGCTACCTCAGACGACTGGTGGACCCTCTACACTGATGGCTCCTCCGCGACCAAAGCATGCGGGGGAGGGGTAGTCCTCATTACTCCCGAGGGCTTCAGGGCCTACTATGCAATCCGCTTCTCCTTCAAGGTCTCCAACAATGAGGCCGAATATGAGGCCCTCCTATGTGGCCTTCGGCTGGCTGCCAACATGAGGGCTCGGCAGATCCACATCAAATGCGACTCCAAGTTGGTCGTTGGCCAAATCTCCGAAGAATATGAGGCCAAGGAGGGGAGAGTGAAACAGTACAAGGAAGCGGCCAAGGAGTTGCTTAAGGTATTTGAGGCACACTCTCTCACTCAAATATCGAGGGCTCAGAACTCCGAGACCGACATATTATCTAAGCTCTCGGCCGACTCCCCCGAGCACATCTCCAAAATTGCCAAAATCGAGGAACTCAGCCTCTCAAGCATCCATGCAAGCCCCGTTATGAACATACAACAACGTCAGGAGGATTGGATCTCAGATATCACCGCCTTCATCTCCACAGGGCAGCTACCCGAGAATGAGGCCCGCGCTAAACTGGCAAAGCTGAGGGCTCCTAGCTACACCATCGAAGATGGGAGGCTCTACAAACGATCTTACAATGGCACGCTACTTCGGTGCCTCCATCCAGATGAAGTCGAGGTCGCAATGGAGGAAGTGCACAGTGGCACTTGCTCAGCTCACCAGGGACCCTTCTCCATGTCCCGAAGGCTCATTCTCCAGGGCTACTTCTGGCCAACCATGGCCAGGGATTGTGCTGACCTTGCCCGGAGGTGCACCGCATGTCAACATTTCCAGAAAGCTCCCGGCAGGCCAGCGGTCAACTATGCCCCCATCAGCACCTCTGTCCCCTTTTCTCGATGGGGGATAGACCTTGTGGGCCCTCTGCCGAGGGGTACCTCAAACAACAGATACATCATCGTGGCCGTCGACTACTTTACCAAGTGGGTGGAGGCTGAACCCCTCGCCAGCATCACAGAGGCGAAGTGCCGTCACTTTGTCCTCAAGAACATCCTCACAAGGTTTGGCGTCCCCCAGCAGATCATCTCCGACAATGGGACACAATTTGAGGCAGCCCCCTTATGTGCCCTTCTGGAGGCATGGGGCATCAAACACACCTTCTCCTCCGTTGCCTACCCTCAAGGCAACGGGCAAGTAGAGAATGCCAACCGGACCTTGCTCGAGGGCCTCAAAAAGAAGCTAGAGGCCGAGGGCGGTGGCTGGGTGGAAGAACTCCACAACATCCCTTGGGCCTATCGCACCACCCCTCGGCGAGCAACAGGTGAAACACCCTTCTCCCTCTGCTACGGTTTCGAAGCCAAAGCTCCTACGGAAGTCACCCTTCCCACCCGAAGGGTGATCCAATATGACCCCGAGGTCAACGACAGCAACATGGCCCTCGACCTCCACCTCATTTCAGAACGCCGGGAGCAGGCCTTCATCCGGGCAGAAAACTACCGAAGGCAAGTTAGAAGCTACATCGACGCCAAAGTTCGCACCCGAGAATTTCAAGTGGGGGACTATGTTCTCCGGAGGAGGGAAGCCAGCCAACCAACCGAGGGAGGAAAAATGGCACCAAAATTCGAAGGCCCCTACATCATAGCAGCCATCATCAAACCCGGGACCTACAAGCTCAAACGCCCCAATGGGAAAGAAGTCCCTAGGCACTGGAATGTACACCATTTAGTTAAATTTTATCAATAATGTAAGAGCGGCCAAGTCCTCATAACTAGTGAATGTACTATGGCCCAAGGCCTCCAATTTCGAAGAATGAAGATACATTCAAGACATCAAGCCCTCATACTGACTACAGGCCCCAGGCCTCACCACGAGAAGAACCCCCTCCGGCACCAAGTGCCGAGGGCGGACACCATCAACACCTACAACAAACAGCGAAAACACCACGTGTTTTCAGTCAAGACCCCTCGGCACCCAGTGCCGAGGGAGGGAACTCCTATCACCAACAACAAGGAACGCCATGTGTTTCATTTCCCTTCGGCACCCAGTGCCGAGGGTACATTCCCACCTTCATCATAAAAAAAAGAAAAAATGAGAACACCAAGTGTTCCTACAGAAGACCCTTCGGCACCCAGTGCCAAGGGTACATCTCCATCATCAAACATCGAAACGAAGAAAAAACATCAAAATGTTTCAAAGAAGACCCCTCGGCACCCAGTGCCAGGGATATGCTCTCCTATCAACTTCCAAACATCTGTTGGGAAACACCAAGTGTTTCATTTGAAGACCCTTCGGTACCAAGTACCGAGGGTAGACGCCTACATCAACTACGACAAAAGAAAACACCAAGTGTTCCTACAGAAGACCCCTCGGTACCAAGTACCGGGGGCTACACATCGAAACTAACACCAAGTGTTGTTTCTAAAAGCCGTACCCCACGAGGACGCATATACCGAAGGCGCCACCATCGGTGCCGGCGGCACGTAGTGCCCCCGGCCATTTGCAACTAGTGTGCAAATGAAAACCCTTCCTTGAAACGCTTTCCGCGTCACTACCCCCAGGGTATGACAGGCTTGAGAAATGCCCAGGATTCGACTTTCAAAAACGGAACGCTATCCGCGTCACTACCCCCAGGGTATGACAGGCATGAGAAATGCCCAGGATTCGACTTCCAAACCGAAACGCTCCCCGCGCCACCACCCCAAGGGTGTGGCAGGCCACGGACTATGTCTAGCGCCGAGGGGACGACTTTCAAAAATGAGGCGCTTTCCGCGCCATCCCCCAAGGGGAGGCAGGTTACGGACCACCATATCTTGTGCCCAGGAAACGTCCCTCGATCCCCTCGGAACTCGGAATGTTAACCCGAGGGAGGAGAGCCATTGGTGTATTCTGATGGTCTCCTAATAGGCCCAGCCTTACCAAGAAACCAAGTTTCTTGATGCCTTCCCTTCACCACCAACCAAAAAAAAAAAAAAAAAAAAAAAAAAAAAAAAAAAAAAAAAGAGGTGGTGAAGGGGAGTAGACTCAGCGAGAAATCAAAGAGTACACTCCAACAGATCACAACATCCTGAGGGCTCCCCACGGGGACACCTCCGGTAATTGAAGGCTCCTATTTCCCGAAGGATACCACTCAAACAAATATCATCAGGAAACGGCTAAGTCCACTGCCTGGTCACCTCCGGTCACACAGGCACCGAAGGCTTCAGCAAGGGTCGAAATCTACACCTTTTAAAAATTATGCCGAGGGCACACACTCATCGTTGGCACTCTTCACAACAACAGGATTCCACACATATTTGGCCCTCGGCCAGAGACTCATACAACACAAGGGATCTACATCCGGAAGCTCAACACAAGGGTCGAAAATATTCTAAGTCCTAAATTAGTAGCCCCCAGGCATCTCGCAAAGTAATGCAGAGTCAGATGGCACCTATCACCCGAAGGCTACACAAAGAAACAACACTTGAAAAAATTCCAAGTCCTAAAATTGGGCCCCCGGCTCAATCAACATTACAGACAGGGGAATACAATAGCCGAAGGCTATGCGATACAACAACACTTGCAAACAAAAAAAAATTATGTCCTAAAGATGGGCCCCCGGCTCAGTCAATATTGCAGCTAGAGGAATATGACAGTTGAAGGCCATACATCAAGAAGGGATGTCATCTCCCGAAGGCTCCCAAGGGAGATTTTACACTTAGAATATTTTCTAAGTCCTACATGCTTTTCCCCGGTCAACTACTCATACATCAAGGAGGGATGCCATCTCCCGAAGGCTCCCAAGGGAGATTTTACACTTAGAACATTTTCTAAGTCCTGCATATTTTCCCCCCCGGTCAGCTACTCATACATCATGGAGGGATGCCACCTCCTGAAGGCTCCCAAGGGAAACTCTACACTTAGAAGATTTTCTAAGGCCTACATATTTCACCCTCATCTCAAGGGACCTAATTGCCGAAGACTGCCTATCAATCGAGGGCTACAGTACACAAGGAATCAACACTCAAGAAAATTTTCTAAGTCCTAAAGAATTGGCCCCCGGCCTATTCAATATTTCAGTTGGGGCTCCACAGTAGCCGAAGGCTACATGACATACTACACTTGCAAAAAATCCCTAAGTCCTGTGCATTGGGCCCTCGGTCCAACATTCACACATCAGGAAGGGATGCCATATCCCGAAGGCTCAAGGGGAAATCTACACTTAGAAATTTTTCTAAGTCCTAGGATTTGGGTCACTGCAAACACCCGAAGGCCCTATGGTGTGCTACACTTAGAAAAATTTTCTAAGTCCTAATTGCTGCTGAACCCTCGGTTGCATATCCAGCAGAGGGTGCCCAACTACCGAAGGCTTCCAAGGGCAAGCTACAATCGAAAAATATTCTAAGTCCTAGACATACATTCAAAAATACCGAAGGCGTACACTCAAGGAAAACGGAGGCATACATTCAAGAAGAAAGGAATTGGAGAAAACAATTCATATATACAAAGCCCGAAGGCATTCAATCATTCATCACAACAAGGAGTAAATATAGTTATTACAATGTTAGGCCGAGGCTATTACAAAATTGTTCAAATTACAGAGTACATATCAAATAATGTCATTCCCGGGGGTCGCCTCCCCCGATGGCTTCGAGGTAACTTCTACATCAGCCTCAGGATCGTCGCCCTCGGCTTCCCTTCGGAGCTCGGAATCCTCCAGGTCTGGCCTCTCGACATCAGGGGGGAGAGGAACACGGATATCTGGCTGCAGGGGGAGCCCGTACGCTGCCGGATCAAAGTCCTTCGGCTCAACCTTCAGATGGCGGGCCATCCTCCGGTAGATGAGGGCTTGAGTGAAGAACTCGCCCCCATCATAATACTGCTTACCCTTCCGGGCCATCCACTCCTCCCCCGGGCCCTCGGACCATTCATCAACCGAGGCCTCAACAACCGAAGACAGCCATGCCTTGTGCCCCTCGGTCTTCCACCCCCCGTCCAGGAACCCGGAGATGGCCTCCTCCCGGGCTGTGGCGACAGCCTTCGCCTTGATGGCCTCGGCCTCCTCGGCTGCTCTCCTTGCGGCCTCCGCAGCGGCCGCCTCAGCTTCTGCCTTCTCCTCCCGGAGCCTCCCGGCCTCCGCCCTCGCAAGCCGGAGGTCCTCCTCAAGCTGGGCCATCAGCTTCGTGGCCTGGGAGTCCCTAAGGATCAGCTCCTTCCAACGGCTATATTTCCAACGGCTATATTCTGGAAGCCCCGGGTTTTCTACTTCGCCACCCCCCCCCCCCCAACGGCTATAGCCTGTCGTTACATATTCCAACGGCTATATTTCCAACGGCTATATTCTGGAAGCCCCCGGGTTTTCTACTTCACTCCACTTCATCAAGGATAGCCTCCGGATACACTCACTCAGAAGTGCCCCCGGGTTGTGCCCCACACAGCACTTAACGGACGCCTTCGGGATCACTCCCTCAGAAACCCAGGGCTTCATATCAGGGCACCCCTCGGGGATTCCCCCTCAGCGCTGCAAAACCGGGTAGCCCCCAGGGAGTTACCTCATTGACGGATAACCCGTGGCACACAGGTAATGGGAGCCCTCGGGTATCTTCATCACCAACTAATCAACAAACAGTGGACCCCCCGGCGACAGTTAAATTACTGCCCTCATCCAGCAGGCCCTCGATCCCCGGATTGAGGGGCTCCCCTTCGACACCCCCAGGATATCAACAGCAAGCCTTCGGCTGATCAATACATGAGCCCTCAGGAAAAGAAGAGCCTTCGGCATTACCGTATTCTCCATTTTTGACCAAGGTTTGACATTTTCGATTCATCATTGGGGGAATTCGGTGCACTCTTTTTCCCTCATTTAGGATTTTTTCCCCCAGGGTTTTTCCTAATGAGGTTTTTAACGAGGCATCCCCCCAAAATGAAACGAAAAGCGTCACCCTTCGGCCCACAACAGCAACGCAACTACTCTACTCCTTTTCACCACTTTACAAGTGCCTCAAGGAGTGGGGGACCGGAGGACCCCCTCGGGAAAATCATTAAATTACAAAAGATGTAGAAATTCCAACAAACAACAGAGCAAGCCCTCAAGTCCCGACATGTGGGTAACTGAGGGACTGCCTTCGGCAGGGACATAAAAGCAACAACTCCTCACCAACTTCAGAGATCACGACGGGACAACATCAAGGGGCAAGCACAAATTACTCATTTTCCCTCAAGTACCTTTCGGAAAAAGGAGTGAGGGACTCCTGATGGAGTATATGGCCCGGGAACCCCCGGCCCACAGACTCCTACTACTCCAGCAAAGGCCCAAAAGGCCCAACAGGCCCAAATCACAGCGCCCAGAGTACCAAGCAGTCCGCACTACGCGCCAGGGGTGCCTTCGGCCCCCTGTCCGAAGGCTCCAAATTCTCACAGAACGGGTTTCTCAAGCAAATTATGAAACGGGGAGAAAACGGCGAAAACAGTAGCCCTCGGCATTGTGAGCCCTCGGCACCAGGGTGCCATCGGGTGGAAGAGCCCTCGGCTACTGCTCTATAGCCGAAGGCATCTCACTCGACAAGATATCCGCCTCACATGCGCACAGATCACCGTACCCCGCATAGACGCCCCATCCAACAGCCGCATTAAATGCGGCCACATGCGGCTGCCAGCGCCAACTAGTTGAGGTGACCCTTCGGCCAATGAGCGCTTGACACGTGTCCCTGTCCGGCATTTATTGCTACTATAAATAGCACCCCATTTCCTCATTTGTAACCACGCTGAAAACGGCATTCATACTGAATACACTCTCTCTCTACTTTTACTTACTTGCTCTGACTTCTCTCTAAGTTATTCCCCGTAATAACCCTTCGGATATATACCCCCGGGTGGACTATCCATCACAATGTATTCAACTAATTAATTTTTCGGTCAATATTCAAAAGCCCAATGAATTAAACTAATTAATTTTTAGGACAATATTCAAAAAGCTCAATCAATTGAACTAATTGGTTTTTCAGACTAATAAAGTCCAATTAGTTGGACTACTTAATTTTTGCATCCTAGTATTCAAAAGTTAAAATTCAGACTTGATTTGTGTAAGATAGCATTTTTCTGGACTTGGATGGAAAATACAAAAAAAATGCTGCTCCAGCTAGGAATCGAACACATAACCTCTACACTACTAATCACACCTCTACCATCACACCAACGTAACTTTTGCTTACAATAGGACGTTTGTTCTAATTATACCATTTCTTCCCAGTACATATATAATATATATACTAGTAATTTCTTTTTTTTTGAGGTGGGGCCTAGGCCCTCCCTGGCCCTATGCCAGATTCGCCCCTGAGTGTAACCATATCTTAATTCAGGAATAATCCAACATTTGCACATCATCTTCATTTTTTGGCTTTTCTAGGTTTTTTCAATTTCTTTTCAAATCATTAAATCATAAATCTCACCTTCTACAAATCTTCTCCAAACGGTCCCACATATGATTTTAATTAAAAATCATACAATGAGGATTAATAAATTAAAAATTGTGTGATTGAGATTTGTGCAGAGGAGGGAAAGTTAAGTGGAACCAAAAATTCTTCATTTAAAGCGGAAAGTAATAAAGTTAGTGGGACATCCAAAGAAGAAAAACTATCAAAGTTTTAAGAGAAATAGGAGTATATAATTGAAACAATGGCATAAATATTACTTCCTCACTTTTATTGGATAAATATATGACCAAAATCTCATTAGACAAAAAAGTGACTGAAATCCCTAATCCTAATAATTCGTCCGTCTGCGTCTCTGGCATCTTTCCGCTCAAATCCAGAAGTCCAGACTTTCTCCAAAAGCCATCTGTCTGCTTGCTCCCTTCCGACCATGGTCGGCGTCGCTACAGGTTCCATTCTATTTCTTCTCATCTCTCGCTGCCCGACTGTGATACCTCGCCACCGCCATATCTCGTCTTCTCCTCCACAGCTTTGACTGAAATCGAGCAGGGCCGAAGATCTGTCCTCGACGGCCATCGCCGTTGTTGGTTCGGTGATCCTGGAGCGTGACCTTTCCTGGATACTCTGTTGGATATACCATCAGTGATAGATCTAGAGTTACGCACCGCGGCGGCTAGGGTTACATGATGTGGCGGTCGGTTATGGAGGCTAGGGGTGAGGAGCGGTGGGCTGACGGTTAGGATTACGTGTTCAGTGGTGGGCTGGTCGTGACAGAGCAAAGGCAATCCTCGGTAAAGTGCCCCTAGTGCTAGATACGCCGTCCTAGATGCACTCCGAATTGAGGCCGCCGTGGCTGGTGGGGTATGACATAGGTTCTCTGGAATGTGGTGGTGGTATGGGTAGGTTTTGGGCAAACTTCCTAGAGAAGACCCACTGCCGGTGGGGTAGCACTTTTACGGGGTGTGAGTGTGCTGGGGAGGGGGGATAGAGAGGGATGACGGCTGGCCACCTAACTTGGAGGCGGTGGTGAGGTTTCTGTGGCCGGAGATGTGAGACCGGTGGTTGATGGGGCTATGGTTGGTGGTGGTAGCCGGAGAGGTGCAAGGGCAAGATGTCAGCGATGGGGGGTTGGTCACTATTTGGGCGGGAAAGAGTCATTCCCGCCTTGCCGGTGGTGGCCCTGGTGGTGGTGAACTGTTTTGCTAGGAAAAGGTTGTTCGAAAAATTTCCGACAATTACAGTGATACGTTTCACGGCAATAGTAACATGTTTTAAGGCAAAAGTGACATTCAAAAGTGACATAAATATCTGATAGTGACATATAATAGTGACATAAAAACTGATAGTGACATAAAAAATACAATGACATCATGATTTTCCAAATATGTGATCTTCTTAGTCACATTTTTGTCCTTTTAAAAAATGGTCACTTTTTTGGAAATCAGCTATAATTTGGTAATATTCAAGGAAAAAGCCCTATATAATTTCCTATGAATCGGTAATTTATTGCTCCTTTATTACTTCATTTTAAAGGCCTCATTGTTTACTTTATATTTTATTTCAATAATTTCAAATTTCAAATTTTCATAGTATAATTGAGGGTGAGGTAAATGTTTTGGTGCAAAATGGAACACGTATATAAATATTTTAGTTGGACCCATATTTCTGGACTATTTGTTTTGGGACCATATTTTTGGCTTTTAATATAGTTGGAATTGGCAATTGCATAAATTATTTGACTTTAGTGGTTGGAACTCCCAGTTCCAACTAGAATTTAAAATCCCAAAAAACTCCCGTAATTTCATCCTTTCCTCTCCTCCTGCTCTCATAAAGGTCCAGTTCGATCTAATAGATTCTCTAACTCCCGATTTTAAAATCTCAGTCCTAGTTTATTCTTTTAGAGTCGAGCTTTGGAGTATTTGAATCCATTACTTTATTACGGTCTACTCCCCCGTCCCAGAATTTACTTCCATAGTACAAATGGCACACGTATTAAGAAAGTGAGAATTGTGTGGTGGAGAATTGTGTAGAGGAGAGAAAAATGTGTAAGAATATGTAAGAATTACTGTGAACCACAAATTCTTTGCCAAAAAGGGAAAAAGAAGTTCTTTTGGGGACAGACGAAATGGGAAAGTTGGAAGTAAATTATGGGACTGAGGGAGTACAATCCAATTTTCCGACACACATAAAAGGATAACTTGAGAGGAAAGTACTCAAAGTAGCCCATACTCTATATTTTTGACATCATAAATGGGAATGTTTTGAATATTACAACACACACTAGTTGACACGTGCAAGAGAGAAAATGTAATCTCTCAAACAAAATTTGTTATTTGGTTGCTTGTGGAAATGTTACATCAAATTCCATGCTAAGAATGCACCTTCAACACATTGGGCCATGGAGATGCTCAATAGTCTAATTTGCCCCTTCCATTTGTTCTTCCTCTGTAATATTCCTTGCTAAAAGTAGTTTCATTTTGTGCCAAACCACTATGAAGGCTTTGACTTCTTCCCAACTTTTGTGATCCTCCTAAAGTTTTGAGTTCCCCTTCTCATTTGGCTGCACGCAAAAAACATAACACTTTATGGGCAGGGCAAGGTTTGAGGAAGTGAAGATGATTGAATAGTATTTGAGGGTGGAAATAGCACCTTTGAGAAAGGTAAACGATTAGGTAGAATATAGGAAGAAGCATCAAAGTTAAAATTGAAGCTGCCAAATAGAATCTATTTGTATGTTTCTGCATCATATATAAAAACAGTATGTCAATCGCCCCGTATTTGATCAGTGGAAGATAAGGAATACTATTCTCTTTTATCGGTCCATATTTGTATGCTTATTTGTACACAAGAAACTTCATATATACTCATTATATCCCGAAAAAAAGAGTTATACTTCAAGAAAGCTAATCTGCATTTAATTTAATTTCTTTTTCGAGAAAAGTGATCCAAACAAGTCAAGTATACTTTAACCTATTCTACAACAAAATAAAATAAAAACCATTAGGATTGGTAAATGATAAGACTCAAGAGTGAATTGGTGTACCCAACCAAAAATCTAAAAAAAATGTTCATAGATGAAACATGACTTGTCTTTGGATGAGAGTATATTTTTTTGTCAAAAGTAAATTATTAGTAAATAACGGAATAAAGCCTATCTCGTTTAAGTAGTATTGTGGTTTCTTATTCTCATTAGGTTTAGGATTCTTATTCCAATGGGTTTCAGTTTCTTATTCTCTACAAAAAGAAGTAACAATCTTTAAAAGTTACAAGCACGTTCAAAGTCATACCAATAAAAATAGAACTTGTAGTTTATTATGTATATTAGCCAATTTTATTACTACGTTATCTAGTGCACTCCACCTTTTCCAATGCATCAAAGTTGGGGCTTTGCAACATGTTCAGGAGACTTTAATCTATATACATTAATTTATAATGTGTCCTAAGAAGATGTTGCCACCATTCACAGAAGGATTATATACATTCTTGATTTTGAAATTTTTCCAAAACATATTGCGATAATGTGATCTAACCTAAATATCCAAAACACTATTTGTTTTCCTCTTTTTTTTAAAACATAGCCATACATCTACAGAGAAGGTGATAGTTGATTAATTCTTACCCTGCCTCCTTTAGGAAAAGGGTTTTTCTTGCCCGAGCAAGAATGGGCATCACAAAACTGGCGCAGAAATAACTCTACAAAATGGAAAGAAAAAATAGCTACTAAAATACCAAAAAAAAAAGCTGTTTTTAATTGTTATAAATTGTACTCCGTAGTCTTTTTATAGGGTGTGTCACATACCATGGAGACGAGATGATTTTGGACCCTGGTGAACTGGAAAACAGCTGTTTGCAAGACCCTATATAGAAAGAACACAGGCATGCAGGCATTGTTAACAAAAATAAAAGTTAAAAATTAAAACTTTGTCAACGTGCATTTTGACAACCTCGCATAAATGATGATTCCTTGCAGCAGCTGCAGGGTTGCATTTGGTCTTCCGAGGTTTTGACTCTTCCATAAAGTCACAATGCAGTGCTCCACACAGATCTGCCAAGCACTTGCTATGACTCTGAAGCAGGAAGCATTAGGTTGAGACATTAAGGTAAAAAAAAGTACTACCAAAGGACTGTCAGAAAAGCATGATAAGTTTTACTAACACCAAAAATGGATATAGCTTGAGAAATACATTTTATTTGGTCTTTTTAATGAACTGGTTATGTTAAGATGATATAATTGGTGATTAGAACGATAGATACAGACAAAATGTGAAATGATTACTGAAGAAATCAGGTACAAATATATAAAGGGGGACGCATGAGAGAATAACATCAGAAAGAAGAATTGGCCTTAAGCACTGGCTGATAGAATACCAATATAAAACTTATGAGGTCTTGCATGTTTTTATGCTAAATATCATACATATTTAGTCATACAATTATTAGTAATTCTATTTGTGGAAACCTCTTATGTTTTACTCATAACAGATACAATGGACAACGATAACAAGAAAGTGATGTGGCCTTTTCATAGCTCTTAACTTCTGAAGAAGATGGACACTGATAATAAGAAAGTGATGTGACCTACACTTTCAGCATATCTTGAATTTTTCAGATCTGACAGACAGTGCAATATAAAATCTGTATCTCACAGATAATGATAATAATAATAATAGTTATTATTATTATTATTATTATAACCATAACGGTCCAAAAGAATTATGATAATTGTTTGTGAAAATAATAGAAATGACAGAAAAGGGAGGAACTCGAAACGTACAACATTTAGAAGATTAGAATGTCGATTGTCAAAATGCTGATCAAGAAACTTTTCAGCTCGGAAAACTTTTTTGCAATATCCACAGCGCCAATCATTTATATCCACATGAATCTTGTGTTCCTCCTGTTCTCTGAAAATGTCATTACTTGGATGAAGTCTACATGTTCTTAAGAGCTCATAGTTTTCTTGTTCCAGGAATGGTAGCAAATACTGCACGTCACGGCCATCACCCAATGACTCAAATCAAGTTCACCTTCTGGTTTAATAAAAAGAACCCATAAAAATCTCAGTTTTTTTGCACTGATGATCTGAATGTACCTCATCTATAACTTTCCATGCAGCTCGGCTTCTCTCCCTGGAGCAATGAACTTCATGAACACCAGATTGCTCTTGGTCAAGACTCCTAATCAAGCATCAAAGCACCGAGTTTTTTCTGGTATTAATATACACCGCATTTAGGTATTCATCCTGCAGCTGAAACTATTGTGCTAAAATGAAAACACAATACTGATTTTCATATAGAAAGCAGACCATTGCACACTTCTGTATGTTCTAATTCTTTTCTTAGTATTTCAATCTTGAATTTCACATTCGAAAGTCCAATGTGTGTCAGCAGCACTGTATTCAAATTAAATCAAGAAATAGAAACCACAAAATCTTACCGTGATGAAAATTGCTCTAAATCCTGCACCGAAAGGAAACAAAAGCTTGAGACCAACAAGAACTGGGGCACAAAGACTGCCCTTTAAAAAGGCAAAATCTTTTTTAATGATACTTGTGACTTCACCAGGAAAATAAATAAATATTAGAAATGTATACAACTGGAGCGTAAAATGGTGTATGCAGAACGAAACCCAAAGTCAAGAACTCAATTGAATAATTCCTCTTTAAGCCGTGATAATAATAATAATTAATGGGACCTAACCATTACTATCCCATCTAGTGACTTAATCAGGACTATTGAGTTGTTCCATTGATTTAAGAAAGCATTTCCAAATCGTCTTATACACGCATAAGATAAACCCGGATATATTTTAATTGAAAGTGAAATTGGGGGAATGAGATATGCCCATAATTACTCTCGAAGGAAATTCACATAGAGGGGTTTTCCGAATTATGTCAAAGAATTGAATTGAGAGAACCTGATCTATCTGAGCAAGGACTGGAGACGACCAGCATGCTAATAGTAGAGAAAGAAGAAGAAGAAGAAACCCATGAGAGAATAAATTCTCTTCTTTTCTCTGACTGGTTTGCATATCTCTCTTCTTGAAGACTCGCCCAACTTGTATGCCGCTCTCAGCTTCCCTCCTTGGTTTGATATGGTTTTAGATGCGTCCCAAAGGGATGAGTTGACGAAAAAAGGATAAGACCCCATAGTGAGGCCCACTCGACTACAGAGTTGGGAGGAGGTAATCGGAGTATAAGGGATACTACCTCTGTATTATTACTACCTCCGTCCCGTTATGATGGTCTCATTTTACCTTATCGGTCCGTCCCATTAAGATTGTCCCATACCGAATTTGGTAAAGTTTGTGTGCCTCTAAATCATTCTTACTTTATTCTTAGTTTACCAATTCAATATCAAACACATAAACCACTTTTTATTGATTTGTGTGTCACTCCCTTTTGTCCCATTGTTAGCGGGACGAAGGGAGTACAAATTAATACATTGAACTTTTTTCAAAATTTGACTATATTCTCTTTTAATTGCAATATTGAACTTTTTGCACTATTCACATATTCTACTTTGACTATATTTTATTAATTAATGTATTATAAATTAAATTTTTAAAAAATATTGTTAAATTCTTTTCATTCTAAATTTTCAAAATATGAATTTTTTAAATTTTGTACTAATCAGGAATGAAAAATATTAATGGTCAAACTTGTGCGTTGGTAAACGTGAAATGTTGATCGGTGCAGTTAAAAGGGAACGGAGGAAGTATATAGTTTTGGCTTTGTCTCAACTACTTGTAGAGGTCGTCCTATTGGTGTTGGGGTCCTCAACTCCTAAGGGATGGGGTGTCGTCTTTTTTCTTTAAGAAATGAAAAGGCACAACTGTCAAATAAGCACTTGAACTTACATAAAAAATGCAAATCAGCTCTTTTATAAAAGGCTCTATCCGGGCGTCGCCATTTGGGGTGGTTTTCGGTGGAATTTTTTGATGAAATTTTTTAAGCATCTCATTCATTAAGTCTAGTTTATCCATACCAAATTTTAGCTAAAAATTCAACCGAAAAAGAAGTCAAATGATTTTCTGAAATATACTGCGCTGTCTAATTGCGCAATTATCTTCAAAAAATCATTTGAGTGTCTTCCCAATTGAATTTTTAGCTGAAATTTGGTATGAGTAAACTAGACTTAATTAGTAAGATGCTCAAAAAAAATTCATCAAAATATTCCACCGGGGACCGCACCAAATCGCAACGGCCAGAAATAACCTCCTATAAAAGTGATGATTTGCACTTTTTATGTAAGTTCGGGGACTTATTTTGTAGTTCTCCCTAAATTGAAAATAATGAACACTTTCACGAATGAAGAAGACAAATGGAGCCTCTTTCATGACAATTGAAATTTATGAAGTAGTTGGATTGATAGATAAAAATATAATTAAAATAGGGAGTAGATTTTATTAGTAAAATAAAAAATATATATGAAAAATAGTTAAAATTATCTACCGTAGCTTTACCAATTCAGTCAGAAGAATAATTTAACCCTACTGATTTTTATTAGTATTATACAATTCCATGCGTGAAATAAAACTAATAAATGAAGAATAGAGTTATCAAACAGCTGCAGTTGGCTCTTAGTTTATCTAACTATGTACGTAGTTTTACACATTTTTTCAAGCAACTGAACATTTGACTATATGCCCACCTTTAATTACCAACATGGCAACATTAGAATTATAAATGGTGACTCAATTACAAGAATGGGCAATTCACACTTGTCAATCTATTAATTTTATAACAAACATATAATTGATATTTTTTAAATAAAGATATGTTGAGTAACATTTAGCTTAAATAAAGATACAGGTCAAATGTATGACTTTTATGAGTGCTTATACCGTGCAACCGGTATACGGTGAGCACCGTATACCGGTACGGATTTTTTTTTTTCATTTTGTTTTTAAAAAATGGTAATAACTTTTTTATTTTTGATCCGATTTTTATAAAATTTATATCAACATTTTTTATTTTTCATGATCTTTCAAATGAGACCAATATTGCCTATGTAATTTTAACATATTACCATTTGCGTGTAAAATATGTAACTTTACGTGTTAAAATATGTAACTCACGTTCAGTCAGGCCAAATGCAACTCATGTGTATAAATATGTATCTCTACGTGTAACAATATGTAACTTTACGTAAAAAAATATGTAACTCGCGTTCAGACAGGTCAAATGCAACTCGTGTGTATAAATATGTAACTCGCGTGTGTAAATATGTAACTTTACGTGTAAAAATATGTAACTTTACGTGTAAATATATGTAAGTCGCGTTCAAGCATGTCAAATGCAACTCGTGTTTATATATATGTAACCCGCTTTTAAAAAGATGTAACTTGCTTATAAAAAGATGTAACTTGCTTATAAAAAGATGTAACTTGCTTATAAAAAGATGTAACTCGCTCATAAAAAGATGTAACTCAATGTATTATCAAATGTAACTGAGGCCACTGATCCACTCCCAAACAGATTCGATCTTCTATTTCACAAACCTATCATCTCCCAAACAGATTCGATTTTCCTTATAATCCAATACTCAATAATATAATAGTTCGATAATTTATTAAAATTACATAAGCAATATTGGTCTCATTTGAAAGATCGTGAAAAATAAAAAATGTTGATATAAATTTTATAAAAATCGTATCAAAAATAAAAAAGTTATTATCATTTTTTAACAACAAAAGCAAAAAAAAAAAGTCAAGCTGCGTCGTTTTGCAACCGGGCGCACCATCCTCATGGTGCGCCGGTTGCACCGTATAATCTGCGGACTTTTAGGGTGTTTAAACTTGGACTTATTCCAATCGCAGACCAGACCAGATCAAATCAAACCTCGATAGTTGTAATTACACAAAAACTAAACATATACCAGACAAAACCAAATCAAACAAACAAAATCAGACTAGACCAGATCAAACCAACAAATTTTATTCCAAATAAAAATATTCTTATACAAAGTGACCACACAATAGCATTTATAGCGAATGTATTTATATTCAATTTGACATACTGAGTATGATATACATGGGCTTGACCCCCTGATCTTACGATTATTCAATTTGAACAACAACCCGTATATGTCTGATGACTAACATTTACATTATTGTACACTTTAAAGATTCATTTAGGCCTATTAGATTAGCATTTTGTAACAATTGTTAGGATATGTTTGACACAATTAGCTGAAAAGATAGTTTAATGAGCTTTTGGATGACGATTAGCTTTCAGTGACTGAAAATATATTAAAATGAAAGGTGGTAGTTGTTTAGTAAAAAATTAACTGATCTGGTTATGCTTGGTATACAAGCTGTTGTGACTAATTGATGCTAAAAACTACAGAATTTTCTCAGATGTTAATCTCTATAGTATCTCAAAAAAGATTTTGTATTCTTAGAAAAGTTTTAAAAAATTGTCGTGTAAAACATACAATTACAAACTTTTAAAGTCTTTTTAAATAATACAAAAGTTATAAGGTAAGGATTTATGTCCATCAAACATGCACTTGACTTTTATATATCACCTAATAGTCTTTACGTAATTGCCGCTTATATGCCTGATTTTTGTTCATTGGTTCAGCCATTGTTTTTTATCTATAAATATCCTCTGGGGAGCCATGTAAAGGAAGCCGATTCATTTTACTATGCTCATTTTTTCTCTTTAACCCCCACTTTCCAATATGATAGTGGGGGTATCGACGGTGCTCTAGATCTTGAGAAATTTGCTCCTAATAGGATCAAATCATAGCTCTTTTACAAAAATAATATCTGCTAATGTTTTTTCCATTCATATTACCTATTTAGTTCTAGATTAGGGAATATTTCTAACTTTCCAAATTTGCCCTTCAGGCTTTACTCCCATCATCTGCAAAGAGGTTATCTTCACCGCTGCTCTGCCTCACCATCCCAAGCCGTTATTGCCGTACCGGTCGTTGTTCCGCCTCGCCTCTCCTCCAGATCTCCGCCTCGCCTCGCCTCGCCTTGCCGTCCAGATCTCCACCTCGCCTCGCCGTCATGATCTCCGCCTCGCCTCGCCGTCCAGATCTCTGCCTTGCCTCACCGTCCAAGTCGCGGTTCAACTCCGCCGTTGCAGTCGTACTCGAGCAGATCATACTTGGATTTGAATAGATTATTTTATCAGAATTTATTGTTTATTTATTGTCTACTTATTGTCTATTTAATGTCTGATATTTCCTAAAAATAGGGATATTGTGGTCAATGCAGGTATAGTTGAGTCTTAAGCTAATCTTCGGTCTTAGTTTTGGAAAATCACTACGTTTTGCCCTACTTGTTGAAATCTCCCCTAGATCTTAGTCATTCCTTTCATAGAATAGCAATCATCCTCTTTATCTCAAGACCCATCTTATCTCGTGATTACAAGAGAGGAGGCTTAGTTCTAGAAACGGCCAACTAAGAAACAATGGCCCTAATATTAGTATTGGTGTTTGCATTTCCAAAAGTATGACTCTTTTTATTTTTTCCTTAAATGTGACTTTAATTAATTCAAATGAAGATCACACGTTATTCAAATGTGTGAAGTCCTTGTAAAAAATGCGTGAAGTCTTAATTACAATTAGTTTCTCCCTCATTAACATCCAATTCTTCCCTACCCATTCTCTCAAATCCATCTCACCTTCAATTCTCATGTAGCCATAGTCTACGTTGAAACACCGGCTGCCCAATACATCAACACCCACCGCCGGAATTAGCTATCCATTTCCGGAATCAGCTACCCGCTGCTGCAAGACTTCACCACCGGAACTCACCCCCTCCTTGCTCTCACGATGACAAGCCTCACTCATCCCTCACCTTCGCGCACGACACGGAAATGGAATCTAGATTTTGGAATAGGGACGTCTGACGCCGCCCTATGGCCTTCTTCCGTGGGAATCCCCATTGTTATCCTTTCTTATGTGTTGTCTGCATTTTCTCCTTCATCCTTTTCCTCCATGTGCAACAACAACATGCATTACAATGAACTTTCTTCTGTTTCCCTCATGGAGGATTTGGGTCACTAAGTGTTGCATAGTATGGGTGGTTTTTAGTTACTAAAGGGTGCCCGAAAGAACTCCAACAACGACGAGATCTTTGATTTTTGAAGGAGTTGCCCATTTTTTATTGAGGTGATGTGACTTGAGAAGCTTCATTTTGGTGGTTACCATCGTGAATAAAGTTATGCAGTCACTATAGCTTCATCTATATTCCAATGAGTTTGATTAATTATTAAGGATGCACTTCACAAAGGGATGTGTGTGCATGGTGGCCGGTTATGTGCAGGGTAAGTGATAAGGCTAGAGTAGATATGCAATGACCGTTGGACAGTGAAGGAGATAGTCACTATAAGGAGTCGAGGGATCGTTCACTATGTGACGGTCATTGGAGCCAGAGATAGTCATTATACGGACTCCGGCGGTAGTCACTAAAGGAGTCCAGCGGTGGTCACTGAACGACATATTCACTAAAGGAGCCGACGATGATCACATAACGACATAGTCACTGGGTGGGTTATTGCGGTAGTTGCATACTGATATTGTCACTGAGCGGAGTATTATCTACTGTAATATATAGTGACTAGGTTTCAGTTGCAACCAAGAATAAACTAATACAGAGTATTATCTACCGTAATCTATAGTGACATGGTTTCAATTACAATCTGAAATAACCTACAGATTAATAAATAACAGGATGCATAAATTTTACGGAATGTATAGTCTTCTCCAAAACTTTAGAATTAACTCTGATGGAGTATATGGCCCAGGGACCCCCGGCCCACATACTTCCTTTACTACAATCAGGCCCAACAGGCCCAAACGGGTCAAGCCCAGAAAAATGGAGCTCTAAGCAGCCCACAATACGCAAAGGGGTGCCTTCGGCCCCATGGCCGAAGGCTACCAGTGACGGAATCGAGCTCAGAAACATCACAGGAGATCAAGGCTTGAAAACCAAGCCTTCGGCAACTGCAGCCCCCGGCAGGTAGGAGCCCTCGGTTAGAAGAGGCATCACAGGAGATCAAGGCTTGAAAACCAAGCCTTCGGCACCTGCAGCCCTCGGCAGGTAGGAGCCCTCAGTTAGAAGAGGCATCACAGAAGAACAAGGCTTGAAAACCAAGCCTTCGGCACCTACAACCCTCGGCAGGTAGGAGCCCTCGATTAGAAGAGCCTTCGGCCCAGCACCCTTCAACCGAAGGCATCCACCTCGACAGAATATCCTCTTCACATGCGCCTGGATCACCGTACCAAGTACAAACGTCACATCCAACCACCGCATTTAATGCGGCCACATGCGAGTGCCAGTGCCACCCCGGTTGAGGTGACCCCTCGACCACCAGAAAACTGACACGTGTCCTTATCTGACATTTATTACTACTATAAATAGCACCCCTTTCCCCCATTGTAAACCACGCTTAATACATATCGAATATACACTCTCTCTTACTTATTTGCTCTGACTTCTCTCTAGTTATTATCCGCAATAACCCCTCGGATAAGCTACCCCCCGGGCACACTATCCATCATTTGGTGCTCTCGTTGAGAGGTCGAACAATCAAGTAAGAACCCCCCCCCCCCCCCCCCTCGACCAAACACAAAAACACCCATCCAAAATGGTGAGAACAACTCGTGCCAACTCCAAGAATGTAGAGGATAGGAACCTGGCCCTCGGCGAGGTCGACGTCCCTGAAGCCTCCAACAGGGCTCCCGGGGGCGGCGTCATCGCCGGGTTGGACCAGACGGCTGTCGACCTACGCCATCAGATTCAACAGAATGCCCCCAATGCCCGCCTCAGCATTGAGGCCAAAAAGAAGGACCGGAGCGAGAACCAAGTTAGCCCTCCGGTCATCACTATCGACGTACAGTCGGCGTTTTCCGCCTTCATCCAGACGCTCACCCAGAATCTGGGTGCCTTCGGCACTTTGGTTCCCCTCCAACCTCTGGTCGGGGAGAATATCATGCCTCCCCCTCATCCACACCCCCTCGGGAACCCTGTCCTCTGGATGGGGAACGTCGAGGGGGTCGTGGCTCAAGATACGGCCTCCCAGGAAGTCCAATCCCGGGACCACCACAACATGAACAAGGAACTGCCCCGGACCTCCGCCCTCGAGAGACTCGGAGGGGCGCAAGACCGCCGAGGGGTCCAAGACCGCCTCGGGGGGAAGGTGCTCCAGAGGCCTTAGGAAAGTGGCGGATCCGTCTTCAGGGCTAATGAAAGACGTCCCCTTCAGGACAAAGGCAAGACACCTCTCCATGCCGACGACGCCCGTCACCAAATCAACCAGGCCCACTCGGCCCGTGTCCGTTCGCAGGGGGCGGAGGCCTTCCCGAAGGACCCCCGGGACGACATCATTGCGGCCCTCCAGCGCCGGCTTGACGAGATGGAGGCCACCAAAGCACACGCCACCACTTCTGCCCCCCATGCAGATTCTAAATATGAGGCCATGTTGGCCAAAATGGAGGAGATGCAAAGGAAATTTGCCGAAGGCTCCGGGGAACCCGTCATCCAACTCCGAACTAGGACGCCATTTACCCCAAGGGTATTGGCGGCCCAAATCCCGGAAAAGTACTGAGGGCAACTCATCAAGCCCTATGAAGGAAAAACTGACCCCCAGGAGCACTGCAACAGGTATCAAAACAGCATGATGATGATGGGGACATCAGATGAATACTTATGTCGTTGGTTCCTTTCCACCTTGGAGGGACCAGCATACGAATGGTTCAACCGATTGCCCGAGGGCAGCATTGACTCTTGGCAAGATCTTGCTCAACGCTTCCTCACCCATTTTGCCGGAAGGAAGCGTGCGAGAAAGCACTTCTCCCATCTCCTCTCCGTCAAGCAACAGCCTGACGAAACACTTCGGTCCTTCATTGACCGGTGGATGAAGGAGACAGACGAGGTCGAGGGCGCCGACAAGCGTACCCTCCTCGTCCTCTTCCAGGGGGTTCTCCGCAGCAGCCCCTACGCACGGAGCCTCATCACAGACCCCCCCAAGATCATACCTCAAAGCACTCCAGCGGGGGAGCCTATACGCCGACGCCGACGACCTCCACTCCTTCAAGAAGAACGAAGGCCAGCCCTCGAAGAAGACAAACAACACGCCGGCCCCAAATGCGCCCTCGGCCGGAGGCCGAGACCATGGAAGCCACACCCAGCGGGGCCGTAACGAACGCCAGCGGCGCCCTCGGCTGGACATGCCGAGGACTCCCCTCACGCACCCGGTGAGCATTATCCTCAACTATGCGGAAGAGCAGGACCTTTTCCCCAAGGACCCTCGGTCGGCGAGGGAGATCTATGCCATCCATCAAGGTGGCACTTATTGCCGTTACCATAAAAGCACCTCCCACAATACAGATGATTGTGTCTCGTTAAAGAAGGCTATCGAACTCTTAATTCAACGGGGTGAGCTCCACCAATTCATAAAAAATGCCCCAAGGAAAAACACCGGGGAGAACACCGATAAAGAAGAAGGGGACATCGCAATGAAGAAACATGAAATCGGGAGGCTCAGCGACGACGAGGAGTTCGAGGAGCCCCAGCCGAAGAAGTGCCACCTCCGCTAATCATGTTCCTCGCCTTCGGCGTTAGTCTCAGCCATGGTCCCTCGAGCTCGAGGCACATTATCATCCCCTCGGTCTAGAGCCCTCGGCCTTGAGCGGTGAATCTTAACAAAGCCGTTGTCAAACAACGCACCCCTTGTATTCCGCTTATTTCTATGAATTTAAGTAAACTACAACACAATCCAGACATCTTATCGGCCCCTTCGAGGCCAAATGCCCAGGTATGGCCGATGGTGTCTAAAGACGAGGGGCCTGCAAAAGGCCCGCGTTTTTGGAGCGGGACGCTCGCCGCGTCGCCGACGCGCAACGCACGGCGACAGGCCTGAAAGAATGACTGAGGTGACGAAATCCCCAAACTTGGGGGGTGAAACGACAGTCGTCGGAAACAGACCAAGCCTAGCCCGTGCCGTAAATAGACGACGGGAACCCCCAAGGTCAAGGGACGGTTCAGCGCCGGGGGACTAACAGACGAACCCCCGGACGGATCACTTGGACCCCCTTCCGGCCGAGGCGGGGAAGCAACCCCCTCGGCCGAAGCCTGAAAGAAGGAACACACATCAGGAGGACTAACATATGACCTCCTGGAACAATCAAGGGACGGCCCAGCTGTGACACTTCAAAAATTTAAATAAAAATAAAAATAATTTTTATTAGTCAGATAAAATATTACGAAAATAACATTTTAATAATTAATTGAGTCAGACAAAAATTCAACAGTTGTGACATTCCAACCAGATAAAAATTTCCAAGCTTACGATGTTTTAGTCAGATAAAAATGACCCGATAAAAGAAGTAACGTTTTTATAATAATGAAGTACCAGTTATACAAATGGTATAAGTAATAAAAGTTATTTTATAACCATTTTAAGTTGTATATAAAATACACAAAGTACAAAAATTGAATTTTTAATATACTCCTAATAAGTCAAATACACTTACGTAATAATACTAAGACTACACAACTAATGAGTAAGGATTTAACTAAACTACCACTTACGTATTCTACCAGATATATATCATATATAGATGTATCCGGCCATATTCACGATATACTTGCAGAATTGTGATCACACTTAAACACTATCCTACGCACGAGCAAAACTCTCCGGCTAAAAAGCCTAAACTTTCAAACCAATCGGATATACTCCAACGCAGATACAAACGAATTCAACACAAACTCTAACTTCCCTCGATCTACACCTATAAATAGTAGCCTAGACCGACGTTTTTTTTTTCATCCCCAAAAAGCTTCAAACGTTTAACATATATATGTATACACAAAGTATATATATAGGCGGAAATCCAACCCAGAGTTATACTATAAACTCAGCCCTGAAAACACTCTAGAAACCTTCCCCTTCGTAAGAGGAATCCAACGGAGAAAGAATCAAGCAAAACGGTCGTCAAACGTGGAAGAACAAGCTCGCCGGAGTAGCCGCCAGACTGGTTTTCCGTCGAAGAACGAAGCAACTGCTGCCACCGACACCAGCTGACTGCCATCCTTCTCCGTCCACAGACACGCCGCCCCTCCGTCGTCACTGTAGGTTAGCTTCGGCCCTCTGCGTTTTTTTTTTCCTTCTTACCTGTGCGTTTCATCGAAGAAGACGACAGAGGCAGAACCTCTGCATTCAGTGCTCCTTTGTATTGATGGGCTAAAACTTTGGGCCAGTAAATTAAAAGAAGTTGGGCCAGTTCGGCCCAGTTGCAATAAAAACTGAAAATAAAATAGTAAATGAAATAAATAAAATCTGGAAAAATATAAATTAAATAACTAGTATAAATATACGTATTCGGGCCAACCAGAATTGAAAGATAAAATTTTTAGCTATTTTTAATGGATTTAATTGTAATTGGGCCAATTTATACACAATTAGTAAATAATTAACTAAATAACAAAAATAATTATGAAATAAATATTCGAGTAAACTAGGATAAATATATGACTAACTAGAACCTTATGGACCATTTATAATTAATAAAAATAAAGATTTAGTATATTTAATTGTAATTGAACCGGTTATTAGATATATGAAATTAAAGGAATAATTATGGAAAATAATTATAAAATAGATATATGGACAACCTAGGTCAAATATAGACCCAAAATATAGTTATAGACGGTTATTAATTTATAAAGTCGACTCTTAGTCTATTTATTTAAACTAGGCCATATAAAACTAGTTTAGTAATTAAATAAGGAAATATTAATATTAATGGTGAAATAAATAAATCACTGAGATTGAAAAATAATATTCTGGACTAAAAACGATGTTGGAATAAAATAAGGAAAATAAAAATAAGGTTAGGTTAGCTAGCATAAATAATTGACTACATGTAGACTTAATAAATAACTTAATTCTGTAATTAGTGGACTAATTAAATTAATAATTTTTATGATTGATTATTAGATATTCGGACTTCATATAAATATTTAAAAATATTTGAACTCATAAATTAATGGGTTAATATAAATAAAGTAATTAAATAATATTTTATGAGTAGAGTAAATTAATGATGATTATTAAAAAATTGGATGTTGTAGTTAATTATATTCGGATATTTTATTTAATATTAGAATTCAAATATTGTAATTAATGACTGAATTAATAAGGTAATTTAATTATTAAAAAAATGATTAATTCGGATAATTATTTAATTAAATTAATAAATTCGAATAAGGAAATAAAAAGGGGAAAACGGGTAAAATAATTATAAATAGAATAAGTGACTAATTATATCATCTTAATTAAAAAGGTGAATATTTAGAGGCCGGAATTGAGGAAGAGAATTAGGAGCACGAGGACTTAAGGTAAGTTTCACGTCAACCGATATTAGTTCTTTTTCTTCGTGATTTCTTTTACATATTTTTGTGTGCATATTTGAGAATTGAATTTATGTGTGAGTGAATATTATTATATGAAAGGGTTGTATTTGAGATATTAGTGGATGTACTGTTTTGTTGATATGAATTATTGTATACGATTTTGGGATATTTTGTAATAGTACGTAATTTGTTATCTTTGTGGGAGTTTGATAAAAAGGGAATTTTTGAAGTATAAACTTCGATTGATTTAGAGAAAAATAAATATTTTCATAAAAGTTGAGCATCACGGGAGAAATCCGTGGTGTTGGTTTTCCACGTCCCTTAAAATGTGGAGGATGGTTAGGTCTACTACCACTCAATTTTTGGTTTGTGTTGGTTTGAGGTGAATTGTCGGTCGGTAGAACACATCCCGGCTTTTGAGTAGTAGTGGTAGTAGTAGCTCCTAATCATTCAGGTTTTGAGGTGGGGTAGTTGGTAGAAAACATCTCGGCTACCCGGATCGACTTACTAACCCGGAGGGCTTGGAATACCTTTAGGGGGTGTGCACACTTAATGTAGTTGTTTCCGTTTCCAAGGAGCAGTTGTGGTACCGGTGATAGTTCCGGGGTGGCCGTACATAACAACGGACCACCGGACTCAACCAAAGTGTTGAGCACCGCCCTTCTAAATTACTAGGAAGTTAGATACAATGTGATTTTGGGAGAAGTTCAAAAGGGGAGAATTTTGGTGTTTCATGTATTTTGGAATTAATATGGTTTACGAGTTAATTATGTGATTGAGATTTTAAATAGATATCGTTTACTTATGATTTATGATTTATAAAGTGTTTTGAAAAATATTTTATGAGGTTGTACGAATTTATATATATTATTTATTATTATTTTAAAAGGTTAGGTGGAACTTACTTAGCATTATTGCTAATGTTTGTTTTCTTTTATTTTTCTTGTGCTCGTATTTAATAGGAGATGATCATGTTGATTTGGATGCTGAAATGTTTGAGAGCGCGAATTAGAAGACAACTATGTAGTTCACTAGAAATAAACTTTAATATTTACTTATGATTCGAACATCTTGATTTTTGTTAAACTCGTGTTTTGGTAGATAGCCTTAGCATCCAATCATTCACGGATTGGATGTGGCGGTGACATGCCCCTTTTACTTAGTTTTTATTAATTTCCGCTGCAACTTTTGAAGTTTTAATCATTAAATAAAAGTTCATCCCTATTTCAAAGTATTATTTTGGGTGGAAAAATTTGGGGGTGTCACAAGTTGGTATCAGAGACTTTAGGTTTTTTGAAGAGACTAGATCACGAAGTAATAGGTCGTAGGGAGAAATTCTGTCACAAAGACGATAACAGTCTAAGCTGGTTGGTGCCTAATTGAGCCTTTGCGCTCGTCCAACTAACTGAGAATTTCTCCTTGTGCTGAAACTTCGTTGTTCGAAATCATTGACGAAAACCGTGGGAATCATACCTTCAAGTGAAGATCCTTGCAAAACATTTTAATCAAATTTAGGAAATGAAAAGGATTAAGGAAAAGACCTTTCTAGGGCCGCGGCGAGGATGATTTTGTATTGCTTCTATATGTTGAACAAATTTCCCGATACTTATGTGATCATTTGTATGTCGGATTACGTTATGATTTAATGTGCATAGCAGCTTGATTACTAGACAATACCTTAGCACTTAAGTACTTTTCTTCTAGAATATGCCGCCTAGGAGAGAAGTCCCCACAGCACCAACTAATGCTGAGCTGGCACTGACCATGCAACAATTTGCTCAAACGTTAAGCACCGCGTTTCTCCAGAACCAGCAAACCAGCAATGACGCTTCTAAGAGGGTAGCAGCTCGGAATCCCCCGAGCTACCAGGGTCAGGAGGATCCGCTCATCCTTGAAGATTGGATACGCTCCTTTGATAAGTTGTTCGAGGCAGTTAACTGCCCGGCGGAACAACGAGTTGACATCGCCGCCTACTACTTGCATCAGGAGGCCGACAACTGGTGGGCCACTGATGGACCAGCCTTACGTCAGCAACCAAATCTTTCTTGGGAGTCATTTAAGGAGGCTATGAGGGAAAGATTTTATCCCGAACATGTCAAAGCAGAGAAATATGAGGAGTTTTTGTATCTCAAACAAGGAGATATGTCAGTCCAGGACTATTACGCCAAGTTTGTGGCGTTAGCTCGGTTCGCACGTGCTCTAGTTCCAGACGAGAACAGCAAAGCCCGAAAATTCATCCATGGCCTGAATTTCGACACTCAGAAGGCTGTAAGTGTGCTAGGATGCCAGACGTTGAACGAAACCTATACGAAGGCTGCTCTTCACTATAGGGTTCAACGACTTCAACGTGATGCTTACAAAAGGAACAAAAGAGGTGACGACGATGACCAACCACCAAGGGAGAAGAGAGGTAGACCCAATCCCCCTGAACAACGAACACAATGGCGGGGAGATGATCGCAATCGCAATCAAGGAGGAAGGAACTTCCAAGGGAAAGGTCCGACGGGTGAACGATATTATCATTGCAAGTTATGCCAAAAGAATCATCCTGGACGCGATTGTGCGGGCAATGCAGTGAAATGTTATGATTGTGGCCGGATGGACCATAGAGCATATGAGTGTCACGTGGGAAAAGGGAGGGTTTCCCAGAACCAGGGCCAAATCAACAAGGGAGGCAATCCTGGAGGAAATAGGCCAGGAGGCGCAGAGAATCCTAACCACAACGCTCGTGGGAATGGGGGAAACCACAAGGGCAACAACAACACCCCTAACCAAGGCAAGATCTACGTGATGAATCAAGCTCAAGCTAATGCCTGCGACGTGGTTTCAGGTACCTTTCAAGTGAACTCCATGCCTGCTTATGTTCTTTTTGATTCTGGTGCTTCTCATAGTTTTATATCTTCAAGCTTTGTTAAGAAACTGGGAATAGAACCCACTACTAGAATAGAATTGAATGTAAAAACGGCAGCTGAAAAAGTTGTGGCTTGTGGGAATGTGTACTCAAATGTACCCATACTCATAAGTGACATCAATCTCCCTGGAGACTTGATTCAATTCGATCTAGAAGACATAGACGTGGTGCTTGGCATGGACTGGCTCGGAAGATACAAAGCAAAAATTCTATGTGGCGAGCAGAAGGTAGTCATGAAGGGCCCGAATGGGAAGAGAGTATCCTACAAAGCTGTGACCACCACCCCGGGAGTAAAGTTGGCAACCATACAACAAATAAAACGCTACATTCGGAAGGGATGTGAAGCATACCTGTGCGTAGTCAAAGACTCAAAGGTGGAAGAAAAGACCATTGACCAAATTCCCGTGGTCAATGAATTCCCGGACGTGTTTCCTGAAGAGATTCCGGGGATGCCTCCAGAAAGAGAAGTGGAGTTCTCCATTGACTTGATGCCCGGGACTGCACCAATCTCGAAGGCACCCTATCGAATGGCACCAAAGGAGATGCAAGAACTGAAGGAACAACTTCAAGATCTGCTGGAGAAGGGTTATATCAAACCAAGTGTCTCACCCTGGGGCGCTCCAGTGTTATTTGTCAAGAAGAAAGATGGAAGCTTGAGGCTGTGTGTTGATTACCGGGAACTGAATCAAGCAACTATCAAAAACAAATATCCACTTCCGCGCATTGACGATCTGTTCGATCAGCTGAAAGGAGCAAGTACGTTTTCCAAGATTGACTTGAGATCCGGTTATCACCAAGTAAGGATTGCCGAGAGGGACATTCCAAAAACGACATTTCGAACGAGGTACGGACATTATGAGTTCACTGTAATGCCGTTCGGCTTAACTAATGCGCCTGCGGTATTTATGGACCTAATGAATCGTGTGTTCCGAACCTACCTCGATTTGTTCGTGGTGGTGTTCATTGATGACATTTTGGTGTACTCAAAAACACCGAATGATCACGAGGAGCATCTCAGAACGGCACTTCAAACCTTGAGAGACAACCAGCTCTACGCCAAACTTTCAAAGTGTGACTTCTGGAGGGATCAGGTAGCATTCTTGGGCCACATCATCACCCAAGAAGGTGTCTCGGTTGATCCATCAAAAATTGAAGCGGTGATAGGTTGGCCTGCACCCACCACGGTGACGGAGGTTCGAAGCTTCCTAGGTTTGGCTGGGTATTATCGAAGATTCGTGAAAGATTTCTCGAAGGTAGCAAGACCTTTGACCAACCTCACAAAGAAGACCACTAAATTCCTGTGGAGTAGCGAGTGTGAAGAAGCTTTCCAAGAGCTGAAGCGGAGGTTGACAACGGCACCAGTCTTGACCCTACCATCCGGAACAGAAGGGTTTGAGATTTACAACGATGCTTCATTGAAAGGGTTAGGTTGCGTTCTGATGCAAAATGGAAAGGTGGTGGCCTATGCATCAAGGCAACTAAAGACTCACGAAGTCAACTACCCTACGCATGATCTAGAGCTAGCGGCGGTGGTTTTCGCCTTGAAACTTTGGAGGCACTACTTGTACGGGGCACAATGCAAAGTTTACACTGATCATAAGAGCCTCAAATACATATTCACGCAAAAGGAGCTCAATATGCGGCAACGGCGATGGCTAGAACTTGTCAAAGATTACGACTTAGTGATTCAATACCATGAAGGAAAAGCTAATGTCGTGGCAGATGCTCTAAGCCGTAAGTCAATGCATTCTTGTAGAGCAACATGGATTCTACCCAACGAGCTATGGCGAGACTTCCAAAAGCTGAGTTTGGAAGTGAGAGAATTCGGGGAGGTGGATAATGAGGTACAGTTATGTTCCATGACCGTTACCCCATCACTCTATGAAGAAATAAAAGCGGGACAACCTGGAGACGTGAAGTTGGAACGAGTCAAGTCCGGAATGATAGACGGAATCAATGGACCATTCAGGATGCATGATGACGGTAGTATTCGTTATAAAGGCAGGTGGTGTGTCCCTATGAAATGTGAGCACGTCAAAAAGCAAATCATGGAAGAAGGACACAACACGCCTTATTCGGTACACCCAGGTGGGGATAAATTATACAAAGACTTAAAGAAGAATTTCTGGTGGCCACGAATGAAGAAAGAAGTGGCGGAATTTGTAGCCAGATGCCTTAACTGCCAGAAAGTCAAGGCTGAGAGATGCAAGCCCAAGGGACTCATGCAACCCTTAGAAGTGCCAACATGGAAATGGGACTCGATCTCGATGGACTTTATCGGAGGGCTACCCCCAACAAAGTCTGGAAAAGACAAAATTTGGATGATCGTCGACAGACTTACAAAAACTGCGAGATTCATCCCCATGAATGAAACTTGGAGTATGGATAAGCTGGCTAGAGCATACATCCAACACGTGGTCAAACATCATGGTGTGCCCCGAGATATTGTGTCTGACCGAGACTCCCGTTTCTTATCACAATTCTGGATGGAATTGCAAGCAGCTATGGGGACCAAACTAAAGCTAAGCACTGCATTTCATCCTATGACGGACGGACAGACGGAGAGAACTATCCAGACACTTGAAGATATGCTGAGAGCTTGCATACTAGACTTACAGGGTTCATGGGATGAACACCTAGACTTGATAGAGTTCTCGTACAACAACAGTTACCATGCAAGCATCAAGATGGCTCCGTACGAGGCTTTATACGGTCAGAAGTGTAGAAGCCCATTATGCTGGAGCGATATGGTGGATAAAGTGGTACTAGGACCGGATTACCTCCAAGACACCATGGACAAAGTGAAGATGATTCAAGCAAGGATGAAAGCTGCACAAGATCGTCAGAAGTCTTATGCAGACTTGGGGAGGAAACCAGCCGAATTCGAAGCAGGGGAGAAAGTCCTACTCAGAGTCTCCCCGACCAAGGGAGTAATGAGATTTGGAAGGAAGGGAAAGCTAAGCCCGAGGTTCATTGGCCCATATGACATCCTCGAGCGAGTGGGAAAAGTGGCATATCATTTAGCTCTACCCACCGAGTTGGCTAAGGTATAACATACTATAACCGCTCGTTAGTGAATACCTTACTAAACTTCTCTCAAGTACTAAAGTGTGTTATGCGTAGGTACACAACGTTTTCCATATCTCCCAATTGAAGAAGTATGTCCGCGACGAATCCCATATTCTTAGCCCCGAGGTACAAATCGTAACCTTATGATAATTAGATCAAAGTATCACATCTAACCTCGACTTTCTTAGGTGGTCGAGTTGGATGAATCATTGACTTATGAGGAGAGGCCGATCCAAATTTTGGATACTAAGACTCGCGAGACTAGGAGAAAAGCGGTTAAGATGGTGAAGGTGTTGTGGTCTAACCACTTGGCCGAAAATGCCACATGGGAGACTGGGGAAGATATGCGCAAACGCTATCCAGAGTTATTTGACTAAGGTAAAATTTTAGTTACGAGGGCGTAACCTCTCTTTAAGGAGGGTAGAATGTAATACTTAAGAATTTGATTATTTAAATTTAGTTCATGTTTCGGGACGAAACATCCTTTAAGAGGGGTAGAATGTGACACTTCAAAAATTTAAATAAAAATAAAAATAATTTTTATTAGTCAGATAAAATATTACGAAAATAACATTTTAATAATTAATTGAGTCAGACAAAAATTCAACAGTTGTGACATTCCAACCAGATAAAAATTTCCAAGCTTACGATGTTTTAGTCAGATAAAAATGACCCGATAAAAGAAGTAACGTTTTTATAATAATGAAGTACCAGTTATACAAATGGTATAAGTAATAAAAGTTATTTTATAACCATTTTAAGTTGTATATAAAATACACAAAGTACAAAAATTGAATTTTTAAAATACTCCTAATAAGTCAAATACACTTACGTAATAATACTAAGACTACACAACTAATGAGTAAGGATTTAACTAAACTACCACTTACGTATTCTACCAGATATATATCAGATATAGATGTATCCGGCCATATTCACGATATACTTGCAGAATTGTGATCACACTTAAACACTATCCTACGCACGAGCAAAACTCTCCGGCTAAAAAGCCTAAACTTTCAAACCAATCGGATATACTCCAACGCAGATACAAACGAATTCAACACAAACTCTAACTTCCCTCGATCTACACCTATAAATAGTAGCCTAGACCGACGTTTTTTTTTCATCCCCAAAAAGCTTCAAACGTTTAACATATATATGTATACACAAAGTATATATATATAGGCGGAAATCCAACCCAGAGTTATACTATAAACTGAGCCCTGAAAACACTCTAGAAACCTTCCCCTTCGTAAGAGGAATCCAACGGAGAAAGAATCAAGCAAAACGGTCGTCAAACGTGGAAGAACAAGCTCGCCGGAGTAGCCGCCGGACTGATTTTCCGTCGAAGAACGAAGCAACTGCTGCCACCGACACCAGCTGACTGCCATCCTTCTCCGTCCACAGACACGCCGCCCCTCCGTCGTCACTGTAGGTTAGCTTCGGCCCTCTGCGTTTTTTTTTTCCTTCTTACCTGTGCGTTTCATCGAAGAAGACGACAGAGGCAGAACCTCTGCATTCAGTGCTCCTTTGTATTGATGGGCTAAAACTTTGGGCCAGTAAATTAAAAGAAGTTGGGCCAGTTCGGCCCAGTTGCAATAAAAACTGAAAATAAAATAGTAAATGAAATAAATAAAATCTGGAAAAATATAAATTAAATAACTAGTATAAATATACGTATTCGGGCCAACCAGAATTGAAAGATAAAATTTTTAGCTATTTTTAATGGATTTAATTGTAATTGGGCCAATTTATACACAATTAGTAAATAATTAACTAAATAACGAAAATAATTATGAAATAAATATTGGAGTAAACTAGGATAAATATATGACTAACTAGAACCTTATGGACCATTTATAATTAATAAAAATAAAGATTTAGTATATTTAATTGTAATTGAACCGGTTATTAGATATATGAAATTAAAGGAATAATTATGGAAAATAATTATAAAATAGATATATGGACAACCTAGGTCAAATATAGACCCAAAATATAGTTATAGACGGTTATTAATTTATAAAGTCAACTCTTAGTCTATTTATTTAAACTAGGCCATATAAAACTAGTTTAGTAATTAAATAAGGAAATATTAATATTAATGGTGAAATAAATAAATCACTGAGATTGAAAAATAATATTCTGGACTAAAAACGATGTTGGAATAAAATAAGGAAAATAAAAATAAGGTTAGGTTAGCTAGCATAAATAATTAACTACATGTAGACTTAATAAATAACTTAATTCTGTAATTAGTGGACTAATTAAATTAATAATTTTTATGATTGATTATTAGATATTCGGACTTCATATAAATATTTAAAAATATTTGAACTCATAAATTAATGGGTTAATATAAATAAAGTAATTAAATAATATTTTATGAGTAGAGTAAATTAATGATGATTATTAAAAAATTGGATGTTGTAGTTAATTATATTCGGATATTTTATTTAATATTAGAATTCAAATATTGTAATTAATGACTGAATTAATAAGGTAATTTAATTATTAAAAAATGATTAATTCGGATAATTATTTAATTAAATTAATAAATTCGAATAAGGAAATAAAAAGGGGAAAACGGGTAAAATAATTATAAATAGAATAAGTGACTAATTATATCATCTTAATTAAAAAGGTGAATATTTAGAGGCCGGAATTGAGGAAGAGAATTAGGAGCACGAGGACTTAAGGTAAGTTTCACGTCAACCGATATTAGTTCTTTTTCTTCGTGATTTCTTTTACATATTTTTGTGTGCATATTTGAGAATTGAATTTATGTGTGAGTGAATATTATTATATGAAAGGGTTGTATTTGAGATATTAGTGGATGTACTGTTTTGTTGATATGAATTATTGTATACGATTTTGGGATATTTTGTAATAGTACGTAATTTGTTATCTTTGTGGGAATTTGATAAAAAGGGAATTTTTGAAGTATAAACTTCGATTGATTTAGAGAAAAATAAATATTTTCATAAAAGTTGAGCATCACGGGAGAAATCCGTGGTGTTGGTTTTCCACGTCCCTTAAAATGTGGAGGATGGTTAGGTCTACTACCACTCAATTTTTGGTTTGTGTTGGTTTGAGGTGAATTGTCGGTCGGTAGAAAACATCCCGGCTTTTGAGTAGTAGTGGTAGTAGTAGCTCCTAATCATTCAGGTTTTGAGGTGGGGTAGTTGGTAGAAAACATCCCGGCTACCCGGATCGACTTACTAACCCGGAGGGCTTGGAATACCTTTAGGGGGTGTGCACACTTAAGGTAGTTGTTTCCGTTTCCAAGGAGCAGTTGTGGTACCGGCGATAGTTCCGGGGTGGCCGTACATAACAACGGACCACCGGACTCAACCAAAGTGTTGAGCACCGCCCTTCTAAATTACTAGGAAGTTAGATACAATGTGATTTTGGGAGAAGTTCAAAAGGGGAGAATTTTGGTGTTTCATGTATTTTGGAATTAATATGGTTTACGAGTTAATTATGTGATTGAGATTTTAAATAGATATCGTTTACTTATGATTTATGATTTATAAAGTGTTTTGAAAAATATTTTATGAGGTTGTACGAATTTATATATATTATATATTATTATTTTAAAAGGTTAGGTGGAACTTACTTAGCATTATTGCTAATGTTTGTTTTCTTTTATTTTTCTTGTGCTCGTATTTAACAGGAGATGATCATGTTGATTTGGATGCTGAAATGTTTGAGAGCGCGAATTAGAAGACAACTATGTAGTTCACTAGAAATAAACTTTAATATTTACTTATGATTCGAACATCTTGATTTTTGTTAAACTCGTATTTTGGTAGATAGCCTTAGCATCCAATCATTCACGGATTGGATGTGGCGGTGACATGCCCCTTTTACTTAGTTTTTATTAATTTCCGCTGCAACTTTTGAAGTTTTAATCATTAAATAAAAGTTCATCCCTATTTCAAAGTATTATTTTGGGTGGAAAAATTTGGGGGTGTCACACCAGCGCCGGGGGACTAACAGATGAACCCCCGGACGAATCACTTGGACCCCCTTTCGGCCGAGGCGGGGAATCAACCCCCTCGGTCGATGCCTGAAAGAAGGAACATACACCCGAAGGACTCCCGGAACTATCAAGGAAAGGCCCTCGGCCTCAATTCGATTCTACATCACCAATGGCCCTCGGCCTTGGCATGATTCAACGTCAGAACAGCCCTCAGTGTCAAAATCAACAATGGCCCTCGGCCTCAACATCAGATGGCCCTCGGCCTAAACATGACACTATGTCATAACGGTTTTGGCCTTAGCGTGATCTCACGTCACCAACGGCCCTCGGCTTTAGCGTGATTCCACATCACAACGACCCTCGGCCTCAACATCAGAACGGCCCTCGGTCTCAAAATCAACAAAGGCCCTCGGCCTTAACATCAACAACGGCCCTCGGCCTCAGCGTGAGGACATCACAATGGCCCTCGGCCTCAACATCAGACGGCCCTCAGCCTCAACATGACTCTGTGTCATAACGGTTTTGGCCTTAACGTGAGCTCACATCACCAACGGCCCTCGGCCTCAGCGTGATTCCACATCACAACGGCCCTCGGCCTCAACATCAGAACAGCCCTCGGTCTCAAAATCAACAACGGCCCGGCCTCAACATAAGGACGGCCCTCGGCCTCAACATCACCAACGGCCCTCGGCCTCAACATCAGAATGGCCCTCGGTCTCAAAATCAACAACGGCCCTCGGCCTTAACATCAACAACGGCCCTCGGCCTCAGCGTGAGGACATCACAATGGCTCTCGGCCTCAACATCAGACGGCCCTCAGCCTCAACATGACTCTGTGTCATAACGGTTTTGGCCTTAACGTGATCTCACATCACCAACGGTCCTCGGCCTCAGCGTGATTCCACATCACAACGGCTCTCGGCCTCAACATCAGAACAGCCCTCGGTCTCAAAATCAACAACGGCCCTCGGCCTTAACATCAACAACGGCCCTCGGCCTCAGCGTGAGGACATCACAATGGCCCTCGGCCTCAACATCAGACGGCCCTCAGCCTCAACATGACTCTGTGTCATAACGGTTTTGGCCTTAACGTGAGCTCACATCACCAACGGCCCTCGGCCTCAGCGTGATTCCACATCACAACGGCCCTCGGCCTCAACATCAGAACAGCCCTCGGTCTCAAAATCAACAACGGCCCTCGGCCTCAACATAAGGACGGCCCTCGGCCTCAACATCACCAACGGCCCTCGGCCTCAACATCAGAATGGCCCTCGGTCTCAAAATCAACAACGGCCCTCGGCCTTAACATCAACAACGGCCCTCGGCCTCAGCGTGAGGACATCACAATGGCCCTCGGCCTCAACATCAGACGGCCCTCAGCCTCAACATGACTCTGTGTCATAACGGTTTTGGCCTTAACGTGATCTCACATCACCAACGGTCCTCGGCTTCAGCGTGATTCCACATCACAACGGCTCTCGGCCTCAACATCAGAACAGCCCTCGGTCTCAAAATCAACAACGGCCCTCGGCCTCAACATAAGGACGGCCCTCGGCCTCAACATCACCAACGGCCCTCGGCCTCAACATCAGACGGCCCTCGACCTCAACATCAACAACGGCCCTCGACCTCAGCATCAGAACGGCCCTCGGCCTGAACATGACCCTATGTCATAATGGTTTTGGCCTTAGCGTGATCTCACATCACCAACGGCCCTCGGCCTCAGCATGATTCCACATCACAACGGCCCTCGGCCTTCATCCCTCCGACATCTTTATTTGATGTCGGGGGCTATCATACAGGCCCATCGTCCTTCATCCCTCCGGCATCTTTATTTGATGTCGGGGGCAATCACACAGGTCCCTCGGCCTTCATCCCTCCGGCATCTTTATTTGATGCCGGGGGCTATCATACAGGCCCATCGGTCTTCATCCCTCCGGCATCTTTATTTGATGTCGGGGGCAATCACACAGGTACCTCGGCCTTCATCCCTCTAGCATCTTTATTTGATGCTAGAGGCTATCATACAGGCCCATCGGCCTTCATCCCTCCGACATCTTTATTTGATGTCGAGGGCAATCACACAGGTCCCTCGGCCTTCATCCCTCTGGCATCTTTATTTGATGCCAGGGGCTGTCATACAGGCCCCTCAGCCTAGCTTTCATCCCTTCAACATCTTTATTTGATGCCAGGGGCTATCATACAGGCCATCAGCCTTCACCCCTCCGGCATATTTATTTGATGCCGGGGCTAATCACACAGGCCCCTCGGTCTCCATCACTCCGACATCTGTATTTGATGCCAGGGGCTCTCACACAGGCCCACCTGGCCTTGCACCCCTCCGTCACCTTTATTTGATAACGGGGGGTCCTTACAAGATCCTCATCTTTTTCATGCAGGATCTAAGGCTGGTCTTCGATATCCCCTCAGCAGACGGACACAACCACCGCTCAAAAATCTAGGCCGAAGGGTGCTTTCCTTTTGCTTCATTCTGGGGGCATCCGGTGTACTCTTTTTCCCTCATTAGGATTTTTTTTCCCACAGGGTTTTTTCCTAATGAGGTTTTTAACGAGGCATCTCCTCATTGTGGAACAAAAGGCGTCACCCCTCGGCGGCTCCTGCTGAAGGCATGCATCACTCTACTCCTGTTTCCCTCGAGAAACTCTCGGCAAAAGGAGTGGGGGACTGGGGGACTCCCCTTGGCAAAACACGCAAATGTTAGAAATTTTCTATTTCTCAGCTACAACAAGCTGAGGCAAGATCACAACGGCAATCTACTCCCCTCGACATGATGCTTTCGGCTTACAGAATGCCTCCGGCCACACAATGCCTTCGGCCACATGATGCCTCCGGCCACACAATGCCTTCGGCCACATGATGCCTTCGGCCACATGATGCCTTCGGCCACACAAAGCCTTCAGTCAACAAATGCCCTCGGCAAAGCACACAAATGCAGATCTCTCATTACTTTACAAACTACAACAAAGAAACACATACGAGCAACACACTTACACTCCCTTCAGGAAGCTCTCAGCCCTCGACATATGGGGGAATTGAGAAAATGAGGCACCCAACAGAACAGGGAAGCCTTCGGGGAAATCACCACAGCTACTCCTTTTCCCTCAAGTACCTTTCGGCAAAAGGAGTGGGGGGCTCTTGATGGAGTATATGGACCAGGGACCCCCGACCCACATACTTCCTCTACTACAATCAGGCCCAACAGGCCCAAACGGGCCAAGCCCAGAAAAATGGAGCTCTAAGCAGCCCACAATACGCAAAGGGGTGCCTTCGGCCCCATGGCCGAAGGCTACCAGTGACGGAATCGAGCTCAGAAACATCACAGGAGATCAAGGCTTGAAAACCAAGCCTTCGGCAACTGCAGCCCCCGGCAGGTAGGAGCCCTCGGTTAGAAGAGGCATCACAGGAGATCAAGGCTTGAAAACCAAGCCTTCGGCACCTGCAGCCCTCGGCAGGTAGGAGCCCTCAGTTAGAAGAGGCATCACAGAAGAACAAGGCTTGAAAACCAAGCCTTCAGCACCTACAACCCTCGGCAGGTAGGAGCCCTCGATTAGAAGAGCCTTCGGCCCAGCACCCTTCAACCGAAGGCATCCACCTCGACAGAATATCCTCTTCACATGCGCCTGGATCACCGTACCAAGTACAAACGTCACATCCAACCACCGCATTTAATGCGGCCACATGCGAGTGCCAGTGCCACCCCGGTTGAGGTGACCCCTCGACCACCAGAAAACTGACACGTGTCCTTATCTGGCATTTATTACTACTATAAATAGCACCCCTTTCCTCCATTGTAAACCACGCTTAATACATATCGAATATACACACTCTCTCTTACTTATTTGCTCTGACTTCTTTCTAGTTATTCTCCGCAATAACCCCTTGGATAAGCTACCCCCGGGTACACTATCCATCAAACTCATTCTAATTTTCTAAAAGAATCCTAATAGATATTCTATAAACTAGTAGTTTATGTAGGATCCTAAATCCTAATACATACTCCATACTATGTATCTTTACATAGAGGACACTACATCTAATGAGGGGAAAAAGAATTCTTCTACAAAATAGTTTTAATATCGGTGGACTTAGCTCAACTAGTAGATAAAGAGTACAAAAAAAGTGTTATGGAATCCTGAGCTCTTGACATTGCGATGAGAGATTACTATTTAAAAATGCATTTAACCTATGCAAGACAAACTATACCGTGAATCGTTACACCTGCGCACGGTGTACGGATTACACTACTTGTTATAAAATACCATGAAATAAGTATTTTCCTACGGTGCATCACTTTTTCATTTTCCTTGGATTTTTCTTCTTTGTTTTTCTTTTCTTCAAATATCTTCTATTTCTCCATCAAAGTGCTGAAAATGTAATTGCAATTTTACGTTTATTTATCTTCAATTTAAATTACAACTCAATCTATTATTTTATTCCTTATCCATTCACCACAAAAAGTTTATTAATCTAAATAAAAAAATATATTTCATTTCATATTCATAAACTACTTTTATTTCTGTAATAATTTTATATTATACAGTTTTGTTGTAATATTTTTTTATATTCATACACATTTTTCTATAATATATGTTTTCTCTCTTTTATATGTTTTTAGAGGTTTCTTAAGACATTGAATTTGTTTATTTTAATTCTTGAAGTTAAATTTGATAATATGTGGAGTTGCATCTTCTTATACGTGATTTACATGCATCTTCACGTGTGTGAGTTACATTTTCTTATGTGCGATTTACATTTCATGTGTGCGAGTTGCATCTTCTTATGCACAACTTACGTCTTTTAATATGCGAGTTACATCTTTTAATGCGCGAGTTACATTTCTTTATGCGCAAGTTACATTAGGACTTGTCCGAACAAGATACATTTTACATACACGTAATTAGACTACATTTTTCAATTTGCGCGAGTTACATCTGCCATAACACGAGTTAAATAAAAAAAATAAACCCCTATTATTTAAAAAAAAATTAAAAACCATTTTACAGTGCTGATATCAAAAACAAAAAATATTCACTATTTACGTAAAGTAATTGAGCGATTAGACTTTTTTTTGTTTACATTGAAATCAATATTTTATTTCGTACACTCTTTTTGTTTACAAAAGACTCTTTTTTTTGTTTATTGGACAAATTACATTTTGACTGGTTTGCAATTATATTTCTTATCAACGTGAGGTACATTTTTTACACGCGAATTGCATCATGTTATAACTACTGCATCTGAAAGTACTTAGACTAGAGCTCGCTTGCTATCTGTCAGTCTGTTAATTAAATTTCAATTTACATTCTCCCAAATCATTAATTGAATGTCTTATAAGTGTTGAACCCTCCTTCGTGGATGGGATGTCAATTTTTTCTTCAGAAAAGCCTTTGTACACACTTTTACTATTAACACACTTTTACACATCGCTTGTGTAAAAATGTCTAAATGGTAAACTGTGTACATGGAGATTTTTTTTTTACAAAATGGTTCTAAACTTTAAGACTTTAAAGATACTTTCTTTTGGATTGAAATTTGTTGTTCTGATCTGGTCTGATCTGGTTTGATCTGATCTTGTTTGAATTGGTCTGCTTTGATAAATGTCTGGTTTCTATGTATTCCGTATTTTATAATTATGAAAGTCTGATCTGGTTTGGTGATTAGATTCGATGTCATGCGGGAGTTAATATCCCACATTTAAGAGCCTGTTTGGTAGCCTCATTTTTTTGCTTATCAGGCTTATCAGTCAGTATTTCATCAAACGCGTAACTTTTGATAACGCGCATTGAATTGCGTAATAATAAGAAAAATAAGGTTGAAGTTACTTTTTATTGTCTGAAGTTATCGTAGAGTATCCCTTTAGCTAATTTTTCATATATTTTTTATTTATTTTATTAATAACAAGTATTTTAAATATTTTTTTCATAAATCAACAAAATTAGCTAATATAGTCACATCAGCTACAATTTCATAAATTGGGTTTCTCCCCCTTACCTAAGCTACTTACCTATTGCTCCCTACATTGTTTATCACCAGCTTTAGTTTAATTGGATGTATGGAGTAACCCTACTCTGCTCACCCCGTTTAGAAAAAGGAAAGCGGATCATGATATTCAGGTGTTCAAAAGTTGAGGCTAGCTGATAGCATCCCTCAGGATATTAGTTGAGGTAATACGTGTGAGAGTATAAATTAAACAGTTTGCATTACAATTTTCACATACTTCTATTCGTGAAAATTCAATGATTGATTTTGATCATTTCAGGTTTTGGAATTGGCTGGAATTGCTCGTGATTTTAAGTATACAAAAACTGAAACTTGCTATATAATCTATGTTATTCTGAGATCATTGAGGCTTAATTTTAGAAGGTACATTAGTCTAGTATCTGTAATTGATGAATCTTGAATTCCATTTGGTAATCTATGTGATTCTTTGATTGTTGAACCTTAAATAGTGCTCAGTATAAGTTATAAACTTGTGTTAGGAATTCCAGGTAACCAATACAAAGAGAAAGTAGTTGCTGTTAACCACTTACAAATCCCACAAGTAAAGGAACTATATGATTACTTTAGAGCCTCTATCACAGTTCATTCCAGCTTTCGCTAATACTATACCATCCTATCCAGGGTTATGGAAGGTTACTTTGAGAAATTTACCTTGCGCCCTTGTGGTAATCTGGAAAAGCAAGGTCAGTAAAGCCCATTACTGATGTGCCCTACTTCTTGATGTTACTTCAGTTTGTCAGAGTGAGCGGGGAGGGTATATGTATGGATTCTCTAGCTGCAACTAAAATTTAGCTGCTATTGATTTAATTGTTAATTGTGATTAACCAATTTTTTGAACAGGAAGATGTGATAGCCCACTAATGAAGATTATTTAACTACCCTTGAGAGTATAATACAAGATGCAGGAATGCCTTCAGGGCTGCAAATATATTGAAACATGTTCATGGGGAATGTTAAACTCTTTTGGGATTAAGGCTTGGATGTTGTTGCTGTTGATGCTCATAGGGAACTTAGGTATTATACTATGATTATATTTGATCTTTAATGACATTTTGTAGTCTGGAAAGTGTTTTTCTTAACATTTGATGTCAAGTACTTAATCAACTTTGATAATAATGAACAAATCCCTTGCCATTTTGTCACTATTACAGCACCTGGTTCAAAAGAAATTCCACTATTGCCATAACTGTGAGACTGTGGGGAGGCTCTATTGTATAATGTTGTCTCTGAAAAATTGCACCATTTACTGGTGTTTATTATTTTCATTTTCGATGTCCGTTTGGTAACCATGTTACGCTTATCAGCCAGAAATTTTATCACACATTAATATTTTGATTTTATGTGCTTAATTTCTTTATAATGATAAAAGGCAAGGTTAGAGGTGCTTTTACAACAAATTGACCTAACTGGATGAAGATGGCCATATAACCCTCTTTTTTTAAACTTTTGCTATTATTATAAAGTATATTTAATTATTTCTCTATGATTTAACAGATTTTGCCATTCACCTTAATTTTAGTTATTTGAGCAGATTCTTCCAATTCCAGTGTTACCAAATCATTGTTTATGAGAACAAAGCAAACAATACTACCTCCATTTTTTGTATATATATTTGGACAGTTTTTTATTCTTTGCTCCACTTTCTAAAAATTTCCTATTCTTATACTTTGTTATTGGCCCCTAAGTAGCACGGAAACGGGAAACGGGAAACGCGAGAAACGTGATTTCTAGAAAAAATAGGATACGAAACGTGGGGAAAATGCGTAAATATTAAAAAATATAAGGATATATTTGTAAATATTTTTTCATATGTATACAGATTTTTTCATTGATATATATGCACATGACATTTTCATATAACTTGCTTAATAGGTCAATAATAAAAGCATTCTACATGTTCAAATTTAGAAATTATTACATATTATTACATAATTAAACATAGAATGCAATTCATTCGTAGCAATTGCGTTATGAAATGCCACAATGCTGCTACGAAGATATAACACAAAAAATCACTGTTTTTTAAGACACTATTTTCCATCATAGGACATCTTAAAAAAGAAAAAAATTGAAAATTCACGGTTTCTGAAACCCTAATTATTTAGAGAAACGGGTTTCCCAATTCTTCTTAATTACGGAAACGGCCCCGAAACGGGAATTTGAAGTTTCCAAGTTTCCGACACGCTTTCGAGTTTCCGAAACGGGGAAACGTGAGTTGCGTAGAGTTTCCGTGCTTCATAGATTGGCCCATTACCTTCTCTGTTCTAATTTATACCAAGAAATGAGCAGCTGAAAAATAGTAAATTTTTCATGACTAGATGACAACAACACCAACGCGTATAGATGCTAAAAAGTGTCCAAACCGGTGGGCGTAGCTCAACTGGTAGCAAGGGAGTGCCACAAGGGTTAGGTCCCAGGTTCGAATCCCGGCAACTGCGATGAAAGGTTACTATACTAAAAAATGCACTCCCAATGTACCGTCCGATCGGTGTTGGGGGGCCCTCATGGATGGGGTGTCATCCTTTTTTTTTTGCTAAAAAGTGTCCAAGTTTAATTTCATATATGATATACCCACTAACACCCCTGCCATCTCACACCCTCCATTTATAATCTCCCATCAGAAACTTCAGGCCCCCATTCTACTGCATCTTCTCATTATCAGATTTTCTCCTTCACATGGTTACCTTTTCCTCTCTGATGGCTGATTGCACAGCCAAGTCCATTTGTTACGAATAATAATATATAAAAATATAACAAAGAAAAGCATTCTACCACAGTACTTTATAAAAATAGCCAGGTCTCTTTACATTATTTGTCATATATAAGTTGTTTTTTACTCATTCTTGGCAAGTAGTTGACAAATTACACGAAATATTAGTGTTTTGTAATAAAGTAGATTAAAAAAGTTCTAACATGACACAAACCGTAGAAGAGATGAAACCCAAAAATACAACATAAATAGATTAATAGAATCAAATTGTTCCTACAAACTAATCAAACTACTCTTACACAAAACTTGAATATAGGAGGTTGGAATTATTTTTTAGTTAACTTATATACCTTGATATATACAATATGTTTTGTAATTACATATATTTGTTTTTACATATATGTATAATATGACATAATTTCACATGAGAACCTGTGAGACACTTTGTCAGTTCATCACCTAAAAATAAAACACTTAATTGATAGTTGCACATGGATTGGTTAACAGTCTCTTTAATCCAGTAGTTTTTTTTTTTTTTGTACATTGTGTATTCTTATCCAATATCCACATAACAACCAAATGATCTTTTCTATTATCACCTGTTTTTAATTGATATTATAAATAGTTGAGTGATTGCAAAAATAAAATAAAATGAAAAGATCATATTCTGCCTCAGAAAAAATAATTACCTTCATGAAAAGATCATCTTCTGCCTCAGGAAAAATAATTACCTTCATGAAAAGATCATCTTCTGCCTCAGGAAAAATGACTGCTTCCCTTTCCCTTCTTGCAAGCTCAGTCCAAAGTTCTATTTGATACCCTCATGATTAGGATTTATACTAAATCAAAACGTACTAATCATAAGAACATATGTGATAAAAATTAATAATAATGCTTAGATGTGTTTGTAACATACTCGTGGACACTCTGAATATATGTATGTAGTACAATTATTTATTAGAGTAATAAGTAGATATATCTATAGGTACCTTAACTCCATCCAACACTGTGGAATAGTTGGGGTCGCCTAATCTTTGATTCTCTGTTGCAGGTATTAGTCAGTAACTTTTGGGAATGTGTAATTGCCATGGCCGCTCTTTACATCATTGGAACCTCAAATCACTCCAACAACTCTATACTCTGAAACCCTTTCTTTTATTAAGATCTTCTTCTCCTTGTTCTTTATCCTTATTCCACTGCTTCTCTCATTTGATAACTCGCCATAAACCTCAACGTAATTGGAGCACTACCCATTCCTTCATCCTCTCTAACCCCCTCCTTTCTTTTCTTGAAAACCAATGCAAATGCATGGCCCATCTCAAGCAAATTCAGGCCCAAATGGTCACCACTGGCCTATTTTCAAATGGATTGGCATCTAGTCGCTTGATTGCCTTTTGTGCTATCTCAGAAATGGGAAGTCTTCATTACTGCAAAGCATTGCTGTATCATATCCTAAACTCAAATTCATTTTCTTGGAATGTTGCTATCAGAGGTTTTAGTGAAAGCCAAACCCCAATTGAAGCTTTATTTTTGTATAAAGACATGTTAGTGTGCGTCAACAATGAAAATGATTCTGACGATGCTTTAAGGCCAGACAATTATACTTTTCCATTGTTGTTTAAGGTTTGTGGCAGAATGTCATTGTCCTACATGGGTTTTGAGATTCTTGGGCATGTTACAAAAATGGGTCATTATCAAGATAGGTTTGTGCACAATGCTTTGGTTCACTTCTTGGTGTGTTCTGGAAAGTTTGAAGTTGCAGAGAAGGTGTTTGGTGAAATTTGTGAGAGAGATGTGGTTTTGTGGAATTCGTTGATTAACGGGTATGTAAAGAGTGCAAAACCTCGTGAGGCACTGAGCGTTTTTAGGGAAATGAGAATTGAGAAAGTTGAGCCGGACGAGATCACTATGATTGGAATAGCTTTAGCATGCGGGCAGCTCAAAGATTTAGACCTTGCTGTGAATTTTCATAGATATGTTGTAGAAAAGGAAATAAATTTATCTTTACCTCTATGTAATTCACTTATGGACATGTATGTGAAATGTGGGGATCTTGAGAAAGCAAAGGCTTTGTTTGGTAGCATGAGGGGAAGGACTGATGTCACTTGGACAACTATGATAACTGGGTATGCAAAGTTTGGTTTTTTAAACAATGCAAGAACGTTGTTTGATGAGTTTCCACACAAGAGCAATGTTGTCACTTGGAATGCTATGATTGGAGGATACGTGCAAGCCTATTGTGGAAAAGAGGCTTTGGTTTTATTTCAAGACATGCAAGCAATGAATGTCAAGCCTGACGAGGTGACCTTGGTTTGTTGTCTATCTGCTTGCTCACAAGTAGGAGCTTATGAAATGGGATGTTGGATTCATCATTACATCAAACTCCACAATCTCTCTCTTAATGTCTCTCTTGGGACTGCTCTAATTGACATGTATGCTAAGTGTGGCAATTTTGAGAAGTCAATTCAGGTTTTCCATGAGATGCCGATGAAAAATGCTATGACTTGGACAGCTGTTATAGGTTCCCTAGCACTTCATGGAGATCCACACAAGGCCTTATCACATTTCAGAATGATGGTTGATGATGCCGGTCTTGAACCGGATGATATCACATTTCTTGGGGTCCTCTTGGCCTGTAGGCATGGAGGTTTAGTTGATGAGGGCCGTAAGGTTTTTGCTGAAATGACCTCAAGATTTAACATTTCCCCGAAATCAAAACATTATTCCTGCATGGTTGACCTTCTTGGTAGATCCGGTTTTCTAGAAGAGGCAGAGACATTGATAATGAGTATGCCAATCAATGCAGATGCTTCTGTTTGGGGAGCCCTATTCTGTGGTTGTCAAATCCACAGGAATGTTGAGTTGGGCGAAAAGGCAGCCTTTAGACTTCTTCAGTTGGATCCAAATGATAGTGGGATTTATGTTCAGCTTGCGAACATGTACATAGGATTAAATATGTGGCATAAAGCTAGGGAAGTGAGGAAGATGATGACCAAGAGAGGGTTAGATAAAACTCCCGGCTGTAGCTCCATTGAAGTGAATGACAACTTTTTTGAATTTACTGTTAGAAATGGGTTTCATGTTGACTCAAATGATATTATGAATGTCTGATTCTGTTGACAAGACGAACAGAAGTACAGAACACCGTGGATTTTACACTGAATTGGCGTTTACTTATGACTATCAGGTTAGGGTCCTTACTTTTTGGTATGACATATGTGGACCCATCCATGTGAATTTGTATAATATCTATACCGTATTATTAAAATTATAGGATACTTAATATAAGATATAGGATTTTTATTAAATTTAGCCAATGTCTGGCATGGCATGGAAAAACTGAAATATAGAAAGTATTTGTGGTTGATAGATAGCTTGCATAGAAATCACTTTTTCATGTCCTTTTCCCCCATTTCTTTGAAGTTGATTCGTATGTTTGTTATCTCTGAGTTGTGGGTCATTCTCTCTAGATGCGGTGAATTTGAATCAATGCACAGGAGAAAGTGTGAGTGGAACTATAACATGAGCCAAATTGCCACATCAACAGGCCAACATGGAGATGTAAGTTCACTGCTTACTCATCAATTTAGGTTTTTAATGTTATATAGTCAAATATTTTGTAACATTTGAGATCAAAGATTAGTACCTTAGCATGCTTTGTGTAGTGAAAAAAACTGTTTGAGGCTAAATAAAATTTCAAAAAAGCAATAGTGCACGTATACTTGGTGATGGAATATACAAATCTGGCCCACACATCGCGGACCTTGACGATCAGACGGTTGACTTGCATCCCAGACCAATTAAACGAGCATCTAACAAGGGGTGGAAATGTGGGATATGGCCGGACTGGGTCAGGCTTTGTTGGGACCAGAATAAGCCTGATATATGTTGGGTTATATTGTTTTTGTATCTAAAGAAGTCCGATAAATTTGGTCGGGTCAGGGTTAGTTTTCGGTTAGGGTTGTCCCACTCCTATATTTTTAAACCTGGTATTAAACCCAAAAGCCATAGCTTTTTTGTGGTGGGGGCTAGGGTACCTAAGTAGCACCGGTATGGAAACGGAAACGGAAATGGGGACAGAAACGGGGAAACCTTAATCTCAAAAATTAAGGGTACGGGTACAACAAGGAAACATCGCAATAAAAACTGAAGTATTAGTAATAAAACTAGATGACTATTAAAATAGGTCACGTTTACATGCATTAATTAGGAAATGAATAAACCAAACATCAACATTGTTTGTAATCCATTGCATGAATAATTAATAAAAAGGACACCACTAAATAATTCATTCGGTAATAAACACACTCTCCAGTTCAGGCTCATCTAATGACAAAGTAACAAATTCTAGATATCCCATTTCTTTAAGATTGCCAAATTCATCTCCCCCAACGTCCCACATCTTAGTCTTCTCATTTGTATATTGGTCAGAACTCTTTGACAAGAGGCGAAGGTTGTTGTGCACAAATACCAAATCCTCTGCACGTTTAGGAGTTAATTTATTCCTTCTAAGTGAATGAATAAATGAGTACGTGCTCCAATTACGTTCACAAGAAGATGAAGAAGTAGGTTGACCAAGCACCCTAAAAGCAAGTGATTGAAGGATTGATGTTTGAACACCAAAGTTTGCCCACCAATTTTTTGGATTCGTGTTTCCCATCTTTGAAAGAGATGTAATATCTGCAAAAGCCCCTATCTTAAGTGAAAAGGAAGCAAATTCATCCAAAATCTTGTCATAATCTTCAGCGTTTGGATAGAGCCTTCGAAAACACTTCATCCTCTCTTGAGAGATTTCACCATCTCTATGAGGAGGGACTCGGGCGGGATTCTCATCAAGCCAAACTTCACTACAAAATCTAATAACACAAAAATACATTTTAAAGTATAAAAATTAAATAAAATAATTGAAATAAATAATTAGAAGAATTTATGTAATACCTTAGATTTAATGAATGAGCTAAACAATAAAGTGATGTTGAACTCTTTCCCCAACGTGCCACAAGAATATCATATACTACGTTGAAGATCACACTATATGAATCAAGAGATTTTTCTTCATGCTTATAGATTTGGATTTTGACTTTTTTCAATCATTGAATCCCACATCTCATACACCAAATGAAGGCATCACTTATCTGTATCACATGCTCGAATCATACTATAAATAGGATCTGAGAAAGCAAGAATGTAATTTAATTGATCCCACCAATACTCACTCAAAACTTTGTCTCTCACAAATCTTGCTTTACCTTGATCATCCTCACGATAGGAAGCCCACTCATCACTCAACACCATAGCTTCAAGACCACGTCTAATAAGCTTAAATCTCTTAAGCATCACAATAATAAAAGCAAATCGGATGTCCACAACAGAAAGTAATTTGAGGGACACGAATTCATTAAACATGGACAACCTCGTCGTATGATTTCATGATGAAATTCTTTATGTGAACAGCATCACCATGAATTTCGGTGATCCAATTATATTCATCATATACTTTTATGTTATTGTCCACATTTTTTGCAGCACAAATTTTTTTTAAAACAAGATTTAAGGTATGCATAACACATGGTGTCCAATAAATGTTTGGATACATACCTTTAATGATTTATCCCGCTCCCTTGCAATTTGAAGCATTGTCGGTGATAACCTGAAACACATTTTGATGGCCTATCGCATCAATAACTTCTTTCATTAAATTTGCAATAAATTCTTTCGATTTCACTTCACTCATGCAATTAACAGCTTTAAGAAACATAGGATCGCTTCCGGAAGTTGCCATAAAATTAATTATAGGTCTCCTCTGAGGATCACTCCAACCATCGCTCACAATTGTCACGCCTCTTTCCCGCCAAGTAGCTTTGAGTGGTTGTAATAACCTCTCAACATTAGCCTTGTCTTGTTGTAACAAAGTGGTCCTCAATTTATTATAACCGGGTGGCACGTAACTTGACAAAAGAAAAAGCTCTCACATAATATGGATTTCGAATAAGATTAAATGGCAACCCACTTACCCACCTATGAAAAATATTCTAGCAATTTGTTCATCTAATTTGGCTCTACCATCTACATCAAAAGCTTTCTCCAAACGGCCCATGCTAGATTTTCTTTTATTAGAAAAACTAATGTTACTCGTCCAATCCATTTGTGTTCTTCCGGAAGGTAAAGGAATATCGTCAGGGGCAACATCTTTTCTTTTAGAGCGACTTATCAAATAAGCCTTCAAACTTTTATAAAAAGTGCAAATAAGCCCTTTTACAAGAAGCTTTGTCCGGCTGTCGCCATTTGAGGAGGTTTTTGGTGGAATTTTTTGATCAAATTTTTTGAACATCTTCTTCATTAAGTCTAGTTTATCCATACCAAATTTCAGCTAAAAATTCAATCGAGAAGGAAGTCAAATGATTTTCTGAAATATACTACGCTGCCTTACTGCGCAGTTATCTTCAAAAATTCATTTGTCTGCCTTCTCGATTGAATGTTTGGCTGAAATTTGGTATGAGTAAACTAGACTTAATGAAGAATATGGTCAAAAAAATTCATCAAAAAATTCTACCGGATACCGCCCCAAATGGCGACGGCCGGACACAGCCTCCTATAAAAGGGCTTATTTGCACTTTTTATGAAAGTTCGATGGCTTATTTGATAGTTCTCCCTTTCTTTTATTCTCAATTTCCTCTTCCAATTTTTTCATCTCACGTAGATCATTGGATTGAACCTTTTTACATACGGCAATTCCTTGTTTTGAAATTTGAAGCAAGTGTGCCCTTACTCTCGAATAAGATCATCGTTGAACTTCATTACAAAAGTTACACTAAAACCTCTAAGTACCCCCGTATCAGCACTTTTACCTAGTTTAGTAACATATTTCCATAAAGGTGCATCATCAACACCCGATGAAGAATTTGTGCTCCCAGTTACACTCCCGCTACCGCTAGGTCCACTAGAAGAACCAGATACATCCATAGAGCTTATCTAAAAATGAAGATAAAATAATTTTTTTTACAATTACACTTTATTGGTAAAGTAATGTACTGATAAAAGAAAAATAAAAATCACTTTATTCACTAAACTTTATACTTTTTAACAAATTTATTTATTTATATAAACTATTTTATTGACTGAACAAAACAAAAGCAAAAAAAGAAAAGAAAAGTAACTCATATATACTAGGGAGTACACACAGCCCCACACACTCGCACAGCTTAATAGTTAATACCGGTTCAGCTGATTACCTCAAGGGCGAAGGGCGGCTGCAATTAGTGAAGGGCAAAGGGCGGCTGCAATCAGTGAAGGGCAAAGGGCGGCTGCAATCGGCGAAGGGCGAAGGGCGAAGGCAGAAGGACGAAGGGCGAAGCTGGCTGGAGCTGCAATCGACGTAGCTGGATCTTTCCGGATCTGGAGCTGGCGGGTTCCCTTGCGGACGATTAACCCGGTTGGGCCGCTGTGTTTTTTTTTTTTAATTCTGGCCCGGAAACGTTTCTATGAACTGATGTGGCGTTTCCGGATTTACACCCGATCCAAAAATGGGCCGAGACGCGGGTTGACGTTTCCCGAACGTTTCCGCACGTTTCTGGACGATTCTCGTTTTCGGGAGGATTCGGAAGCGGAAACTTGCAATTATTTGACGTTTTCGTGCATCCTAGTAGGGTACACCTCACCAATTAGAAAATAAAGGGTTACAAAGAGTAGGAGGGCCAGCCTACTCAAAATTAAACAACATAAGGGAAACTAATAGTATCAAATTTAAGAATACCAACAAAATGGTTGAAATGATCATTCTTGGTTTTAATGGAAGTATTTCAATAAGCTAAAAACTCTGAGACTCTGTTGAGTTTCGGGTGCAAGTGGGAGATCAATTCGCAGCCAGTGTTGCCAATGTTGCATAATGGTCCCCGTAATGCCTTCATATACCTCCCTTTTGTCCAGTTCAAGTACAATATTGGTTAGATTAATTTTCTTGATTCTTGATTATAGGGAGGCAATATACAATGGCGTCATATGTGGCAGCAGTTCTGTTGTTGTGGGTTGCTGGATGAGTCGCGTGACTGTAATAGTTTCCTTTGTCATTCCTTTTGAGTGCAGCAGCACGAATGAGGCTGTGATTAAGGTAACGGCAGGTGAAGTTGATTTTGTAGTAGGATGGCAGCGGGCTTTTCCAATAATTAAGACTGGGTGGTTTGGCTTTTTTAGGCTGACCCGTTCCTGTATCTATCAGGGATCAACAGATAGGCTCCCTAATTTGGAGTCTGGCAGTCATCTACTCATCTTCTTAGGTAAGAATAGCCACATTCACTCGTAGTTGGCAGCTAGGATGCACGGAAATGCCAAATAGGTGCAGGTTTCCGCTTCCGAAACGTTCCGAAAACGGGAAACGTCCGGAAACACGTTGAAACGTCAACCCGCGTCTCGGCCCATTTTTGGGTCAGGTGTAGATCCGGAAACGCCGGAGGAAACGCCACATCAGCCCATAGAAACGTTCCCGGGCCAAAATTTTTATAAAAAAATAACACAGCGGCCCAACCAGGTTAATCGTCCGCAAGGGAACCTGCCAGCTCCAGATCCGGAAAGATCCAGTTCCGTCGATTGCAGCTCCAGCCAGCTTCGCCCTTCGTCCTTCCGCCTTCGCCGATTGCAGCCGCCCTTCACCCTTCAGGTAATCAGCTGAGCCGGTATATATGAGTTACTTTTCTTTTCTTTTTTGCTTTTGTTTTGTTCCGTCAATAAAATAGTTTATTTAAATAAATAAATTTCTTAAAAAGTATAAAGTTTAGTGAATAAAGTGATTTTTATTTTTCTTTTTTCAATCCATTACTTTACCAACAAAATGTAATTGTAAAAAAAAATTATTTTATCTTCATTTTTAGATAAGCTCTATGGATGTATCTGGTTCTTCTAGTGGACCTAGTGGTAGCGGGAGTGTAACTGGGAGCACAAATTCTTCATCGGGTGTTGATAATGCACCTTTATGGAAATATGTTACTAAACTAGGTAAAAGTGCTGATACGGGGGGTACTTGGAGGTTTCAGTGTAACTTTTGTAATGAAGTTAAACCTAGATCTTATTCGAGAGTAAGGGCACACTTGCTTCAAATTTCAAAACAAGGAATTGCCTTATGTAAAAAGGTTCAATCCAATGATTTACGTGAGATGAAAAAATTGGAAGAGGAAGCTGAGAATAAAAAAAAATGCTGCCCCTAAAGATATTCATTTACCTTCCGGAGGAACACAAATGGATTAGACGAGTAACATTTGTTTTTTCTAATAAAAGAAAATCTAGCATGGGCCCTTTGGAGAAAGCTTTTGATGTAGATGGTAGAGCCAAACTAGATGAAGAAATTGCTAGAATGTTTTTCACAGGAGGGTTGCCATTTAATCTTGCTTGAAATCCATATTATGTGAGAGCTTTTTCTTTTGTTGCATATCACAATTTGTCAGGTTATGTGCCACCCGGTTATAATAAATTGAGGACCACTTTGTTACAACAAGACAAGGCTAATGTTGAGAGGTTATTACAATCACTCAAAGTTACTTGGCGGGAAAGAGGCGTGACAATTGTGAGCGGTGGTTGGAGTGATCCTTAGAGGAGACCTATAATTAACTTCATGGCAACTTTCAGAAGCGGTCCTATGTTTCTTAAAGCTGTTAATTGCATGGGTGAAGTGAAATCGTAAGAATTTATTGCTAATTTAATGAAAGAAGTTATTGATGAGATATGCCATCTAAATGTGGTTCAGGTTATCACCGACAATGCTTCAAATTGCAAGGGAGCGGGAGAAATCATTGAAAGTATGTATCCACACATTTATTGGATACCATGTGTTGTGCATACCTTAAATCTTGCTTTAAATAATATTTGTGCTGCAAAAAATGTGGACAATAACATATAAGTATATGATGAATGTCATTGGATCACCGAAATTCATGGTGATGTTGTTCACATAAAGAATTCCATCATGAATCATACGATGAGGTTGTCCATCTTTAACAAATTCGTGTCCCTCAAATTACTTTCTGTTGCGGACACCCGATTTGCTTCTATTATTGTAATGCTTAAGAGATTTAAGCTTATTAGACGTGCTCTCGAAGCTATGGTGTTGAGTGATGAGTGGGCTTCTTATCGTGAGGATGATCACGGTAAATCAAGGTTTGTGAGAGACAAAGTTTTGAGTGAGTATTGGTGCCTTGGTGGGATCAATCAAACTACATTCTTGCTTTCTCAGATCCTATTTATAGTATGATTCGAGCATGTGATACAGATAAGTCATGTCTTCATTTTGTGTATGAGATGTGGGATTCAATGATTGAAAAAGTCAAAATCCAAATCTACAAGCATGAAGAAAAATCTCTTGATTCATATAGTGCGTTCTTCAACATAGTATATGATATTCTTGTGGCATGATGGGGAAATAGTTCAACACCATTTCATTCATTTAGCTCTTTCATTAAATACAAGGTATTACATAAATTTTTCTAATTATTTATTTCAATTATTTTATTTAATATTTATACTTTTTTTTACTCGGAAGGCAAACCACCAAAATCAGTGGGGTAAATGCCGGGTGTCATTTACCAGAGTTTTATTAGATGATAAAGTGGTTACATGAGAGGAGGACTAGACCAAAGCCTCTCAAAGTTACACATACTGAAAATTGAGACAGAAAAAATAAACCAACATTTGGGGGGCTAGACCTGACCCAAATGTACAAGATTAAAAATGAAGAGAAAGAATATCAAAAAAGTCTAACCAATAAGCCTGTTTAGCACAAATGGGCAGTTGCTTTGGGCTATCATATGTGCTGAAGGTATCATTTGGGCCAGATGGTGGGCAAACCAGTTCCCTTCCCTCAGGGTATGCCCGAACAAAACGCCTTTCCTATAGATCTGCAGTTTCCAATATCAAGCCTCTCCAGCTTCTTGAAGGTTTTCCTTTGATGTACTCAAGAGCGAGAGAAGAATCCGACTCCACAAGGATATCCTCATATCCTTCCTCTGTCGCCCACTTCACTGCATGAAAGATAGCTTTCAACTCACCCTCCGACGCCGAGCTAGCTTGCAGAGGAAAGCTTATTGCCTGAGTCATCACTCCGCTCCTATCTCGAAGTATCGCTCCTCTTGAAGCTTTGGAAGATAAGTATCTTGCATCTACGTTCAGTTTCCATTTTTGCTTCGGTCTCTTCCATTTTACAATCTATGGCCGTGCATGATTTATCCTGATATTTAATTTTTATACTTTAAAATGTATTTTTATGTTATTAGATTTTATAGTGAAGTTTGGCTTGATGAGGATCCCGCCTGAGCCCCTCCTCATAGAGATGGTGAAATCTCTCAAGAGAGGATGAAGTGTTTTCGAAGGCTCTATCCAAACGCTGAAGATTATGATAAGGTTTTGGATGAATTTGCTTCCTTTTCACTTAAGATAGGAGCGTTTGCAGATATTACATCTCTTTCAAAGATAGGAAACATGGATCCAAAAAATTGGTGGTCAAACTTTGGTGCTCAAACACCAATCCTTCAATCACTTGCTTTTAGAGTGCTTGGTCAACCTACTCCTTCATCTTTTTGTGAACGTAATTGGAGCACGTACTCATTTATTCATTCACTTAGAAGGAATAAATTAACTCCTAAACGTGCATAGGATTTGGTGTTTGTGCACAACAACCTTCGCCTCTTGTCAAGGAGTTCTGACCAATATACAGATGAGAAGACTAAAATGTGGGACGTTGGAGGAGATGAATTTGGCAATCTTGAAGGAATGGGATATCTAGAATTTGCTAATTTGTCATTAGATGAGCCTGAACTGGAGAGTGTGTTTATTACCGAATGAATTATTTAGTTGTGTCCTTTTTATTAATTATTCATACAATGGATGACAAACAATGTTGATGTTTGGTTTATTTATTTCCTAATTAATGCATGTAAACATGACCTATTTTAATAGTCATCTAGTTTTATTACTAATTCTTCAGTTTTTAATGCGACGTTTCGTTTTCGTACATGTACCCTTAATTCTTGAGATTAAGATTTTCCCGTCCCCGTTTCCGTACCGGTGCTACTTAGGTTGGCAAGCTGCATGTCTAGGAGACCGACGTAGTTAGGCACGGAACGGAATCACTAAGGTGCTTACATGCATCACAGACCGATATGGATCTGACATTTAGGAAAATAAATACCATTTCATCATGGACGGACCCGCTCTTGTTCAAAGTTGCTAATGTGAACAAACAAAATTTTGAAAAAAATTGCAAACATACATTAGGTAGAATAAGCACAATATTTTATTGTAATTTATTTATATAGTACTTATAAGCACAACTTTACTATATAGTATATAGTAAAATTCAAAAACAAATTTTAGAGTTCGTTTATACTTTATTTTTTATACTGATTGCACTTGTGGTGTAAATCTGTTTCTGTGCTTTTTCTCCCTTGTTTTCTTTTGTCAAGGACAGATACTCTTCACCAACACAAAGTGTGTTGTTAGCTTTGAAAGTTTTCCACTCGGGGATTGAATAGTTCTTGAATACTAGAGCTGCTTTGTAACTTGTGGACTTGTCACAAGATACAGAGAGGTTGTTTTAAAGTAGGCCAACATGGAAATTCTTGAATGTATTGGCGATTCTGGTGAGAGAATTGTAGTCTTTTTGTTTACTTCTTGTGGGAATTACCCGGTTGGACTCTTTTTCTCCACTGTATTTCATTTATATCACCCCGTAATATTTCTTTCAATTTTAAACTTTTAACTTTTCATCGTAAACTTTTTTATTTCAAAAATAGGTTATAGCTTTGAAGTGAGCCTTAAATCAGGCCGATTGAATTTAGATTGGAGTTCTTTCCTTTGCCGAATCCCAACTAGAGATGGAAGAACAGTGTCTCTCCATCATCCAAGCTTCTGAAGATTTGAATAGACCACTTTAAGGGTCTACTAACTTTGCCCCTTAAAGCTTTGTTATTTTTTTTAGTTACGCTTTCTATTTTAAGTAAAGAATTTGTGATTCCAGTTAATTTTATCTTCTCTGCACAAACCTCAATCAGAGAGTTTTTACCTTATTAATCTCGTGCCGGTCAAACTTGGCAAGTTTTAGGGGACCGAGGGAGTATCTTTTTACAATTTTCCCACATGTTAAACTATTTCAAACGTTTTCATTTTAATTTTAAAGTTTTTTATTTGTAACTCTATACATTTTTTAAATTTTGTTATTTATTTCTAATATTTATATGCCTTTTTTATTTTTAAAATTCAATTTGAATCTTAAACTTCGAAATTTATCTTAAGCTTTTGTTCTTTCTTTGAGTATTTTTTTATTTTCTTTAGATTTTTATTTCTTTTCTAATTGTTTTGAACTTCTTGCATTTCATTGCATTTTTTCTAGTTACAAAAAAGAATTGAGTAATTATTGCTTACCAAAGATCTTAGAGAAAAAGAGTTGTACGTAAATCTCTTAAGAGGAGCAGTAGCCATATCTCTTAAGAGGAGTAGTAGCCGTATCTCTTAAGTGGAGCAATAGCTGGTCTATTTGTGAAAGGAAGAATTTAGTTAGGCTATATTTGAAAAAACTTTGAAAAGTAAAAAAAACTGATATTATTTCCTTATTATGATTGTTCCCGAAAATTTCCCTTACTTCTTCCCACTATTAATCTTGATCTTTTCTAGATGTCACCTCCGAGTACAAATATAGTTTAAACCTTTTTTTAAAGTAAAAAGTATGCATATATGGTAGGTAGCACCTCATGCAATTTGTCCAATCCTATTGATATCTCATGATTCTCATCAATGAACATAGTTGTGTTTCGCCCAACCATCACTTCCCATCTATTGGTACATTTTTTATGTGTGTGAACTCTATAATAACAATATATGTGTGATTTGTTTGTGTGTGAATATATGTGTGATTTGTTTGTGTGTATGAAGAATAATTATTATTATTGTGCAAACACTATCTCATTTATGGTATCTTTTCAATAATAGTGTCAACTTTGATTGGAAATGGTTCAATCTCTGACCTTCACTTTGTAATATTATATCATTAGACCATAAGTTATTTGCATATGAATTTGACTATAACTTTATTACTTGTAATGCTCCCTTTGTCTTGTTGGATTTTACCAAGTTTTATTTTATGATTGTCCCAAAAACAGTCACTTTACCATTAAAGTAACTAATTTGTGATTTTTCTAATTTTCTCCCTTGTGTAAATCTCAAATACACAAATCTATAGTTTGCAGTAGCATGTTTTTTTTGCCGCCTAATAATCCTCATGACATTTCACATAGAACAACAGTTTGTGTACATACATCATCAACCGTAATATCTATATATGTTTGTTTAAATTCAAAAAATATTAGCTGCCAAGTAAAGCTTTGTACCATTTTACTATTGCCAACTTTCTTTTATTTTGTCCCATAAGTTTTACAAGTGTTCCTTCAAAGTTAGTAGCTTGTGCTCCTTATTATCTCTCCTGCCATTCCACAAAGATCAATCATGTACTCCCATCATCCCAATATGATTTGCAAAAGTTGACCGGCACAAGAAATAAGCAAGTTTATAAATTATAAGTAAAGTTTGACTTTGGACGTGTTTGACATTTAGCGGTTAACGATTAGTGGATAGTGAATAATGTTAGTTGGTTGTTTATACGGGATTTCAGTGGGTTTGATTAGCGGAGTAAGTTTACGGGTTCTAGAAAATGTTTGGTAATTTAGCTGTTTAACTATAACAATTTAGCTGTCAAACCATCTTTTTTTTTACTGAAATGCCATTTTCCAAACACTTCTTTATCTTTTGCCCTATTTCCAAAACTAGAGGTATTTACGGGAAAAGGATAAAACTAATTTGAGTTTGTCACTTGTTCATCTTTTTATGAGTTTTTTCCTAAATAATGTTGAATAAAAAATTATTTACACATTTAATGTTGAGTTAAAAATATACACTTATGTGACCAAAACATTCTGTGTTTCCCAAAATGACTTGCATCTTTATTTTCCTAAAAAGATGCCAAATACCATGCCCCATACATCCATGATCATATCTAGTAATATATTGAGAAACAATCATCCATGATCATATTTTGGGAATTGGCATGAGTTTTACTCATATATATACGTATTTTTCCCTTTAAAGAATAGCAGGAGCAACCAAGCTGTGGCAGAGAGAACAGTTAGTGGGGCCTAGGATATAAAAAACATTTTTTCTTCTTTAAAGTGTTATAACTTTTTCATTTTTGCTCTATTTTTTTATAAAAATAAATCAGAAGTCATAAATTTTTATGATCTTTCATTTGACACCAATATTGTATATGTAAATTTAAAAAAAAAGATCTATTAAACAACATTCCAATTCGCTAAATAAAACAACCACATTTTCTGACCTTGATACGAATTATTTAACATTAAATAAATAATTTCTAATATGTGACCAAAATAAGGATTATGCGTGATAATTCACTTATTAACATTTGTTAACTATAATTATGTTTAAATTTTATATTGAAGTCGCTATAAAACTGTACACCTATTTAATTAGTCACATTTTTGTTTAAAACATTTATCTTGGTAATTAAAAAAAAACATAATTAAAAGAGACGCATTAAATAATTGAGAAAATGACCACAAATATTACCAAACAAATATGTTTTCCTAGGATATGATTACTAATGGATTTTATCAGCATTCATCTATGCATGTATTGATTAATACTCATTCTTTCTTAGTCATGACTATCTATTTAACCGTGTTGAGGTATTGGGTCCAAGCCCAATACGCCCGGCCCAAAGCATAAAGAAGGCTCAGGGAAAACATGAAGTCCAACGCAATCAGAAAGGTCCAAGACATCCCGAACGGGGGAGTACCTGAACAGCATTCGGGTAGATTTGTTCACTTGAGACAATCAAACAAAGTACTGGCATCCAAACACCCACAAAGGGGTCCCGCACGTCGAACGCACTACCCGGACGGGTAGTCAGCAAGTAGGTTGGGCTTTCGGATCTACGGGACTAAACCTCAACAAGTTATATCAATTTTTTCCTATCATCATACAACTTGCATAAATTTTGATGTTAATAATATCTCCCTATTAGAGTATTCAACACATTTTGATTTCTAATGATATCTCTATATTTTTGTTCAAAATCATTATTAAAAAATAGGAATAAATATTATTAGATGGATTATATCATTCTAATAAAAAAACATAAGCAATCATATTCTAGAAGAACACATTAATAGTAGTATTAGTTATAATTTTCTCCATTATTTATTGTTTCTACTCCCTCTGTATTTAAAAGTTTGTTACATTTTGAGGCTGTTTGATAACACAGTTTTTCGGCTTATCAGCCAATTGTATCACCAAACATGTCACTTTTTGTTTTTGCGCGCTGAATTGTGTGATAATAAGATAAATTAAGGCCAGAGATAATTTTCTGGCTGTAATGGCTGAAGTTACTGTAGATAACTATTTTAGCTATTTTACATATATTTTTTCTTTATTTTAGTAATAAAATATATTTTAAAAATAAGTTTTTTAAATCAGCAGAATCAGCCAATGCAGCCACTTCTGCCAGAACTTCATAAATTTCAGCAGAATCAATCAAATCAGCCGATTTTCTTGTTATCAAACAGGCTCTTTATATTTTGGGATGTATTCCAAAGTTTACTACACTTTCTCTTTTGGTAAGTATTTCCTATATATAAAAATACTCAACTACTCTTACATTTCTTATTTTTATCTTATTTTTCCTACTTTTTCATTTTCTCTCCTAATTTTTCTACACTATTCAATTATCATTACTATTTCCCCTTAAATACGGAGAGAGTGTTTTGTTCAAGTGTTTTTCCTATGAGGTTGTTAGATAAGCTTAATTTTTTTAAAAATTTTACATATGCAATATTGGTGTCATATGAAAGATCATAAGAAATTATGAATTTTGATATATGTTTTATAAAAAAAGGAACAAAAATGAAAAAGTTATAACATTTTAAAGGAAAAAAGTGTTTTTTTATATCCTAGGCCGGGTTGCTTCCGCTAGTTCTTAAACGTGAGTCGCCAAGTGGAATGGCGATTCTTGTAAACTATGGTTTGGCTCCGACAGTATTTTGGTATATACTTCTAAGAAAGAATGGCAAGGTTATTACCTATGAGGTTTTAATAGACACAAATATGATCATTTTTAAAATTTATAGAAAACTGACCGTATATGTACGCTTCTTTCGCATCTACATCTATGTTTCTTCCGCATCCAATCTATGGGAACATTGATCGCAGCCTCACGGTCTACTTCATCGCCCTCCATCATCGACCTTATAGCCAGAAACCGACGATTCTGGCGGCCGCCATCCGCTTTCGCTTCTCTGTCCGCGCTCTTCGTCGCCACCCTCCCTCCCTCTCTTGCGCCAATTTCTGTTTGGCTACAGTGGTCGCGGCTTGGTGTGACGGATTTGCGGTTTGGTGCGCCCAAAATCATTGAGCCCCTGAGCTGTATTCCTTTAGCCTAGAGTTTGGCTACAGTGGCAGTCTTGGTGCGACGGATTTGCGTCAGAGGTTGAAGCTTTTAAGCGGTGGAAATGTTGGTTCAGTCGTGGCTGGGTTGATCAGGGGGCTGTAGAGTTGGGTTGAATTGGTCGGAGCAGGGATTGGCTGGCTTGAGTTGGGTTGGTCGGAGCAGGGATTGGGGAGGATTGAATCTAGGCCGTTTGGTTGGAGTTGAAGGTTGGGAGGTGGTCTGGGGCAGGTCAGGGAGGTATGGCTGGAGGGGGCTGGGGATGCGTAAGGGTTTTCCCATGCTTGGGCGTTGGGAAGGGGAGGGGCGGTGGAAGTAGGCGGTGGGGGGGGGGGGGGGGGGGAGACGCAGTGGGAATGGGAGGGTGGTGGTTGCCGGAATACACTGGCCGTTGCAATTGTGTGTCACTACGGAATTGTAACTGCAAAGACGTCATTGCGGCGGCGTCACTATGGCGGCGTCACTATGGCGGCGACGATCTTCGGCCGGAGGCAGTCTCTGACAGGCTGCGGTCACCGGTGAGAGGCAATAGTGGCTACAGTGACAAGAGCGGTGGTTGTAGTGACACGAGCGGTGGCTACAGTGACACAGACGGTGGCTACAGTGACACGGACGGTGGTTGTAGTGACACGGGCGGTGGCTACAGTGACACAGGCGGTGGTTGTAATGACATGGGTGGTGGTTGTAGTTACAAAAAAACGAAGACACAGTGACATAAAATTTTTGCAGTTACATCATGTTTTCTAATTGCACATATATGACCTTCTTGATCACTTTTTGCCCCTTTTTAAAAGTGGTCACTTTTTGGGTAATTGATTCAAAATTAGTAATATCCAAGTAAAAACCCCTACTTCTAACTCAACACTAAATATGTAATTAATTTTTATTCAACACTATTCAGGAAAAAAACTCTCTTTTTATACCTGAATTAAAAAGTGAAAAATTAATAATCAAAATAGGAGATTTTACAAATCAAATTAGGATGAAAGTAGTAGTTTGTACTTTCTTATTCCACATACTGATGAAACTTGGGATATCTTTTAGACACTCTAATAATGCACAAGATATTATACAGAACTCAGATTGGCTTTAGTGTGAGGTTCGCGATTCACATGGCACATATACTTGTACAAAATGGACATGTAACACAAAATTGTCTAACTTCCTAATAGGACCAACAAAAGTGCGTTTTTCTGAAGAGGGTGGCCCTAATAAAAGGGTCTCTTTTTTTGGATGAACCTGTAAATATATATATCATCCAAAAAATAACATATACACATGCGTCCAAAACTAAAACGCAACCTACCAACAAGGTTGGTCACCATTTAATCAAGCAAGACATACACCCAATAACGGGTCGGTCCAAAAACAACCAAGGCAAAACAAGCCATCAGAGGATGTTGCAAGATGCACACACCAAAAGTTCAACGAAACATACACTAGCTGTGGCTAAAGAAATAAAAAAGTGATCAATTCATAAGGATAGATGTTGTAGAGAATCTTGTAAACCACGTGCTTGATCTTTGCTACAACATCATCTTCAGTCTTCATGATATCATCGAAGCGACAAACATTCCTAGTATGCCAAACCCAATAAATCGTCGCACAGAAAGTCAAGCGAACAGTTTTTGATTTGATGAGTGCACCTTCATGGTCTCTCCTAATCCACTTGATTGCTTTCTCCAAGGTGGTCATATGTTTTGTAATTCCAATCCAGTCCCTTATCTTCGTCCAGATCCCGCACACAAAAGGACAACCACCCTTACAAAGGTCACACCGGTTAACCATATTAAGATAGGAAAGATTATCTTGTGTGGGTAACCGGTTCCGGAAAGCAAGCCAGACGGTAAAAGAAAATTTAGGGGGAATGTACCCCTTCCAAATAAACGGCATCCAAGGTCTGGCCGTGCCTTTAGTGCGCAATAAATCATAAACCTTCGCCGAGGTGAGATTGCCGTTGTTACACATATTGTTCAAGGCCATAACAACCTCGTTTGTGTTGTGAAATTTCTGGCAAATCCTATTGTGAATAAAGCAAAGCTTCTTCATAAGCTGGGAGTCCCGATTGTGTGGAGAAAAATCTCACACACTTTTTCCTTTAAGATAAACGCTATTAACCCATCGGACCAAAGAGTGTCTTCATTTTTGTGAATATTCCAAAAAGTACGCGCAAGAAGAGCCTCATTCCAGACTTTAGCACAATGAATTCCAAGACCACCCTCATTCTTTGGGAGGCAAATGTCATCCCATGACACTTTTGCATATTTACCTCCCCAAAGAAAAATCCTACAAATAGACACGATCCTGTCCAAGATAGCTTGGGGAATTGGGAAAACCTGAAGCCAAAAAGATTGTACACCTTGTACAACCGATCGAATGAGTTCGAGCTTTCCGGCATAAGATATACACTTTGCATTCCAAGCGTTCAAGAATTCTGTAATAGTATCCAACAGTGGAGAGTATTGAGCTACAGAAACCCAAAGAGAGGCAAGCGGTATACCCAAGTATTTGACGGGGAAAGTCCCACGACCAAAATCAACCAAGTAAAGTATATTAGCAATATCATAGTCCGCAACACCGCCAATAAAAATGTTGGATTTTCCATGATTAATTTTGAGACCAGAAGTATCTCCAAATTCTTCAAGGGCTTTCATCAAAATATTAATAGAATGAACATCACCCCTTGAGAAAAGCATGAGATCGTCGGCAAATGCCAAATGAGTAATAGAAAGAGAGGAACAAAGGGGGTGGTAATTAAACTTTGATACCTTCGTTTTCATCTTCACCAATCGGGAAAAGTACTCAAGACAAAGGACAAATAAGAGGGGGGACATCAGATCCCCTTGTCGGATACCCCTTTTGCTTTTAAACCAACCAAATAGCGAGCCATTAAGAGATATAGAGAAAGACGCATTAGTAACGCACTCCATAATCCGGCCAATAAACCGTGGGTGGAAGCCCAGGCCAATAAGAATATTCTCTAAGAAGGTCCAGGATATGGTATCATAAGCTTTCCTCAAATCCACTTTAATCATCGATCGAGGAGAGATGCGCTTTCTTGTGTAGCCACGCACCAGATCTTGAGCAAGAAAATTTTTATCGAACATAAGTCGGCCATGTACAAAGGCCCCCTGGGCCGGATCTACAAAAGCTGGAAGGCACGGTGCAATACGGTTAGCCAAAATCTTAGTAATGATTTTATAGACCACATTTGTGCAAGAGATGGGCCTATAATCTGAGACTTTAGGCGCATGATTAGTCTTGAGGATCAGAGCAATAATCATGTGATTCACTTGCTTGAGCAATTTCTCGGAAGAGAAGAATTCCATAACAGCCCTCGTGACATCGTCACCGGCCAGTTGCCAATTAGCTTTAAAGAAAGCCGAAGAGCATATTTAATATCTAAATCCGTAATGGGATCAATAAGTTTATCACGAACAGTTTGATCCATCAAGGTCCCACTTGCCAAGACCGAGGGATCAATCTCCATGGAGTCCACGTGAGTGCCAAATAAAGCGGTGAAAAATCTCACAAATTCAGTGCCCACTTGTTCCAAAGAAGTAGTGAGACTACCATCCGTCAAAGTAATAGAAGATATAGAATTACGGGCCGTATTCCTTTTGACGATGGCGTGAAAATACTTGGTGCTCTTATCCGCTTCCAAAATATGAGTGGTCTTTGATTTTTGTTGATAGAAGCTAGTTTCGGCTTCTTTCAAGAAAATGGAACTCTTCTTAGCAAGCATAAGATCATTAGTAACCTCCTCATCCAAAGGGGAAGTTAAAGACAATTTATGGAGTCTTTTATACTCCTCCTTAGCTTCCTTCGCCTCTCAAGAAATGTGGCCAAAATCTTTCTTGTTAAGCTCTCTGAGTGGTCCTTTAAGGAGATTTAACTTCCTACACAAAGAAAATTGTACCTTGCCCCCAATACGTTGATTCCAAACCTGTGCCAAAATGATAGAAAAATTGTGGTGTTTAAGCCACATATTAAAAATTTTAAAAGGCTTAGCTTGGTTTGGAGAGTTTTGGAGCATGGTCACAACGGCAGCCGTATGATCAAATTCCACACCCATCTCACAGAAGTGAGCCTTGCAATTAACATTCCTTTGAGCCCAAACCGAATTTAAAAGGACCATGTCAAGCTTAGCCCATAGCGTTCCTCTGTTCCACGTAAAAAACTCCCAGGTAGAGGGCACATCACAAACGCCGGCATAAGCTTTAAAATCAATAAGATCCTTCATGAAATAAGAATTGGGGGGGGGGGGGGGGGGGGGGGGGGGCAGAACTCACCCTTTCCGTGGGAGAGGCCACACAATTAAAATCTCGAATCACCATCCAAGGATCGGTGATAAGACTGCCAACATGTGCAAGATGCTCAAAAAGCCCCCTACGCTCAACAATAGTGTAAAGAGCATAAATAAAAGGGTCTCTTATAAGAGTACAAGTGTACAACAATAAAACCAACACATAAATATGGATATGACTAAAAAATAATCTTAGATACTCATCTAAAAGTATCATATCAAGATTTATACACACGTCAAAGTAAAAAGCGATGTACATAGTATGCGGCATTGATTGTGATTGTTCTTTTTAAAATGAGGATTATAAATTTATAATTGTACATTTTAGACTCCTTTCATTGTGCCTTTTAGTACAAGAAGTGACTCGTATATTTGGTGTTGCATTACTTTCATTTATGAAGAATTGAAGAGCTAGTCATATACTCCTTCCGTCCCTCAATTAAGTTACCACTTTCCTTTTTGGGCAGTCCCTAAATTAAGTTCACACTTCATTACTTTCCTTATTTGACAAATTATCTATATCAAAACAGTGTCAAACAATGTAAAATAGTGTCAAACAGTGTCAAACAGTGTTTTGAACAGTTCAAAACATTGTACTCCACATTAAAGTCAAATTTATTTTCTTAATACGTGTGAAGTCAAACCGGGAACTTAATTGAGGGACGGAGGGAGTATTATTTATGTACTTTCGAACATCAAATGTACTTATGGATGATGAAAAATAGGAAAAAGTTGTAATCATCAAATAAATGTATCATGTATGATATGTTGAATGTACACAAAATATTTCCACTATGAAACATAGTATCGCTTTTGATTGTTGGGACATCTTTGCAACTTATTATTATATACTTACAATGAAAGTATTGTACTTTAAACTAACGGCACGTTTAAATTTTTTAGAAATATAAGTATATTCAAAGAGCCGTTTCTGGAGAACATAGACATGGTCTTACTTCCTAGGGCTATTAAAAAAAGCTACTTTTATTATGAAAGATCGAAACAAGTATGCATAGCAGCCTCCAGGGAGTCCAGGCTCCAGCCCTCCAAGAGCTATGTTTTTAATGATATTAATTTGATATGATCTAATTTATTTAAATAATCTGATTTTTTTTAATTTGTTAAAATTTGATTTAGTCTTGTAAAACATAGTATATTTTTATTATTATCAAAACTCAATATGATACGATCTTTTTAACGATGAACTCAAACTATGGATGGACTCGGGTCGGACAAGGATGATACGATCTTTTTAACGATGAACTCAAACTATGGATGGACTCAGGTCGGACCAAGACCTGGCCGTAGTGGTACTGGAAAACTAGAGCCCAATGCCAGCTATGCTTCGGGACTGGTTCCGGTCCACACCCAAACAGTACCGGACCCAGGTCGGTACCACCCATTTAATTAAAAAAATTTAAAAAAAAATTACCGTTAAGCCCAGATCGGCCCGGACCACCCCTTATAACCACCGCCACATACTCGTCTTGGAAACAATTCAAGTAAAAACATCCGTAATCTTATTCCAACATGTGTCAAAATGTCGGGGGGGGGGGGGGGGGGGGGGGGGTCAGCATCAAAATCATTATGAGCTTTCACCTGAATATTTGATAAAAGAAAAGAATGAACATTTTATTTGTTTCCAATGGAAAATAGAAATCTTAACATTCTACAAAAAAGTTATTGCCACTACAGATTACAGATTTCCAATTACACTTAAAATTTCAGCTTTGATTATTGCCACTATAAAAAGTTATTCAAACATTCGTGGAGGATATTATCATAAACATATCTTGGGGACTCAAAACAGACATTTATATTAAAATATATTTTGTTCGGACAGTATAACAAACGTCCAACATGTTCATTGAGAATAACAATAATTACATTTCTGGTCAAGAAAACTTAGCTAGATTCTATGCCAGAGCATCCCTCATATCAGGTATATTATGTCATAATGTCAACATATTGGACAAGAGTAGTTTAAAGGGCAGAGAATGGTTTGCTGGTTCACACAATGGTCAAGAATATGATGAATTTCTTCTAATCATATTCTTGATGAATGGAAGCCCAACTTAATTCATCAAGAGATTGGGACAATTTTATACTCTTTCATTGAACTCTTTCCTAGAACATTCTCTACATATATCCATACGGACCATACTCATTACACAATATGACACTGTTTGTTGTCATCAGTAATATTAATTGAATAATGATATATGGGGAGAGAATGGTTTAGGGGATGGTTCATGGATTCCAAATGAAATTGTTACTCCTATGCTCTTGATGGATTAAATACTCTTTCATTCATTAAGGGTATTATTGGAATATTTTTTTCCCTGAACTCTTCCCTCAACCATTCTTCCTTACCAGTTTCACTACTCATATTAATTTGTTTAAAAAATATGAGCTCCTCCACAGAACAACTCGAGAAGAACAGTGAGTAAATAATCTATACCAAAGTGAATTAGTTGCTTGACTTGCTTCCATTCATCCATTGCATACTCAGGTGGCCCCAACATAAACAACCATGTCAAGGCTACCATCGTATTTGTTTTCACCAGTTTCGGATGGTCTTGGATCTCCACTTGATGCCATTCTTGTATTGGTGGCATTGACACACTCACCTGACTTTTGTAGGGTAGTAGTCCTACATGGTGGCATATCATGGACATGCTTCCCTTCGTATGTCGTCATGACCATTTTCGGATCATGGGAAGCCTTCTCAACATGTTTCTTCGCAGGACACCCACTGTTCGAGCATCTGTAATAGCTTCTGTAGAATGAGGGAGTTTTGACATTAGAGAGTGAGAGACATCTGAATGTTTTTTTGCATTGGGTAGGGTGAACGAAACAATGTAGACAAGCATAATCTCAAAGAATACTTACTGACAGATGTTTCCTTAGGGTCTCTTTAAATGAAGTATTTTGAAGGGCTGAGTCTACATCTTGTTATGTAATTGATATTTATAAATTTGAAGAAATAACATAATACAGAGAAGGTCATTAGTTTACAAGAAAATAATACTCCGTAAATCCTGTAATGACAATGATGATGAGGATGATGATGATGATGATGATGATAGCTAATCAGACAACAGTGCAATCATCATTTATGCATTTTCAAAACATTCTACTTATTAAAGATATAAACTTAGCCATCCAAACCCCCCAGTATCCATCCGATCAGACCCATAGGAAATCTAGTCACACGGCTAATGCCATCTTTCATTCACAACTTCAATGCCGAACATTTTCATACGAGTGGAAAAAGATGTGTCAGACACGTATCATCAAATAGGTAACCAAGAAACAGAACATGCCACAACATTATTCATCTCAAAGTTGAGGTATCAAATAGCAAAATATAGGCAACAATGCAACATGGAACCAGCTCTCTGGATAAGAAATTAGAAGAGAAGACTGGATAGCATGAGTGTCCTTCATTCAGATTATATAAGCAGAACTTATTGTACTAGAAATTCCACTAACACATGCAATTACTTTGAAAAAGATAAAAGAATAAAATACTGGAAGCACACTTACACATGCAAATGTCATGAAAACCATCAACCGATGCTAGGACCCTATTAGCTTCCAATCCCATGCGGATTGTTAGACAAAGAATTCTGCTAAAGATAATACTCAGCCTATTTACATTGGAAGGAGACTGCCCAGCTATGAGACAGCGAGGCGACTATAAAAGTATGAAAGTAGAAACCGTTGATGTAAAATACACCAGAAAAGAGCCGATGGGTTGACAGATATCAGTAATAGGCGAATTATTATAACTCACAAAAGATAAAACTTGAGCAATCACAATGCAGGTAATCAAATCCAGGAAACTAAATAAAGAAATGGGAAAGAGCGGGCTGATTATTCTTTTGTATAGCCATTAATTGACTTTCCAAAATTTGCTTACAATTGGGAGTTTTAGCTGCAAAATGGGACAATAGCTATGCAATCAAGTGAATCAACCAAGTGGAAGTCAAAAACGTACCCAAATTTCAGAACACAAAACTGCTAAAAAATATTCTGCAACCAAATAAATGGAGTATATACCTTGGGTATGGGTTACCCTTTACAAATTTCTGTCCATACTTGCGCCAGCGGTAGCCATCACTTACTATATCCCCATCAGTCATCGTCTGAACAACATGCTTTGGCTCCCCATGAGGCTTATTGTCATCACAGCTAGAAGAAGTTTTCTTTCTGTTGAACAGACAGTTCATAAACACAAACATACCAGTATATAAACTAATAAAGTGATAATATCTACAACACTACAAGTCAGAATGTAAGTTTAAGAAATTAATTTGCGTACTGCTTTTTTGGTTCTCGACAAGTACTGTATTCATCCTCATCTGGCAAATTATGTGACTGGAGAGCTGAATATGGTGTGCCTGCATCAAAGAGTGCCGATGGTGACTGTTTGGTTTCAGTAGTCTCACACTTCCCTCCTGGCATAACTGCAATAGATTGTGTGAATTCAGAAGAGAACAAACAAGTATATAAATAATGTTCCACAACCAACATCAGCCAAAATATTAAAAACAAAACAAAACATTAACTCGGCAAACTTGGGTTACCTTCAGAAGCAGGCAAGTCGGGTCTTCTAACTTGGGTGATGGTAGATACCTGAGGGCTATTTTGAGGTTTAGGATGTTCATGATTACCAATATATTTAATTTCGGCAATATGACCACCATGAGATCTCTCCACTTGTCTTTTTGCGGTGCAATTAACGTGAGTGCATTTATAATAACTCCGAATAAATTCATTTCCTCTAACAAACTTCTGTCCATACTTTCTCCAGTTGTACCCATCTTCTGATGGTTTTTCAGGGGCTTGCCCATTTCTTTGATCAAACTGTGGGGCATGAGCACCAATTTCAGGGTTCCTCCTAGGCTGCAATTTGTCTAAACCTTTTTCAAGTCCTTCTAGATGAGTCACTCTTTCTCCATCAGAATGAGCATCAAAGACACCTTTTAATGGCTTTGGATTATCCAAATCCTCTTCTGAAGTTATTCTGGAAAGAACGAGAGAATCTGACATGTGATTTCTTTCATCATTGCTATGTTTGTTTCCAGTGCCAACGGACTCCTCCTTTGGCACAATAAAAACTTGGCTAAATTGTGAGGCATCATTATCTTTCCCATGATTTGCAGGATGCGATTTTTTTCTTTTGCGTGGTTGAGATGCAGAACTCCCATCAACAGCAACATTCTGCCTTGGCTTCATTTCAACGGGTGCAAATGTAGGTTTACCAAGTTCTGCAACTTTCTTTTCTCTGGATTGAGATGACCGTGGTTTAAAATTGGGATTAAGTCTGTTCTGGAGCTTAACAGAAGCTCCCTCAGCTGACAACGGCTTATCACTTACGTGAGTCAGGTCTTGCTTCACCAGCAATTTTTCAAGAGAGACTTCATGGACGCGCTCTTTCATTTGCGTAGCCATAGAACCTATGAAGAGAGAACTCTCAAAATCAGCTCAAGCACAATCATAATACACTCATCTCAGCTGAGGAGATAGAGATCATACCAGTTTGAAAAGTTACAGTAAAAATTAACAATCTCGGAATAAACGATCTTGAAAGTTAACAGTAAAAATTTACAGCCATCATACCTAGACTAGATTTCTAGAACTAGCAAGCCAGTGATTGACGAAATTAGAGGTAAATATCGAAATAAAACGAAAAGCTACTAACTTTCATATATTATTTCATCTCCCTTTGCTAGCAGACAGTGATAAAAGGGGTGATCCAAGATAGAAATCAGTACGTGTTAAGACAAGAAGAGATAGGAGATGAGTGTGAAGCGAAGAAAAACCAACCCGAGATCCGGAACCGATCGAATCAACTGGGAGCTGGGCTTCAGCTTTTCCGTATTGACTATTGCGAAGCCCGGAGAGAAAGGATCGGAACAGGCGGAAGGAGAGGGAGTCTGGTTGAGGAGCAGATTTGACTTGACCAATTAACCTTTACCTGGCAGTACATCTCCCTCCCTATTTACGTATTCCCTCCGTCTATTTTCGTTGCTTTATTTGTTGAGAAATTATCACAAAAAACGTTTGTTTATTTTAAAATAAGATTATTATGTTTTTATTTCCAAAATAGAATTAATTGTTATCATGTTTTGACAGTATCAGATTTTAAACATGACATTATTTTCCAAACATGACAATAATTACTCCAATTTGGAGAATAAAAATATGACAGTCTTATTTTGGAATTTTCAAACTTTTTTACTCTTATTTCGCGGATTTTCACATATTTGTTTGATCGGATTAAAATTTTTGTTTCATCCAATCTCATTTGTTTTGATAAATGTTTAGTCATGTATTTATAACTATCCAAATTTGATATGATATGATGTGAAATTGTAAATAATCCAAATTTAATCAAATTTGATATGATATGATATTTAAAATTATATATCAAAAATTAAATAAAAAATTATATGAAAAAATAGCTAAAAAGATCCTTTACAGTAACTTCAGGTGAAACAGCCAGAAAAGCAACTATAACCTTACTTTTTCTGCTTATTACAAACTTCAGCGCCCGAAATCAAAAATTACGTATTTGGTGAAAAAGGTGGTTGATAAGCATGATAAGCCGTAAAAAGGAGTCACCAAACGGGCTCTAAATATGTGTTCAAAATTATTTCTATTTTCTTTTCACATATTTTAATCATACATTTTTAATTTACTTTTTCATGTGTAAATTAGCTTTGGTCAAATTTTGTGCGAAAGTAGTAAATAGTATCTTCCATCTCTTAAAAAAGTTATTATAATCTTTTTTATTGTGTCTCTAAATAAAGTAATTAATTGATAAATACTTTTTTTTATCAATTTACACAACTATCCACAAGTATTAATAAATATGACTATAATTTCAAAAAGTGAGAAAATTATATGTTCTAGATTAGCGTTTATTTTAAAATCAAAAGAGCATATTATGAGGTCAAATAAAGGCTTTGATTTCCTTGAACTCCATATTAGTCAAACTGAAAAACTGTAATGATAAATGATAACTAGAAGCAATACCAGTGCGATGCACGAGTACATCTAGAGTTGAACAATAACTTGTTTAAAATTAACTTTAAATTTGATGATACGCAATATGAAAATGAAGTTATTTTTTAAAAAAATATAGCAAAGTTTATATGTTGCAACCTTAATTATATACTGATAGTTTGTAGGAAAAAGGAAAACGTTGATCATATGAAAAAATGCAAGTCAATTTACAATAAAAGGCAAGGTGTGAAAATATCATGATTTCACAATTTAAGTGTCTCTTGGGATGCCCCAAGGAAACTTTATAAATATGAACTATCATATATGTTGGCATTGTACAAAAAGAATCATAGCTTTTAAAAAAGTTTGTTATAGACAATATTATCAATAGTATTGATAGCACAACACTCTTAATCACATATAAGAATATTCAACGCATTACTAGCTTAAGTTCACCTTAAGTTATGTCTAAGAGCTTAAGGTGACCTTAACATGACAACGTACAACTGACTCATTAAGGTACCCTTAGCATGACAACGTATAAATGACTATGTGTAAAAGAAAATATAGGTAAATATATACTGCTTAATGCAAAAATTATAATTGACTTATCTTTATTATTGTGGAAAATGAAGTGATATTTTGGAATTGAATGCATTCAAATTTGAAAGGAATTAGGATATACGATGAGACAATGATAAATTTGAAATTAAAACCTTTTGACCAATATTTTTGTCAGGTATCACTAGTGTAGAAAACACTTTCTATATGGGTTAAAAAAAAACTTTTTATGTCGGTTCCCGTAACGACATAGTAGCCAGCGATATAGAAAGCCAGGCTCTTTTCGTGTCGGGTAGTCGTACCCCTTATAGAATGTTTTTTATAACGGTTACGAATTTAACCGTTATCGAATGTTTTCGGTGTCAGTCCAATAATACCCCATATAAAATCCTTTTTATATGGGTTAAACCACCAACCGTTATAGAAAGTTGATTTTTTTTAAAAAAATAATCGCATTCACTGTCACTTATTGTACTAATCGCATTTATTGTACTAATCGCATTATTTAAAAAAATCGCAACCGTTTATATATATATATATATATATATATATATATATATATATATATATATATATATATATATATATATATATATATATATATATATATATTGATGTCATATAGTTCTTTTGATTTCTGTACTTCGCCTGTGCAAATGAGCATATTGTTCTTTTTGTTTTGAATTAATAAATGTAAAAAATTGGGCTAGAGGCTGCTTACATATTACTCATTAAAATATAAAATCACTTAGAAGATTATTCACTGTTACTCATTAGCATAATAAGAAACTCAACCTATATTTCAAATTTATGGTTCAGTATACTTGATGCCATGATGGTGTTCAAGAACTTCTAAATATGCACTTCATTGAATTCAGCATCAATTTTTCCTTAAAGCGATCGAATATGGACTATCATTACTCAAATATGTGTTCATTTCTACATACATCAATGAAAAGATCATATATGACCGAAAACACAATAGTCATGTACTAAAAAGTGGTCATAGTCAAAGACGTGTACTAATTGTGGAATTAGTGCGATACTCGTAAGACCAAAAGTGGAATTTATACTTTTTTAAAGCACTGTAACTTTTTATGTGTACTTATCAAAATTCATAGTTTTTTTACTATATTTCTTATGACATCAATATAATAATATATATATAAAAATAAAAAATTAATTCTATTAATTTGTGCGATTTAGGATCGTAATTGTTTTTACTGTGCACACTATTATCCCGAGGTGATATCTTAGAATAAAATTTATTGCACAATTTTTAGTGCAATGAATGAAACAATAAATAAAAGTGATGAAGTTTGTGCAGTATTAAAAACTCGGGGTGAAGCTTTGAGATTGTTTAAAATTTATTAAATAAATGGGATGTGACAATGATGTGTAATAGAGAAACCGCTAATTTAAAGATCATGAATGGAGATGCTATTAAGAATGTTTTGAAACTCAGGTTAACCGGTATCATATAAATCTTTTTTCATTTGTTAGCCGAAAACAATTTACTTTAATCACAAAAGTAACAAACATTTTATAAAAAATAACCGGGAATGAAATTCATGATCACTCTTTTGTTCGCTAGTATCAATTATTGGTTTGAATCGTTATTTTGTTTGAACGTAGACCATTCAAACTCACTTTTTTCACCTTTGACAATTAATATAACATCACCATAAAAATATTATTTAGCTCGGAAAATTTTAATTAAATTTTGATGATCAAACTATTGAATTTGGTAGTTGATAGATATAAATTATAAACAAAATAATTAGATTATTATAATTTCCATAAAATTAAAACACATGAATTTAAATTACTACTCCATTGATCGGCTTTATTCCCAAGTGTTGACCGGCATTATTCACATCGTGCCACATTATTCCTTCCTTATTATGTCACACTTATTATTACCAAGAGTGCTCTGAAATTGTGCGGCGTTTTTCCTAAAATAATTTTGGGCGGCATTTTTTCTTATAATAATGGCCTTATTTTGGGCGACATTAAAATTCATATAATGACTTTATTTTGGGTAGGATTTTTCCCTCCAACAATTGTGCAGACACTGTTACTTTATATTATATAAAGATTGCAGTGCCCTATTGCCAAAATTAAGGTGTTTTATGTTGTCAAAAGTAAATGAGCTTCATTCACGACCGGTGGTCAGATTTTTAGAAATTACTCTCATAGAAAGTTGTTATGTGTGGTTAGTGAGTGTGAGACTTATTTGAATTACTTGAGCTATTCATGGTGTAAATTGTAGTCGATCTCAAATTCTTTTGGGATTAAGGCTTAGATGTTGTTGTTGTTGTTGATTCATAGTGTAAATTGATTATTTAATTCCATAATATGTCATTTACCATAAAAAGATATACATAGAAAGTAAATAAGTTTGAGAGAAGATGAAAATGTACAAACAAAAAAGAAATCAGTCCACATTTTCAAATCCATCTACAATTGTAAAAAAGGAAACAAATAGTAAAACATGATATAAAAAATTTGATGAAATGCAGGATGCCACACACATTCAAGGACCGGTGGGCATAGCTCAACTGGTAGCAAAGGAGTGCCACAAGGGTTAGGTCCCGGGTTCGAATCCCGACAACTGCGATGAGAGATTACTATGCTAAAAATGCATAGGGTCTCTGCAAGTACTGGGGACAGAGCCCCACTCTCTATCTGTCAGATTGAGATTATAGTCCAATTTACATCCTCCTCACGTACCGTCCGATCGGGGTTGGGGGGCCCTCAGGAATGGGGTGTCGATCCTTTTTTTCTAAAAGGTGGATAAGCGTTAATGAAAAGTCATTTTAATTTTCTTATTAATAATTATTGTTTTATAATGATGTATACAAGAAATAAATAAATATTCAAAGATTACTATACAAGTTTGTTTCGGCATAATATTCATTTTCTTCCATAAGGATATAAGTCCAGCATGTCAAAATTATTTTATGAAATCAAAAGCAAGTCCAGCAACACTAGGGGTATGTTTAGCACAACTAGCTGAAAATATACGTTTGTGAGCTTTTTAATAACTGTTAGCTTTTAGTGATCGAAAAGATCTTTAAAAAAAAAGGTGGTAGCTGTTTAGTAAAAAGCTGACTGTTTAATTTAGTTCGATTTGATATACAAGCTGTTAGGACTAATTAATACTCCCTCCGTCCCGTTGGAATGTTCCCGGTTTGACCTACACACATATTAAGGAAATAAACTTACCAGGGGGTAAATTTTACTATTTTGACACTGTTTTGACACTGTTTGGCACTGTTTGGCACTGTTTCGACACTGTTTGACACTGTTTTGCTAGGGGTGGACTCGGGTCCGGGCTGGGCCTAGGCCCGAGCGGGCCGGCGGTTCAGGAATGGTGGACCCGGGACCGGCCCGGGTAGCCACCGGGTTCGGGCCGGGGCGGGGCGGGTCTCCGGTTTGGATTTTTTTTTTTGTTGCTTTCCTAACCCCCCCCCCCCCCTCACCCCCACCCTCCCAAAGCCCCCCAAACCCATCCTACCTATCAAGCCCAACCCGGGTGGAACCCCAAAAATGAAAAAAAAAAACAAAAAAAAAAAATTGGCCTAAGCCCCGGCCCGACCCGGCCAGGCCGGTTCACCAAATTTGAGACCCGAGCCCGGACCTGCCCTACCCCCCGGGCCTAGGCCCGACCTGGACCCGAACCTGAGAACCGGGCCAGTCCCGGTCCCGCACAGTAGCGGGTCGGGCCGGTCCACGGGCCGGGTGGCCCGACCCGAGTCCAACCATATGTTTTGCACTGTTTGACCCTGTTTTGATGTAGGATAACTTTCCATTTAGGGAAATAGGAACTTTCCAACGGGACATCCAAAAAAGGAAAGCAGGAACATTCCAACGGAACGGAAGGAGTACTAAAAGTCACGAGCTTTTTTCGGATGTTAGTCCTTGTAGCATCTCAAAAAAGATCTTTTAATTTTTGAAAAGCTTTTAAAAATTGTCATGCCAAACATATAACTAGAAGCTTTGAGAGACTTTTTGAACAATACAAACTTAGATGGACCCGGACCGGTCCGGTTCCGGTTCCGGGCCGGGCCCCGGGCGGGCTTTTTTTGCAAAATGTTGGGCCCGGAACCGGCCCAGGTTGATACCGAGTCCGGGCCTAACCGGGCCGGGCCTGGGTCAAGTTCAATTTTTTTTTTGGTTTCTAATTAACACCCGACCCCCCCCCCCCTTCACCCCCACCCCCAACCCCCCCCCCCCCCCCAAACACCCAACCCTAACCTAGAAAAGCAAAAAATTTGAAAAAACAAAAAAAAATGAACTGGACCCGGCCTGAACCGCCCGGGCCGGTTCACCAAAAGTTGGGCCCGAGCCCGGCCCGGCCAACCCGCCCAAACAGGCTAAAAGCCCGGAACCGGCCAACCGGTTCCGGTTCGGTCCAGGCCCAAACAGTAACGGGCCAGGCCAGTTCCGGGTCGGGTCGGGCCAGTTCCGGGTCGGGTCGGTCCGGTTTAGTCCATCCCTACTAGGTAGGCAGTTTGGGTAAATAGTTATCTGTGTACATTATTGTGGCATAAATGTATTAGATGATGAAAAAATAGAACTTTTTATCACTGAATGGATACAAGATACATAGAAATGTAACCATGGAATGTAACATTGTAACCCATAGAATGCAATACAATAATATACACCATTTTGTAATTTGTATTATATAATCACGGATTAGAAGAGAATTAAACTGAGAATGAGGAAATACTTCCCAAACATCATTTCCACTTAACAGATCATCGGGATATTATTATGCAACGCTATTCCACGTTTGGTTTGACTGTAAATAGAGATTTTAGTTTACAAATATTACGCCACATGCAATAATTCTAAAAAAGTACTGAGTAGTGTGTATGCTTTTAACACATTGGTAGTGCTCTATTCAACAAACATATAAAGCTGTCAAATCCATTGGCATCTAATAACATAACCTTTTTGTAAGGTCAATAACTGTTACTTACAATGTATGCCCTTCATACTATGGTCCACAGAGCACATTACGCTTTTGAGTGTGTAATTTATTTATTTATCTATTTCTAAGAGAGGCAACCCCCATTAACCACCTTGAGTTTCCGTACAAGAAGAGTACAATGTTTGGTTTCAGTTCCACAGAAATCAACTGTCCTGGGAATGGGAGAAGAACCTCAACTGTTGTCAATAACAAAGGGCGATGGCGGAAAATTGTCAAAATGTAACGACAGCAGTAAAACTTTACTCTAGGACTTGAATGGGAAATTGTGCTGCCATGAAAGCTTCCCTTCCTGTTTTGCATAGTACACAGCTATTGCCAATAAAATGACAAAAACTACCATCCAGAAACTGAACCCTCCTGCAAAGAATGTAAAGACTACATAATTTACATATTGATGTCACAAAACTGAACCATCAACTCAATAATACTGATATTATTTGATAAAGAAATCGTGGCATTAGAATTAAAGAAACTACGAACTATTTTTACGGTCATTGTCCCTGATGAGTGTCACCCTTGCACTTGAATCCATTGAGGCAGAGAGCAAAGCCCTAAAAACACATGAATCATTTGTATAAAAAAATACACATACAAAACCTATGTTACAAAGACGGCAGTTTATAGTGAGTGTGAGGAACCTTGAATCCTTGGAGAATGTTACTTTGGTCGGTATACCCATATGTGCTTTCTTAACCGTCATCAGCACTCGCATATTTTCAGAACTCAAGATCCGAACCTCACCTTCAGTGGTCCCACTGCAAAGAAAATAACCACATTGATTCTTCCCCTTTTTCTGATTATTTTCATTCTAATAGTAGAAAACTAACATCAAGAAATAATGATTTGCAATGGTAGGTAAACACAAAAAACACCCTAATCAAACATGTTCTAATCAATACATTTCAACCTTTTTCTACTGAAATAACCTCTTGCTTAACAATGGTGTGTGGCTTTTTCACTTTACCTGCCATTGCAAATCATATTTCTTAGCAGAACTGAAGTAATTTCTTTGTATAAGAGTGTTTGCGATTGCTTAATTAGCACTTGTGCTCTGTGTTCTTACAAAAGCTATAAGCTTTAAACAGCTTTTACTTTTTTTAAATTACTCATTTAACCCATTGTTCTAAAAGGAGGCCAAAGATGCCGCAAGGGCGGGCCTAGGCGTGGGGCGCCCATTAAACGCCTCGCACGCCTAATAGGCATGAGAAAAGGAGGCCCAATTAGTCAACCCAATAATCCAGGCCGACGATCAGCTACGTAGCCTATCTAATACAGAGTATTTTAGACGTGAAGGTCGGAATAAGCCTTGAGTTTCCATCCGTGTGGAGAAGACTACTTTATACTGGCATACTAGAGTTGAATTCTCTCCACTATCGGTGTGGGAAATTGAATGGGAAAGAAACATAAGAAAACCAAAACTCATTACTCATTAGTGGATGCTTCGACAAACTTTGTACACTAGTAGCCCCTTATAAATTAATTCTCTCCATTCAGCAAACCAACAATCCTCTTGTTATTACATGTGAATTTTTCTTGGTAAGATAATGTAATATTTGGTTGTCCAAAATAATAATAATAATAATAATAATAGTAAAATAATTAGAGCACGTTTCATAACCCATATTTTCATTTTATCAGCCTTATCAGCCAACTGTTTTACCAAATATGTATTTGAATTCCCCAAAATAACTAAGGTTAGAGATACTTTTCTAACAGAATTGATTGAAGTTTATAAAATCTCATAAGTAGTAAAAAGCCACAATATATCATTTTGTATTGCATTTTTATACATTTAAAAATTATACTCCCTCAGTCCCAAATTGTAAGATACATTTACTATTCACTTGGTCAAGATAAATCGCTCTTAATCTTTTACCTTATATATCAAAAGTTTATGATATTTGAATTATTTTTTGCAGGTTTTGTAGCGATTTTAATGTAGTTTCTGAATATGTAAATTTTATTTTCTAAAACTAATTTGAATGTTAACAGGGATCAATTTGCCTTATCGTTGGTCAAACATCGTAAACCGTAAAGTATCTTACAAATTGGGACGGAGGGGAGTGTATATTAGGGAAAGTAAAAATTAGGCCCGATCTTGTATAATATATTTTGGAAAATTATTTATTTTCTTCAGAAATCACTATAAAACAACAATTATCGATATAAATCTAGAACGCCTTTTCATGCCTAGGCTTTGCCTTTTCCCACCTAGGCTTCAAAGGCTTGAGGCTTGGCCTCAATGCCTTGCCACGCCTCATACCTTTTAGAACACTGATTTAACCAAGCACTATAATGTCTACTTTTTTCAAATCATTTTTCTTTCCAAAAACCGTCAGCTTTTAAAAGCAAGCACTTTTTCTATATTCTCTAAAATAAATCACTTCTCACAAGCAAAAGCAACAACCAACACAACCTATATATGACACTATTCACTTGAGAGCATATAAAACTCAAAATCAGACTTGTTCATAACCAAATAAATTGCACTTTTGAACAAGTCTCACATTGCTAGGAGCTTCCCATCAGCTGAAACATCAAATGCTGAAATCGGGAGAGAGACAACAAGCTTTGAGTTCATCCTCTTCCATGTAGTGGTGTTCCACATCACAATACTTCCTCCTTTTCCTACACGTGGAGAGGAACGCATCATATGATTATTTTTGAGAGTTTGACTTTGCATCCTGTTTTTGGGTAGTACTACGTGTTTGACTTTGCACCCTATTTTCAAAATCATAAATGTATGCACCCCAGTTCACTATAAAATCATTTGACTTTGCACTCCACTCCTCCATAACTTTTGGGCTGATGGAGTGTGCACATATTAATGATTTTGAAAACGGGTGCAAAGTCCAATTTCACCCAAAACATGGAGTGCGAAGTCAAATTTTCCCATTATTTTTCTAGATGTGAATCCATAAACTAAGTGGAAACAAAAACGAAAGAAACGTCCAAAATTACATGTTTACCATTTGAAGCGGTGACATAGATGGTCTGATTCTTACTACATCGCGAGAATCTACAAAATCCAAACATCTCATCCTGGTTTCGAGAAAGAAACACAGTGTCAGGAGACTAATGCAAGAATAGGAGATTAAAGTGGCAATGACAACAAGAATGTCATGTGGGCGGACAGATATTATACCATAACTAAGTCACTAAGAACAACCTTGGATGTATAACAAAACCTTTTTGGATAACTTCAGAATTACAGAAATAAACAAAATAGACCTTTTCAAGTTGAAAAAATAAAGATATTTAATTGGCTGTTTTGTAGCCACTTTTTTGTCTCATCGCTTTATCAACCAATTTTTTTACTAAACACAAATTTTCTTGACTGCACGCACTGAACTGGTTAATAATGAAAGAAAGTAGGGCTAGAAATAGTATTCGGCTGAAGTTATTAATGATGATCACTTTAGCCTTCATATATATTTTCTATAATTTATCAATATAATTTATCAATTTTTACCCACTCTTTCCCTAGTTAAACTTCATTTTTTATTTAACACACAATACAAGCTAATGGAGTATGCATGATATGTGTGATTATGCGGTAAGGAAAGAAAAACATCAACCACATATTTCTTTCACAGTTTCATTAAAAGGAAAAAGGTGAAGTTTATTCGGGACAATCAAGAAAGGAAAAGGGTGGAGTGTAATCACAGGACGGGGGAGGTCATGATTCGGTGATTTCAGCAACTTCTATCTTGACCAAAATTTCAGCAACAGTGTTAATAATAGGTTCAGCACTCTCAGCCAAATTCAGCTTAACCAAACAGGCTCAAATTAGAAATGATAAAGAGAGAAAATAGATCTTCTAGAAGGTCTAATAAGGAATATATAAAGTGCCACATTTTTTTGCAAGGATAAAGTGCCACATTTTGACCCACTTTGCATCGTAGAGCCTTCATCAGGTCAAGTTTTATGTGAAATAAACGACACAAGAAGTAAACTTATGAGATCAACAGCAAAGTGCCAGACTACTATAAGAGAAAAACTTTGACATAAACAAAGTGAAAGTAGAAAAGAAGACATCCAAAATATTCAATTTAAAGACAATGGCTTCAACAATAAAGAACATGACCAGTTATTGAACGCCAAGGAGTGACTCAGAAACTTAAGTCATACATTTTTCTTCTGCAAAGAAGCCACCAATGTTAATGTTGAGACATTCCAGACCCTACAACAGCCACTTCCCAGAGATACAAGAAATTTTCCATCAGGGCTGCAGATATAATCAAATCAACCCAATCAAAATCCTAGATTGAAGCTGAAGTTTTAAGAGGTAATGATATTTGATAGTGTGATGTTAATGATTAAAAATAAAGTAATCACTACAAACCTGAAATCTAAATCTTTTACAGAAGAACGATCCTTGGGCTCATCAATAATAATCTCCATGCTTGGCCATTTGAAAACTCTAAGCTTGCCATCCTGTTCTGCAGAAATAAGTGATAATAAAGAACAATGTTTTTGTTTTACTAAAATGCTTCTCGCTGCATTTTAATATAATAAAAACGGAAAGAACTTAAAAAAAGGAGAGAAATAGGCAAGCACCCCTATTTCTATATATGAGTAGACGTACTGTTAAATAGCTTACCAAAGGCTACTTTACAAAAACAAAATAATAACTACGAATGCCTCTTTATCTATCGAAATTCAGATTAAAAAGGTTTTCTACAATGTTGTAAGCCCAGCACTTGAATTGTGAGCAGTAGAAAAGAAGACATCTACCTCACCACCAACAGCAAGTAGGGAACCCTCATTGTTAAATGTAAGTGCTAATTGCATCTCAATGTCTTCCAAATGCTTAAGAACTCTCTCAGATGACTTTAGAGCCAAAGCACCCCCATCTGTGATATTGCTTGCATCCCACTCAAACCACCTGATTTCAACATTCGTGATAAAAGTAGATTTATTTGGGAAGTAAAAAAGTGCACAGAGTTAAAATGTATACTATCTGTGTTTAGCTGTATACACCCAACATCTCACAATTACCTTCTCACTTTCCTTTTTGAGATGTCCCAAAATCATTTTCCTACTCTTTTTGGTAGTATTTGAGGGGTAAATCTTTTACCCCTAGGATAAGTACCTCATTAATTATAAATTTTCTCTATCATACTTTTGAGGAAGGACATACTTGGAAAGTTAATAAAAAAAGTTATTTTGCCATAAAAATGTGAAGTCAACTAGAAACTTAATTGTGGGATACACGGAGAATTATAAAAAGACTGCAATATTTTGCATTTTAAAACGCTATGCATGGGCTAGATTACTAGATACAACTCTTCTCTCTTATTTCCCCCATTCTCCAACAACAAGTACTACATACAAGCCTTATTCTGAAAAGAGTTTGGGGTTGGCTAACATGAACCGACATATGATATCGGAGTTAAAAAAAATATACATCATAAGTAATTGATATATAAGAGTGGTTGGAAGTATTTTTGCCTCATTATCAAACAGTGGTTTTTTAGTAACAAGTAAATGATTGGTCATAGACTACACTTGAAGTTTACCTGCAATTTTTAGGTAAAGAACAAATAAGGCCTTCTCCTCCAGGGTGGACCGCCATCCTGTAAGGCACATCAGTACCAGTTCCAAACCTTGCCACCTTAAAGGAAATTCAGTTGATAAACATCAAAGTTCAACCTCATGCGGAAAATGAAGGATGTACTTGTCAGCAATGTTGCATGGATACGAATATTTGGATACGAGGAGTAAGGCTAACTATGTTGTACTTGTCAACTATGGTAAACAGGGCTATATTTGCAAATAATAAAAAACTATTTGAGTTAATTTGCAAAAAATAAGTCAAAAGTAATTTAAGGGTTCACAAGTAAATTACCAATAGTAGCAACAGCGGATATACTCCCTCCGTCCCAATTTACTTAGCCAAATTTGACTTTTCAAGTCAACGGCGTCTAACTTTGACCGATTATATGTTTATATAGAGAAAGTATTGATAATATGAAAATCATATGAAAATGTTCTTTGTTAAGAACACTATCATAAAAGTATAAAATTATTAGATTTTTCATAAATATATTAGCTTAAATAATTGGTCAAAGTTAGAGGCCGTTGACTTGAAAAGTCAAGTTATGCTAAGTAAATTGGGATGGAGGTAGTATATGATATAAGTACAAAGTCTTGAGTTACAAACTTACTGCACAGAGTTTAAAATAAACTACTTGTACTTTAAAATTTAAAATTTCAATAGCATCAAACTCGGCATCTATCTTATTTCTATATTTTCATTTGCTTTCATGTCCTTTAGCAATACCGATTGACCGATTCAAAGTTCAACTCATCAATTGAATGGTTGACCATTTCAAGTTCGACTCTACATTGCAGTGAATGAGAATAAAATAAATTAACTTAAATACGCATATCGGTCTATGGATACTGGTGGAAGTTTTTCTTTTTATTAATTGGTCCAGTACTTTCATAAAATTATGGATACGGGCCCAAGAAGCCAAACACTTTCATTCTTTCAAGTATTTCTTTTAACACTTTTTTATGAAACTCCTAACTTTCATTAAATGATTAATTAGTCTTGCTATTTTTCATTTCAAATTATCATCATAAGAGCACAAGTGATCTTATGGAAAATTATAATACCACTGCCCTAAAAAGGCTTACTACTTTTCTTTTTGGGATGTCCCTAAATAAAGTCCTCTTTACTTATTTGGTAAATAAATTCCTATTAATTTTTTCTCTATTACCTTTGAGGCTTTAAGTAATTTGGGACGGTACCAATCAGAGTTAAACAGTACCAATAGTGTCAAACAGTATACTCTAGAGTAAAAATAGTATTTCAGGAAGTCAAAGAAAAAACATATCCAACAGAGTGTTTATCTTTGAGTTTTTAATTTGATGAAAGAAATAATCAATAAAAACAAAATATGTTCACCTCTTCTGCAGTTCTGCCTTGATATATTCATATAAAATGCAAATTTTGAAGATTTTATGGATTTACACATTTATCAGATAAATTTTATGTGTGATGGAGATTTAAGTTTATTAATTAGCATAATTGAGTATCTCAATATTTCAATACTAAAATAAGAAGAAACATGAGTCACATCAGATCTAGGTCTAAACCATTTCCATGAAATTAAAAGCCAACTCTCTAGCAGCCCTTTACTTTCAACTTATATATCCCATTTTCCCACAAAGGCAATTTTCTGCATTTCTAGTTTACTCTTGTTGTCTTGTTAATAGTTAATACCTACATTTTCTTCTCTTGATTTATTTCATCTGGTTTATTTACATCATAAGCACACAAGTTTTCAGCATACATATATCTGTGTACGTGAATGAGTAGAGAACATATGTATGTGAATTAAGAGCATGCATAGGAAGAAATTAGTTCTACAACTAAACAACAGAAATAATATTGACAATGGCAAAAAAATAGCACTCACTGGTTGGTTGGATAGAATATGGGAGTCGGGGTCAAGTTGAACAAGGAGGATAGCATTTGGGATGCCGCTACGCCCTTCGCCACCCCCTCCAGCAAGGACAATATAGTTGGCAGCAGCAACCGAAGGCAAGTTGTCATTAGGGACCATACTATCTCCATCTTCCTCCGGCTTTGATTCAGGAGCAGATGTGATGGCTCCGGATGGGACCCATGCAGCCCCGTAAATCGGGACCCCATACTTCTTGAGTTGTTCACCGTCAGCCATATCAGGTGCTGCTGATCCCTTCTATCAATATATTATAATGCAAATATGCAATGCAGTTTACTTTGCCAATTTTCCAGTAAAACCTGACAGAAGAAGCAGTAACAAATATAGATAAATATACACTCCAACAACAGTAGCCATACAGATTGATAAAGTCTCTCAAATCTTTATAACTTGCTTTAACGTAGTATGGGGCATAGCAGTTGTCCACTTGCTTACAAAATTATTTGCTGGCCTGAGAAACACTTGATTCAAAATTCTAACTACACCACTTATTGTGTGGTGCCTGAAAACAAATTAGAGTTCTTTAAAAATTCAAGCCAAAGAATGGAGGGGTGAAAATAGATCTTGCACGTAATCTGTATTGAACTTCGAGATGTTCAGTTTTTCACACCAGCAAACAAAAATCTCTGCTTAAAATTTTCTTTAGCCTAATCAATACCAAAAGGATAACAAAATGCAGATTTCTAATGTCATAGTTGAACTTAAAATACAGGTATTTAAAGTAGATCCGACTCAATTCCTAAAAAACTAGAAAATAGACAGATATATACACACCCACACTCACAGACAGGCTATCATTCTATTCTAAATACAAAAACATATCGGATGGCAAAAATGAAAAAAATACCACGCAAATACTTATCTCAAACATAAAATTCCAGAGTAGTATTCCAAACATATCTTCCAAAAGGCAAGGAAAATAAAAGATATGTAGAGTCGTTTTGATTGAGATTTTCACCATAGATCTAAGAATTGATTTATGATTAAAAACAACATCTAATAATTGTGTTACATATCTTGATATCTTGTTAATCGAAAGAAGACATTATATTTGTTTAAGAATGTGTTATAAGGTTCGAGGTTGAAGCAGCAATGACTGAGGATGAGCATAGAAAATGAAATACCTGGACATGAAGAACGGTGTGTTCTCGAATAGAATGTCATAGAGAAGGGAGGGAAGCTTGTGTGTGAAAATATTGGGATGTCATTTAATACGCCAGGGTGCCTTAAAACTTTGTACGGTCCGCCCAGCACACAATTAATAAATTAAAAGTTGTCTTAGTTTATGGAGAGAAGAGAGGATACTACTTATAAACCAGTAGAGTTTAGTATCATAGAAAATGAAAGTGTAAGAATAAGAAATCGAAGTAAATGGAAAGCAAATTAAATATTATAATCAATGAGAAAGAAAATGGGAAAATTCTCGAAATATGAGTAAGAAGTTTGAAAATTCCAAAATAGGACTCATGTTTTATTCCCAAAATAGGAGTAATTACTGCCAAGTTTAGAAAATACTGGCATGTTTAAAGTTTGGTACTGCCAAAACATGACAGTAATTAGTCATATTTTGAGAATAAAAACATGATAGTCCTATTTTGGAATATATAAACATTTTTAGTCCTATTTTGGGTAATTTCTCGAAAGAAAATAAAAGGCCAAGATGAATATACTACGTATTAGAATAACAAAGATAATGGGCTTTGGTTTTGCTAGTTTCAACTTAGTGAAGTGCTTGTTGATCATTGTTACTACTTTAATTGTCTCTTTTGAATACTATATATGTTCCACTAACTGTGGGACATGAGGAGTTAGAACAATTATTAAGAAAAATAAATTTATGTGGTTGATATTAAATTGAAAAAATGAGAATAAAGACACAATTTTTACCAAACTTAGCATGAAAAAGTCACAATGAGACACACCGTAAAAGAAAGATGAGACGATCTTTGCTGGATAGGGGGATACTTATTTGTAGAGAAACTTTCCTTCATCCCGGATATAACTATCTTTCTATATACAAACTGTTGTGGAAAAGCAGTCTGAATTCCCGCCCAAAGTGTTGTTTACAAAACGGATCGGGCCACGTTTTAACAAAAGGCTATCAACTGCTGATCTTTATTCTTTAGTCACATGGAGTGGCAGGAACGGGGCTCCATAAAGTGCTGCAGTACAAAAGGAGATCAGCTTTTGATCCAAAATGTGGAATCTCCCACCCCAGGAGCCTCCCACCCCGACCCGACAGGATGGTGGGGAGGTTAGTCACGGTGACTCAGTCAGCAGAATGGCAGTAGGCCCATACACCCGTGCGCACCAGAGGTCCAGCCTTATTTCAGGTTCTGTGACCTCCACCCGGTCGCTGTGGGGGGTCGAACCTTGGTCCATTGATCCAAATCTCCCACCACTCAACCAACTGAGCTACCCGTGCGGGTAGGAGATCAGCTTTTGAATTTTGAAACTTGGTGGCTCAAAATTGTGTGGCTCAATGCTGTCCAAAAGAGCTGTCCTTTTAATTCGGCGCAAAGAGTAGGCCTGCAAACAAGGAAAATCAATTTTGGAGATTTTGTTGTACGAATTTTCGGAGCTAAATATTACTCCCTCCGTCCCATTGGACTTCGCCAACTTTCCCTTTTTGGTTGTCCCAAAAAATTTTACCACTTTCCATTAAAGTAACTATTTTGTGGTTATTCTCATTTTTCTCTCCTCTGCACAAACTTTAACCACACAATTTTTACTATTCTTATTTCTCATCTAATTCCAAGAGTGAAAAGTCCATTGGGACAGAGGTAGTATTAAAATTAGGTATTTAGTTTACATTAGTTTCATGTGTGTTGTCTATTCAGATGTCATGTCATCATAAATGGGAGACAACACAATATTAACCATTGGGTAATTTGTAAAAGATGGTAATGACTCTTTAAATATTGAAGTATAAATACAGCCCGATGGTTTTAACAACATCACATAACAAAGCAATAGATTTGAGAGAGGGTTGAAGGGGCCATACGAGACTTGATGTTCCTCCGCATTCTAAAGGTGGGTGAACCTAAAATTTCAATGAACAGGTAATGAGCTCATATTTTCCATGTCTTTACTAGTGTGTTCAACTAAGGGCTAAAGCTAACATTCACTAAAATCGACAGGAATGATGGATATATATGCATCACGGGGTAATCAATGACATCAAACTAATTGGCAAGCCTTGGTCTCTATGATCAGATTTTATACAGTTATTTTTTGGTTTTTTTATATTTCATATTTTGTAAGTTCTCTAGCAGGATTGATAGTGAAACATATAGGCTAAGAGACATATGCAGCACAATCAACATTCAAGTGTAAGGTGTAAAGGAGAAGCTCAAATACAAAATAGGTAGATGAGATTGCTTTTGGAATATCATATTGTTTAGAAGTACAATATGAGCATGTAAAATAGACCTGTACAAAATTGGGCCGGTCCGCCCGGCCCGTCCGCACAAATGGGCGGACTTGGGAATATATATTTACCCACCGACCCGGCCTGGCCCGACCCGCAATAAGATATGGGCAGGCTTGGGTTAGGGTGTAGGCCCGTTTGGGTCGATAAGCCCGGCCCGCTACATTTAGTATATATAAATATATGTATTTATATATATACTAATTTATTTATTTATTTACATATACACATGTATAGTTATATTTACTAATTTTTCTTTATACATATTTATAGTTTATTACTCCCTCCGGTCCCAAAACAAATTCAGTGTTTGACTTCACACAAAATAAGGAAATAAATTTGACTTTACTGTAGAGTACACTATTGTGACACTGTTTGGCACTGTTTGACATTGTTTTGCACTGTTTTGATGTAGATAATTTGCCAACTAAGGAAGGGAGAAGAAGTGTGAAGTTTATTTTGGACCTACCCAAAAAAGAAAGTGTGAATTTGATTCGGGACCGGAGGGAGTATGTTTAAATTTAAATTTTAAGTTCTTAACAACTAGCTCAACCAATATAATATCTATTTTTGTACTTAAAGATAATACTTTGTGCTTAAATTTTAAATTTTAGATATAGATTCTCATTATTATTTTTGTGTAAGTACTTTTTGTATGTGGTGAAAGACCTATAAACATTATAAGCGTATTAACAATTTTTTAAATGTTGTAATATTATTTTTAAATTATTAAAAAAATCATATAATTTTGAAAAAATTAAAGTTTTCCCGAGCCGGGCGGCCCGGTGGACTACCCGACCCGCTCTTATGGGCGGGTATGGACACGAGGTTAGGCCCGTTTTGCGGGCCAGGCTGGGCCCGCCCACACATGATGGGCAAAAAATATACAAAAAGTCCGGCCCAACTCCGACCCGAACCCGTTTTTGTACAGGTCTAATGTAAAAGACACTGTTTTATACTCCCTCCGTCCCATAAAATAAGTCTCATTTCAATTTGGACCGGAGTTTAAGAAAGTGGGAATAAAGTGGAAATGTATGGTTGTGGTTGAGTAAGAAAAAGGTAAATGAATGTTAGCCACACAAAACTTTCCAAAAAGGGAAATGGGAACAATTTTTTGGGACGGCCCAAAAAGGAAAATGGGACTTATTTTATGGGACGGAGGGAGTATTTAACATTTCCTATGTTATCATACTATGAGCCCGTTTGGTAGCACGAAAATCGGCTGATTTGGCTGATTCTGATGAAATTTATGAAGTTCTGGCTGGAGTGGTTGTCTTTGCTGATTCTGCTGAATTAAGAAAAAATTATTTTTAAAATATATTTTATTAATAAAATAAAGAAAAAATTATATGTAAAAATAGTTAAAAGGGAAAACTATCAAATAAGCCCCCGTACTATACCGAAAAAGTCGATTAGGCCCTCGTACTTTACAAACACTCAATTAAGTCCTCGAACTATTAAAAAACGTTCAATTAAGCCCTTTTGGTGGGTAAATAACCGATTTCCCGGTTAAACGACGACGATGGTGACGGTGTGCTTGAACCCCAGCAACGGCGGCTTCCGGGAAACAGGTTACATTTAACCGGGAAACCGGTTACTTACCGACCGAAAGGGCTTAATTGAACGTTTTTTAATAGTTCGATGACTTAATTGAGTGTTTGTAAAGTACGAGGGCCTAATCGACTTTTTCGGTATAGTACGAGGGCTTATTTGATAGTTTTCCCTAGTTAAAATGATCATCTACAGTAACTTCAGCCAATACAGCGAGAAAAGTAACTTCAACCTTACTTTGTCTGCTTATTACACAATTCAGCGCAGGAAAGCAAAAATTATGTGTTTGGTGAAAAAGTTGGCTGATAAGCCTGATAAGCCGAAAAACAGTGTTGCCAAACGGTCTCTATATTAGTTAATAAACCAGCTGCAGGTTATAGTGTTTCAACATCAACAGTATGCTTTAATGAAATAATTAGAAAATTAAAAGATTAGGGTCATACATGAGGTTTAGGGTGAGCGAAAATTGAACCATGCGCTCCCTATTTAATTATTACATTAATCATGCCAATAATACATAATTGGACACCTTATTAAGGCTCCAAAGCCTGCAAATTTACAAATTCTAAAGCATAGTATAACGATTGAAAGATGAAATTAATCTTAGTGAATTGCACCTGCAATATAAAAGGCAATATCATGCTAGAATATATTTGTATTTATATCACATAAACCTGCAAGAGAAAGAGTAGTAATGAATTACAGAATGAACAAATATTGAAAAATAGAAAACACCACATATTAATTTTAATAGTAGCATTAAGTCGATTTAATCAAATCAACTAAACATGATAACATGTAACCGGAGTTGAACATTCTCTGTTGTCACAACGAGACTCTCAGGTCCAGCTATTCTATCTAACTTATCTATTTGTCATCTGATTAAATCAATTAAGATTGATAACATCAACACAAGCGGTTTTTCGGTTCAACCAATAAAATTACATCCTCTTAGGTTAATAATCATGAGACGCATGCATTAGTAATCTAATGATACTACTTACGAAAGAACCAATGATGTAGGGTGTTTACTTCGCTGCTAAAGTCACAGTTAGGTTGGTAAGACGGGTGAAGTAAACACACAAGCTGCTTAAAAGGCTCCTTACTAAGCGAAAGAAGTGCTTTAAGTGTCGCTTACTAAACATACCACCCCTCATTTATTAATTAAACGGTACTTTAAGCCTTTTCAGTTTCCGAATTTACACTTACCCTTACCCCTTATTGTTACTGTTAGGAAATTGATATAACGTACCTCGAAAGTACAGCAGCGGAAGTTTAAAATTTTCCCAAACAGATCTTCCCTGATTATGACAAAACAACGAATATGATAATAATAACAGATCTGAGTTAGAACTTACAGATCTTCCAGCCTAGCGGTAATAATCCTTGACCTTAGGTATCCACGTGATTTCTCCTTTCCGAAAGAACGGTTAGATCTCCCATAGAGAAAGGCTAGGAAATCTCTTCGAAGGGAAATAAACTGGTAATACTGAATCTGGAAAAACTGGTCTATGAATTATGAAGGGGGAGAATGTATTTATACTAGTTCTAAACTAGTTTCCCAATCACAATGAAAGTCTTTCTCATTAATGAGTTCTAATCCAATTAGGACCATATTTGATTTATTTAATTAAATAAACAAATAAAACAAACTAATTAATAATAAGGGGGAAGTGGGCTGCACGCCACTTTCCACCCTCATTATTTTATTTATTTTATTTCATTTATTAATTAAATATTAATTAAATAATATAAATAATAAATAATAATAATAATAATAATAATAATAAAATAACAATAAGAGAAAGGCTAGGGAGTGGCTTTAGCCGCTACCCTACCTTTACTCCATATATATTATTATTATTATATTATTTATTATTATTTTGAATTTTCTTTTAATCTAATTCCAATTGTATTAAAAGAAAATACCAACTTTATTAATTATATATACATCTTAATTAAGTATAATAAATCTAATTTATTTTACTTAATTAATTCTATCAAATAGAACTCTCCTTCAGCTTCATGAATTAAATATGTTTAATCTAATTAATATTTAATCCATTTTCAGTATTACTAATTAAATATTATTTGATCCAATTAATAATATTTAATTCCTTATAACAAATCAATCGGAAGGTATAATCACTTGTTGTGTGACCCATAGGGCCTTATATATTAAGCACTAATCAAATTAAGGTCTTAGTAGAATCCCTAGACGATTTACCAGACAAACTTAATATATAAGGACGTTTGCGAGGACTATTCAAACTCCCTGTAATATAGAGCTCATAGTGATACGGTCCTTTCATTCAACGAACATTCAACTAAGTCTAGAACATGATATAGTGTCTATCCCAATAACTCAGTCTCTGTCTCTCAATCTTTCTAGTTGATCCATAACGATCATATTCGATATCCAAAACGAATATATCTTTGCATTGGCCAATGACTTTATGATCCATCTAGATATGAGAAGTAGAATGTTCTCTCTTAATCTATTATGAGGAATGAATCCTTTCTTGGCTCAACTACTACTCCATATGCTTCGTGATGCACCCAACACATGCCGTATCTACCCCGATTGGAGTGCAAGCGCTGGTCATGGTCAAAGTACATCACTCCGCACATGTAGTACGCATTGACCTCAAGTCGGAGGACTATTACACTACTCTATACGCTGATAATCCCATAGACACATGAATAGAACTTATCAAATGGTTTCTCAGTGGGTATGCCAATATTCTCTAAAATATCTATGTGATCATCATGAATTACAGGAACTCATAGTCGTGAGATCAACTATACTTTCTAAAAGTATGATGCAGTCCACATACCAATCTTATCGCATATCATCAATATCCCATTCTTGATGATCATTGATTGGGGCTATTTTAGGACCTTATGTTATATCATATAAGCTCTCACTTACTTATTGACAACATAAGTCCAAGGGAACACAATTATGAATAAGATATTGACAATCGAAATACTTAATCATCAATGTGTAGTACCGTATATATCAAATATATAAAACTGAATGTGATCAAGTACATATTTCTCTAAAAAGTGATTGTCGCTAGGACATATATACTAACAATCTCCCACTTGGCCTAGTGCCAATCACCGATGCGTCTAACATCTAGACTCTCAAAAATCTAGTATGTTTCTCGCATCTCAAAGGTTTGGTGAATGGACCAGCCAAATTGTCCTCTATGGGAAGGCATTCTATTACAACTTCTCCTCTTGCAATTTGTTATCAAAAACATGATAGCACATAGGTATTTTCTAGTTCCTTACTTTGCATCTTGGTTCCTTAGCTTGTGCAAACGCACCGGTATAATCACAATAACAATTATTGGATAACTGTTGCTAGGAACTACCCCTATTTCTTTAAGGAACTAACGTATCTAAACGTTTACCTAAGTTGCATCGAATGCAATAATTTACTAGGCTCTAGTTGTCGAATTTATAGTAGTTTCTTACTTGCAACTCTTTCAGCACTACTATTACATTGAGACTAAAAACATATACTGACTGTGACTCGTAGTCTTTCTTATCATACATGAAACTAATGTTAGAATAATTAAATTCTACTAGTTCTTTCTATCTACCATAGACAAAAAGATATTCATGAAGATTTTGGGTGATCATTCTTTCACGGACTTCAATGAGGGGATATCATTCTCTATGATCAACATATATGGTTATAAAGACCACGCTATCCTTGTTGCGCACTCTAAACACGCAAGCACCCTCATTTCATTTGACGAGGTCAAACGATTTGACTATTTCATCAAAATTAATATTTCAACTCCCAGAGGCTTGTTTTAGCCCATAAATAGATTTCTCTAATTAACATAGTGATTTAGAATTTGACTTGGATGCAAAAACCTTCAGGTTGTACCATGTACACCTCATCCTTGAGGTTTCCATTAAGGAAGTGGGTTTTGACATCCATTTATCAAATCTCATAATCATAGTATGCAGCTATCACAAGCAAAATCCGAATGGACTTGAGTTTTGCAACTGGCGAATAGGTATCACTATAGTCAATTCCTTCTCTTTGACTATAACCTTTAGCCACTAGCCTAGCTTTGTATGCTTGCACCTTACCTTCAACATCAATTTTCTTCTAGAAAATCCTTTGCATCCAATGGGTCTAACCCAACAGGCAAGTCAACCAAGTTCCATACTTGATTGATATACATCAAGTCCATTTTAGATTTCATTGCTTCTCGCCACCTCTCTATATCAACATCTAATATTGATTTAGTGTAGGTCTTAGGTTCATCCTTATTAGGAATCTCAACATCATCATGATCCTCCATGAGGAAGTCAAACCTAGTTAGTTCATGACGAATTCTTGTAGACCCACAGAGTTGAAAGTTTTGCATTTTGTTCAGGCTATTCATTCTGATTGTGAAGAGGTTCTCTTTCATTGGACTATCCAATGCTCGGAGAGTTTTCTAGTGCTACACTTTTAAGTGTTTCCAGAGAAAGAGAAGTGGGTGCAGAAGGAATGATAACCATGTCACTCTTTCTTTAATAAGAATTACTTGCTGGTGCAAGGTGATTCCTATGTTACTCCCACTAGTTGAAAGACATCCTCCTAGAGACATGCTTCCATTCAATTCTCCCACTGAATCCTTGTTTTGACCATCTAACAAGTCTTCGTCCTCTATGTTATTTTGTGATTCTTGAACTTCATCAAGTTCTATCCTCCCACGATTACATTCCTTAAAGACCAAGTCTTGTACTAGGAATCTCTCTTGTCTGGAAATAATGATTTTATATCCCTCGGGAAGATAAATTAGTATCCTCTAGTTTCCTTAGGATACCTCACAAAATAATATCCCTCACTTCTAGGTCGCAACTAGTCAATGTCCATTTTCTTCACATATGTAAGGCAACCTCACACTTTAATATGTGTAAGAATAGGCTTCTTATTACACCATAACTCATAGGGTGTCTTTTGGATTAACTTAGATGGAACTCTATTCAGAATGTATATTGAGGTGTCAAAGGCGTACCGCCAAAGAGATGTCGGAAGAGACGTGGAATTCATCATGGACCTAACAATGTCCAACAAAGTTCCATTCTCCTTTCAGAAACCCAATTCAATTGAGGTGTTCTTGGAGGAGTCCATTGTGACTGAATTCCTTGACCTTTCAAGTAATCAACAAACTCCTTACTCAAGTATTCCCCTCCACGATCAAATCATAAAGTCTTGATACTCTTGTCAGGTTGTTTCTCTACTTCAGCCTTATACTCCATGAATTTCTCAAAACCTTCTGATTTGTATCTCATAAGATACACAAATCCAAACCTAGAGAAATCATCAGTAAAATGATGAAGTAAGAAAATCCTCCTCTAGCTTGAGTTTGGAACTATCCACACACATGTGTGTGAATTAACTCAAGCACTTCTTTGGCCCGCAATCCTTTTCCAAGAAAAGGTTTATTGGTCATTTTAGCTAAGAGACAGGAATCACAATTACCATGTGATTCAAAATCAAATGGTGTTAAGTAATCTAATTTACTTAACCTTGTTATTCTTGTTTCACTAATATGGCCAATTCGCAATGTCAAAGATAGGTGGTGTTTTACTGATTACTTAATCTTGGTCTCTTATTTTGTACATTTAATATGCCATGCCTACAAGTAAAATATATAAACCATTCATAAGAGGGGCATTCCCATACACAATGCCATTTTGTCAAAAACAACCAGTGTTATCAGCAAAATGGAAGGAAACCCTTAATGTCTAACATATGAATGGAAATTATATTCTTTGTTATAGAAGGAACAAAATAACAATTATTTAGTTCTAAACTGTAACCGCTGGGTAAATCTAATTTATAAATGCCTACATGTCTTACAACAACTATTGCTACATTTTCTATACGTAAGCCAATTTCACCCAGCCTGACTGCTTACTGTCACTTAGACTTTACACATTATTCCAATGTGTGAGCCACAAGTTGTATCTAATACCCAACAGTGAGAGTTACTTGTAGACATATTAATATTAATGACAAAAATACCTAAGCTAAAAGCACTCGGTGCTTTGGCTAGATTAGCCCTACATAGCTTAAAACCTCTCTTCCAATTCCCTCTCTTTGCTGTAGAGGCATACGTTCTTTAGTACCTTAGATTTCTTTTGAATCCTACCTTTAGGTTTCAAAGCTAGAGGCTTAGGTCCAACCTTAATTCTCTTCTTCTGTTTGTTCTTTCCCGTAAGAAAAGATTCAGCAGTAGAGCTTACCTTAGCAATGTTATTCTTCTCAATGTCCATGTCAAACATAACTAATTCAGAAGAGTTGACATTAGGAACCTCGGGTACACATGTGTCAAACACATTCTTAATATTTTCTTGCCTAAACACGAAACACACATTTTGTTCGAAGTCTAGAAAGTCTGATCGAGTCAGATTATTTTTATCCAAGATACTTCTCAATGATAAATTCGACATTCTTAAAAAAAACTAGAGAAGTTCAAATAAAACGGGAATTAAAATCATATAATAATTCCTATGATCACATTTAGTTAACTAAATAATTCGGACTTTTAATTATTTAGCTCCCACTATTTTTCATGCTCTTTGACCCCAATAAAAAGAACATAGATTGTGTTGAGGGTAAGTCCCGTAGATCCGAAAGTCCAACACGAACTTTGGATATATCAGGAATGGCCCAGAATCAAAGCGTATAAGAAAATATAAGATCTGAACTCACTAAAACTCGAAAGCCCACTTGTATTAATTAACCAATCTGATTACAAGGAATTTCCCGATCGGTAAGTCGAAAACTATGCTTTAATACAAGAAATAAGAGCAAATGATGCTATTCTAGAGCTTGAGTATTGAAATGCTAACCCTTACAATGACTTGAAACCTTCTATTTATACTAATGGAGAGCATGGGCTGCCTCTTGCTGATTGGCCGTGGTTCCACCGACTTGGTCATCCATGCTTCCACTTGCCGATGTCATAGTCAGGCATTAATTGCACCTGGCCACTTGCTGGTTGGCCGTTGCTCGGACGGGATGTTGGGCTGTACTGAAGATGCTGTCAAATTGGCCCAAGTATGATATATAGTCCGAGCCCCGTTCGGTATGTCTTCTTACTGGGCCAACCTTTATTTGGGCCGAACTCCGTTCGGTATGTCTTCTTACTGGATCTTTTTCATCATAGAGTGATGGGCCCGTTGCTTGGACCGGATATCTTGGGCCTTCCCGATCTGGGTATTGGGCCTCTAGGTCAATATCCCAACACAAGTCCCCCACTTCCGATGTCTCGAACGAAGTGAGTGCATTAGGAAGTATACCAATGTCATAATACCCCGAATGGCGATCGGGGTACAGAAGTAATCAGTTCCCCATGCTGCGATTTGACGGCTGCCGCTTCATTTCCCCATATTCATCATGATAACCGTCGTTTAGTCTTTTCATTAGACGCGTGTTTAGCTTAAATGCTCCTAGTGATGTGTCGCTCTCTGATTGGTTCTCGACACGGTGGTTTCAAGGCTATAAATTAGCCCTTAACTTCTCAATTCCGGGTTTTGACTCTGCAATTCCTTGGCCTTCGTTATTTCCTCTGCAAATTTCCCCCTGCTTCTTTTGCTCAGGTAATTTCCCAACTTCGGATTCCCTATCTTCATTTCTGGCTTCGATCGAGATGAGCCCCAAAGAGCATTCCTCTGATTCGGAGATGGCCTCTCATGGAGACGACCGTGACACCGCCATTGTAGATGCCATCCCAGTTCCGTTTGCCGGTGTTTCTACTGAGACGGCGACAAATACCAGGGCTGAGGCGGAGGACCTCCCTAGCACTTCTTCTTCCTCCAATGAGGATTCCGATGACACCAAATCCGAGGACGAAATAGCCTCCATGGCGGCCGGACGTCCCAACGATGTTCCTCGCCATACTCTTGACCTAAAATTGATTAGGGAGAGGAGGCAAAAATTGACCTCTCACAATAGGGCCGAAATTCCGGCCCTTATCCCTGACCCGGTGGATTTCCGTTTGCAAGCCGGGCTTCACCCAATGCATCATAGGCCCGGAATGACCATAGTCCACTTTGACTCAATTAGGGCCGGCCTTAGATTTCCGCTACACCCCTTTTTCATTTCTTTCTTCAATTTCTACGAAGTTGTACCGGCCCAGATTATGCCGAACTCTTATCGACCAATGGCGGGTTTCATTTGTCGTTGCAAAGATGCCGGCGCCCGACCAACCCTAGAACTCTTTCACCAATTCTTCAAAGTAGCCCCCCAACAAACCCATGGCTATCTGGCCACTAGTGCCCGAACGGGACACATCCTGTTCAAAGGAAACCCAACTTCGATCAAAGGGTGGAAAGACCGGTTTTTCTTCGTGTCCATCCCGGACGGTCTGATTCCCCGCAAATGGAATGCCTTTCCCCGCAAAACCCCTGATCCTGTCCTCACTGAAGAAATCTACAAGGACGTGCTTGCTGTGGAGAAGGATAAATGCATGGACATCATGAATTATCTGACCCCCGAATGACTTATAACAGCCGGGATAGGTACTGCCCGTTCTCTTGGGTTTACTTGTTTTGATAAACCAAGTGCCTTGGTCCGGGCGGTCCTTCCCGTGCGAGAAACGTTCTTTTATTCTTTTTTCTAGTTTCTCACACGCTAGGGCCGCTCGATACTAACATTGTTCTTTGTCTTTTTTCAGCACCAAACCCTGATCTTCCTATGGATGATAGCAGAGTTATCGCAGCCGGTGGGGCCGGAAAACGAAAGAAATCCAGGAAGAATCCACAATCTACTCCCTCCATTATTCCCGCTCAGGAGGCTGCCCCTTCCCAACCGCTTCCAGAGCCTCAGCCAATTCAGCAGGTCCACCAGGATCAATTAGAGGCCATGCTGATTGATGACCGGTTCGGCTCTGACCAACTGCACCAATTTTCCCAGCATTTCGACTCCGTTCGGGGGGAACCCTCGAATGCTGGTGAGACCCATACCGACCATATTACGGGTCAGGTCGAGCGGATCTCCCTATCCGACCCTATCCATGAGGTATTAGAGAGGGCCGGCTCTACAGCGAGCCAGATCTGGTCGACCTCCTCTTGGTTCAACAACTTTTCCCTTCCTCAGTTGCCGGTCGAGCAATCTGAAGAATGTCTGGCTCTGACTGCTCTGAAGGTACATTGTCTTTTGCGCTTTGTCTTTATTTTATTCTCTGTAATCAGTACTAACTCTCGAACGGTATTCTGTAGATGGGCTTGTACACCCTTCAGATGCGGGAGGCCCGCCTGGCCAAGGAGCGGGAACTGATTGTTGCCCAGTCTTCTCCTGAGCAACATGCTGCTGCTGCCATCGCCTCTCTGGAGGCCGAACGGAAAGCCTTTGTGGAGGAAAAGCAGAGACTGGATGCTGAGCTCGGTACCCTTCGGGTCCAACTCGCAGCTTCCCAGGCGAAGGTCCTGGCTGCTGAGGCCGCACAGGTCAAATTCGAAGAAATGCCATCTAGCATCCCGGACGGTCCCTATGAAGTGAACGTGGATCTGTCCGCCGTCCGGGACACGTTTAAATCCTCTGATGAATTCTCCATCATCAAGGATGAACATGCAAGGGCCCAAATCCCGTTCGCCTTTGGGGCGTACTTGAAGGGTTTCCCCAAAGGCGCTGGTCGGCTATCGACAGGGGTGGCCCTCTTGGATAAGGACCCCGAGGCCAAGAAGTGGAACGACTCCATCGTCTCAGATCTTTATGGCAAAATTGGCCAGGTCTTGCTGCGTCCCTTCATCACTCAGCTTCAAAATCATATGGGGAGGCCGGTTCAGGCTTCTGATCTCCCCACAGATGACATTATCCAGACTCAGTTTGAGAAATACCTGCGAGCTCGGCAAAGGGAAGCCGATCAGGCTGCTGGGAGAGAGCCTGAGCCCCTGTCTGATGATGATGAAGACGAGGACGAAGAGGGAAATGAAATGGCCCCTAGCCAATAATTTATATGTACTTTTTCATTACTTGTTGTAATTTTCTTTTTCTCTAAATAGCTTGTACTTCCCGGTCAGTAGAACCGATGAATATATATCCCTTTTTTGCCTGATATTTTGTGTACTATCTTTTCTGTCTTTATATGCCCATTTTGTATTTCTTGCTCAACTACCCTTAATGCCGTTGATCGCCGTTCGGGAATTAGAAAGTTATGATTTATTTAAGGAAAAACCCTTTCTCTCTGGTACTCAGCCGTTCGGGCTTCATACCAAATTTTAGGACTTAGCACATTCTTGCTTCAGATAATCTCTCATAACGTTAATAGCCGGTCGGGCTTCAGACCCATCCTTAGGATAGCTTTTATGATGTTGATAGCCGGTCGGGCTTCAGGTCAATTTTTAGGACTTAGCAGTTTTCTTGGTTTTCTTTGCACCTGGGCTTCTTCCTAACATTGATAGCCGTTCGGGCTTCAAACCAATTTTTAGGACTTAGCCGTTTTCTTGGTTTTCTTTCCACCTGGGCCTCTCCATAAGTTGGTAGCCGTTCGGGCTTCAGGTTGACATTTAGGACTTAGCATTTTTCTAAACAGCAAGTCCCTGTGATCTTTGCTAATTCTCTGTAAGCCCGTCCGGGGTACGTGCACAAAAAATGAATCATAAATGCCCCAGATTAATCGTAACCACCCAATGCCACGTGTTGCTCATGGATTAGGGATTTGTGCGGCACTTTCCCTATTTATAGAGAGGTGCTTCCCCTAAGTTCTCCTGCTGTTTTCTCATTTTTCTTTCGAGCTTTCTCTCTCTAGAATTCCCTTGCATACTCTCAAGCCTTCTCTCTCTAGAATTCCCAGAGTTCCTCCAGCATTTTTATGTACTACTCCTCTAGCTCAGAATCTAAAGAGATGCCTTTGATCCGCAAAAGCAAAACATCCGCTGGTAACCAGGCCGAAGGTTGTTGCCCCCACCAAGAGAATACTATGCCGGATTCATTCGGCACCCTATGAGGCACAGACCGGGGCACGTGCTAGTGCACCTTGATGCTCTGACTGCTGGACTTCGATTCCCTCTCCATTCATTCATAGTGGAGTTCTTACGCCGGGTTGCTGTACTGCCCGCTCAGTTCGTGCCCAGCACCTACCGTATTCTGACAGGCTTCATTATCCGGTGCCACGAGTTGAGGATCACCCCGAGCGTCGATCTGTTCCTTTATCATTACTGCTATCAGCCCTACTGGACGACCGGGTACCTGAAACTGGTGGCTCGTTCTGACCGTCAGCTGTTCACAGAGAACGTTACCCCGCAGGCTGACTGGGAAGAGCGGTTTTTGTTCGTTCGGGTAGGTGATTCTCTGCCATTCCCGGATAGGTGGAACGCATACCCCGTTCGGGATTCCCTGCCCAGGGTGGATGCCGTTCTACGCTCCCAAGCTGAGTCTTTGCGGATGGGAGGGACCAGAAGTCTTCGCAGCTTTGTCACTACCTCGAGCATGTTATCTGCTGGAATCGGTAAGCATAGTAGGGTTTTAACCCGATCATCCTTCGCTCTCACAATTCAACTTCTTATCTTTTATTTCTCTTTCTTGTAGGTGTGATATCTCCCATACCCGTCCGACACTCTATCTCTTCTGCTAAAGGGAAGGAGAAGATGATAGCCGATCGTGATTCGGCGGAGCAAACCCGCAAAAAGCGCAAAGGAAATGATGGCGATCACCTGATCCCGATCGACCATGTGGTTGACTTGACCGGGCCGGAGGTCGAGCCCAAAAGATCGGTGCCTGCCAACAAACCAACTCCGGTTCTTACTGCCACACCGATCGATGATCAGATGTTTGTTGAATTTTCAAATATGGGGCCTAGATCAGAGGGGAGGTATCTGTTCGGGCTGATGCCATCTTCTATGTGGTGTCATACTGCGATCAAGGTTCCCCCGAGCTTCACCAACTTGACTCACTGGTCAGACCTTTTCGAAGCAGGTCACCAGGAAGCACTCAAGGTACGTTTCATCCCGACCCATGCCTTTCTACTATTCATGTTTTACCTTATATGACTTTCATTGTAATCTTGTTTTCAGGCTGGCGTGTATTATCACAAGGCCTTTCTTGCTGCTGAGAAGGAGATGAAAGCCCTGGCCAGCGATCGGGATGACGGCCAGGTCCTCCTTTCTGCCGCTCGGAAGTTAGCGACCGACCTCCAAGAGCAGGCCAAAGAGGGTGAGAAGGCAAAAGCTGCTCTGGCCGAGATGCAGGAGATGTCCCGTCGTCGCGACCGGGAGCTTAAAGAACTCTGGGCCAAGGTGCGGGCTGTTGAATCTGCTGGCATCAAATTTGATAAGGCTGTTGGCGACCATCTGCCCGAACCCTACACGGTCAATACTTCTCAGATTGCTCAGCAATCGGTAGTGGACTTTCAACGGGGCAAGGGGCTGAACGTTGCTCTGGAGAACACGGCCCGACAATTCCTAGGTCCTCACCTTGGTCAATTTTTTCGTGAGAGCTCAGATCCTATCAAGGCAGGGATCGACCTCCTGGACAGCACGCCGGAAGGGAAATCTTTCTTGGATGTCCTGACCGAGAAAACCGTAAAGCAAAGTCAGGACCTGCTTCTGGACAGGAATCTTGAACTGATCTTAGAGCGTTTCCCCAAGCCGTTCGATCCTGATGAACTAGGCTTCGACGATCTGTTCGGGAATACGTACGATCGCGTCATGGAGAAAAGATCCAAAGCAGCGCCTGACGATGCAGTGCAGGCAGGGAGCTCTCAGCCTACATCCCCCCCCGAACGGCAATCCTCCAGTAGTGTAGCCTTCTTTCCTTATCTGTTGTCTCTTTTCTTGTATATTCGTTCTTCTTGTATATTCCGGCTGGTAATGCCGAAGAATAAACTGGACTTTTTTCCTTTGTTGTATTTTTTCTATTCTTCCTTTGATTTTTTGTTCACAATCTTCTCTACGTGGCCGAACCTTACTCGGCTCATGTATCTTTATATCTGACACCGTTCCCGAACCCGTTTTGATCCCTTTTCCTGTTCGTGACACACGGGTTCAAAACTCTTAGCTGAGGTGAATTCCTCCAAGCCGTTTTGATCGTGACCACAGGGTCAAACTCTCAGCTGGGATAGGGGCTCCCTCCAAACTGTTAACATGTTCGACATTCGGTCATCCGGAATGATTTCACGTGTTAACAAGCTGAGGTGAGACTCTCTTCACAATTGTTCTGACACCTTTCCCGAACCCGTTTTGATCCCTTTTCCTGTTCGTGACGCACGGGTTCAAAACTCTTAGCTGAGGTGAATTCCTCCAAGCCGTTTTGATCGTGACCACAGGGTCAAACTCTCGGCTGGGATAGGGGCTCCCTCCAAACTGCTAACCCGTTCGTCATTCGGTCATCCAGAATGATTTCATGCGTTAACAAGCTGAGGTGAGGCTCTCTCCCTTCCAAACCCATAATTCCGATGCATTCCGAACTGTTCTCTCTGGCTCGTATCATCCATATTAGGGGTCTGAGGTAACCCTTTTCGAACTGTAAGCAAGATCACCGAAGTTGGGTCATTTCTTACTTATAGCTAAAAGGGCGACTAGCTTCCAAGTCAAGTTTTATGACTGAGGCGAGATTTTTCAAAACCATAGTTCCGATTCCCCGGGCGACAATCCGTACCTTATCCGAACGTCGCTCGGTTAATCCATATCTTACAGTCTTGACACCATCTCCAAGCCGTTTTGATCCCTTTGCCCGTACGTAATTACAGGGTCGACTTTGGCTAAGTTGACGACTCAGCTACCTCCAAGCTGTTAACCCGTTCGTCATTCGGTCATCCGGAATGATTCTACGTGTTACCAAGCTGAGGTGAGAATCATTATCCTTCGAACTCCAGGCCATTTTGATCCCTTCATCAATGCGTAATTACAGGGTCAAAACTCTTGCTGAAATAATGGCTCCCTCCAAACTGCTAATATGTTCGTCATTCGGTTTTCCAGAATCGATTCTCATATTAACCGCTGAGGTGAGACTATCTGAGCGTCAAACTCCCAGCCGTTGGCTGAGAATGACTTTCCTTCCATGCTGTTAACTCGTTCGTCATTCGGTCATCTGGAATGATTGAGTTAACCACGGGCACCGATTTTCTGAGCCTCAATTCTTCAAGCCGTTTTTGATCCCTTTATTCTTACATAAATCTAGGGTCAAAAACTCTCTAAACTGAGAATTGATTTTCCTTCCATGCTGCTAACCCTTTCGTCATTCGGTCATCCGGAATGATTGAGTTAACCACGGGCACCGATTTTCTGAGCCTCAATTCTTCAAGCCGTTTTTAATCCCTTTATTCTTTCATAATTCTAGGGTCAAAAACTCTCTAAACTGAGAATTGATTTTCCTTCCATGTTGTTAACCCGTTCATCATTCGGTCATCCGGAATGATCGAGTTAACCATGGGCTGAGTTTGTGTGGAAGTTATGTCTCCCTCTCTATATTTTTTTAGAGGTGGCAACAGCCGTTTTTACTGATAAAATTTCCTCAGATGCTCCACATTCCAAGTTCCTGCCGTTCGGCCTTCGGTATTTTGTAGGCCAAACGTTCCTGAAGCATACTTCTTACATACTTGGTAGGGGCCTTCCCAATTTTGTGCCATTTTGCCCCCTTCGAGCGGTTTTCTTTTCTCTCTCTTTCTTAGCACCAGGTCCCCTACCTCGATTGAACGAACTTTAACCTGCTTATCAAAGTATCTTCTTGTGGTTCTGTGATACTCTTCCATTCGTGCCGCTGCCAGATCGCTTCTTTCTTCTATGAAATGCAATTCGGCCCGTAAGTTATCTTCATTTTGTTCTGGGCTGTAATGCACCGTTCGGTGTGTGGGAACTAGGATCTCCGTTGGTACTTTGGCTTGAAAACCATAGGCAAGGGCAAATGGAGTCTCTCCCGTGGCCGTTCGGGGTGTGGTCCTGTAAGTCCACAGAATATAATTCAACTGATCAGGCCATGATGAGGAGTATTCTTCCAGCTTCTTCTTCATACCATCCATGATAGTTCGGTTCATATTTTCTACCTGGCCATTTGCCTGAGGGTACGCGACGGACGCTCTGGCATGCTTGATCCCCCATTTGACCAGGTAGTTCTCAAAATTCCGGCTCACGAACTGCCTTCCATTGTCAGTTACAATCTGTTCAGGGATTCCGAACCGGCAAATGATATTTTTCCAGACAAACTTCTGGCATTTAACATCTGTGATGCTGGCCAGTGACTCGTCCTCTACCCATTTGGTGAAGTAATATATCCCCACAATGATGTACTTGTTGTTTCCAGGTGCAGTAGGTAGAGGACCTAACAGGTCTATTCCCCATCTTGCGAATGGAAGGCCACCGTCATTGGAGTGTAGAAAGTGGCAGGCCGTCCGGGAACCAGTGCGTATAATTGGCATACCTTACATTTCCTAGTATGCGCGAAGCAGTCCTGTTGGATAGTTGGCCAATAATACCCTTGCAAGATGATTTTTCTGGCCAGTGTCTTGGGCCCTTGGTGGCTGGAACAGATACCTTCATGAATTTCTTCCATTACAGCTGCCGCTAGATCAGGTGGGAGGCATTTCAGATACGGCCCACCAAATGTCTTTTTGTACAGCTGCCCGTCCACCAATTCGAACATGGAAGCCCTCCTCTGGATGCATTTTATTTGATAGGCAGGATTTTTATCTTGTGGGAGGGTTCCGTCTTTCAGGTAGTTGGTCATATCTACGACCCAGCTCGGGATGGCATAAGATATGGCCTCGATCTGGAGCACCATGATTGCTGGGGTTGCCAATGTTTCCCGATGGGCAAAACGTTGGATATGAGCCGGGATCTCCTGTGCCCGATCGTCGAACGCTGCATTCTCTAATTTGGACAGGATATCTGCTTCAGTATTTTCGATTCTGGATATCTGGTCGAGCACCACCTGTTCAAATTTACGTATCTGCTCCTCGACCATTTCCTTGTAGGCCTTCATCCTTTCTTCTTTGGCTTCAGCAGTGCCGTTCACTTGATGTACCACCAATTAACTGTCCGATCGGACTTTTAACCGATCGGCGCCCAGGGCCCTTGCATACTTTAAACCAGCAATGAGAGCCTCATATTCAACCTCATTGTTGGTCACCTTGAAATCAAAATGAATAGAATAATATGCTTTGAACCCCTCGGGCGATGTGATCACAGCTCCAGCTCCACAACCTTTGGCACTAGATGCTCCATCCACATACATTTCCCACCAGTTATCCAGCCCGTTGTTCTCTGAATCTTTTTCTGAGGGCCGGGCGGTACATTCTGCAATGAAATCCGCCAGGGCCTGCCCTTTGATAGTAGGCCGGGGTTTGAAATCTACCTCGTATTGCCCGATCAGGAGACTCCACTTGGTATTGCGCCCACTTGCCATAGGATTTCTCAAGATGGTGGCTAATGGTTGGGTAGTATATACAATTACCGGGTGGGTCTGGAAATACGGGGCCAGACGTTTAATGGCAGCTATCAGGGCCAGTACATTCTTCTCTAGCAAGGTGTACTTGGTTTCCGGGTCGTTCAACGCCTTGCTCACAAAGTAGATTGGCCGTTGAACGCCATCTTCTTCTTTCAACAGTACTGTGCTTACGGCCAAGTCAGCTACAACAAGGTACATATACAAATGTTCCCCTGGTTCGGGTTTTGTCAAGACCAGGGGGAAGACAGATATGTCTTGAAATCCTCACAGACCGTTTGGCATTCGGCCGTCCACTCGAAAGGGTTGGCTTTCTTCATGATCTGGAAGAACGGGATAGCTCGATCGGCCTGTTTGGATAGGAATCTGCTCAGGGCTGCTAGCCGACCGGTCAACCTCTGCACTTCCTTGAGATTTCTCGGAGCCTCCATGTCCACAATTGCCTTTACTTTTTCTGGATTGGGCTCAATCCCCTTCTCGCTCATCATGTACCCCAAAAATTTGCCTCCTCTTACAGCAAACGCACATTTCTTGGGATTCAGCCTCATATTCGCCTTTTGCATTATCCCGAACAGCTTTTCTATGTCCAGGACATGGTTTTCCTTCTTTTTGCTTTTGATCAGGATGTCATCAACGTAGGCTTCCATTGTGACACCCAGCACATCTTTGAACAGCATCCCGATCATCCTCTGGAAGGTTGCCATTGCGTTCTTTAATCCGAATGGCATGACGATGTAGCAAAACACGCCATCCAAAGTAACGAACGTCGTTTTCTCTGCATCGGCCGGGTGCATGAATATCTGATGATAACCCCGGAAAGCATCCATGAAGCTCAGTAACTCACACCCGGCGGTTTCATCCACTAGCAGATCGATCCTCGGCACTGGGTAGGGATCCATGGGGCACGCTTTATTCAGATCAGAGTAATCCACGCACATTCTCCAGGTAGATTGTTTTGGGGCTAGAACCACATTGGATAGCCATTCTACGTGGATTACCGGACGGATGTGCTTTAGTCTTAGCAAGGTGGCCACTTCCTTCTTTGTGAATTCCCGCCGTTCGGTTGCTTGATACCGTTTCTTCTGTTGGATCGGTTTTGCATCAGACCGAACGGCAAGTTTGTGACATATTATTTCTGGATCAATGCCGGGCATATCTTCTGGCCCCCGGGCAAACAACACCTGAAACTTTTTGAGGACGGCAATCACGCCATCCCGGATATCAGCCTCCAGATCTACCCCGATAGCAACCTTACAGTTCGGGGGGAAGTCGAGGTCGATTTGTTCAAGAAGGTTGGCGGGCTCCGGGTGTGCCTCGAACTCCGTTCGGTGGGTTTCCACCTCAATTGTATTCACCCGCATCCCACGAGTATTCATCTGTTTCAGGGCCTCCCGATAACATGTCCGGGCTGTTGTTGGGTCAGTTCTGGCCACCCCTACCCCGGTGTCTGTAGGGAATTTGATGCATGAGTGGCGGACAGAGACTATTGCCTCCAGATCTTCCAATCCCGGTCGGCCCAATATGGCATTGTGGGCGCACTTTATATCTACCACCACGAACGTCATTCGGAGTGACGCTCTGTGGGTTTCATCCCCAATTTCAACCATTAATTGGATGGTCCCTTCCGCCTCGATGCAGTTACCGGTAAAACTCGCCAGTGGAGTCCGCAGGTGGGTCAGTTGGCTCCTTTGTAGACCCATTTTCTCGAATGATTGTAGATACAATACATTCACACTGCTCCCAGTATCAACCAGTACTCGGCGGATCAAAGCATTGTCAATACACATGCTTACCACCAGTTCATCCCTGTGGGGGCTTGGAGAATTGGGTAAATCAGCTGGCCCGAACGTGATCGGGTCTGTCCTTCCTTTCTTCTGGGGGGGAGCGGAGACGGATCCCACATAAAGACTTCGCTCGAACCTTTTCCGTTCGGCGTTCGAATCTCCGGTCTCCCCGCCCCCAAATATGACCTTGACCTCCATTCGAGGCTTCTTTCCAGGGCCTCCCGAGCCCTCTGGCTCATCCCTGGGAGGAACATACGCATCATTTTGAGGCTGGGCGTCACGTTGAGCATCCCGACGCCAGCTATTAGGTTTCCTGGCCGGTTTTAACGTGTCCATTGCATTCGGATCTTTGATCACATATTTGCCCAGATGGCCCCTTCGGATCAGATCCTCAATTGCTGTTTGTAGGGCCCTGCAGGCATTGGTGGCATGACCCTTTCTGTTGTGATAGTTACAGAAAGCATTGTCATCCGTTCCCATGAACTGTCCAGAATCAGTCGGGATGGGAATATTGTCCCTCTCGTGCTGATAGATGGTCGCTATTGATAGGACCAGGGGTGTAAATCTCCCTTGTTTGGGAGTTAAAGTGGCCGCTGGGCTAGGACCCAGCCGATCGGCCAGTCTGATCGGGGCAGCAGGCGTAATGACCTTATCCCTGATCATTATCTCCTCTTCTAGGGCGGCATGCTTGCGAGCCCTATCTAATACCTTGGCGTACGCCGTACCCGGATTCTTCTTCAATTCTTTGTACAACTCCCCCATCCGGAGAGCATTCGTGAACAGGGTAATGGCAGTATCATCCGTCATGTTTCCCACTGTTAAAGTTTCATCCCTCCACCTTTTCAGGAATTGGTTGAGGGTCTCCTTGGCGTTTTGCTTCACGCTGGTCAAATAGCTGAAGTGCCGTTTGGGATTGGCACTGGAAGCAAATTGAGCCAAGAATAACGCTTATAACTCGGCAAAGCTATTGATTGACCCGGGCTGTAGTGTCCCGAACCATTCCTGGGCAGGCCCCCTGAGCGTGCTGAAAAACAACCGGCAAATGGCGGCCTCGGGTGCTCCTAGCAGCATAAGTCCGCCTTGGTAACTCCTCAGATGTACGTGGGGATCTCCCACCCCATCGTAAATTTGGCCGGTCGGGGGCTTGGCACCCCCTTGGATATCCGCGTACATGAGCTCCCTAGTAAACGGGGAAGTAATTCCCAGCTGAACTGGCGCAGGTTGTACAGGTACCCTGTTCATCTGGTCCCGCATTTCATTCATTTGCCTCCTCATCTCGGCCATCTCTTCCTCCTGGGCCGTCAAAGGGGGCGGTGGTGGAACCCTCATATCCGTACAGTCCCGGTCCCAATGTCGCTGAGGGGCCCTAGTATTTTCCCGCTCGGCATACTGGAAATGATGACCGACGAGAGTTGGTCCTCTAGCTTGCGACCCGACCGGGGTTCGGCCACTGGGACTGGGATGCGCTGCTGGTGGGGCGCTACGTCGATTATCCCGATGGGTATGCGAACGGGATGACGCTGTGGGCGTTTCCGCGCGTGGAGTTTCTCCTGTAAAGCTGGAACCTCCTTCCTCTTCGTTCGCCATGTGCTGCATGAATTGGGCCATGTCACGCATGGCCCGGGGATTTCTTCTCAGAGATTCGGGAATCACAAAATCCCCATTAAAACGAGGATACGATCCTCGACTGGATTGTCCCTGGGGGTTTTGACTCCCCGGGGTGTGACTCCTCCCGTGATGGTGTGAACCGTCGTTTGTATGATAGGAATTGATTCTGACCATTTTTTAAAAATAGAGGTTTTTTGGATGTTTAGAAAGTGAAACTTTTTGCAAGGTTCCCACAGACGGCGCCAATGTTGAGGGTAAGTCCCGTAGATCCGAAAGCCCAACACGAACTTTGGATATATCAGGAATGGCCCAGAATCAAAGCGTATAAGAAAATATAAGATCTGAACTCACTAAAACTCGAAAGCCCACTTGTATTAATTAACCAATCTGATTACAAGGAATTTCCCGATTGGTAAGTTGGAAACTATGCTTTAATACAAGAAATAAGAGCAAATGATGCTATTCTAGAGCTTGAGTATTGAAATGCTAACCCTTACAATGACTTGAAACCTTCTATTTATACTAATGGGGAGCATTGGCTGCCTCTTGCTGATTGGTCGTGGTTCCACCGACTTGGTCATCCATGCTTCCACTTGCCGATGTCATAGTCTGGCATTAATTGCACCTGGCCACTTGCTGGTTGGCCGTTGCTCGGACGGGATGTTGGGCTGTACTGAAGATGCTGTCAAATTGGCCCAAGTATGATATATAGTCCGAGCCCCGTTCGGTATGTCTTCTTACTGGGCCAACCTTTATTTGGGCCGAACTCCGTTCGGTATGTCTTCTTACTGGATCTTTTTCATCATAGAGTGATGGACCCGTTGCTTGGGCAGGATATCTTGGGCCTTCCCGATCTGGGTATTGGGCCTCTAGGTCAATATCCCAACAGATTGTTTACACAATCATAGTGGCCAAGATCCACATTCATACTATAACAGCCCCAGCTTGGGCTGATCACTGCAATAATATAATGGGTAGGTCTCTAGACCAATTGTGTCCAAACAACTCTTGGTTGATCAATTTTTAAATTGATCGACATCCCTAAATTAACACTGACGCTTGGGCGACTCGAGCTAATTTAAGTAAGTCAAAACCATCACACGATCACAAACATATGTATCTATAAATTAGTTCTATATTTTGTCGAATGGAATAAACACTTGGGTGAAATATTCTTCAACGAAAAAATATATCTACTAATTTAATTATGATGGGTGATGTCGTTATCCTAGATAAGACTTAAATTTTAATTTATGGGGAACGTTTAGTGGGGTATTAAATTACATAATCAAGATGCTAAAACATATTATCACATAATATGTTAACGAGATCTAACTCGGACTTTTAAAATTAAAGCATGCAATATAATTCTAATCTATTTATATATAAGAAAAGAGATAGCTCATTAAATTACACATCTACCCTTAAATATCTCATACCTGTATCACTCACGTTCTTCAATTTCAAAATTGTTTTTTCCTCATATGCTGCCACGTGGCCTCTTTAGAAGCAAGAAATATCATCCCCTCCTTAATTTGAGGTGCGGTAGTTATATTATTATATAATTTAATTTATTCAATAAGAAATTTTATAGGTCTATAACTTTTATATGTGCACTCCAATTTTTTCAAAAGATATATTGGAATTTATTATTTTTTATGATTTTTCATATGACACCAATATTGTATGTATATAATTTTTAACAAAAATCAATAATTTCAACCGGGAGTTCTTAGACAAAAAGAACATGGAACACAAATTTTTAATTAAATGTGTATCAACAAATGACCAAATTTTACATGAACTCATTTTATTTTTACTAAAACCACGAAAAGTTATAAAATGATGAAATTTTTAAATTTTAACATTGAATTCTGTGCTTTTTTATTTTCATAATTATTTGAATTAAAATCACTGAAAAACAATACTCAAAGTAATTTAACTAATGTTTTGTTAAATTGCTATATGTAAAAAAATTGGAGAATCAATTTTATTAACCGTACTTAAATGCGGTGAAAAACAGTATTGAAGAAATGTATACACAATTTTCATATGTAGTTCTTTAGGGTATTAGAAAATAAGCTTGAAACAATTAAGTGAGATAACTTTTTCTCATATGTAATTCTTTTAAGTACTATCCTCTGTTCCATAAAAGTTGCAACAGTTTGTCTTTCACGTTTACCAACACGCAACTTTGACTGTAATTATATTTATTTACGTATTAGTAAACATTAAAAAAAGTTAATATATTGGAAATTTACATAAATACAAATTTATTAATATTTTATACATAATAATTTTATTATATATATTATTAGAAAATCGTAGTCAAAGTAAGGTGTGTGAATAGTGCAGAAATTCCAATGTTGCAACTTTTATGGAACGGAGGAAGTATAAGATAAGCCGACTAGCATTTTAGCGGGATAATTTTATTTCTCATTTGTATTGCTTTTAGGTAAAAGAAGAAGCTAAGAAGATAAGCTTGCTAACAATTGAGAAAAAAACATTTTCTTTCTCATATGTAGTGCTTTTTAATATGTAAGATAAGATAAGCTACCTAACAATTGAGATGAAAATTTATTTCTCTCGTATGTAGTACTTTTAGCTATAAAATTTTAAATATAAGAAAGATTAAGTCAAAAGCCATCTAACAATTGAGCGAGAGATTTCTCTTTCTCATAAGCAATGGTTTTAGGTATAAGATAACCCAGGAAACAATTTAGAAGGATAATTTTCTCTATCATATACAGGGCCGTCTAGAGCAATTTGGAGGCCCTAGACAACCAAATAATACTCCGTATTTACTTATGAGATACAACGTACTCTCGTCTCAGTAACGCTAGGTTATGATAAAGTTGTACAATTATTAAAACAATTTAGTTTGTGGTTGATATTGAAGTGATAAAATAAGCATGATTTAGAACCACACAAATTTTGTCAAATTTGATATGTGACATTCTTAATGCATAGGCTAAAAATTAAAGATGAAACAATTTTAGTGGAGTAGAGAGAGTATAACTTCAATATATTGTTTAGTAAAAAAATACAAAAACTATAATATGAAATAAACATGAATGGCATAGCCAAAAAGAAATATTAACGTGGCTTGAATTGGTAAGTTTTTTTGTGTTTACACAATCTTTTAACATATAAATACATATAATTATTTTACAAATTTGGAGAGGATCGGAGCCTAAAAATTAAAAAGGACGTTCTAATTACGCCCCGAATAGAAGTAAAGTACAGTCCAAAATATATCATATGTTACTAATGCAAAGAATATCATTCTTTGAATGTAAGCAATAAAAGAGTGAAAAACACATGGGGATTCTAATAGCAAATTTGGTAAGAAAACTACTACAATCAAGACTCCCTAATATTACGTAATACTTTTTTAATCGAGATAATAGTCAATCCAATTAATATAAGTTTGTTTTCCTTAAATATTACTGAAATATAACTTATTGAAAAATATTACCCTTCATTCCATTCAAAGCTTGTCACTTTCCTTTTTTAGACATCTCAACTAAATGTTTTCATTTTCTGTTTTAGAAAACAATTAAAAATGACAATTTAATAATAATTTTTAAAAATAATACATTTATAACATCACATTTGTCATCAATAACTCATTATATTATATTCGTAGACATCAATACTATTTCTCAAAATATACTCAAATTAGGATGTTGAATTATTATATATGCATATGCATTATAGTTGACACAATCACGATCACTAAAGTTATAGTCGCTGAAGTATAAAAAGACACATTTTGTTCACTCTCATTTAGATCATATATTTGTCATTATTTTCAAATATATCACCGAACATGCTTAATTTTGATTTTTTAATATTTTGCATAAACTTAGCTTTAGTTCTAAACTAATTTTTTAAGTATTTCAATTAATTAAATTAAGGATTTAAGCATATATAATATTATTATTTTTTAAAATGGAGGCCCTACAAAATTTGGAGGCCCTAGACAAATGTCTAGGCTACCTCCCCCCATGGCCGGCCCTGATCATATATAGTGTTTTTAGGTATATGACAAACCGACTAACAATTAAGCGAGAGAGTTTTCTCTCTCATATGTAATGCATTTAGGTATTAGAAGATAAACTTGAAAACAATTGAACGAAATAACCTTATCTCTCAACAACACAAATCTAACATTTAAGATTAAAGACATTATTATTAATAAAGTTATTTATATTCAATCCAAATTTTGACATCTCATAAAAGCAATACTTGATTTTAATTGATAAAGAAATTGAAATCATTAGATTCATTTTTAACCAAAATCGAAATATTCATTACATGGTCCCATCAGGAAGATTTACGTGCTCATTTTCCCTCATTTGTGTGTGTGTGTGTTTGACACCTCACTCACTATTAAAGTAATATGTAGTATTCATTAATTTTAATATTTATTATATTCACTTTTTTAGAATAGTATTGAATTTTAAAATTAATTTAATCTTGAAAATTAGAAGTAGCAAATTACGATGAGTGGTGTTAATTAGGTTTTTCTAATACACTCTTTATTGAATATTTATTGTATGAGCTTATACTTTATGGTATTAATTTATTGTACTCTTATTATAAAGTTCTTTTTCATATGTAGTTTTTTTTTGTATTCCGTATCGGATAAGCAGACTAATAAATGATCGGAAGAAATTTCTCTCTCATATATAGTGATTTTAGGTATTAGACGATAAGCTTGCTAACATTTGAGCAATATACATTTTTCTCTCTCTCATAAGTAGTGCTTTTAGATATAAAAAAATAATCTAGCTAATAATTAAGAGGGGAAATTTTATCTATCATATATATGATAAGCTAAGCTGGCTGACAATTGAATTGGATAGTTTTCTCTCTCATATGTAGTTTTTTAGGTATTAGAAGACAAGCTTGCTAACAAGCTAAAATAATAATTTTATTGGCATATATAGTTATTTTAGGTATAAGGTAAGTCGGCTAACAATTGAGGGGAATAATTTTCTATCTCATTCTCACATGTGTAGTGCTTTTAGATATAGGGTTAGCCAGCTAATGATTGAGCGGGAGGACCTTCTGTCTCATATGTAAGGGTTTTAGGTATAACTAAAAAGATAAACTTGCTCATAATTGAGCGGGAGAACTTTGTCTCTCATATGTACTTCTTATTAAGTATATAAGATAGTTTAGCTAACAATTATTGAGGGATGAAATTTCTCTCCCATATGTAATGCTTTTAGATATAGCAAGATAAGATTGCTAATAATTGAGCGGGATAATTTTCTCTCATATGTAGTGATATTAGATATATTACAAGATAAACTTGCGAACAATTGAGTGGGAAAATTCTTATATATGTAGTTCTTATAAGTATAAGATAATTCGGCTAACAATTAAGCAATATAACTTTTTTCTCATACATAGTGCTTTTAAGTATAAGTTAATCCAGGTAACAGCTGGGTGAGAGAATTTTCTCTCATATGTAGTTCGTTTTTATATAAGATAAGCCGATTAAGAACTGAACAAGATAATTTTCTCTCTCATATGCTAGCACTAATTTAACTAATGAGTAGCAAGTTCTTATTCAACTAATATGTAGTATTCGTTAATTTTAATATTTATTGTATTCTTTTTTTTCTTTTTCTTTTTTACTCCAAGGGGTCTGGGGGAGGGGGGCTAGGGGGCATTGGAGTAATTGGGGTTGAAACTCACTCCATTGAGTTTCAAACCCTTGTGTGCCTAGCGGGTTTCGAACACGAAACCTCCCACTAGGCACGATCGTAACCTCGCAACCAGTTGGGCTGAAATGCTTGGTTAATATTTAATGTATTTACTTTTTTAAAATAGTATTGAATTTTAAAATTAATTTAAATGTGAAAATTAATAAGTAGCATATTCTAATGTGTGGTGCTACTTAATTTTTCTAATATACTCTTCATTGAATATTTATTGTATGAGCCGATACCTAATACCACAAGGTTTATGGTATTAGCTTATTATACTCTTATTTTTCGAAAATGTAGAATCCTACAAAGTTATTTTTATTTTGATATTTAATTAGATAATGAGTAAAAATATATGCATCAACTGCTCTTTCCCGTGCGTATGCACGGGTACTATACTAGTTTATAAACAGATACAATAATCAAGTAATAACATAAGCATGCTCAAAAACCATAATAATATAATTATTGAATAAACCAAGTTTATTAAAATTAAACTCATTCAATCTCTAAGATTTTTAATCTAATTAAAATTAAAATAAGTTTAATTTTAATATTTAATTAATATAATAACAGTTAAAATTAATCCTTCTAAATCTCAAAGATAAATAATCTAATCTAATTAGATCTAAGTAAATATTAAACCCGATCAAGTAAGACTTCCGGAGTAATCGGATTTTAAATCACTCGGTATCAACTTAACGTGTCTCTAAAGAATAGGCTATTATTAATCTCCTTGAGTAGGATAAGGCAACCAGCTATTAATTGAAATTGAAAATTCAAAGGAGTACCAAACTTAGTCAAATATCCAAATTTGATCCAAACACCAACTCTAAAGGTACGAAGGCCTCCTCTTCTCACATGAAATTTTAATTTCACTAAAATCATACTAACTTCAACAATTAAACCAAGACCGGCTATTGACAAAAAATAATAATAGCAGCCATATGAAATTCGTCGCAGCAAGTCAGCAACTATACTCGCCAGTCTCCATTGTTCGGACAGATATTCCAGACCGGAAGAAGAATAAAAATCCTATTCTTTTACTCTAAATTTGCAGATAGATCGAAAACGATGAAACCTCAAATTTTAAACAACGATTGTAACATCTAAAGTCAAATCGAAGAAAAGTACTGTTTGTGGAAAACACATACGTAGTCTTTATCATCCACGAATAATCAACCATAATTCGTATAATGTCATTAGAATCAGTTTGGCTCTGATACCACTGTTAGGAATTGATATAACGTACCTCGAAAGTACAGCAGCGGAAGTTTAAAATTTTCCCAAACAGATCTTCTCTGATTATGACAAAACAACGAATATGATAATAATAACAGATCTGAGTTAGAACTTACAGATCTTCCAGCCTAGCGGTAATAATCTTTGACCTTAGGTATCCACGTGATTTCTCCTTTCCGAAAGAACGGTTAGATCTCCCATAGAGAAAGGCTAGGAAATCTCTTCGAAGGGAAATAAACTGGTAATACTGAATCTGGAAAAACTGGTCTATGAATTATGAAGGGGGAGAATGTATTTATACTAGTTCTAAACTAGTTTCCCAATCACAATGAAAGTCTTTCTCATTAATGAGTTCTAATCCAATTAGGACCAAATTTGATTTATTTAATTAAATAAACAAATAAAACAAACTAATTAATAATAAGGGGGAAGTGGGCTGCACGCCACTTTCCACCCTCATTATTTTATTTATTTTATTTCATTTATTAATTAAATATTAATTAAATAATATAAATAATAATAATAATAATAATAATAATAATAATAATAAAATAACAATAAGAGAAAGGCTAGGGAGTGGCTTTAGCCGCTACCCTACCTTTACTCCATATATTATTATTATTATTATATTATTTATTATTATTTTGAACTTTCTTTTAATCTAATTCCAATTGTATTAAAAGAAAATACCAACTTTATTAATTATATATACATCTTAATTAAGTATAATAAATCTAATTTATTTTACTTAATTAATTCTATCAAATAGAACTCTCCTTCAGCTTCATGAATTAAATATGTTTAATCTAATTAATATTTAATCCATTTTCAGTATGACTAATTAAATATTATTTGATCCAATTAATAATATTTAATTCCTTATAACAAATCAATCGGAAGGTATAATCACTTGTTGTGTGACCCATAGGGCCTTATATATTAAGCACTAATCAAATTAAGGTCTTAGTAGAATCCCTAGACGATTTACCAGACAAACTTAATATTAAAGGACGTTTGCGAGGACTATTCAAACTCCCTGTAATATAGAGCTCATAGTGATACAGTCCTTTCATTCAACGAACATTCAACTAAGTCTAGAACATGATATAGTGTCTATCCCAATAACTCAGTCTCTGTCTCTCAATCTTTCTAGTTGATCCATAACGATCATATTCGATATCCAAAACGAATATATCTTTGCATTGGCCAATGACTTTATGATCCATCTAGATATGAGAAGTAGAATGTTCTCTCTTAATCTATTATGAGGAATGAATCCTTTCTTGGCTCAACTACTACTCCATATGCTTCGTGATGCACCCAACACATGCCGTATCTACCCCGATTGGAGTGCAAGCGTTGGTCATGGTCAAAGTACATCACTCCGCACATGTAGTACGCATTGACCTCAAGTCGGAGGACTATTACACTACTCTATACACCGATAATCCCATAGACACATGAATAGAACTTATCAAATGGTTTCTCGGTGGGTATGCCAAAATTCTCTAAAATATCTATGTGACCATCATGAATTACATGAACTCATAGTCGTGAGATCAACTATACTTTCTAAAAGTATGATGCAGTCCACATACCAATCTTATCGCATATCATCAATATCCCATTCTTGATGATCATTGATTGGGGCTATTTTAGGACCTTATGTTATATCATATAAGCTCTCACTTACTTATTGACAACATAAGTCCAAGGCTACACAATTATGAATAAGATATTGACAATCGAAATACTTAATCATCAATGTGTAGTACCGTATATATCAAATATATAAAACTGAATGTGATCAAGTACATATTTCTCTAAAAAGTGATTGTCGCTAGGACATATATACTAACAGTTACCCCTACCCTACCCCTTTTATCTACCCCTAACCTTACCTCTACCTCTACCCACTCTGCCCCTTAACCCTACCCCCATCCTGCCCGCCTTACCCCCTATCTCAATTCCGACCCTACACCCTACCCTCACACTTACCCACCCATCCCTTAACCCACCTTGCATACGCCTACCACGATCTTATCCCTACCATAGCCTTGCCCCCTATACACTACTCCTACACCTACCTTCCCCTCACCCTACCCATACCAGACCCGTACCCTATCCCTACCCTTACCCCGACCCTAGGAATAAGGGTTAGAGGGTGGGGGTAACGGTACGAGCCTACTGGCTAAGGTAAGGGGTAAGGGTACGAGTACGAGGTAGGGGTAGGGGTAAGGGTATGGCATGGGTACGGTGGTGGTAGGGGAGTAGGGGTAGGGGGTAAGGTCGTGGTAAGGGTAGGGGTATGGAAGGGGTACGGGTCAAAAGGGATGAAGGTGGAATTGGGGGTAAGGTGTAAGGTAGGGGTAGTAAGGGGCGGGCGTACGGGTAGGGGGTATGAGTATGTGTACGGGGGTGGCAAACCAGGAGCGGGGACCACCCGACATTACTGGGACCACATATTATATTTATATGATGGTGTATATTCATGATGGGCCATAGAAAAGGCATACAGTTGACTGGTTAGTCAAACAACGCCCAATTACCAGCAATGGTAATTTATCGAATAACAGCCCGTAATAAATCACGAGGACTACTAAATTAAAGTTGGGGAATGTATATTCATTGTAGAAGCCCATAATGGTTGGTAAGATAATATATATTTTATTTGGCCCGATAAAATAAAATATAATTCAAACAATCCGAGAAATACAAATTTTGGTGCCGAGTGTACACACCGCCCGGGGTTTAAAGGGATGACCTCCAACATGAGTGGGGGACATCCCACGAAATTATACACCATATATATGGACAAATTGTGAGATGTGGAACATGAGTTGAGTCTTGTTGGTATATGAAAGGATGGGTGAGACAAGGTTGAAAGGCAAAGGGACCCCTTCCCATCACTCATTGGCTTATTGAGACAAAACTAGTCACTAAACCCCCTCCCCTCCATCATGCTCGACCAAGACAACAAAGTAAGAGAGAGGAAGCTCTGCACTTCACCATTTCCATAGCCAAATTCGATCTCAAGCTCAAAGAGGTCCAAGAAGGAAGTTTAAGGAAGAAAAAGGGAGGGGAAAGTGTGGAGGCCGGATTAAGGTAATGACCTTATAACAATTTTTCTCTACTCATTAACTACCATATGACTTATATATCATACGAGGAACCCCTAGGAATGTTCTACATGTTTAGAAGTGTAGATTGAGGCGTGGGAAGGTAGTTCTAAGTCTAGGAACAGACTTAGAAGCCAAAGTGATTGTTTCACCGGAAAACAACCTTTTAGAGGTTATTTGTGTTTATATGGATTTTGTGATGATGAGACCTTGTTAGCAACTTGTCCAATGTGCTCCTAGTGCTTTCACGAAGTTGAAAGAGTCCTCGGAGTTATCGCCGGAGTTCAACAAAGTTCGTCGGAGCTTCGTTGGAGTTTAACCAAGGAGGGTAGAACTTATTAAAGATCATTCTAGGTGAGTGGACGACTTAATGTCTTATAACTCTTGGGTTAAGTGTGAGATTACCTAAATAGATGTAATATGTATTCATAATGATGTTTAAAAGAGTTTAAGCATGTGATTAGCCAAGGTGATTAGGCTCATGTGAACAAAAATGGTATATTATTCATGTAATTGAATAAAAATGCATATAAAAACATATGCACCGTTTTGAATGGCCAAAATGACACTTATTGATTGTTTAGGACTTAATATATATTGCGTATAAGTTTCAGAGCAAATGGAGTATGTTTGGGGGGTCAACGAGCCGGCGTTGACCGGTAGCAGAAGGTGGACTGACGCCGGCCAGGGGCCTGAAACGGCGACGGTTAAGCTCCGGGTTCTGATACCCGTTTTGCCGAAAACATGTATCGGGGCCCACTTCGAGGTGGGATTAACCCTGGTCATCCTATATATGTATATTTTGCATGGAATCACATGGAATATGACGTTTAAATGCTCAGACTTGATATATGATGGTTACATGCCAAGACTTGGATTAGTCGTTAGTAATGATATGATATAGACCCTGTCTAGTATGATATGTGGTAGTTCATACGAAATGGTGGAGTACCCAGGGATTGGAATGTCCTCAAATCTCGGTATATAATTGGTGGAGAACCCAGGGGTGGACTGTCCTCAAAATCCGGAAGTGTAATTAGTGGAAAACCCACAGACGGGACAATCCTCAAAACTCGGAAATGTATTTGGTGGAAGACTCAAGGACTAGACCGCCCTCAAAACTCAGAGATGTAATTGGTGGAGTACCCTGGGACTGGATTGTCCTCAAAACTCATAGACTACGGTTTAGTAACCTAGGACCGGGCGGTGTCCTTAAGGTGGTTGATTGAACAAGGAGGAGTTCTATACACTCACGAGTATATTGAGTGGGTATGGCTTTATGAGTCAAGGACTGTGACTATTATGATTTCCCAAATAAAAAATGACCTACGGATCGGGTATTTTCTAATTGTATATACTCATATGTATTTCAAGACTTGGGGGGAAAGTATAAGTGTATGTATCACCCTATGTTTAGGTCTTATACTTGAAACGTAGGTTATTTTACATTTAGCATGTTGCTCACCGGTATTCGCATACTGACCCCTACGGGGCCCCACCATTTTCAGGTTGTAGCTAGAGCTTGCTACTTGCACCTTTGCACGGGTGAAGTGATCTCAAGAAATACGTGGTTCGTGCTTCCTTTAATGTTTTGAAACTATAAATTATGCTCATAGATATTTCGTAGTGAATACTTTATTTTGGGACTGCGAGTCCACATTTTGCCATATGTGACCCATGATTGACTATTGAATATTTCCGCTATTCATTCAATCTAAAGTGTGATATTGTTATATATGTATGTTGACTTACTGAGTATGGTATGAACATGTTCATGGACTGGAGCGTGACAATTTAATGTTAAACGGTGTTTTAAATTCTTTGAAGTAAACATGAGCTTACAGCACTGCTTATTTTATGCGCCGCTCATTAACGCGAGTATTAATAAGCACCGTTTAGTAACCTGTGAAGTAAACTTGTCCCAAGTAAATAACAAATGTATTCATTCACCGGTTTCAGTAATAATCAATATGAAAATATCAACTAATTGATCATTTAGCGATGCTCAAATATCAATATGAAACATGAATAGAGAAGTAATTGATATTTAAGAGAGAAGGGTTGAGGAAATAAGAAGTTGTTCTCTTCACCTGATCTGAATCTTTCTGATCTAATCTAAATCTTTCTGATCTGGTCTGATCTTATCTGAATCTTTCTGATGTGATCTGATTCAAATATTTTTATAATTATAATTATAATAATATATATTAAAATAACAATTGTAATTACAAATATAATTTAAATATAATTATAATTATAATCATAATTATAAAAATATAATAATAATAATAATAATTATAATAATTATACCTATTACAATACTTTATTACTTATAACTATAGCTATAATTATAATTGTAATTATGTTTGTAATTATAATTATAATTTTGATGATGATGATGATGATCACCACCACCATCATCATCATCATCATCATAATAATCGTAACATTAATAAAAATAATATTAATATAATAATAATAATAACAACAACAACAACAATAACATCAACAACAACAACAATAATAATAATAACGATAATAATAATAATAATAATAACAAGAATAACAACAACAACAATAATAATAAAAATAATAATACTAATACTAATACTAATACTAATACTAATAGTAATAATATTGATAATACTAATAATAGTAATAATACTAATAGTAATATTAATAATAATAACATTAATAGTAATAATCATTATTATAATTATAATTATTATTATAATAGTAATATTTATAATTATTATAATAATAAAAGGGGAAAACTGTGAAATAGATCCTCAAACTTTCATAAAAAGTCAATTAAGTCCTTCTATAGGAGACTCTGTCCGGTCGTCGCGATTTGGGGTGGTTCCCTGTGGAATTTTTTGATGCAATTTTTTTATCATCTTATTCATCAAGTCTAGTTTACTCATACCAAATTTCAGCTAAAAATGTAATCGGGAGCGCATTCAAATTAATTCGAGAACGCAAAAATGCGCAGTTATCTTCAAGAATTAATTTGAATGTGTTTCCAATTGAATTTTTAGCTGAAATTTGATATGAGTAAACTAGACTTGGTGAATAAGATGCTCAAAAAAGGTCATAAAAAATTCCACCGGGAACTGCCCTAAATCGCGATGGCTGGACCGAACCTCCTATAGAAGGACTTAATTGACCTTTTTATGAAAGTTCGAGGACCTATTTGACAGTTTTCCCTAATAAAGTGATAAATCATGTTTGAACTTCTCTTATCTGATCTGAATGATTCTAATCTAATTTGAATGTTTCTGATCTGGTCTGATCTGATCTGATCTGAATATTTCTGATCTGATCTGATCTGTATCTTTCTGATATGAGCTGACCTGAATTTTTCATATTTGATTTGATCTGAATAAAATAAGAATAAGCAATAAGTAATAAGAATAAGACGAATAGAATAGCTTCTAAGTCACAACTTACAAATCATAAGTTTAAATATAGCAAAAGCTAAAAACCTACTTAAATCACAATAATTAGTCTTTATGAAAGAAGAGGTTGACTCGTGTGTAAAATGGGAAGAAAATGAATGTTTTTATAGGAGAAATGAGGTGGTTGAGTCGATACCCGACTGGCTATCTAGATACCCGATCAGATATTCTTGGCAATAGCCCGGAAGTGCTTAAATCTAATCGAATAAATTCCATTTTTGTTCCTATGAGTTTTAGGTCAATTCCATATTTAGTTCACATCTTTCATTTTGTCCACTTTTGACACATGATTATTGAGTTTTCGTCTATACATGGTCCTTCAGGCAATGTTTTCAGTGCTTAAAATAACCGGAAAAGGACCACAAATGGTTAAAAAACATTAGTCAAGTATCAAAAGTGGACAAAGTGAAAGACATGGACTAAATGTGGAACTGACATAAAACTCGTAGGATTAAAAGTAGAATTAATTCAATCTAATCAAACCTGTCCGAGTTTTCCACCAATCAGATTTGTCCATGTTCTTTTGTTTTGTTTGATCTTGTAGAATCTCCAGGTCAAATCATATCCGATCGCGTATTGGATATACCTGACCGGGTGTGATACCAATTCGTTTTTTCGCATTTCTTTATCTCCCTGGAAGCTTGCTCTTGTCTCCAAGCTCCTTCCTTATGCTCCCAAACTCCTTCCTCTTTCTTTTCACCATCTTTCCTGCTAACATGTCAAAATCTCTTGAAAACTTGGTCCTTAAAGATGACGAAGAAAGGCTGAACTAGTTAAAATTCATGCATGCATAAGAAATGGGTTGAATATGTGTAGTAGGTTTGATATAGGTTTTAAATTTTTATACATGGGATTCAAGCCATTTTTTAAGTGTACTATGATATAGTATTTTATTTATTTATTCACTTATACATCTGTTTATTTGTTTGTTTGTTTGTTTGTTTGTTTGTTTGTTTGTTTGTGTGTCTGTCTGTCTGTCTATCTATCTACAAGGGTATCATGTGTAACGATGAAGATGATGGACTTATGTTTCTTATTATGTTCAAGATTACTATTCATGGTAGAAATGTTATTACATTTTCCCATTATCACAAGCAGAGACGCTTGGATCATGTGTAACGATAAAGACGATGAACATGTGTTTCTTATTATGTTCAAGATTACTATTTATGGTAGAAATGTTATTACATTTTCCCATTATCACAAGCAGAGACGCTTGGATGAAATAGTTGTAAAATGGTCATTATATTCGTGTGTCAATGCCTTTAAGATGTCTCCAAATTATTCAAACGCTATTTAAGGATTTGCATTCAAGATATGATTTTACATCAAATGACAAAAATGCAATTGAAGAAAGTGGGTATATTTATATACACTTTAGGTTTGAGACTCTCAAATCGGGTAAAAGACCAAGAGGCTCCAAAGATCTCGATATACCATAAGTAGAGAATTTCTTGATGTCTTAGAATCAGTCACAAGGTAGGAGTAAGAGATACAAGAGACTTGCACGTGATGCGATTGCACCAATTGATCGAGCCTTTCCATATATCCCTTATCATATCTTGGACAGATACACGCCTTATTTCACGGATTGCATCGCATATATTGATGGAACACACATATCAGCATGTGCTCTAGTAAAGGAACAACTGCGATATAAAAGAAAAAAGATGTCCCAACCTTTAATGATACACTGGTTTTCCTTCATTCTATAGAGACAGACTCATTGAACTTTCTACATCCACCTGGAGGTATGTTTTATGTAGTCAATTGTTAAACTCATAGATAAATTTTTAATAATATTATTTAAATTTATATAAGTAGATATTACTTGATGGTTAAAGGCTATAAATTGCTCAAACCATGTCTTCATTTTTTGGGATGAAATGTAAGTATATTACACTAAAAAATAACATCATACAGTGTATAAAAAGACTGTATAAGGTAGCTAATCTAACCTAAGTATCCAATGTCCCCCCACCACCCCCACCTTGCCGGCAGGGGACAATGGGAGAATTTTTTTTATCAGTCCAAAATTTAAAGCAAACAGTCCAAAATTTAAAACAAACAAGGCCCGAAGTCCACACATACACCGAAGGTCCGAAGACCATCAAAAGAAATCAACCAGACAACAAGACTGGGCTCTAAGTCAGTGAAGGCATGTTGACAAGCCTGCAGTACTGCCATGTGGTCCGGCCCGCATTCAGACAAAAATCTCGTGCAGCTCATCAATGGTCCAGGATCCACCTAACAATAAGAGTTGGGCCTCCAGCAGTCCAGCTTCACTAGGCCACTTGGGTTATGAAGTATAGCCAACCCAGCCTTCCTGACTCCTTGTCCGAAGACGCAAGAGCCTGCTGACCCCGACAGACTGGCATCAATTTCCGGTGTTGTAGGACCCTTTGCCGTTTTTTCGGTGGCGGGGAGCCCAATTCCACTAGATTTTTTTTTTGCATCTACTCCTCCTTATTTTCCGCGGTCGTAAAAGAACCGCCACAATAACTTGAAAAAGTGAGTTAATTGGTACGGTTGACGGTGAACATTGTTCTAAAAAATCAGTCTAGTCGAATCGATTAATCGGCCTAATTGACCCTAACTGATGCACACTAATTAGTAGTGCATAATTATATGTTTTTATTTTTGATTTATGTTAATTGTTTGACATTTTATTTACTTTGTAAACATTTATGTGATTTCAGTTGTAATTGTATTTTATTCTTTATTTATAAGTTGTAAAGTATAGTTAGGATTTGTGGTTTTGGAAAGGAAGACTTTGAAGAGAAGAAAACAAGAAATTTGACTGTCCAGGAGTGAAACCTGACCGGGTAGAAACCCCCACCCGGTCGGGTATGATTTAACAGACGAAATTGCCAAGAAAGTCACTGGATCCGGTCGGGTCCCCTACTTGACCCGGTCGGGTCAGATTTGACCCGGGACAATTTAACGTGCAAAAACACAAAAACGTGGAAGATTATCTGATCTTGACTTGCACCCGGTCGGGTGGGCCCTTTACCCGGCCGGGTACCCGGCCAAAGGTGTTGTAAAACACCTATAAATAGCTCCATTTTTCTTCACTTTTAAGATCCAATTCCTTTATACTCCTAAGCTCAGTCTAGAATAGTATTTCTTATATTTTTATAGTATGTTTAGTCTCCAAATGAGGAGCTAAATTTCCATTTCTTGGTGTTGCTCTTGAAGCTTGTTGATTATTAAAGTTGTGAGTTATTTTCTTAACTTCTTTCCTTGAATATTAATTAATAGTTCTTTCCTTAATACCATCTCTATATTAATGTTGGAAAGTGTTGCTAAGATGACAATTAGTTAACATCTCGACATTAGTTAGAATAATATTTTCTTCCTCTATATTAATGTTGGAGAGTGTTGCTAAGATGACAATTAGTTAACATCTTGATATTAATTATAGTAGGATTCATCTTCTTTAATAATATTCTTCCTTGAATATTAATTAATTCCTGTTCATATTTCATATTAATATTTTGAACATTACTTAAAGGATCAACTAGTTTTGTTTCATATATTAATTATTACTAGAAATGATCAACGAACCGATGGTTAATCGTTGATGGTTTCACAAGTAAGTAACTTCGGTTTATTAATGCACGGTCGTGGTTAATAAACTTAAGAGGGATTAATTTCGTTGGTTAAATCGAAACCGTTGTGTTGAGGTTATCAATCTCAATTGATTTCATCAAGGAGTTAGAAAGATTAAATGCTACTATTAAATCGGTATAAGGCGTTGTTCTATATTTGATTAATAGTAAGAGTTATTAATAAACGGTCGTTGTTAATAACTACCCTCGATGAAGTGGATATACTCCCCGATTGAGTATTCGAGAGAGAATAAGTTATAGATATAACAATGATCGACTAAAATATATCAACAAGTGGAAAGTAGCAATGTCAAGTCCTTTTTTATCTCTGAAATAAACACATATAGGTTGTTCATCTTAGTTTTTAAATTAAATCATTCAATCTCAAAACTCCCCTTTTATTTACTAGTTTTATAAAAAGAGAATTATTCTTTTCCCTGTGGATACGAACTCTACTACGCTATACTACGTATAAGTGTTATTGAAAATTATTTTGACGCACCATGACAAAGTTCTCATCACTAACCGTAGAGGACTAATCGGCCTATTTGGTGAAAAAATAGACCCAGTCGGCCGACTAAATGCTAGGCGCCTCTCAACCGCTACACTTATTACGTTGGTCATCCGCAATTCGAACAATGCTCTCTACTCCACAACGTAACCAATGGATAATTTTTGTTTTTTTGTTCTTCATTATCACTTGTTGTCCACGTGGAAAATTCATGACATTTGCCGGTCTTCTGCATTGAGGAATTACTAATTTCGTAATTTTTTGCACTTTTGGACTACTATATAGAACTAGTGGCCTGGTCTCCGTCTGCTTCCATGGCGTCGCAATGATGGTGGACTCACGGTAGATGATGAAGGTGAAGAGGCGAGAAAGCAAAGACGCTCGGTTGCGTTAGAAGAAGGGAACGAAGATAAGGTAGCGTCATTCTTTCTAAATGGTTACATTTTTGTCCTAATCAGATTTGATCATATTTGTGTCCACACAAATTATGAGAGTTATACCCGCGTCATTCTTTCATATCAAAATATGAGCAAAAACATTTTGAAATTCCAAAATAGGAGTATCATGTTTTTTATTCCCTGAACAAGAGTAATCTGCCAAGTTTGAAAGAAAATGCCATGTTTAAAGCCTAGTAATGCCATGTTTGACAGAAATTTACTCCTATTTAGGGAATAAAAAACATTATACTCCTATTTTGGAATTTCAAAACTTTTTTACTCCTATTTAGGGAATTCTCTTAAATAATTTTAGATTTATAGCCATCACTTTTAGACTAGGTTGTTGTTCTAAACTTAAAGATTTTGTCTGATTTTCAGAAATGATTAATTATCAGATATAAGGATTTGTGATCTTTTCTTACCACTTTGATTTTTAATGTGTAATATATTTTGTCAAACTTAATTTTACACTTTTTTTATTTTGTAAATGAACTATTTTCCTATGTATCACGTTTAAGAAGTCATTAACTTTTTCTTTGAAGAGTTAGAACTTTAGTGAATAATATGTTGGTTAATTTCGTAACCAAACAATTTCTCAATTGATGGGTAGTAAGACACGTTTAGCCTTCTAAAATCCAACCTAATTAAGCTTCACTTGTTATGGCTAAATTCGTCGGTGTTAGTGAGAGGGTACATAACCGTAGAAAATACATGAGAAATGGTGCTAAATAGGAGCTTAAGTTTTCATATGTAATTAAATAAGACCTTGACTTTTTTAACTCCTAAATAAGACTTACTTTCCCGTTTCTTCCCTATTTACCCTTAATCCCTATTTCTTTTGTCTTCTTCGTCGACAAAGCCAAGGAGAATTAATTTCTCTTTCATACTGCACAAGTGGGAGCGGAGATGAGGCACAACGGAGATGAGGCACAACGGAGAAGAGACAACAACAGCACGGCGACGGGGCAACGGTGGCACGATGAGTTGGTGAGGCGGCCGCCCAGTGACGCGGCTGAAACTGCACCACTGTGAGTTAACTTCCTCTTGGATTAACTTCCTCTTCTGTGAAGTTAACTTCTGGCCTTTTGGATTTTGGTTTCTTGCAAGACCATATCATGATCTATTTAGAGAAAACGACGTTATATCCCTCATCTTTGCCTTCTGTATTTTTCACCCCTCCAATGTCGTCCTTTTCCTCCTCGTCGCCGGAAGTGACATCGTTAACAACGGAGGATGGCAGTAAGCTTAAATACCAAAGTCTCAAGTCGAACCAGATGTAGTGATGTTACCCAAGCATGTGCTCAATTGTAAATATATACTCCGTAGTTAATCTAACACTTGGGACAAAACAGAGGATACTAATTTGCGATTAAATTAGTTTTTGTGGTTGTTTTTTGTGTAAACAGAAATTAAAGGGAGATATTTGTTGATTAAAGTACTTGTTAGTACAAACAGCTGCTATATCTTCAATTAATGTAGAGGGTAGTTCCATTTTAATAAATGCATCAGTGAGTTTTTCTTTTGCACAAGAACGGTTTGATGAAATGTCTATGTGAAAATTCTCCTTGTTTTGCATTTTTTAGTTCAAAAAAATCATGGGCACCTTATTTAAATTGCATGAGCGGGTAATTTTGACATTTTTTATCTTTTAATCTTGACAATGTGTAGTTATAATGAAAACATTGTCAAATTTTTACAATGTCAAATTTTTACATTGTCAAATTTAAACTTTGTTACGATGTCATTTTTACAATGTCAATTTTTTATATCATTGACATTGGCATTGTCATTGACATATTTGTTACAATGTCAATTTTTTCAAATTGTAACTCTAATGTGTTGCTTATTTTTTTGAGAGAAGAAAAGTGCTATGTTTTATTCTATGTTTACTCGGTATATTTTATAACATTGTTATAATTGTTCCGGTTCCACTTTCATTGTTATTCTTATGACATTGTCATTGACATTCTTATGACTTTGTCATTGACATTCTTATGACATTGTCACTGACATTGTTTTCTAGTGACATTCTTATGACTTTGTCATTGACATTCTTATGACATTGTCATTGACATTGTTTTTAATGACATTCTTATTACTTTGTCATTGACATTCTTATGACATTGTCACACCTTTAACAATGATCATGTGAATAAAGTATGTTAACATTATCATATATTTAAATATTTAAAATGTAATAATGATAGCTATGTTTGACAATGGCAGTGGCTACGCATGCTTTAATTAAAGGGTCATGGGTATAACCGTACAAGTATTAGGCTTTGTAATATTGTATTCGCCATCCACCGCTAGCAGTCTATCATGTCCAGCTTTGAACACCTACAGAACATCGACATGACAGCATGTCCTCATTTTCCTTGGCTTTGTCCTCCTATCCGTCGCTCCTTCACATATTGTGCTCCAGAACATAAGCAAAAATAGCTCTCTAGAAATTGAAAAGTCAAACAAAAATAAAAAAGCTACCGTACGAAGAAGAACTGAAAGAAAAAAGGAAGACGAAGCGAAAGATGGAGGTTGACTCCTGCCAATGACCACTTGTGTGATGTGTTGTGACGGCAGCTGCTCCGGCGCCAACCTGCAGTAGATCTGAATTAAACACATCAGTGATGTGCGCCCGATGAGAAAATTTTGGTCTTCAATGGGTCTCACCTTTGTTTCTGCCTTGCCGGTGAGTTGAATGGCTGCTCCGTATGATGGGAGAATGACAACAAGTAAGATTTGCGGGCAGCGTCATTTTTAGGGGTGTTTTTGTCCTTCCGTTAAAAATTAGTCTTATTTAGGTCTTAAAAAGTTTGGACTCTTATTTACGTTCCTAAGCCTTATTTTATTCCTATTCAAGTCTTTTTCCCAAAATGCATTGCTCTTTTACACAAAACATCGCTTTATCCCTATCTAAATCTAAATTCCTATACATGCCATGAGAACATAAATCGGTTATATGTGCATGGTCGATAGATAAAGGGGAAAAATTGAAATACTGTAATTAAGAAATGCGAAGCAGCATGTATTATAAACTTTGTCCTTCAATTTAATCATATTAAAAAAATGTTCCTAACCTATTTTTTACGCTAAAAATAGAAATAAAAAATTAACGACAACAATAACTTTTATTAGTATATATTAAAATAAGATCGACACATATCACCACTCAGACGTGCTTACAAATTAAACATGGCACGAAGGGGGCAATGAATGAATTAACATACTTAACCTCTCTTTCTATACATGTCTAATAAAATAAATTATTTATTTTAGCTATCCTGTTATATAATAAATATATTATTTAGGATTGAATATATTAATTTGTTTAGGCTGGGGCTGCGGCTGCTGCAGGTGCACAAACGGCGGGAAATTGTTTACCGGTTAGCGTAGGCGTGACGTTGTTGCATTCGGAGATGGCGGTGCCGTTGGTTCCTTTGTATTCCAAGTTGATATCACCCACCTCTACCTTCTCGCACGGCACTCCTTTGCTGCAGGCGAGTTTCACGGCCACTTTTGTAGCAGACGTACCCTTAATGCCCTTGAAGCTGACGTCACTAATCTTCACTTTAGATGGAACCCCGGCGGTGCATTGGTTCCACGGGCAGTATTCTTGGTCAATCAATATCGGGTTGCTTACGTTCTCCATGGTCACGTCCTCGAAGTGCATGCCGGAGGCTGTCCCTTCCGGTGATGCCGGCCATGTCTTAATTCTCACGCCGTTATCTGTGTTGGTTAGGGTGCAGTGCTTCACGGTCACTCCTTCCACCGGCTGTTCGTCCTTGTACTTTCCTAAGCTTCCGATGCTGATCCCGTGGCCTGGCCCGCAATTCACGTTCTCGATGTTAACCTGCTTGGCACCATCCCCAAGAGATACACAGTCGTCACCGGTCTTTATGGTTGCACCGAGAATTGAAACTCCGTCAGAGCGACCGATGTGGATGCCGTCAGTGTTCGCGCTGTCGGCCGGTGCCGTGATGGTGATGTCACTAAGGGTCACGTTCTTACCCTGGATGACGTTCACGTGGAAAAATTTGCTGTCCAAAGAAGTTACACCTTTCACTTCCGCGTTTGTCAATCCTCCCAAATTCAAGTTCTGTAACACAGTACAAATGTGTATTTATGTTAAATACTTGAGGTTAATTGATTAATTGTAAACTATGGAGCACCTAAATCTTAGGAAAATTATGTTTATGATTCCAAAACTCTTGAGAAACCTCCAAACACTTTTTTCTATTAAAATATGATATTTCTCGTTGCACTTTTCCGCATGCTTTTCACATCTCCGTGTAACATATAGTGTAAAAAAGAAATGCCATACTTACAATGGGGAGGAATTTGCAATTTCCGCTGAAACTCTTCTTGCAGTTGTTTGCTTTCCAAGCGTCTTGTCCCTTACCGTCGAGAGTACCACCGGAGATAGTGAGACCTTCAATGCCATAGAAAAGGATCCACCCATCTTGTCCTTTAAACCTTGTGAGATCGGTTGGTGCAATAAATGTTGCACCATCGGCTTGAAAAGTTATGGGATTCCCACATGGGCCCATCAACTTCATGGGACCTACCATGTACTTTCCTGCAGGAACTACAAGAGTGCTTTTATCTGTTGCTTTGCATGCGTCTGCCCATGCTTTAAGAATTGCCTAATCCAAAAATAAAATCATATTATCACATTAGAGTTTAATTTGACATTCAAATATTTTCATTCTAGCTTTGCTACTTAATTAGTACTCCGTAATACTTTTATATGTTATATTATATGTACCTCGCTATCGTCGGATGTACCATCACCTTTGACTCCATATGTTTTGACGTTAAATTCAGCGGCATCGACTCTTCCAAATACATACACTACACAAACCACCATCCATGCAACCTGGATCGCCTTAGAACCCATCTTTTATTTTTCTTTGTTTATTTTATTTTATTTTATTTTATTTTATTTTGAAGGTATTTTTTTTCACTTTCTGGTGAAAGTACAGATTGATGGATTGTTAGGAGATGACAAATGGGTATTTATAATAAGACAAGAAAACTTCTAACCACACAATGATATGCTCATTTTTAGGCATTTCATTCTCATGTGTCTACTAAGTCTTTGGTCCCGGGTGATTGGATTAACATGGCACCGATCATATATATTGTACAATTCTACTGATGAAGCCGTACGTTAGAGCTACAACCTAGCTTGTCCACAGTATCTATCTTTTAGTTTTCTTCTTCTTCTTGAATTTTAGAGTGAATATATTGATTCTTGACCGTAGAAAATAAAAATAAAAATTTCTCAATATAGAACCAAAAGATACACAAAGTGCAATTTTTTTAGTTTTCATTCCTCAAATACGATTTATTTAGTCTTAATAAAAGAATAAGTTGATTAAAATTTCTCAAAATAGGAGTTGTTGGGATATTGATCCAGAGGCCCAATACCCGGATTAAGAAGACCCAAGATACCTGGCCCAAACGACGAGCCCATCACTCTATGAAGAATTCATGCTGAACGAGATTCGGCCCAAGAAAGGGTTGGCCCAGCAAGAAGATATACCGAACGGAGTTCGGTCCAAGTAAAGGCCGGCCCAGAAAGAAGATATATCGAACGGGGTTCAGACTATATATCATACTTGGGCCAATTTGGCAGCGTCTTCAGCATGGTCCAACATCCCGTTCAAGCAACGGACAACTGGCAAGTGGCCAGGTGCAATTAATGCCAGATTGTGACATCAGCAAGTGGAAACATGGGTGACCAAGTCGGTGGAACAATAGCCAATCAGCATAGAGCAGCCCATGTTCTCCATTAGTATAAATAGAAGGTTTAAAATCATTGTAAGGGTTAGCATTTCAATACTCAGGCTCTAGAATAGCATTATTGCTCTTATTTCTTGTATTAAAGCATTGTTTCCGACCTACCGATCGGGAATTTCCTTGTAATCAGACTGGTTAATTAATACAAGTGAGCTTTCGAGTATTAGTGAGTTCATATTTTATATTTTGGTTATACACTTTGATTCTGTACCATTCCTGATATATCCAAAGTTCGTGTTGGGCTTTTGGATCTACGGGATTTACCTTCAACATTGGCGCCGTCTGTGGGAAATTGTTCAAAAAGTTTCACATTCAAATCATCCTAAAAACCACTATTTTCGAAAATGGCCAGAATCAGTTCCTATCACACAAACGACGGTTCACGCCGTCACAGAAGGAGTCACACCCCGGGGAATCAAACCCCTCAGGGACAATCCAACCGAGGATCGTATCCTCGTTTTGATGGGGATTTTGTGATTCCTGAATCTCTAAGAAGAAATCCTCAGGCCACGCGAGATATGGCCCAGGTCATGCAGCATATGGCCAACGAGGAGGAAGGAGGGTCCAACTTTACAGGGGAGACTCCACACACGAAAACAACCACAGCGTCATCCCGTTCGCATGCCCATCGGGATAATCGCCGTAGCGCCCCACCAACAGCGCATCATAGTCCCAGTGACCGAACCCCGATCGGATCACAAGCTAGGGGACCAACTCCTATTGGTCATCATTTCCAGTATGCCGAACGGGATAATACCAGGGCCGCTCAACGGCATTGGGACCGGGACTATACAGACATGAGGGCTCCACCACCGCCCCCTTTGACGGCCCAGGAGGAAGAAATGGCTGAGATGAGGAGGCAGATGAACGAGATGCGAGATCAGATGAACAGGGCGCCTGTACAACCTGCCCCAGTTCAGCTGGGAATTACTTCCCCTTTCACCAGGGAACTCATGTATGCGGACATCCAAGGAGGTGCCAAACCACCGACCGATCAAATCTATGACGGGGTGGGAGATCCCCATGTGCATTTGAGGAGTTACCAAGGGGACTCATTCTACTAGGAGCACCCGAGGCTGCTATTTGACGGTTGTTTTTTAGTACGCTCAGAGGGCCCGCCCAGGAGTGGTTCGGGACACTCCAACCCGGGTCAATCAACATTTTTGCCGAATTATCGACGTTATTCTTGGCCCAATTCGCTTCCAGTGCCAATCCGAAACGGCACTTCAGCTACCTGACCAGCGTGAAGCAAAACGCCAAAGAGACCCTCAATCAATTCTTAAAAAGATGGAGGGATGAAACTCTGACAGTGGAAACATGACGGATGATACCGCCATTACCCTATTCACGAATGCTCTCCGAACGGGAGAGTTATACAAGGATTTGAAGAAAAATCCGGGTACAACATATGCCGAGGTATTAGACAGAGCTTGCAATCATGCTGCCCTAGAAGAGGAGATAATGATCAGGGATAAGGTCGTTGCGCCTGCTGCCCCGATCAGAATGGCCGATCGGCTGGGTCCTAGCCCAGTGGCCGCTATACCTCCCAAGCAAGGGAGATTTACCCCCTGGTCCTGTCAGTAGGGACCATTTATCAGCACGAGAGGGACAATATCCCCCTCCCGACCGATTTTTCACAATTTATGGGAGCAGATGACTCCGCTTTTTGTAAATATCACAACAGGAAGGGTCATGCCACCAACACCTGTAGGGCCCTACAAACGGCCATTGAGGATTTGATCCGACGGGGTCATCTGGGCAAATATGTGAATAAGGATCCAAATGCTGTGGGCACGTTGAAACCGATCAGGAAACCTAATAGTTGGCGACGGGATGCCCAACGTGATGCCCAGCCTCAAAATGACGTATATATCCCCCCCAGGGATGAACGAGAGGGCTTGGGAGGCTGCGGAAAGAAACCTCGAATGGAGGTCAAGGTTATATTTGGGGGCGGGGAGACAGGGGATTCGAACGCTGAACGGAAAAGGTTCGAGCGAAGTCTCTATGTGGGATTCATCTCCACTCCCCCCACAAGAAAGGAAGGACGGACCCGATCACGTTCGGGCCAACTGATTTACCCAACTCTCCAAGCCCGCACAGGGATGAATTGGTGGTGAGCATGTGCATTGACAATGCTTTGATCCGCCGAGTAGTGATCGATACCGGGAGCAGTGTGAATGTATTGTATTTACAATCATTCGAGAAAATGGGTCTACAAAGAAGTCAACTGACCCACCTAAGGACCCCACTGGCAAGTTTCACCGGTAATTGTATTGAGGCTGAGGGGACCATCCAATTGATGGTTGAAATTGGGGATGAAACGCACAAAACATCACTCCGTATGACGTTCGTGGTGGTGGATATAAAATGTGCCCACAATGCCATATTGGGCCGACCATGATTGGAAGATTTGGAGGCAATAGCCTCTGTCCGCCACTCATTCATCAAATTCCCCACTGACACCGGGGTTGGGGTGGCCAGAACTGATCCGACGACAGCCCGGACATGTTACCGAGAGGCCCTAAAACAGATGAACACTCGTGGAATGCGAGTTAACACAATTGAGGTGGAGACCCACCGAACGGAGTTCGAGGCACACCCAGAACCCGCCACTCTCCTCGAACAAATCGACCTGGATTTCCCCCCGAACCGTAAGGTAGCTATCGGGGTAGATCTGGAGGTTGACATCCGGGATGACGTGATTGCTGTCCTAAAAAAGTTTCAGGTGTTGTTCGCCCGGGGGGCAGAAGATATGCCAGGTATTGACCCGGAGATAATATGTCACAAACTTGCCGTTCGGCCTGATGCAAAACCAGTCCAGCAAAAGAAACGGTATCAAGCAACCGAACGGCAGGAATTCACAAAGCAGGAGGTGGCCACCTTGCTGAAAATAAAACACATCCATCCAGTAATCCACGTAGAATGGCTATCGAATGTGGTCCCAGCCCCAAAACAATCTACTTGGAGAATGTGCGTAGATTACTAGATCTGAATAAAGCTTGCCCCATGGACCCTTATCTAGTACCGAGGATCGATCTGCTAGTAGATGAAACTGCCGGATGTGAATTGCTGAGCTTCATGGATGCATTCCGGGGTTACCATCAGATATTCATGCACCCAGCTGATGCAGAGAAAACAGCGTTCGTTACTTCGGATGGTGTGTTTTGCTATATTGTCATGCCATTCGGATTAAAGAACGCAATGGCAACTTTTCAAAGGATGATCGGGATGCTGTTCAAAGAAGTGTTGGGGGTCACAATGGAAGCTTATGTTGATTATATCCTGATCAAAAGCAGGAAGAAGGAAAATCATGTCCTGGACATAGAAAAGGTGTTCGGGATAATGCAGAAAGCAAACATGAGGCTGAATCCCAAAAAGTGTGCTTTTGCTGTAAGAGGGGGCGATTGTTTGGGATACATGATGAGCGAGAAGGTGATTGAGCCCAATCCTGAAAAAGTAAAGGCAATTGTGGATATGGAGGCTCCTAGAAATCTCAAAGAAGTGCAGAGATTGACCGGTCGGTTAGAAGCCCTGAGCAGATTCCTATCCAAGCTAGCCGATCGAGCTATTCCACTTTTCCAGATCATGAAGAAAGCCAACCCCTTTGAATGGACGACCGAATGTCAAATGGACTTTGAAGATTTCAAGACATATCTGTCTTCCCCCCTGGTCTTGACAAAACCCGAACCAGGGGAACATCTATATATGTATCTTGCTGTGGCTGACCTGGCCGTGAGCACGGTACTGTTGAAAGACGAAGATGGCGTTCAACGACCAATCTATTTTGTAAGCAAGGCTTTGAACGGTCTGGAAACCAGGTACACCTTGCTAGAGAAAACAGTGCTGGCCCTGATAGCTGCCATTAAACGTCTGGCACCATATTTCCAGACCCACCCGGTAATTGTGTATTCTACTCAGCCACTAGCCACCATCTTGAGAAATCCGATGGCAAGTGGACGCATTACCAAGTGGAGCCTCCTGAGCGGGCAATATGAGGTGGATTTCAAGCCTCAGCCTACTATCAAAGGACAGGCCCTGGCAGATTTCATTGCAGAATGTACCGCCCGGCCCTCAGAAACAGACTCAGAGAACAATGGGCTGGTTAACTGGTGGGAAATGTATGTGGATGGTGCAGCTAGTGCCAAGGGTTGTGGAGCTGGAGCTGTGATCACATCGCCCGAAGGTTTCAAAGCATATTATTCCATCCATTTTGACTTCAAGGTAACCAACAATGAGGCTGAATATGAGGCCCTTATTGCTGGTTTAAAATATGCAAAGGCCGTGGGTTCTGATCGGTTAAAAGTCCGGTCGGATAGTCAATTGGTGGTACATCAAGTAAACGGCACTGCTGAGGCTAAAGAAGAGAGAATGAAGGCTTACAAAGAGATAGTTGAGGAGTAGATAAGCAAATTTGAACAGATGGTGCTCGACCAAATATCTAGGATAGAGAATACTGAAGCAGATATCCTATCCAAGTTAGAAAATGCAGCGTTCGACGATCGGGCACAAGAGATCCCGGCTCATATCCAACGTTTTGCCCATCGGGAAACATTGGCAACCCCAGCAATCATGGTGCTCTAGATCGAGGCCATATCTTATGCCGTCCCTAGATCGGAACCCTCCCACAAGATAAAAATCCCGCTTATCAGATAAAATGCATCCAGAGGAGGGCTTCCATGTTCGAATTAGTGGACGGACAGCTGTACAAAAAGACGTTTGGTGGGCCGTATTTGAAATGCCCCCCACCCGATCTAGCGGCGGCCGTAATGGAAGAAATTCATGAAGGTATCTGCTCCAGCCACCAAGGGCCCAAGACACTGACCAGAAAAATCATCCTGCAAGGGTATTATTGGCCGACTATCCAACAAGACTGCTTTGCACATACTAGGAAATGTAAGGTATGCCAACTGTACGCACCGGTCCCCGGACGGCCTGCCACTTTCTACACTCCAATGACGGTGGCCCTTCCGTTCGCAAGATGGGGGATCGACCTGTTAGGTCCTCTACCTACGGCCCCTGGGAACAACAAGTATATCATCGTGGGGATAGATTACTTTACCAAATGGGTAGAGGCCGAGCCACTGGCCAACATCACAGATGTCAAATGTCAAAAGTTTGTCTGGAAGAATATCATTTGCCGGTTCAGAATCCCTGAGCATATTGTAACTGATAATGGAAGACAGTTTGTGACCCGGAATTTTGAGAACTACCTGGTCAAATGGGGAATCAAACATTCCAGAGCATCCGTGGCATACCCTCAGGCGAATGGCCAAGTAGAGAATATGAAATGTACTATCACGGATGGTATGAAGAAGAAGCTGGAAGAATACTCCTCATCGTGGCCTGATCAGTTAAATTATATTTTATGGACTTACAGGACTACACCCCGAACGGCCACGGGAGAAACTCCATTTGCCCCTGCTTATGGTTTCCAGGCCAAAGTACCAACGGAGATCCTAGTTCCCACACACCGAACGGTGCATTACAACCCAGAACAGAATGAGGACAACCTACGGGCCGAATTGCATTTCATAGAAGAAAGAAGGGATCTGGCAGCTGCACGAATGGAAGAGTATCACAGAGCCACGAGAAGATACTTTGATAAACAAGTCAAAGTTCGTTCAATCGAAGTAGGGGACCTGGTGCTAAGGAAGCGAGAAAAAAGCAAACCTCTCGAAGGTGGAAAAATGGCACAAAATTTGGAAGGCCCCTACCAAATATGTAAGAAGTATGCTTCAGGAACGTTTGGCCTACAAAATACCGAAGGTCGACCGGCAGGCACTTGGAATGTGGAACCTCTAAGGAAATTTTATCAGTAAAAACGGCTGTTGCCACCTCTAAAAAAATGTATAGAGAGGGAGACATAACTTCCACTAAAACTCAGCCCATGGTTAACACGATCATTCCGGATGACCGAATGAGGAACGGGTTAACAACATGGAAGGAAAATCATTCTCAGCTAAGAAAGTTTTTGACCCTAGATTTATGAACGAATAAAGGGATCAAAACGGCTTGAAGAATTGATGCTCAGAAAATCTCAGCCCATGGTTAACACGGTCATTCCGGATGACCGAATGACGAACGGGTTAACAACATGGAAGGAAAGTCATTCTCAGCCAACGGCTTGGAGTTTGACACTCAGATAGTCTCACCTCAGCGGTTAATATGGGAATCATTCTGGACAACCGAATGAGGAACATATTAGCAGTTTGGAGGGAGCCATTATTTCAGCTAGAGTTTTGACCCTGTAATTACACAGTGTTAAAGGGATCAAAATGGCCTGGAGTTCGAGGACAGTGATTCTCACCTCAGCTTTTTAACACGCAAAATCATTCCGGATGACCGAATGAGGAACGGGTTAACAGTTTGGAGGGAGCTGAGTCGTCAACTTAGCCAAAGTCGACCCTGTAATTACGTACGGGCAAAGGGATCAAAACGGCTTGGAGATGGTGTCAAGACTGTAAGATATGGACGAACCGAGCGACGTTCGGATAAGGTACAGATTGTCATCCGGGGAATCGAAACTATGGTTTTGAAAAATCTCGCCTCAGTCATTAACTTGATTTGGAAGCGAGTCGCCCTTTTAGCTATAAATAAGGAATGATCCGATCCGGTGACCTTGCTTACAGTTCGAAAAGGGTTACCTCAGACACCTAATATGGATGATACGAGCCAGAGAGAGTAGTTCGGAATGCATCAGAATTATGGGTTTGGAAGGGAGATAGTCTCACCTCAGCTTGTTAACACGTGGGATCATTCCGGATGACCGAATGACGAACAGATTAACAGTTTGGAGGGAGCCCCTGTCCCAGCTGAGAGTTTGACCCTGTGGTCACGATCAAAACGGCTTGGAGGAATCCACCTCAGCTAAGAGTTTTGACCCCGTGGATCACGAACGAAAAAGGGATCAAAATGGGCTCGGGAGAGGTGTCAGATATATAAAGGTACATGAGCCGAATGATGTTCGGCAATATAGAAAGAATTATGAGCAAGAAAAAGCAAAGAAAAAACAGAATAGAGACATCAATAGTTAGAGAGAAAAGCCCATTTTATTCTTCGGCATTACTAGCCGGAATATACAAGAAGAAGAAAAAGACAAGAAAGCAAAATTTTACAAGGTTATGCTACTGAAGGATTGCCGTTCGGGGAAGGTGGAGGTTGAGAGCTTCCTGCCTGCACTGCATCACCAGGCGCTGCTTTTGACCTTTTCTCCATAATGCGGTCGTATGTGTTCCCGAACAGATCGTCAAAGCCTAATTCATCAGGGTCGTACGGCTTGGGGAAATGTTCTAAGATCAAATCAAGGTTCCTATCCAAAAGCAGGTCCTGACTTTGCGTCACGGTCTTCTCGGTCAGGACATCCAAGAAAGATTTCCCTTCTGGCGTGCTGTCCAGGAGGTCAATCCATGCCTTGATGGGATCCTCGCTTTCACGTAAGAATTGGCCAAGATGAGGTCCCAGGAATTGCCGGGCCGTGTTCTCCAGAGCGACGTTCAGCCCTTTGCCTCGTTGAAAATCAACTATCGATTGGTGTGCAATCTGGGAAGTGTTGACCGTATAAGGTTCGGGCAGATGGTCACCAACGACTTTATCAAATTTGATCTCGGCGGATTCAGCAGCCCGCACCTTGGCCCGGAGTTCTTTAATCTCCCGGTCGCGACGTCGGGATTTTTCTTGCATCTCAGCCAGAGCATCTTTTGCCTTCTCGCCTTTCTTGGCCTGCTCTCGTAGATCAGCCGCTAATTTCTGAGCGGCAGAAAGAAGGACCTGGCTGTCATCCCGATCGCTGGCCAGGGCCTTCATTTCCTTTTCGGCCGCAAGAAAGGCCTTATGATAGTAGACACCGGCCTGAAAACATGTTGCAAAGAAAGTCAGATAAGATAAACCAATAAAGAATAGGAAGGTATGGATCGGAATGAGGCATACCTTGAGTGCTTCTTGATGACCTGCTTCAAAAAGATCCGACCAGTGGGTCAAGTTCGTGAAGGTGGGGGGAACCTTAATCGCGGTATGACACCACATGGAGGATGGCATCAGCCCGAACAGGTATCTCCCTTCTGATCTAGGCCCCATGTTCGAAAACTCGACAAACATCCGATCATCGATCGGCGCGTCAGAAAGAGCAGGAGTTGTTGTTTTGGCAGGCATAGATTTTTTGGATTCAGCCTCCGACCCGGTCAAATCAACCACGTGGTCGACCGGGATCAATTGGTTACCGTCATTCCCCTTGCGTTTCTTTCGGGTTTGCTCCGCAGAGGCATGATCGGCAATTATTTTCTCCTTGCCTTTCCCAGAAGAAGCCGTCAGAGTAGCGGCAGATATAGAACGCCGGACGGGTATGGGGGATATCACACCTACAAAAAAGGAGAGTAAGAGATAAGAAGCTAAAATTGGAACAAGGAATGACGACCGGGTTAGAGCTTTGTTACACTTACCAATTCCAGCAGATAGCATGTTAGAAGTAGTAATAAAACCCCGAAGACTTCGGGTTCCTCCCATCCGCAAAGATTCAGCTTGGGAGCGTAGAACGGCGTCTACTCTAGGCTGAGAATCCCGAACGAGATAAGCATTCCACCTATCCGGAATTGGCAGAGAATCACCGACCCGAACAAACAGAAAACGCTCCTCCCAGTCAGCTGGCGGGGTGGGATTATCTGTAAACAACTGACGATCAGAACGAGCTACCAGCTTCAGGTACCCGTGTAATACCCGAGATTAATTTAAGAGGATTAATAGTACTACTCATACCAACAGAGGTGCATCTCCTTTTAAGGGAGCTCATCACCCAAGAACTCCAAAGTTAAGCGTGCTTGCACGAGAGTAGTCTGGGGATGGGTGACCCCCTGGGAAGTTTCTCAGGGCGCGCATGAGTGAGGACAAAGTGCGCGGTAAAGGCTCGTGGTGGTTTGTGAGGACAGTACTATTGGTCTAAAGTAGCTACCTCAGGTCCTGCGAGGCCGGGGTGTTACAAATGGTATCAGAGCAACCCTGCGACAGTTTACTGACCCGTTAGATATCGGGCGGGCATTTAGCGGGGCAAGATTCTGGGGTTTGATTGAGATTGTTAAGGGCGCAACGAGGACGTTGCGATCCTAAGTGGGGGTGATTGTAATACCCGAGATTAATATAAGAGGATTAATAGTACTACTCATACCAACAGAGGTGCATCTCCTTTTAAGGGAACTCATCACCCAAGAACTCCAAAGTTAAGCGTGCTTGCACGGGAGTAGTCTTGGGATGGGTGACCCCCTGGGAAGTTTCTCAGGGCGCGCATGAGTGAGGACAAAGTGCGCGGTAAAGGCTCGTGGTGGTTTGTGGGGACAGTACTAGAGGTCTAGAGTAACTACCTCGGGTCCGTGTGGGGCCCCGGGGTGTTACAGGTGGTATCAGAGCAACCCTACGACAGTGTGCTGACCCATTAGATATCGGGCGGGCACTTAACGGGGCAAGATTCTGGGGTTTTATTGAGATTGGTTTAAGGGCGCAACGAGGACGTTGCGATCCTAAGTGGGGGTGGTTGTAATACCCGAGATTAATTTAAGAGGATTAATAGTACTACTCATACCAACAGAGGTGCATCTCCTTTTAAGGGAGCTCATCACCCAAGAACTCCAAAGTTAAGCGTGCTTGCACGAGAGTAGTCTGGGGATGGGTGACCCCCTGGTCGGGGTGTTACAACCCGGTCGTCCAATAAGGCTGATAACAGTAGTGATGGAGGAATAAGTCGACACTTGGAGCGATCCTCAACTCGTGGCATCGAATTATGAAGCCTGTAAGAATGCGGTAGGTACTTGGCATGAACTGGGCAGGTAGTACAGAAACCCAGCGTAAGAACTCCACGATGAATGAATGAAGAGGGAAGCGAAGCCCAGCAATCAAAGCATCAAGGTGCACTAGCACGTGCCCCGGTCGATGCCTCATTGGGTGCCGAATGAATCCAGCATAATATTCTCTTGGTGGGGGCAATAATTGGCTAAGTTGCCGTTCGATATCTTCTGGGAGGCGTTGTTTTTGTTTGCGGATACGAGTAAAATGTAGGGGAATGCGGGGTGGCCGCTCGGGCATTCCCTTGTTATAGACCTCGACATCGTCCCCTGATGGGCATCCATCATCACGTGGCTGTTCGGTGTTTTTTCCTGCGAGAGGATTGCCGGAGTTAGATGTTTGGGAAGGAGAGCCTTCGGCCTTGTTACCAGCAGATGTTTTTCCTATGCGAATCAACGACATTTCTTCAGATTCTGAGCTAGAAGGGTAATACATAAAATCACATTAGCAAAGATCACAGGGGCTTGCAGGTTAGAAAAACTGTTGTCCTAAAAAATGATCTGAAGCCCGAACGGCTACCAACATATGAAGGAAGCCGAGTGCGGGTAGATTATCAGAGATATCTGAAGCCCGAACGACTACCACATGTGAAGGGAGCCAAGTGCGGGCAGATTATCAGAGACACCTGAAGCCAGAAAAAACTGCTAAGTCCTAAAAATTGATCTGAAGCCCGAACGGCTACCAACATATGAAGGAGGCCAAGTGCCGGTAGATTATCAGAGACATCTGAAGCCCGAACGGCTACCAACATATGAAGGGAGCCAAGTGCGGGCAGATTATCAGAGACACCCGAAGCCAGGAAAAACTGCCAAGTACAAAAAAAATGAACAGAAGCCCGAGCGGCAAACATATGATGTTAGGAGTTTTGAGTAAAAAATAGTCAGAAAACCGTTAAGTACTACAAAACGGACCGAATCCTGAATGGCGAGTAAATCATTCAGTAAAGGCAAGAAAGACAGTATATAGAGCTTTATGCAAAAAAGAGATATATATTCATCGGCTCTACTGGCCGGGAAATACAGATAAGGTTTTGCAAGGAAAGAGGAAAAAGGGGAAATGGATTACAGTTGCTAAAATTACTAGATTCTACTCTACTGCTCTGCCCTATTGTCTTCTTCGTCACCCTCCTCCTCATCCGAATCAGTGAGGGGATCAGGATCCTTCCCCGCTTCACGATCAGCAGCCCGTTGTAAGTCCCGTTGATACTTCTCGTATTGGGCTTCAACTATGGGCGCTTGGGGAAGATCAGCCAACTCGACCGGCCTCCTTAGTAATTCTTGAAATTTGGTGACGAAGGGAGCCATGATGTGCTGACAGCCCATGACGTACAGGGATCGGGCCAGGGAATCATTGAACGTTTTCCCCCTTGGGTCCTGGTCGAGCAATTTGACCCCCTCGCTCCGACGGGCGTCACCCGTGGAGAAACGGTCAAGGTAATCACCAAAGGTGACTGGGAGTTGCTGTTGTGCGTAATCTTTTTTCAAGATGGCGAACTCCTCAGACCCTTTGAATGACTCCCGGACGGCAGACAAATCAACCTGTATTTCAGCAGGGCCGTCCGGGATACGAGGGGCATGCTCTTCAAATTTAACCAAGGCAGCTTCGACAGCATGAACCTTGGATTGAGAGACCCCGAGCTGAACCCGGAGCTCGCCAAGCTCCGATTCAAGACGCTTTTTCTCCTCTGCATAGGCTTTCCGCTCAGCCTCCAGATCAGCAAAAGCAGCTGCTGCGTTCTGCTTCGCGGAAGTCTGAGCAACGATCAGCTCCCGCTCCTTAGCCAGCCGAGCTTCCTTCAGCTGCAGACTGTAAAGCCCAACCTTCAGAATGACGTTCGGGAAATGAGATGGTGAAAGAAAATTTTAAACTAAGAGAGATTTAAACTACGGAGTGGCAAGATACCTTCAGAGCTGCCAAGGCCAAGCATTCCTCAGACTGCTCGACCGACAGCTTGGGGACGGAGAAATTGTTAAAGAAGGCAGAGGTAGACCAGATCTGGCTTGCTGAACAGCCACCTCTTTCTACAACATCATGAACCAGATCCGCCAGGGGAATCCGGTCAACCTGGCCAGATAACTGGACGGTGGGTATATCACCTGCACCCTGGCCGGTTTCTTGAGCAGCTTGGAAGTGCTCGCGAAATTGTTGCAGTTGATCAGAGCCAAACCGATCATCGACCAGCATGGCATCAAATTGGTCCTGATGGACCTGCTGTATTGGCTGTGTCTCTGGAACTGGTTGAGAAGACCCAGCATCCTGAGCAGTAACAGTAGAGGGAGTAGGTTGGGGGTTCTTCCTGGCCTTTTTCCGTTTACCAACCCCACCAGCTGCCATAACTCTGCTATTATCCATTGGTAGATCTGGATTTGGTGCTGAAAAATGACAAAGGAAAATGTTAGTATCGAGCGGCCTTAGCGTGTGAGAAACTAGAAAAAAGAAAAAAAGAACGTTTCTCGCACGGGAAGGACCGCCCGGACCATGGCACTTGATTTCTCAAAACAAGTAAACCCAAGAGAACGGGCAGTACCTATCCCGGCTTCAACGAGCCGATCGGGAGTCAGATAACTCATGATGTCCATGCATTTATCTTTCTCCACAGCAAGCACGTCCTTGTAAATTTCTTCAGTAAGGACTGGATCAGGAGTCTTGCGGGGGGAAGGCATTCCATTTGTGGGGAATTAGGCCGTCCGGGACGGACACAAAGAAAAACCGATCTTTCCACCCTTTGATTGAAGTTGGGTTGCCCTTAAACAGAATATGTCCCGTTCGGGCACTAGTGGCCAGATAGCCGTGGGTTTGTTGAGGGGCTACCCTGAAAAATTGATGGAAGAGTTCTAAGGTTGGTCGGGCACCGACATCTTTACAACGACAAATAAAACCCGTCATTACCCGATAGGAGTTCGGCATAATTTGGACCGGTACAACTTCATAGAAATTGAAAAATGAAATGAAAAAAGAATGTAGCGGAAACCTAAGGCCGGTCCTAATTGAGTCAAAATGAACTACAATCATTCCGGGCCTATGACGCGTTGGGTGAAGCCCAGCTTGCAGACGGAAATTCACTGGGTCAGGGATAAGGGCCGGAATTTCGGCCCTATTGTGGGAGGTCAGTTTTTGCCGCCTCTCCCTAATCAGTTTTAGGTCAAGGGTATGGCGAGGGAAATCGTTAGGACGTCCGGCCGCCATGGAAGCTAATTCGTCCTCAGACTTGGTATCGTCGGAATCTTCACTGGAGGAAGAAGAACTGCCAGAGGAGTCGCCCGTCTCCTCCCTAACCTCCGCTGTCGTTGCCTTGGAACCTTCATCAAAGGGGACGGTGATAACCTCCACATCACGGTCCTCCCCTTGAGAAGCCATTTCCGAATCAGAACACTGTTGGGAATTCATCTCGACCGAGTCAGGGATGAGGCGAGGAAGCAAGGGAGGGAGAGTACCTGAACGACGAGGGCTGGGAGAAATTTCAGAAACCGGCAAGGCGAAGAGAATTGCAGAATCGAAACCCGGATTTGAGAAGTTAAAGGCTAATTTATAGCCTTGAAACCGCCGTGTCAAGAACCAATCAGGGAGCAACACGTCACTAGGAGCATTTAAGCTAAACGCGTGTCTAATGAAAAGACTAAACGATGGTTACCATGATGAATATGGGGAAATGAAATGGCAGCCGTCAAATCACAGCATGGGGAACTGACTACTTCTGTACCCCGATCGCCATTCGGCAAATTGCAAACATTGATGTTCATACTTCCTAATGCACTCACTGTCATTCGAGACATTGGAAGTGGGGGACTTGTGTTGGGATATTGATCTAGAGGCCCAATACCCGGATCAAGAAGGCCCAAGATACCCGGCCCAAACGACGAGCCCATCACTCTATGAAGAATTCATGCCGAACGAGATTCGGCCCAAGAAAGGATTGGCCCAGCAAGAACATATACCGAACGGAGTTTGGTCTTCAATGGGCCTCACCTTTGTTTCTGCCTTGCCGGTGAGTTGAATGGCTGCTCCGTATGATGGCAGAATGACAACAAGTAAGATTTGCGGGCAGCGTCATTTTTAGGGGCGTTTTTGTCCTTCCGTTAAAAATTAGTCTTATTTAGGTCTTAAAAAGTTTGGACTCTTATTTACGTTCCTAAGCCTTATTTTACTCCTATTCAAGTCTTTTTCCCAAAATGCATTGCTCTTTTACACAAAACATCACTTTATCCCTATCTAAATCTAAATTCCTATACATGCCATGAGAACATAAATCGGTTATATGTGCATGGTCGATAGATAAAGGGGAAAAATTGAAATGCTGTAATTAAGAAATGCGAAGCAGCATGTATTAGAAACTTTGTCCTTCAATTTAATCATATTAAAAAATGTTCCTAACCTATTTTTTACGCTAAAAATAGAAATAAAAAATTAACGACAACAATATCTTTTATTAGTATATATTAAAATAAGATCGACACATATCACCACTCAGACGTGCTTACAAATTAAACATGGCACGAAGGGGGCAATGAATGAATTAACATACTTAACCTCTCTTTCTATACATGTCTAATAAAATAAATTATTTATTTTAGCTATCCTGTTATATAATAAATATATTATTTAGGATTGAATATATTGATTTGTTTAGGCTGCGGCTGCGGCTGCTGCAGGTGCACAAACGGCGGGAAATTGTTTACCGGTTAGCGTAGGCGTGACGTTGTTGCATTCGGAGATGGCGGTGCCGTTGGTTCCTTTGTATTCCAAGTTGATATCACCCACCTCTACCTTCTCGCACGGCACTCCTTTGCTGCAGGCGAGTTTCACGGCCACTTTTGTAGCAGACGTACCCTTAATGCCCTTGAAGCTGACGTCACTAATCTTCACTTTAGATGGAACCCCGGCGGTGCATTGGTTCCACGGGCAGTATTCTTGGTCAATCAATATCGGGTTGCTTACGTTCTCCATGGTCACGTCCTCGAAGTGCATGCCGGAGGCTGTCCCTTCCGGTGATGCCGGCCATGTCTTAATTCTCACGCCGTTATCTGTGTTGGTTAGGGTGCAGTGCTTCACGGTCACTCCTTCCACCGGCTGTTCGTCCTTGTACTTTCCTAAGCTTCCGATGCTGATCCCGTGGCCTGGCCCGCAATTCACGTTCTCGATGTTAACCTGCTTGGCACCATCCCCAAGAGATACACAGTCGTCACCGGTCTTTATGGTTGCACCGAGAATTGAAACTCCGTCAGAGCGACCGATGTGGATGCCGTCAGTGTTCGCGCTGTCGGCCGGTGCCGTGATGGTGATGTCACTAAGGGTCACGTTCTTACCCTGGATGACGTTCACGTGGAAAAATTTGCTGTCCAAAGAAGTTACACCTTTCACTTCCGCGTTTGTCAATCCTCCCAAATTCAAGTTCTGTAACACAGTACAAATGTGTATTTATGTTAAATACGTGAGGTTAATTGATTAATTGTAAACTATGGAGCACCTAAATCTTAGGAAAATTATGTTTATGATTCCAAAACTCTTGAGAAACCTCCAAACACTTTTTTCTATTAAAATATGATATTTCTCGTTGCACTTTTCCGCATGCTTTTCACATCTCCGTGTAACATATAGTGTAAAAAAGAAATGTCATACTTACAATGGGGAGGAATTTGCAATTTCCGCTGAAACTCTTCTTGCAGTTGTTTGCTTTCCAAGCGTCTTGTCCCTTACCGTCGAGAGTACCACCGGAGATAGTGAGACCTTCAATGCCATAGAAAAGGATCCACCCATCTTGTCCTTTAAACCTTGTGAGATCGGTTGGTGCAATAAAAGTTGCACCATCGGCTTGAAAAGTTATGGGATTCCCACATGGGCCCATCAACTTCATGGGACCTACCATGTACTTTCCTGCAGGAACTACAAGAGTGCTTTTATCTGTTGCTTTGCATGCGTCTGCCCATGCTTTAAGAATTGCCTAATCAAAAAATAAAATCATATTATCACATTAGAGATTAATTTGACATTCAAATATTTTCATTCTAGCTTTGCTACTTAATTAGTTTTCCGTAATACTTTTATATGTAATATTATATGTACCTCGCTATCGTCGGATGTACCATCACCTTTGACTCCATATGTTTTGACGTTAAATTCAGCGGCATCGACTCTTCCAAATACATACACTACACAAACCACCATCCATGCAACCTGGATCGCCTTAGAACCCATCTTTTATTTTTCTTTGTTTATTTTATTTTATTTTATTTTATTTTATTTTGAAGGTATTTTTTTCACTTTCTGATGAAAGTATAGATTGATGGATTGTTAGGAGATGACAAATGGGTATTTATAATAAGACAAGAAAACTTCTAACCACACAATGATATGCTCATTTTTAGGCATTTCATTCTCATGTGTCTACTATGTCTTTGGTCCCGGTTGATTGGATTAACATGGCTCCGATCATATATATTGTACAATTCTACTGATGAAGCCGTACGTTAGAGCTACAACCTAGCTTGTCCACAATATCTATCTTTTAGTTTTCTTCTTCTTCTTGAATTTTAGAGTGAATATATTGATTCTTGACCGTAGAAAATAAAAATAAAAATTTCTCAATATAGAACCAAAAGATACACAAAGTGCAATTTTTTTAGTTTTCATTCCTCAAATACGATTTATTTAGTCTTATTAATAAAAGAATAAGTTGATTAAAATTTCTCAAAATAGGAGTTGTTGGGATATTGATCCAGAGGCCCAATACCCGGATCAAGAAGGTCCAAGATACCCGGCCCAAATGACGAGCCCATCACTCTATGAAGAATTCATGCCGAACGAGATTCGGCCCAAGAAAGGGTTGGCCCAGCAAGAAGATATACCGAACGGAGTTCGGTCCAAGTAAAGGCCAGCCCAGAAAGAAGATATATCGAACGGGGTTCGGACTATATATCATACTTGGGCAAATTTGGCAGCGTCTTCAGCATGGTCCAACATCCCGTTCAAGCAACGGACAACCGGCAAGTGGCCAGGTGCAATTAATGCCAGATTGTGACATCAGCAAGTGGAAACATGGGTGACCAAGTCGGTGGAATAATAGCCAATCAGCATAGAGCAGCCCATGTTCTCCATTAGTATAAATAGAAGGTTTAAAATCATTGTAAGGGTTAGCATTTCAATACTCAGGCTCTAGAATAGCATTATTGCTCTTATTTCTTGTATTAAAGCATTGTTTCCGACCTACCGATCGGGAATTTCCTTGTAATCAGACTGGTTAATTAATACAAGTGAGCTTTCGAGTATTAGTGAGTTCATATTTTATATTTTGGTTATACACTTTGATTCTGTACCATTCCTGATATATCCAAAGTTCGTGTTGGGCTTTCGGATCTACGGGATTTACCTTCAACATTGGCACCATCTGTGGGAAACTGTTCAAAAAGTTTCACATTCAAATCATCCTAAAAACCACTATTTTCGAAAATGGTCAGAATCAGATCCTATCACACAAACGACGGTTCGCGCCGTCACGGAAGGAGTCACACCCTGGGGAATCAAACCCCTCAGGGACAATCCAGCCGAGGATCGTATCCTCGTTTTGATGGAGATTTTGTGATTCCTGAATCTCTAAGAAGAAATCCTCAGGCCATGCGAGATATGGCCCAGGTCATGCAGCATATGGCCAACGAGGAGGAAGGAGGGTCCAACTTTACAGGGGAGACTCCACGCACGGAAACAACCACAGCGTCATCCTGTTCGCATGCCCATCAGGATAATCACTGTAGCGCCCCACCAACAGCGCATCATAGTCCCAGTGACCGAACCCCGATCGGATCACAAGCTAGGGGACCAACTCCTATTGGTCATCATTTCCAGTATGCCGAACGGGATAATACCAGGGCCGCTCAACGGCATTGGGACCGAGACTATACAGACATGAGGGCTCCACCACCGCCCCCTTTGACGGCCTAGGAGGAAGAAATGGCTGAGATGAGGAGGCAGATGAACGAGATGTGTGATCAGATGAACAGGGCGCCTGTACAACCTGCCCCAGTTTAGCTGGGAATTACTTCCCCTTTCACCAGGGAACTCATGTATGCGGACATCCTAGGAGGTGCCAAACCACCGACCGGTCAAATCTATGACGGGGTGGGAGATCCCCATGTGCATTTGAGGAGTTACCAAGGGGGACTCATGCTACTAGGAGCACCCGAGGCTGCTATTTGCCGGTTGTTTTTTAGTACGCTCAGAGGGCCCGCCCGGGAGTGGTTCGGGACACTCCAACCCGGGTCAATCAACAGTTTCGCCGAATTATCGACGTTATTCTTGGCCCAATTCGCTTCCAGTGCCAATCCGAAATGGCACTTCAGCTACCTGACCAGCGTGAAGCAAAACGCCAAAGAGACCCTCAATCAATTCTTAAAAAGATAGAGGGATGAAACTCTGACAGTGGAAACATGACGGATGATACCGCCATTACCCAATTCACGAATGCTCTCCGAACGGGAGAGTTATACAAGGATTTGAAGAAAAATCCGGGTACAGCATATGCCGAGGTATTAGACAGAGCTCGCAAGCATGCTGCCCTAGAAGAGGAGATAATGATCAGGGATAAGGTCGTTGCGCCTGCTGCCCCGATCAGAATGGTCGATCGGCTGGGTCCTAGCCTAGTGGCCGCTATACCTCCCAAGCAAGGGAGATTTACCCCCTGGTCCTGTCAGTAGCGACCATTTATCAGCACGAGAGGGACAATATCCCCCTCCCGACCGATTTTTCACAATTTATGGGAGCAGATGACTCCACTTTTTGTAAATATCACAACAGGAAGGGTCATGCCACCAACGCCTGTAGGGCCCTACAAACGGCCATTGAGGATTTGATCCGACGGGGTCATCTGGGCAAATATGTGAATAATGATCCAAATGCTGTGGGCACGTTGAAACCGATCAGGAAACCTAATAGCTGGCGACGGGATGCCCAACGTGATGCCCAGCCTCAAAATGACGTATATATTCCCCCCAGGGATGAACCAGAGGGCTCAGGAGGCCCCGTAAAGAAACCTCGAATGGAGGTCAAGGTTATATTTGGGGGCGGGGAGACATGGGATTCGAACGCTGAACGGAAAAGGTTCGAGCGAAGTCTCTATGTGGGATCCATCTCCACTCCCCCCAGAAGAAAGGAAGGACGGACCCGATCACGTTCGGGCCAACTGATTTACCCAACTCTCCAAGCCCGCACAAGGATGAATTGGTGGTGAGCATGTGCATTGACAATGCTTTGATCCGCCGAGTACTGATCGATACCGGGAGCAGTGTGAATGTATTGTATTTACAATCATTTGAGAAAATGGGTCTACAAAGAAATCAACTGACCCACCTAAGGACCCCACTGGCAAGTTTCACCGGTAATTGTATTGAGGCTGAGGGGACCATCTAATTGATGGTTGAAATTGGGGATGAAACGCATAAAGCATCACTCCGAATGACGTTCGTGGTGGTGGATATAAAATGTGCCCACAATGCCATATTGGGCCGACCGGGATTGGAAGATTTGGAGGCAATAGTCTCTGTCCGCCACTCATGCATCAAATTCCCCACTGACACCGGGGTTGGGGTGGCCAGAACTGATCCGACGACAGCCCGGACATGTTACCGAGAGGCCCTAAAACAGATGAACACTCGTGGAATGCGGGTTAACACAATTGAGGTGGAGACTCACCGAACGGAGTTCGAGGCACACCCAGAACCCGCCACTCTCCTCGAACAAATCGACCTGGATTTCCCCCCGAACCGTAAGGTAGCTATCAGGGTAGATCTCGAGGCTGACATCTGGGATGGCGTGATTGCCGTCCTAAAAAAGTTTCAGGTGTTGTTCGCCCGGGGGCCAGAAGATATGCCAGGTATTGACCCGGAGATAATATGTCACAAACTTGCCGTTCGGCCTGATGCAAAACCAGTCCAGCAAAAGAAACGGTATCAAGCAACCGAACGGTGGGAATTCACAAAGCAGGAGGTGGCCACCTTGCTGAAAATAAAACACATCCGTCCAGTAATCCACGTAGAATGGCTATCGAATGTGGTCCTAGCCCCAAAACAATTTACTTGGAGAATGTGCGTAGATTACTCGGATCTGAATAAAGCTTGCCCCATGGACCCTTATCCAGTACCGAGGATCGATCTGCTAGTAGATGAAACTGCCGGATGTGAATTGCTGAGCTTCATGGATGCATTCCGGGGTTACCATCAGATATTCATGCACCCAGCTGATGCAGAGAAAACAACGTTCGTTACTTCGGATGGTGTGTTTTGCTATATTGTCATGCCATTCGGATTAAAGAACGCAATGGCAACTTTTCAAAGGATGATCGGGATGCTGTTCAAAGAAGTGTTGGGGGTCACAATGGAAGCTTATGTTGATGATATCCTGATCAAAAGCAGGAAGAAGGAAAATCATGTCCTGGACATAGAAAAGGTGTTCGGGATAATGCAGAAAGCAAACATGAGGCTGAATCCCAAAAAGTGTGCTTTTGCTGTAAGAGGGGGCAAATTTTTGGGATACATGATGAGCGAGAAGGGGATTGAGCCCAATCCTGAAAAAGTAAAGGCAATTGTGGATATGGAGGCTCCTAGAAATCTCAAAGAAGTGTAGAGATTGACCGGTCGGTTAGCAGCCCTGAGCAGATTCCTATCCAAGCTAGCCGATCGAGCTATTCCATTTTTCCAGATCATGAAGAAAGCCAACCCTTTTGAATGGACGGCCGAATGTCAAACGGCCTTTGAAGATTTCAAGACATATCTGTCTTCCCCCTGGTCTTGACAAAACCCGAACCAGGGGAACATCTATATATGTATCTTGCTGTGGCTGACCTGGCCGTGAGCACGGTACTGTTGAAAGAAAAAGATGGCGTTCAACGACCAATCTATTTTGTAAGCAAGGCTTTGAACGGCCCGGAAACCAGGTACACCTTGCTAGAGAAAACAGTGCTGGCCCTGATAGCTGCCATTAAACGTCTGGCACCATATTTCCAGACCCACTTGGTAACTGTGTATTCTACTCAGCCACTAGCCACCATCTTGATAAATTCGATGGCAAGTGGACGCATTACCAAGTGGAGCCTCCTGATCGGGCAATATGAGGTGGATTTCAAGCCTCGGTCTACTATCAAAGGACAGGCCCTGGCAGATTTCATTGCAGAATGTACCGCCCGGCCCTCAGAAACAGACTCAGAAAACAATGGGCTGGATAACTGGTGGGAAATGTATGTGGATGGTGCAGCTAGTGCCAAGGGTTGTGGAGTTGGAGCTGTGATCACATCGCCCGAAGGTTTCAAAGCATATTATTCCATCCATTTTGACTTCAAGGTAACCAACAATGAGGCTGAATATGAGGCCCTTATTGCTGGTTTAAAATATGCAAAGGCCTTGGGTGCCGATCAGTTAAAAGTCCGGTCGGATAGTCAATTGGTGGTACATCAAGTAAACGGCACTGCTGAGGCTAAAGAAGAGAGAATGAAGGCTTACAAAGAGATAGTTGAGGAGCAGATAAGCAAATTTGAACAGGTGGTGCTCGACCAAATATCTAGGATAGAGAATACTGAAGCAGATATCCTATCCAAGTTAGAAAATGCAGCGTTCGACGATCGGGCACAAGAGATCCCGGCTCATATCCAACGTTTTGCCCATCGGGAAACATTGGCAACCCCAGCAATCATGGTGCTCCAGATCGAGGCCATATCTTATGTCGTCCCTAGCTGGGTCATAGATATGACCAACTACCTGAAAGACGGAACCCTCCCACAAGATAAAAATCCTGCTTATCAGATAAAATGCATCCAGAGGAGGGCTTCCATGTTCGAATTAGTGGACGGACAGCTGTACAAAAAGACGTTTGGTGGGCCGTATTTGAAATGCCTCCCACCCGATCTAGCGGCGGCCGTAATGGAAGAAATTCATGAAGGTATCTGCTCCAGCCACCAAGGGCCCAAGAAACTGGCCAGAAAAATCATCCTGCTAGGGTATTATTGGCCGACTATCCAACACGACTGCTTTTCACATACTAGGAAATGTAAGGTATGCCAACTGTACGCACCGGTCCCCGGACGGCCTGCCACTTTCTACACTCCAATGACGGTGGCCCTTCCGTTCGCAAGATGGGGGATCGACCTGTTAGGTCATCTACCTACGGCCCCTGGGAACAACAAGTATATCATCGTGGGGATAGATTACTTTACCAAATGGGTAGAGGCTGAGCCACTGGCCAGCATCACAGATGTCAAATGTCAAAAGTTTGTCTGGAAGAATATCATTTGCCGGTTCGGAATCCCTGAGCAGATTGTAACTGATAATGGAAGGCAGTTTGTGAGCCGGAATTTTGAGAACTACCTGGTCAAATGGGGAATCAAACATTCCAGAGCATCCGTGGCATACCCTCAGGCGAATGGCCAAGTAGAGAATATGAACCGTACTATCCGTGGCTACTGAAGGATTGTCGTTCGGGGAAGGTGGAGGTTGAGAGCTTCCTGCCTGCACTGCATCATCAGGCGCTGCTTTTAAACTTATCTCCATAATGCAGTCGTATGTGTTCTCGAACAGATCGTCAAAGCCTAATTCATCAGGGTCGAACGGCTTGGGGAAATGTTCTAAGATCAAATCAAGGTTCCTATCCAAAAGTAGGTCCTGACTTTGCGTCACGGTCTTCTTGGTCAGGACATCCAAGAAAGATTTCCCTTCCGGCGTGCTGTCCAGGAGGTCAATCCCTGCCTTGATGGGATCCTCGCTTTCGCGTAAGAATTGACCAAGATGAGGTCCCAGGAATTGCCGGGCCGTGTTCTCCAGAGCGAAGTTCAGCCCTTTGCCTCGTTGAAAATCAACCATCGATTGGTGTGCAATCTGGGAAGTGTTGACTGTATAAGGTTCGGGCAGATGGTCACCAACGGCTTTATCAAATTTGATCCCGGCGGATTCAGCAGCCCGCACCTTGGCCCAGAGTTCTTTAATCTCCCGGTCGCGACGTCGGGATTTTTATTGCATCTCAGCCAGAGCAGCTTTTGCCTTCTCGCCTTCCTTGGCCTGCTCTTGTAGATCAACCGCTAATTTCCGAGCGGCAGAAAGAAGGACCTGGCTGTCATCCCGATCGCTGGCCAGGTTCATTTCCTTTTCGGCCGCAAGAAAGGCCTTATGATAGTAGACACCGGCCTGAAAACAGGTTGCAAAGAAAGTCAGATAAGATAAACCAATAAAGAATAGGAAGGTATGGATCGGAATGAGGCATACCTTGAGTGCTTCTTGATGACCTGCTTCAAAAAGATCCGACCAGTGGGTCAAGTTCGTGAAGCTGGGGGGAACCTTAATCGTGGTATGACACCACATGGAGGATGACATCAGCCCGAACAGGTATCTCCCTTCTGATCTAGGCCCCATGTTCGAAAACTCGACAAACATCCGATCATCGATCGGCGCATCAGAAAGAGTAGGAGTTGTTGTTTTGGCAGGCATAGATTTTTTGGGTTCAGCCTCCGACCCGGTCAAATCAACCACGTGGTCGACCGGGATCAATTGGTTACCGTCATTCCCCTTGCATTTCTTTCGGGTTTGCTCCGCAGAGGCATGATCGGCAATTATTTTCTCCTTGCCTTTCCCAGAAGAAGCCGTCAGAGTAGCGGCAGATATAGAACGTCGGACGGGTATGGGGATATCACACCTACAAAAAAGGAGAGTAAGAGATAAGAAGCTAAAATTGGAAGAAGGAATGACGATCGGGTTAGAGCTTTGTTACACTTACCAATTCCAGCAGATAGCATGTTAGAAGTAGTAATAAAACCCCGAAGACTTCGGGTTCCTCCCATCCGCAAAGATTCAGCTTGGGAGCGTAGAACGGCGTCTACTCTAGGCTGAGAATCCCGAACGGGATAAGCATTCCACCTATCCGGAATTGGCAGAGAATAATCGACCCGAACAAATAGAAAACGCTCCTCCCAGTCAGCCGGCGGGGTGGGATAATCTGTAAACAACTGACGATCAGAACGAGCTACCAGCTTCAGGTACCCGGTCGTCCAATAAGGCTGATAGCAGTAGTGATGGAGGAATAAGTCGACACTTGGAGCGATCCTCAACTCGTGGCATCGAATTATGAAGCCTGTAAGAATGCAGTAGGTACTGGGCATGAATTGGGCAGGTAGTACAGAAACCCGGCGTAAGAACTCCACGATGAATGAATAAAGAGGGAAGCGAAGCCCAGCAATCACAGCATCAAGGTGCACTAGCACGTGCCCCGGTCGATGCCTCATTGGGTGCCGAATGAATCCAGCATAATATTCTCTTGGTGGGGGCAATAATTGGCTAAGTTGCCGTTCGATATCTTCTGGGAGGCGTTGTTTTTGTTTGCGGATACGAATAAAATGTAGGGGAATGCGGGGTGGCCGCTCGGGCATTCCCTTGTTATAGACCTGGACATCGTCCCCTGATAGGCATCCATCATCACGTGGCTGTTCGGTGTTTTTTCCTGCGAGAGGATTGCCGGAGTTAGGTGATTGGGAAGAAGAGCCTTCGACCTTGTAACCAGCAGATGTTTTTCCTATGCGAATCAACGGCATTTCTTCAGATTCTGAGCTAGAAGGGTAATACATAAAATCACTTGAGGAATTCTGGGAATTCTAGAGAGAGAAAGCTTGAAAATACGCAAAAGAATTCTGAACTTAGAAAGAAAATGAGGAAACAACAAGAGAAATGAGGGGAAAGCACCTCTCTATAAATAGGGAAAGTGCCGCACAAAACCCTAATCCATGAGCAACACGTGGCATTAAGTGGTTATGATTAATCAGGGGTATTTATGGTTCATCTTTGGGCACGTACCCCGAACGGGCTTACAGAGGATTAGCAAAGATCATAGAGGAATGGCTAAAACCTACTCAGATCGTCGATTACCGAGTGACGAACGGGTTTACAGAGGATTAGCAAAGATCACAGGGGCTTGCTGGTTAGAAAAACTGATGTCCTAAAAAATGATCTGAAGCCCGAACGGCTACCAACATATGAAGGAAGCCGAGTGCGGGTAGATTATCAGAGATATCTGAAGCCCGAACGACTACCACATATGAAGGGAGCCAAGTGCGGGCAGATTATCAGAGACACCTGAAGCCAGAAAAAACTGCTAAGTCCTAAAAATTGATCTGAAGCCCGAACGGCTACCAATATATGAAGGAGGCCAAGTGCGGGTAGATTATCAGAGACATCTGAAGCCCGAACGGCTACCAACATATGAAGGGAGCCAAGTGCGGGCAGATTATCAGAGATATCTGAAGCCCGAACGACTACCACATGTGAAGGGAGCCAAGTGCGGGCAGATTATCAGAGACACCTGAAGCCAGAAAAAACTGCTAAGTCCTAAAAATTGATCTGAAGCCCGAACGGCTACCAACATATGAAGGAGGCCAAGTGCAGGTAGATTATCAGAGACATCTGAAGCCTGAACGGCTACCAACATATGAAGGGAGCCAAGTGCGGGCAGATTATCAGAGACACCTGAAGCCAGGAAAAACTGCCAAGTACAAAAAAAATGAACACAAGCCCGAGCGGCAAACATATGATGTTAGGAGTATTGAGTAAAAAATAGTCAGAAAACCGTTAAGTACTACAAAACGGACCGAATCCTGAATGGCGAGTAAATCATTCAGTAAAGGCAAGAAAGACAGTATATAGAGCTTTATGCAAAAAAGATATATATATTCATCGGCTCTACTGGCCGGGAAATACAGATAAGGTTTTGCAAGGAAAGAGGAAAAAGGGGAAAGGGATAGCTAAAATTACTAGATTCTACTCTACTGCTCTGCCCTATTGTCTTCTTCGTCACCCTCCTCCTCATCCGAATCAGTGAGGGGATCAGGATCCTTCCCCGCTTCACGATCAGCAGCCCGTTGTAAGTCCCATTGATACTTCTCGTATTGGGCTTCAACTATGGGCGCTTGGGGAAGATCAGCTAGCTCGACCGGCCTCCCTAGTAATTCTTGAAATTTGGTGACGAAGGGAGCCATGATGTGCTGACAGCCCATGACGTACAGGGATCGGGCCAGGGAATCATTGAACTTTTTCCCCCGTGGGTCCTGGTCGAGCAATTTGACCCCCTCGCTCCGACGGGCGTCACCCGTGGAGAAACGGTCAAGGTAATCACCAAAAGTGACTGGGAGTTACTGCTGTGCGTAATCTTTTTTCAAGATAGCGAACTCCTCACACCCTTTGAATGACTCCTGGATGGCAGACAAATCAACCTGTATTTCAGCAGGGCCGTCCGGGATACGAGGGGCATGCTCTTCAAATTTAACCAAGGCAGCTTCGACAGCATGAACCTTGGATTGAGAGACCCCGAGCTGAACCCGGAGCTCGCCAAGCTCCGATTAAAGACGCTTTTTCTCCTCTGCATAGGCTTTCCGCTCGGCCTCCAGAGCAGCAAAAGCAGCTGATGCGTTCTGCTCAGCGGAAGTCTGAGCAACGATCAGCTCCCGCTCCTTAGCCAACCGAGCTTCCTTCAGCTGCAGACTGTAAAGCCCAACCTGCAGAATGACGTTCGGGAAATGAGATGGTGAAAGAAATTTTTAAACTAAGAGAGATTTAAACTACGGAGTGGCAAGATACCTTCAGAGCTGCCAAGGCCAAGCATTCCTCAGACTGCTCGACCGACAGCTTGGGGACGGAGAAATTGTTAAAGAAGGCAGAGGTAGACCAGATATGGCTTGCTGAACAGCCACCTCTTTCTACAACATCATAAACCGGATCCGCCAGGGAAATCGGGTCAACCTGGCCAGATAACTGGACGGTGGGTATATCACCCGCACCCTGGCCGGTTTCTTGATCAGCTTGGAAGTGCTCGGGAAATTGTTGCAGTTGATCAGAGCCAAACCGATCATCGACCAGCATGGCATCGAATTGGTCCTGATGGACCTGCTGTATTGGCTGTGGCTCTGGAACTGGTTGAGAAGACCCAGCATCCTGAGCAGTAACAGTAGAGGGAGTAGGTTGGGGGTTCTTCCTGGCCTTTTTCCGTTTACCAACCCCACCAGCTGCCATAACTCTGCTATTATTCATGGGTAGATCTGGATTTGGTGCTGAAAAATGACAAAGGAAAATGTTAGTATCGAGCGGCCTTAGAGTGTGAGAAACTAGAAAAAAGAAAAAAAGAACGTTTCTCGCACGGGAAGGACCGCCCGGACCATGGCACTTGATTTCTCAAAACAAGTAAACCCAAGAGAACGGGCAGTACCTATCCCGGCTTCAACGAGCCGATCGGAAGTCAGATAACTCATGATGTCCATGCATTTATCTTTCTCCACAGCAAGCACATCCTTGTAAATTTCTTCAGTAAGGACTGGATCAGGAGTCTTGCGGGGGAAGGCATTCCATTTGCGGGGAATTAGGCCGTCCGGGACGGACACGAAGAAAAACCAATCTTTCCACCCTTTGATTGAAGTTGGGTTGCCCTTAAACAGAATATGTCCCGTTCGGGTACTAGTGGCCAGATAGCCATGGGTTTGTTGAGGGGCTACCTTGAAAAATTGATGGAAGAGTTCTAAGGTTGGTCGGGCACCGGCATCTTTACAACGACAAATAAAACCGCCATTGCCCGATAGGAGTTCGACATAATTTGGGCCGGTACAACTTCATAGAAATTGAAAAATGAAATGAAAAAAGAATGTAGCGGAAACCTAAGGCCGGCCCTAATTGAGTCAAAATGAACTACAATCATTCCGGGCTTATGACGCATTGGGTGAAGCCTAGCTTGCAGACGGAAATTCACTGGGTCAGGGATAATGGCCGGAATTTCGGCCCTATTGTGGGAGGTCAGTTTTTGCCGCCTCTCCCTAATCAGTTTTAGGTCAAGGGTATGGCGAGGGAAATCGTTAGGACGTCCGGCCGCCATGGAAGCTAATTCGTCCTCGGACTTGGTATCGTCGGAATCTTCACTGGAGGAAGAAGAACTGCCAGAGGAGTCGCCCGTCTCCGCCCTAACCTCCGCCGTCGTTGCCTTGGAACCTTCATCAAAGGGGACAGTGATAACCTCCACATCACGGTCCTCCCCTTGAGAAGCCATTTCCGAATCAGAACACTGTTGGGAATTCATCTCGACCGAGTCAGGGATGAGGCGAGGAAGCAAGGGAGGGAGAGTACCTGAACGACGAGGGCTGGGAGAAATTTCAGAAACCGGCAAAGCGAAGAGAATTGCAGAATCGAAACCCGGATTTGAGAAGTTAAAGGCTAATTTATAGCCTTTAAACCGCCGTGTCAAGAACCAATCAGGGAGCAACACGTCACTAGGAGCATTTAAGCTAAACGCGTGTCTAATGAAAAGACTAAACGACGGTTACCATGATGAATATGGGGAAATGAAACGGCAGCCGTCAAATCTTAGCATGGGGAACTGACTACTTCTGTACCCCGATCGCCATTCGGCAAATTGCAAACATTGGTGTTCATACTTCCTAATGCACTCACTGTCATTCGAGACATCGGAAGTGGGGGACTTGTGTTGGGATATTGATCCAGAGGCCCAATACCTGGATCAAGAAGGCCCAAGATACCCGGCCCAAACGGCGAGCCCATCACTCTATGAAGAATTCATGCCGAACGAGATTCGGCTCAACAAAGGGTTGGCCCAGCAAGAAGATATACCGAACGGAGTTCGGTCCAATTAAAGGCCGGCCCAGAAAGAAGATATACCGAACGGGCTTCAGACTATATATCATACTTGGGCCAATTTGGCAGCGTCTTCAGCATGGTCCAACATCCCGTTCAAGCAACGGACAACCGGCAAGTGGCCAAGTGCAATTAATGCCAGATTGTGACATCAGCAAGTGGAAACATGGGTGACCAAGTCGGTGGAACAATAGTCAATCAGCATAGAGCAGCCCGTGTTCTCCATTAGTATAAATAGAAGGTTTAAAATCATTGTAAGGGTTAGCATTTCAATACTCAGGCTCTAGAATAACATTATTGCTCTTATTTCTTGTATTAAAGCATTGTTTCCGACCTACCGGTCGGGAATTTCCTTGTAATCAGACTGGTTAATTAATAGAAGTGAGCTTTCGAGTATTAGTGAGTTCATATTTTATATTTTGGTTATACACTTTGATTCTGTACCATTCCTGATATATCCAAAGTTCGTGTTGGGCTTTCGGATCTACGGGATTTACCTTCAACAGGAGTGGACGAGTCTTATTTTGGGAATATATATATATATACCAATGATAGTTCAATTTATGCATTTTATCATTGTTTTAGTTCTATTTAGGGAATTTTCTCAAAAAAAGATTCTCCCCTAAAATATAACTAAAATAAAACTAGTGTCACTTTGATTTAAAGTCACATTTTTATCAATAACATTTTTATTAATAATATTTAAGGAAAACGTAGCTCATATGTTTTTACTTGTACTGTTTTCAGTCTCAGACCAGACTTAAATAGACCAGTAAACAGACCAGACCAGATCAGACTTAAACCAACCAGACTTGACCTCCGTAGTTATAAAATACATAGAGACCAGACGTTTACCAGACCAGACCAGACCAGACTTAAACAGACCAAACTAGACCAGACTTAAACAGACTAGACCAGACCAACAAATTACAGTCTAAGTAAAAACATCCTACATAGTACTCCCTCCGTCCCGCTAAGATTGTCCCATTTTATCTTTTCGGGAAGTCCTACTAAGATTGTCCCATACCAAATTTGCTAAAGATTGTGTGGCTCTAAATCATTCTTACTTTATTATTACTTTATCAATTTAATATCAACCACACAAACTCACTTTTCTTAATAATCGTGTCACCTTCTCTCGTCCCAATCTTAGTGGAACGGAGGTAGTAATATTTAAGGAATAATAGTTTTGTTGGTAATAGTAATCATGTTCTTACTTGAAAGGTTTATTAGGAAGTACATGGTTCAAAATGATCGATATTTTGAATGAGATAATACTAAAGGGATTAAAAAACTATTAACCATAAACCATACACTTCTTTTGTAAAGATAAAAAGATTGGTCTGGAACAGATGGAAAGACACTCAATTTGAGTACTTAAACCAAATCTAAGGCACTTAAAAAAATTCTTCAATTCATTGTCTTTGGAAGAACGATATTACGTACTTCCAAATCTAAGGCACTTAAATAAAATACTTCAATTCATTCTCTTGGGGAGAACAATATTACTTCCAGATGAAAGATGCCTGTAGAAGAAACCCAACAAGAATTGCTCCAAGAAAAAATACATAAAATGACATACTATTTGAAGAATGTTTTATCTACAAGCAAGTGTGTCGAATGTGAGAGTAGCAATCAAACTTATCTGTAAATAAAATGTAGCCCACTCCATCTAGCTTAAAGCAGTCTAATTTGATGAAGGAGGTTCATATAAATTAAAACTGAAATAAAAAGCAATTTCATTCACACTTTGGAGTTTAATTTTAAGAGTTAAGAAATACTCCGTAATTCCTAAAGCATGACCAAAATAATGATAGTAGACAAAATTGTGTTTTATAACTTTTATCGACTATAACTATGTTTCAATTTTACATCAAAGTGACTATAAAAATGTATTCATATATAGTAACTTTAGTTATTATCCGTATGGTATCACTTAAATCTAGTTAGGATGTTTTTACTTGGACCGTAATTCGTCCCAGACCAGACCAGACCAGACCAGATCAGACCAGACCAGACCAGACAAGACCAGACTTGGATAGTTATAAAAATACAAAGAAATCAGACCAGACAAGACCAGACCAGACCAGACCAGACCAGACCAGATCAGACCAGACCAGACTAGACCAGACCATCAAATTACAGTCCAAGTAAAAACATCCTTATTATGGTATAAACTTCTAGTCACTAATACTCCCTCCGTTCCTAAAAATTCTTCCCGGTTTGACTTGGCACGCTTATTAAGAAAGTGGAATAAAGTGGAAATGTATGGTTGTGGTTGTGTAAGAAAAAGGTAAAATGAATGTGAGCCACACAAATTGTCCAACAGGGGAAAATGAGAAGTATTTTTGGGAACAGCCCAAAATGGAAAGTGGGAAGTATTTTTGGGAACGGAGGGAGTAGTTATTAAATCACATTTTTGTTTGTCACTTTTTCAGAAGTAAAATATTAGCAGAATTTTATCATACTAAGAGCCGTTTGATGACTCTTTATTTTGGCTTATCAGCCTTATCAACCGACTTTTTCACCAAACACGTAACTTTTTCACCCATCACATCCACCCACTTTCTCTCTCAAATTCCAACACTACAAGAAATCCGTAAATTACTGTCGGATTTTTGTGTTCGATTTAAAATCTGACGGTAATTAGTGTCGGATTTAATGTCGGATGCTCATCTGCCAACGTTTGGCGTCCGAATAAAGCTGCCACTATTTGGTGACGGAACGCGTGATGGTTACGTTGTAGACACTTATTAGTGGCGGATAGCAGTGACATAATAATCCGTCTCTAATTAGTGTCGGATATACCCGTCACTAAAATCCGTCACTAAAGGAAGCTCGTCTTCGTGATTTTGTGCAAGTTGGAAAATCATATGTTGGAATGATCTTTTTCTAAGGTTTATTGTACATTTAATTAGTAGAACCGATGATTGATTTTATAAAATGACATGTAACTAAAACAGCACCATGCTTTTAGGCATGACCATAGTGGTGTAGTTGAAAGAAGAGTAGGTTGTGTGGTGGACATAGTTTGATGCTAGATGATTTCCTATCATAAGCTTCTTTGAAGGAATAATCTGTTGGACATAGTGTGGTCATCCCTTTGCATAATCTGTTCATTTTTTGCAGGTTTACTTATGTTTTTTATTTTTGTTTTATAGGAGTCTTTGAGGAAATTGTTTAATGCTTGTCAAGACGATTTCCAACAACAGTCTCAACCTTCAAGTCAAGAAGAAAGCTCGACAACACCCAAGATCGCATCGGCTAAATTGTCTTCCAAATACTTGGAAATGGTTGGGTGCAAAAAGCAGAGAGTTGGTGGACTTGGCAGTTATTCAGAAACTTTCCTTCATGAATTGGCAGTAATTGATTCAAGTAAAGAACACCCGTCTTCAAGAGCTCGTCGGATGCATGAATTTTGTGTTTATCGGGATGCACGCATGAGGGAGCTGTTAATTTCAGATGGTGATGAAGCCCCCCAGAAATGCCAATTGTGGATGATCATATTCAAGATGAGGAACCCGACTCACAACCCAAGAACTTTGAGCAAATATGGATTCCATTTTTGAAAACAATAGGGATTGATGCACCCACAGTTGGAAACTTGACATATCTGTCAAAGAAGGTGGAGATGCTCTTGGACAAAGATAGGATGCCATTGACTGCCCTGTTTCACTTTTTTTCCAATAAGCCATGTAGAAGGACGAACAGTAATGCACATCTCACAAAAGTTGTACTTGATTTAAAAAATTTAGTTTTCCAATTAATTGGTTTGTTCGTTGGGTTTGTTCTCTTCATTGTGTGAGCTTGGGAGGGTAAAATGGGAAAACAAATACTAATTTCTATTCTTTCTTGATCCGTGTGACGGTCACACTTTGCAATGATAAACTAATAACGACATATATCACCACTCAGTCGTGCATACAAATTAAACATTACACTAAGGGAGTAGTGAATGAATTTGCCTCATTCACTCAACCTCTCTGATCTTTCTATACATGTATCAAAACATGCTAGCCGATATAATACAATAAATTATTTATATTAACTATATATCTTGTTATTAATTAATTGGTGTTATGGTTAAATATAGTTATTTATTTAAGCTGGGGCTGCGGCCGCACCAGGCGCACAAATAGCAGGGAATTGTTTGCCAGTGAGCGTAGGTGTGACGTTGTTGCATTCAGAGATGGCGGTGCCATTGGTTCCTTTGTATTCCAAATTGATATCACCCACCTCTACCTTCTCGCACGGCACTCCTTTGCTGCAGGCGAGTTTCACAGCCACTTTTGTAGCAGACGTACCCTTAATGCCCTTGAAGCTGACGTCACTGATCTTCACTTTGGATGGAACACCGGCGGTGCATTGGTTCCATGGGCAGTATTCTTGGTCAATCAATATCGGGTTGCTTACGTTCTCCATGGTCACGTCCTCGAAGTGCATGCCGGAGGCCGTCCCTTCTGGTGACGCCGGCCATGTCTTAATTCTCACGCCGTTATCTGTGTTGGTTAGGATGCAGTGCTTCACGGTCACTCCTTCCACCGGCTGTTCATCCTTGTACTTTCCTAAGCTTCCGATGCTGATCCCGTGGCCTGGCCCGCAATTCACGTTCTCGATGTTAACCTGCTTGGCACCATCCCCAAGAGATACACAATCATCACCGGTCTTTATGGTTGCACCGAGGATTGAAACTCCGTCAGAGCGACCAATGTGGATGCCGTCAGTGTTCGCGCTGTCGGCCGGTGCCGTGATGGTGATGTCACTAAGGGTCACGTTCTTACCTTGGATGACGTTCATGTGGAAAAATTTGCTGTCCAAAGAAGTTACGCCTTTCACTTCCGCGTTTGTCAATCCTCCCAAATTCAAGTTCTGTAACACATTAAAATGACGTAGGTTAATTGAATAATTGTGAACTATGAAGCCCAAATCTTAGAAAGTGTATGTTTCCGGTTCTCAAACACTACGAAAACTCTCGGGTTACCGCTGAGCGCGCACTTATTTTCTATTAAAAGATGTTGTTTCTCATTTCAGATTTGTACTTATTTGCTACATTGCCATGCAAACACAGAAATGCCTCATACTTACAATGGGGAGGAATTTGCAATTTCCGCTGAAACTCTTCTTGCAGTTGTTTGCTTTCCAAGCGTCTTGTCCCTTACCGTCGAGAGTACCACCGGAGATAGTGAGACCTTCAATGCCATAGAAAAGGATCCACCCATCTTGTCCTTTAAACCTTGTGAGATCAGTTGGTGCAATAAAAGTTGCACCATCGGCTTGAAAAGTTATGGGATTCCCACATGGGCCCATCAACTTCATGGGACCTACCATGTACTTTCCTGCAGGAACTACAAGAGTGCTTTTATCTGTTGCTTTGCATGCATCTGCCCATGCTTTAAGAATTGCCTAATTCAAAAACCAAACCATTCATCATACATATTAGAGTTTGACATACAAATATATTCATTATATCTACTTTGTAAATCGTTTATATGTACCTCACTATCATCGGATGTACCATCACCTTTAACTCCATAGGTTTTGACGTTAAATTCAGCGCTCTGGACGCTAACAACAACATATGCTACATAGAACAACATCCATGCAGCTTGAATCACCTTGAGACCCATGTTTTTTTTTTATTTCTTGCTTAAGTAATTTTTATTGAAGAGTTATTTTTTTTTTTACTTTCAGATGAAAGTAGACATTGATGGTTACAATATGTTTATGATCCATTTATAAGGAGAGAAAAGAACTTACAACCATGGAATTATATGCACAATTGTAGGAATTCTTTGTGGCATGCCTTCCAAGTGTTTGTTTTAGACTTAACTAATTGAAAATTTGTTCAGCAATTCGAGTGATGAGCGATTGACAAGAATTGAACCTTCTTTAAGCCTTTTACTATACTTATTTATTATATTAATGATTTATATAACTCACTGTCTTCTTTATATTTGTATACTGCATTTTAGAATGTGTTTCGTGTTACAATTTATCTGCACAAAATTTTCTATCGGCCCTCCTCTACACACATGGTTCATTTACAAGTCTCATTCTGGTAAAAAAATAAAAATAAATTAAGACATTGAATCTAAGATCTAGTTTCTCTATACGTAGTATATGCCAAAAGTTCTGTTGATTTGATAAAAATACGATGTAAATTTGATAAATATATCAAACTCTTTCACCATTGCAAAAATATATTACTACCTATTTGACTACAATTGTCTCAAAACTCAATCATGAATTTTTTGGATTGTGTATATTATTTGGCGAATGCAATATGTTGTTAGGTAGGAATAAAGATTATTCACATTATTTTTACACATTTTTACTACATTTAGTTTATGTAAAAGTCTGCGAGAGCTAGCCACGAGGCTGGTCCTGTCAAGTTTTGGGCCTATGGGCGAAACACTATCTTGATCTTATTACCAAGATAGATAGTAAATTATACTTACTTAAAATAAGAATTATGAAGTATAATAAATATATGAGAAATTATCCTAAAAGGAATAAAACCGTTTTTATATTCCAAAATAAGAATTTGGTGTTTTATTTCCTAAATACGAGTAATTATTGTCATGTTTTGGCAATAATTACTTCTATTTTAGAGAATAAAAAATGATAGTCTTGATGGAGTATATGGGTCTAGACCCCAGGACCCACATACTCATAAGAATAAGAGGCACAACTGTCACCCAATGGGGCCTCTGTCGTCCAGATGGCCCTCCATCGGCTAGAAATATATCAACTCAGAAAATGGTTCAGAAGCCAGGAGAACCGAGTGTCCCCGTCGGCCGGGTCTCCATCGGCCATGACTCCGTCGCTACCAAGCACAACTAACTGATCATGGGAAGAACAAAGTCCAACCGTAACCTCCTCGGCAAGGCCATCCCTGAGGCCCAAGAGAACAGAGAACACGAGGAGGAGGCCACAGTCGACAAGGCTGCGGGCGGGGATGTTTTCCAGGAGGCCATCGACCTCACAAATGATCTTCGCCACCAGCTCAACGGTGGTGCCCCCGACGCCCGCATCGACCTAGACAAGAAGCGCTTGGAGAAGGGCAACAATGACTCAGAGCAACCGGCTTCTCCTGCCGTTGACCCTCAGCTCCAAGCCGCGCTCTCGGCCATCATCGCCAGCCTGGCCCAGAACCCCACCATCCTTAACGCACTCATGCCAAGGATTGGGGAGAACACTACACCGCCTCCTCAACCCCAGTTGTTGGCCATCAAGCTAGGCAACGACGAAGGGGTGGTGCCCCAGGACACGTCGTCATCCCACTCCCACCCCGCTTCCCCACTTCGAACTGGACCGGCCCCAGCGCGTGGAAGAGCCTCAGCCTTTAATAGGCTACGTGACACGCGCCGTCGGCCTGTTTCGGAGAGGATGGCAGGACGGATTGGTGAACGTGAGCCTGGCTCACCGAGGGAAAGCTTGGGGTCCGTATCCCGAATAGCGGATCGGCCCCGCCTGGACAAAGGCAAAGGCAAGCTACATTAGGGTGACACACGTCACCAAATCAACACGGCTCACGCAGCCCGCTTGCAGACGCAAGGCGCCACCATGGCCGCCAAGGACCCTCGGGACGAGGTCATCGCCCAACTAGAGCGGAGGCTCGCTCAGATGGAGGCCAAACAGCTGGCTGCTACCTGCATGGCAACTCATCCAGGGATCCTGGTTTCAACGCCCTCCTGCACAAGGTCAGCATCCTTGAGAGGGAGTTGGCCGAAGGACGACGAGACCCCATTGTCCAAGTCAGGACGAGGACTCCCTTCACTGCCAGGGTACTCTCGGCTCCCATCCCCGAGAAGTACAGGGGAAACGCCATCAATCCCTATGATGGCCGCTCTGACCCTCAGGAGCACTTCAGCCGCTATCAGAACAACATGCTGATGGTGAATGCGTCGGATGAATACCTCTGCCGTTGGTTCCTTTCCACTCTTGAAGGGCCAGCGTACGAGTGGTTCAACGCGCTCCCCGAAGGAATCATAGATTCGTGGCAGGATCTTGCCCAACGCTTCCTCACGCACTTTGCTGGGAGGAAGCGCGTGAAGAAATATTTCACCCATCTTCTCTCTGTCAAGCAGCAACATGACAAATTACTCCAGTCGTTCATCGACCGATGGACGAGGGAGACCGATGAGGTTGAGGGGGCCGATGAGCGCACCCTCCTCGTCCTCTTCCAGGGCGCCCTCCGCAACACCCCATATGCGAGAAGTCTCATCACTGACCCTCCATGGTCCTATACGAAGGCCCTCCAGCGAGGAAACTTATACGCTGACGTCGACGAGCTCCATAGCCACAAGAAGGATGGAGGGCACCCCTCCAAGAAGACGAGCACTGCGCCAGCTCCAGGCGCACCCTCGGCTGGGGAGCGAGGTCAGGGAGGACAGAGCGCCACATGTATGGTGGTCAGAACAGGAAGACCCCCTCACTCATTCGATCAGCTCCATCCTCGATTATGCCGAGGAACATGATCTCATTGAACGTGATCCTCGGTCGGCAAAGGAAATCTACGCCATCCATCAGGGCGGTACCTACTGCCATTACCACAGGAACACCTCCCACCACACAGACGACTGCATCACGCTGAAGAGATCCATCGAGAAGCTGATTCGTCAGGGAGAACTCTCCCAATTTGTTAAAGGTGGCCCACACAAAAATACGTGGGTAAACAACGACAAAAATGGGGGCAAACCCTCTACGAAGAAGCGTGAGATTGGCAGACTCAGCGATGATGAGGAAGACTTCGAAGAGCCCCCTCCGAAGAAAAACCACATCCACCTCATTGTGGGGGGCAACACTGGGGGGGACTCAGCCACCCAGAGGAAGAAATGGGCACAATCCCTTTATATTAGGGAGGTATCCCACGCTCCCCCCAGCCGAAGAAGCAGCGGATGGAGGCGATCACCTTCACCGACAAGGATCTGCCTCCAGGCCCCGCATCACACAGAGACGCCCTCGTCGTCCGATGTGAGATAGGCAACTCTATCATCCATCGAACTTACATCGACACGGGGAGCTCCGTCAATGTCATGTTCCTGGACACTTTCAAGCAGCTGAACTTGGACAGGGCATTACTCAAGCCGATATGGACACCGTTGTCCGGCTTCACCGGGGACTCTATCGACGCTGAGGGCACGATAATCCTTCCCGTGGAAGTCGACGACGGCTCCCATCGCATCAAGATTGACATGGAGTTCATGGTGGTCAACCTCGAGTGCGTCCACAATCTGATATGGGGGCGACCAGCACTAGAGGACCTGGAGGCCATCATCTCCATGAAGCACATGTGTTAGTACCCAATTTTGATAGATTTTGATGATGCCACTATACTTAGCACGTGTACATGTGTCTCAATATTGTTCATATGTTAGCATTCAAAATTATGTGACAAAATAAAATGTACAATTTTTGAGTGGAATTAAATATTACCGGAAAAGTTAAAATGCAATAAGGTAATTTTTATTTACCTTTATAGGATATTTAGATCCTACTGGTATATATTATTTTAGCTCAAAGATTAATTGTATGTCACATTTTAAAGAAAAGGAGCTCCGAAAATCAAAAACATTGAATGTAAATGATTGAAGACAAAAAATTGACTGGCAATTAATACATGGGACCGGAGCATAAGACGCATGTATTATTATTATTATGAGAAGAGTTTCCGAAGAGATGCTTCAGCGGCTGAGATACTCAAGACAAAGAAATCATCCCAAATAAATGCTCCAGCACAAGAAGACGAATGTACAATTCGTCCTTGCAAGAATTTCAACGTCAGAGATTAATTCATCCTAACCAACGGATGAGATTAATCCAAAGGAGAAGCCTATAAATATAGGCTGAAACGAAAGTTTCTAACCAAGCTTTGAGCATCCAAAGTAGAGAAATTCTTTCACGAGCATTCACGAGCTATCTAGCAAAAGAGAAAGTGCTATTCTAAACTTTACTCTCTGCTTGGACTCATGCTTCACTAAACTTCCAGTTTACAAGCTATTCATTGCTAAATCATAGAAGTTTAGTTCCTAGTTGGAGGTTAGAACTTTCTTGTAACATTTCACAAATTGTTGTAAACACTTAGGATAACAGTTGTTCGGATCCTAAAGTGTAAGTAGATAGATAGAGTACCTTTTGACCCCCACTGGTTCATTAGAGAAAAGTCTAAGGACTGAGTAACTTTGAGTGGTGCTATACTCATTGTGAAAAACCTTCAATCTAGGCCTAAGTGTTGTAAAGGCTAGATTGACACTAAGTGTATTAGGCTTAATACTTTAGTGAAATCCATCTAAAAGAGGGTGGGACTGGACGTAGGAGGATTACACAACCTATGAACATGGATACACTGTGTGTTGATTTACATTCATTCAACAAAGCACTCATGATGGAGTATATGGCCCGGGAACACCCGGCCCACAGACTCCTACTACTCCAGTGGAGGCCCAACAGGCCCAGAAGGCCCAACAGGCCCAAATCACGGCGCCCAGAGTACCAAGCAACCCGCACTACGCGCCAGGGGTGCCTTCGCCCCCCTGGCCGAAGGCTCTAAACTCTCACAGAACGGGTTTCTCAAGCAAACTAAGAGACTGGAAGAAAACGGCAAAAACAGTAGCCCTCGGCACTGTGAGCCCTCGGCACCAGGGTGCCATCGGTTTGAGGAGCCCTCGGTTAGTCCTCTGCAGCCGAGGGCATCTCTCCCGACATGATATCCGCCTCACATGCGTACAGATCACCGTACCCTGTACAGACGTCCCATCCAACAGCCGCATTAAATGCGGCCACATGCGGCTGCCAACGCCAACCAGTTGAGGTGACCTCTCGGCCAATGGGCGCTTGACACGTGTCCCTGTCCGGCATTTATTGCTACTATAAATAGCACCCCCTTTCCCCATTTGTAACCACGACATTCATACTGAATACACTCTCTCTCTATATTTACTTGCTCTGACTTCTCTCTAAGTTATTCCCAGCAATAACCCTTCGGATATATACCCCCGGGTAGACTATCCATCATTTGGTGCTCTCGTTGAGAGGTCGAACAATCGAGTAAGAAACCCTCCCCCTTCGCCAAACACTAGCCCTCTACCAAAATGGTGAGAACAACACGTGCCAACTCCAAAAACGTAGAAGACAAGAACCTGGCCCTTGGCGACGTCAACGTCCCCGAAGCCTCTCACAGGGCTCCCGAGGGCGGTGTCATCGCTGGGCTGGAACAGGCGGCTGTCGACCTACGCCTTCAGATCCAACAGAATGCCCCCGATGCCCGCCTCGGCATCGAGGCCAAGAAGAAAAACCGGAGCGACGACCAAGTCAGCCCTCCGGTCCTCACCATCGACGTTCAATCGGCGCTCTCCGCCTTCATCCAAACGCTCACTCAGAACCCGGGTGCCTTCGGCACCCTGGCTCCGGCTCACCCCCAGGTTGGGGAAAACATCATACTTCCCCCTCCGCCACACCCCTTCGGAAATCCCACCCCTCGGGTGAGGAACGACGAAGGGGTAGTGGCCCAGGATACGTCCTCCCAGGAAGTACAGTCCCGGGACCGCCACAATGACAACAGGGAGAGGCCCCGCACTTCCGCCCTCAACCGGCTCGGAGGAGGGCCAGACCGCCGAGGGGTCCAAGACCGCCTCGGAGGAAAGGCACTCCAAAGGCCCCAGGAAAGTGGAGGGTCTGTCTCGAGGGCAGACGAGGAGCGTCCCCCTCGGGACAAAGGCAAGGCACCCCTTCATGCCAATGATGCTCGCCACCAAATCAACCAGGCCCACTCGGCCCGGGTTCTTTCTCAGGGGGCGGAGACCCTCCCGAAGGATCCCCGGGACGAAATTATTGCGGCCCTCCAACGCCGGCTTGACGAAATGGAGTCCAACAAAGCTCACGCCACCACCTCCACCCCTCATTCAGACCTCAAATACGAGGCCGTGATGGCCAAAATGGAGGAATTACAGAAGAAGGTGGCCGAGGGCTCCGGGGAACCCGTCATCCAGCTCCGGACTCGGACGCCATTTACCCCAAGGGTATTGGCGGCCCGGATCCCGGAAAAATACCGAGGGCAACACATACAGCCCTACAACGGGAAAATGGACCCCCAGGAACACTACAGCAAATACCAGAACAGCATGATGATGGTAGGGGCGTCAGACGAATATTTGTGTCGTTGGTTCCTCTCCACCTTAGAGGGACCGGCATACGAATGGTTCAAAAGGCTGCCCGAGGGCTGCATTGATTCGTGGCAAGAACTCGCCCAACGATTCTTGACACAATTTGCCGGGAGGGGTCGCACGAGGAAGCACTTCTCCCACCTCCTAACCATACGCCAGAAGAGGGATGAGACCCTTCGGGACTTCCTGAAGCGCTGGAGGACGGAGGCCGACAAGGTCGACGGTGCTGATGACGGGACCCTCCTGGCCCTCCTACAAACCGTCCTCCGCACCGGCAACTTTTCAAGGAGCCTCATCATTGAACCCCCCTGCGACTACATAAGGGCTTTGCAGCGGGGGGACCGATATGCTGAGGCTGAGGATGTGGAGAAATATCACCAGCATCAGGATCAGCAACCCCCGAGGGCTGACAACAAACATAACCGAGGGCCGGGGGCTACTCCAAATCATCCCAAGACTTCAGGACCCTCTGATGACCGCCCTCGGCAAGGCCAAGCCAAACTCGGGGGAGGTTATAAGAGCAGCCCTATGACTTGGGCACAGCCCATTCTCCTGGACCGCCCTCGGACACCATTGACGCACCCCGTCAGCATCATCCTTGATTTTGCCGAGGAGAGGGGCCTCGTTGAGCACGATTCTCGTGCACCCCCGGAGGTACATGCTATCAACCCTCAGTTCCCCTACTGTCGTTTCCATCGGCACCAGGGGCACAGAACCGATGACTGCCATCAGCTAAAGACGGCCATCAAGAGATTGATACAGGCGGGGCACCTGTCCCAGTTTATCCAGAACCCTCGGCGGGAGGGGCCTTCTCATCAGGGACCTCCACGGGGGCACCACACGAAGGTAAACGCTTGGGTGAACCCGAACACCATCCCCCTCGGCAAGAAGAGGGAGATCGGAAACTTGGAGGAGGAAGAGGAGGAGTACCCCCACTACCAGGAGAAAAAACGCCACATCCTCATGATCACCGGTGGCAATACGGGGGGCGATTCCACCAGCCAGCGGAAGAAGTGGGCTCAATCGCTTTACGTAGGGGAGGTCACTCATATGCCCCCGGTAAAGCGACTGAGGGAGGAACCCATCACCTTCACCAACGCAGATCTCCCTCCTACTTCATCTCCTCACAGGGATGCCTTGGTGATTCGGACTGAAATAAACGACACCATCATTCACCGAACTTACATTGACACGGGCAGCTCCGTCAATGTAATGTACCTCAGCACCTTCAGAGAGCTGCATCTGGAGAGGGGGTCCCTTCGGCCCATTAAGACCCCTCTTGCCGGCTTCACCGGCGATACTATTGATTTCGAGGGGGTAATAGCCCTCCCGGTGATCTTCGGCGACGGGCTCCATAGAGCCCAGCTCGAAGTGGAGTTCGTCGTTGTCAACATCGACTGCGCCCACAACATTATCCTCGGCCGGCCAGCCCTCGAGGACCTCGAGGCCATCATCTCCATGAGGCACCTCTGCCTCAAGTTCCCCGCCGAGGGGGGCATTGGCTACTCCCGGGGGAATCAGAAAATCGCCCGCGCCTGCTATCTTCAAGTCACTAAGAAGGTGAGTAAGACGGAATTCCGTGTGGACACCATCACCGGAACCATAGACCAAGAAGAAAAAAGGCCGAGGGCTGAACCAGCCGAGGACGTAGAAGACTTTGCGCTCGATCCGGCCCAGCCGGAGAGAGTCGTGAAGATTGGATCCCAGCTCCCTGAAGATCTGAAGACCGGTATCACCGACGCCCTCCGCGCCTACTCCACTGTCTTCGCATGGGGGCCGGAGGAGATGCCGGGAATTGCTACTGTGGAGCCCCAACTGAAATGTTGATTAGGCCGGGGGCCAATTCTTTAGGACTTAGAAAATTTTCCTAAATGTTTGAATACAGGTGTAGCCTTCGGTAGTTGGGCACCCTATGCTGGATATACAACCGAGGGCTCAGCAAAAGTTAGAACTTTAGAAAATTTTTCTAAGTGTTGATTCCTTGTGTACTGTAGCCTTTGATTGATAGGTAGCCTTCGGCTATTTGGTCCCTTGAGATGAGGGTGAAATATGTAGGACTTAGAAAGATTTCTAAGTGTAGATCTTCCCTTGGGAGCCTTCGGGAGATGGCATCCCTTCTTGATGTATGAGTAGTTGACCGGGGGAAAAATATGTAGGACTAAGAAAATCTTCTAAGTGTAGATTTTCCCTCGGGAGCCTTCGGGAGATGGCATCCCTTCTTGATGCATAGCCTTCGACTGTCATATTCATTTAGCTGTAATATTGATTGGGCTGGGGGCCCCTCTTTAGGACTTAGAATTTTTTCAAGTGCTGCTTCCTTGTGTAGCCTTCGGGTGATAGGTGCCCTCTGACTCTACATTACTTTGCGAGATGCCCGGGGGCTACTCATTTAGGACTTAGAATATTTTCTAAGCGTAAATTGATGTTGAGCTTCCGGATGTAGATCCCTTGTGTTGTATGAGTCTCTGGCCGAGGGCCAAATATGTGTGGAATCCTGTTGTTGTGAAGAAAGCCAATGAGGAGTGTGTGCCCTCGGCATACACTTTAAAAGTTGTAGAGTTTGACCCTTGTCATGGGGTAAGGGCCCTCGGTATTAGTGCGTAACAGATGCCCTCGGTATTTGTTTGAATTACCGTTTAGTAGACTTTGGATAGTCCAGTCCCTTCGTATTGTTGAAGCCTTCGATGCTTGTGTGACCGAAGGTGACCAGGCAGTGGACTTAGCCGTTTCTTGATGATATTTGTTTGAGTAGTATCCTTCGGGAAATAGGAGCCTTCAATTACCGGAGGTGTCCCTGTGGGGAGCCCTCGGCATGTTGTGATCTGTTGGAGTGTACTCTTTGATTTCTCGCTGAGTCTACTCCCCTTCACCCCCCCCCCCCCCCTTTTTTGGTTGGTGGTGAAGGGAAGGCATCAAGAAACTTGGTTTCTTGGTAAGGCTGGGCCTATTAGGAGACCATCAGAATACACCAATGGCTCTCCTCCCTCGGGTTAACCTTCCGAGTTCTGAGGGGATCGAGGGTCGTTTCCTGGGCACAAGATATGGTGGTCTGTAGCCTGCCTCCCCTTGGGGGATGGCGCGAAAAGCGCCTCATTTTTGAAAGTCGTCCCCTCGGCGCTAGACATGGTCCGTGGCCTGCCACACCCTTGGGGTGGTGGTGCGGGGAGCGTTTCGGTTTGGAAGTCGAATCCTGGGCATTTCTCGTGCCTGTCATACCCTTGGGGTGATGACGCGGATAGCGTTCCGTTTTTGAAAGTCGAATCCTGGGCATTTCCCATGCCTGTCATACCCTGGGGTAGTGACGCGGAAAGCGTTTCAAGGAAGGGTTTTCATTTGCACACTAGTTGCAAATGGCCGGGGGCACTACGTGCCGCCGGCACCGATGGTGGCGCCTTCGGTATACGCGTCCTCGTGGGGTACGGCTTTTAGAAACAACACTTGGTGTTAGTTTCGATGTGTAGCCCCCGGTACTTGGTACCGAGGGGTCTTCTGTAGGAGCATTTGGTGTTCTCTTTTGTTGCAGTTGATGGAGGTGTCTACCCTCGGTACCTGGTACCGAAGGGTCTTCAAATGAAACACTTGGTGTTTCCCAACAGATGTTTGGAAGTTGATAGGAGAGCATATCCCGGGCACGGGGTGCCGAGGGGTCTTCTGCAGGAACACTTGGTGCTCTTATCTTTTCTTCTTTGATGTTGAAGGTGGAGATGCGTACCCCCGGCACTGGGTGCCGGGGGGTCTTCTGTAGGAACACTTGGTGTTCTTATCTTCGATGTTGAGGGCGGAGATGTGTACCCCCGGCACTGGGTGCCGAAGGGTCTTCTGTAGGAACACTTGGTGTTTTGATGTTGAGGGCGGAGATGTGTACCCTCAGCACTTGGTACCGAGGGGTCTTGACTGAGAGCACATGGGGCCTGTAGTTGGTATGAGGGCTTGGCTGCTCATAAGTGTTTTGTTCTTGGTGCCTTGAATGTATCTTCATTCTTCGAAATTGGAGGCCTTGGGCCATAAGATAGTACATTCACTAGTTATGAGGGCTTGGCCGCTCTTACATTATTGATAAAATTTAACTAAGTGGTGTACATTCCAGTGCCTAGAGACTTCTTTCCCGTTGGGACGTTTGAGCTTGTAAGTTCCAGGTTTGATGATGGCTGATATGATGTAGGGACCTTCGAATTTTAGTGCCATTTTGCCTCCCTCGGTCGGTTGGCTGGCTTCCCTCCTCCGGAGGACATAGTCCCCTACTTGGAATTCTCTGGTGCGAACTTTGGCGTCGATGTAGCTTTTGACTTGCCTTCGGTAATTTTCTGCCCGGATGAAGGCCTGCTCCCAGCGTTCCGAAATGAGGTGGAGGTCGAGGGCCATGTTGTTGTCGTTGACTTCGGGGTCATATTGGATCACCCTCCGGGTGGGAAGTGTGACTTCCGTAGGAGCTTTGGCTTCAAAACCGTAGCAGAGGGAGAAGGGTGTTTCACCTGTTGCTCGCCGAGGGGTGGTGCGGTAGGCCCAAAGGATGTTGTGGAGTTCTTCCACCCAGCCACCGCCCTCGGCCTCCAGCTTCTTTTTGAGGCCCTCGAGCAAGGTCCGGTTGGCATTCTCTACTTGCCCGTTGCCTTGAGGGTAGGCAACGGAGGAGAAGGTGTGTTTGATGCCCCATGCCTCCAGAAGGGCACAGAAGGGGGCTGCCGCAAATTGTGTTCCGTTGTCGGAGATGATCTGCTGGGGGACGCCAAACCCTGTGAGGATGTTCTTGAGGACGAAGTGACGGCACTTCGCCTCTGTGATACTGGCGAGGGGCTCAGCCTCCACCCACTTGGTAAAGTAATCGGATGCCACAATGATGTATCTGTTGTTGGAGGTACCCCTCGGCAGAGGGCCCACAAGGTCTATCCCCCATCGAGAAAAAGGGACGGATGTGCTGATGGGGGCATAGTTGACCGCTGGCCTGCCGGGGGCTTTCTGGAAATGTTGACATGCGGTGCACCTCCGGGCAAGGTCAGCACAATCTCTGGCCATGGTTGGCCAAAAATAGCCCTGGAGAATGAGCCTTCGGGACATGGAGAAGGGTCCCTGGTGAGCTGAGCAAGTGCCACTGTGCACTTCCTCCATTGCGACCTCGGCTTCCTCTTGATGAAGGCACCGAAGTAGTGTGCCATTGTAAGATCGTTTGTAGAGCCTTCCATCTTCGATGGTGTAGCTGGGAGCCCTCAGCTTTGCCAGTTTAGCGCGTGTCTCGTTCTCGGGTAGCTGCCCTGTGGAGATGAAGGCGGTGATACCTGAGATCCAATCCTCTTGGCGTTGTTGTATGTTCATAACGGGGCTTGCATGGATACTTGAGAGGCTGAGTTCCTCAATTTTGGCAATTTCGGAGATGTGCTCGGGGGAGTCGGCCGAGAGTTTAGATAATATGTCGGCCTCGGAGTTCTGAGCCCTCGGTATTTGAGTGAGAGAGTGTGCCTCAAATACCTTAAGCAACACCTTGGCCGCTTCCTTGTACTATTTCATTCTTCTCTCCTTGGCCTCATATTTTTCGGAGATTTGGCCAACGACCAACTTGGAGTCGCATTTGATGTGGATTTGCCGAGCCCTCATGTTGGCAGCCAGCCGAAGGCCACATAGGAGGGCCTCATATTCGGCCTCGTTGTTGGAGACTTTGAAGGAGAAGCGGATTGCATAGTAGGCTCTGAAGCCCTCGAGAGTAATGAGGACTACCCCTCCCCCGCATGCTTTGGTCGCGAAGGAGCCGTCAGTGTAGAGGGTCCACCAATCATCTGAGGCAGCCGAGGGCTCCCCGTCCGTGGCTGCCCTTGCGGTACACTCCGTCACAAAGTCTGCCAGGGCTTGGCCCTTGATGGCAGGCCTTGGGCGGATGTCAATGTTGTACTGGCTCAAGAAGATAGCCCATTTCACCATGCGGGAGGAGCTGGTGGGGCTCCTCATGAGGGCGCCGAGGGGTTGATGAGTGAGGACCTGAACCGGGTGAGCTTGAAAGTAGTGGCCCAACTTCTTGACAGTCCAAACGATGGCTAACACCGTTTTTTCCACAGGGGAGTACCTGAGCTCGGCCTCCCTTAGGGTCTTGCTTACATAGAAGATGGCATGTTGGATGCCGTCTTCCTCCCGGATGAGTACGGAGCTGATGGCTGCCGGGCTGACCCCAAGGTAGAGATAGAGGGTCTCCCCTACCTTTGGCTTTGAGAGCACAGGGGGTGAAGATAGATACCGTTTGAGCTCGTCGAAAGCCCCCTGGCATTCTAGAGTCCATAGAAAGCCAGCCGTCTTCCTCATGATCTGGAAGAAGGGTAGAGATTTCTCCGCTGATTTAGATAGAAAGCGGTTGAGGGCTGCCAGGCGGCCCGTCAACCGTTGAACTTCCTTCACATTGCGTGGGGGCTCCATGTTGATGATGGCCTGGATCTTCTCGGTATTGGCCTCAATACCCCTTCGGCTCACCATGTAGCCCAAGAATTTGCCCCCTTGGACGCCGAAGGTGCACTTCTTCGGGTTTAGCCGAAGGTTGAACTTCTGCATGATGGCGAAGATTTCCCGGAGGTCGTCAGCATGGTGCGCCCTAGGACGGCTTGAAAGACCCGGGCCACCATCCGGGTGTAGGTGGCCCCCGAGTTCTTTAGGCCGAAGGCCATTACTAGGTAGCAGAAGATGCCCTCGGGAGTCATGAAGGCAGTTTTTTCGGCGTCTTCCTCGTGCATGAAAATTTGGTGATACCCTCGGAAGGCATCGAGGAAGGACATGATCTCACACCCTGCGGTCTCATCCACCAGTTGATCAATATTTGGTAGAGGGAATGGATCCATAGGGCACGCCTTGTTGAGGTCGGTGTAGTCCACGCACATGCGGAAGGTAGGGGGCTTCTGTGCGAGGACTACATTTGCTAGCCATGAGGGATATTTCACCTCCTTGATGTGCTTAATGGAGAGGAGCATGGCGACCTCCTTCTTCACAAATTCTCTCCTTTCGGCGGAGAGGGGTCTTCTTCGTTGTTGTACTGCTTTTGCCGAAGGCTACATGACATACTACACTTGCAAAGATTTTCTAAGTCCTGTACATTGGGCCCTCGGTCCAATATTCACGCATCAGGAAGGAGGCTACCGGCCGAGGGCATCCGGAGGCCAAACTACACCTAGAAATTTTTCTAAGTCCTAGGAATTGGGTTCTCAACCTAATCACCACACAGCAATGGAACTACAAACATCCGAAGGCTTTATGGTGTGCTACACTTAGGAAAATTTTCTAAGTCCTAATTACTGCTGAGCCCCCGGTTGTATATCCAGCAAAGGGTGCCCAACTGCCGAAGGCTACAACCGTATTCAAACACTTAGAAAATATTCTAAGTCCTAGACATACATTCAAAAATACCGAAGGCATACACTCAAGAAAAACGGAGGCATACATTCAAGAAGAAAGGAATTAGAGAAAACAAGCCATATATACGAAGCCCGAAGGCAGACATTCATCCATCGGCAAAAAAGAGTAAATGTGATAGTTACAAAAATGGCCGGGGCCGAAAACATGAGAATGTGATCATTACAAGTAAGCCCAAATGTTCACTGAGTACATATTACAAATCAACAACATCATTCCCGGGGGTCGCCTCCTCCGATGGCTTCGAGGTAACCTCCTCCCCGGTGGCGTCCTCAGCATCATCATCGACGCCCATCATCATAGAATCATGAATCACCGGGCGCTCTTCTCCCTCGGGGAGGGGGACCCTCACATCTGGCTGCAACGGGGGGAGGCCATACACTGAGGGGTTAAACTCATCCAGGAAGGTGCCAAAATGCCGGGCGAGCCTCCGGTAAACCAGGTGCTGGGTGAAGAACTCGCCGGCTTGATAGTAGGTGTCACCCCTCTCGTTCATCCAGTCGAGCCCGGGGCCCCTCACCCACTCCTCGATCGAGGCCTTCACCACAGAGGCCACCCACTCACTCTGGCCCTCGGCCTTCCAGCCCTCGGAGATGAACCCAGCGATGGCCTCTTCTCGGGCTTTGACAACAGCTTCGGCCTTGGCCTTTTCGGCGTCCTCAGCCGCTTGCTTTCTCTCCTCGGCCGCAACCCTCTCGGCCTCTGCCTTGCCCTCGGCCTTCCCATCATCTCTGGCCACCTTCAGCCTCAGCTCCGCTTGCCGAAGGGCGTCCTCCAGCTTGCACACCTCCCGGAGGGCAGCATCCTTGTCGTGGATCAGCTCCTTCACGGACTGCTCTAGCTCGGCCTTATGACGGCACCACTCCTTGCGCCTTCGGGCCTGCTCACCGAAGGTTATGCACGCCTGTTGAATAACGGACAAAGGGTTCAGACGGGCATTGGGATTATACTAAGTGTTAAGATAAAGTCGAAATTAAAACACTTACAGCCAGAGCTGATCGAAGGGCCTTGCCTTCGAGGGCGTCATCGTCATAGGTGGAGAGGGCTTCCTTATCCATCATCGAGGTAATCCCCCTCAGGAAAGACATCGGTTCAGCTGAACCGTGCAACACAGATGCCCCCGGAGCGAGGGAGAGCTGAATAATCTCCCGAGGCAGGTTCCCCGGGGGAAGGTCTGTTTGAGCCATCAGAGTGTCAGTGGACGGGGGGTCAGCAGAGGGCTGATCATCGATTACTATGAGGGGGCCGCCTTTTCAACGGCGCCCCCGGTAACCTTCTGTTTTTTGATCGGGGGCTCCACCCCCTTGCCTCCCTTTTTCTTCTTGGCGGCCACATCGGCCTTCAGCCCCCCGGCCACAGTAGCGGGAGCAGCAGCAACTGAAGGCTCCGCAGCCTCCTTCGGGAAAACCTCATCAATGGGCTTTTGGCCCGAGGGCTCCTTCTTCTCCTTCTTCTGGGCCTGCGCCCTCTCCTTCTTCTTTTTCATTGTGAAGAGAGCCTCCATACCTGCAAAACAATGCAAAGAGAATATTAACCCGAAGGATTCATACCACAAACAACTATCGAGATGCAAAATGAGAATGCCTAAGTACAAGACTAAGGACCCTCGTAGACTACCTCCTGCTCCCCCGAAGGCCTCAGCGAAGACGGGGTACTTCTCGTCTGTTTCCCCGATGAACCGGTACCGTTGGAACCCGAGGGCATGCAAGTCATCCTCAAAAGTGCATTCTTTGATCGTCACGACCTTCTTCTTACCCTACGGGATCTTGGCGAGTTTCAGGCCATCCTTCTCTAGGGCGTAACTCCCCACCCTCTCGTGGCGCCGAAAGCGGTCCCGTAGCTCCCTCGGGAAGGGGTTCTCGGCCAACCGGACATAGCACCATCTGTCTTTCCAGCCCTTGTTGGACGAGGGCGCCTCAGTGAACAGCTTGAACTTCGCTACCTGCTGCAAATTGGCGAAGCCCTCGGCATTCGCGTGCCCCCCTCGGCACAAGTTGAAGCTTTGGAAGAAGAGGTCCAAGCTTGGGGTAACATCCCTCGTCCGGCACAGGTGCAGAAAGCCAGCAATGTATGAATGGCTGTTGGGGGTAAGTTGGCAAGGGATGAGTCCAACGAACCTGAGGTACTCCCGGAGAAATGGGTGCAGGGGGAACCGGAGGCCCATTGACACCGACATGATGTGGACGACAATGCATCCCTCGGGTGGCCGGGACAGCAAATCATCGACGCCTGGCTCCACCACTACGGCCGAGGGCCCAACGTGCAGCTGCGTGACGTACAAATCAGCCCTGTCCGCCTTCGACTTGATATCGAGGGCCTCGGTATTTAGCCAGGTATACCCCTCTGGCATTTCAACAGGCCCCCCAGCACCAGCGGCAACACCCTTCTTCTTGGGGGCAGCCCTCTTCGACTTCATCTTCTTTTTATTACCGTGGGCTATCCTCAGAGGCGTCGGGTCCAACAGCCTGGAGGTACTAGGCTCACCACAGTCAGTCCGAGGGGGTGGCACAACAACAGTAACCGTCATCGCCTCTTTTTGGGCTTCGTCCTCCGCCACCTGATACGCGAGGGCTAATTCTTCGTCTTCGCACTCCTGTTCGAAGCCCTCGGCTTCCACTTCAGCAGCAAGGGCCTTCTGCAACTCCAAGGCTACGGCTTCATCATCAGCAACCGAGGGCGCACTGCTACTTGACTCAACGTCGGAAGCAACCTCGTCCTCAACCGAGGGCTCCCTCGAGATATTCTGCGAGTCGCTTTGAGACGACATCCTTGGTGTACTTAGGCTAAGATTCCTAAATCGAGGGCTCTCTACAAGGCTATAACACCTAACCTAAGGCCAGGGAGCAAAAGCTAACGAAAAACGGTAAGGAACGAAGGGAGAACTGACCTCTGAAAGTGCTATGATCGAGGGTGATTTTCTCTCTCTAGAAAAATTCCGACAGAGCTTCGCTAGGACAGGTGATCGCGCAAGAAGAAATGACTCTGGCTCCGGGGTATTTATAGACTCCAGAGTCCGGGCTTGGGCCCGAAAACTGGGCCTTCGGCCAAGCGTCATCATTACACACCGTCGTTTCACCCAACCGGTGACGCCCACCCACGAGCAGCCAACGGCTACACTCCACGTGTACCCCCCCCCAACGGCTATAAACCTGACGTTACACATTCCAACGGCTATATTTCCAAATGCTATATTCTGGAAGCCCCCGGGTTTTCTACTTCACTCCACTTTATTAAGGAGAGCCCCCGGGTACACCTACCCAGAGACGCCCCCGGGTTGTGTCCCACACAGCACATAACAGACGCCTTCGGGATCACTCCTTCAGAAACCCAGGGCTTCATATCAGGGCACCCCTCGGGGATTCCCCCTCAGCACTGTAAAACCGGGTAGCCCCCGGGGAGTCGCCTCATTGACGGATAGCCTACGACACACAGGTAATGGGAACCCCCGGGTATCATCATCACCAACTAATCAACAAACAGTGGATCCCCCGATAACAACTCCACTGCTGCCCTCATCCATCAGGCCCTCGATCCCCAGATTGAGGGGCTCCCCTTCGGCACCCCCAGGACATCAACAGCAAGCCTTCGGCTAATCAACATATGAGCCCTCAGAAAAAGAAAAGCCTTCGGCATTACCGTTGTTCTCCATTTTTGACCAAGGTTTCACATTTTCGATTCATCGTTGGGGGAATTCGGTGCACTCTTTTTCCCTCATTAGGATTTTTTCCCCCAGGGTTTTTCCTAATGAGGTTTTTAACGAGGCATCCCCCCAAAATGAAACGAAAAGCGTCAGCCTTCGGCCCACAACAGCAACACAACTACTCTACTCCTTTTCACCACTTTACAAGTGCCTCAAGGAGTGGGGGACTGGAGAACCCCCTCGGGAAAAACATTAAATTACAAAATTAGTGAAATTACAACAAACGACAAAGCAAGCCCTCAAGTCCCGACATGTGGGTAACTGAGGGACTGCCTTCGGCAGGGACATGAAAGCAACAACTCCTCACCAACTTCAGAGATCACAACAGGACAACATCAAAGGGCAAGCACAAATTACTCCTTTTCCCTCAAGTACCTTTCGGCAAAAGGAGTGAGGGACTCCTGATGGAGTATATGGCCCGGGAACACCCGAACCACAGACTCCTACTACTCCAGTGGAGGCCCAACAGGCCCAAATCACGGCGCCCAGAGTACCAAGCAACCCGCACTACGCGCCAGGGGTGCCTTCGGCCCCCTGGCCGAAGGCTCTAAACTCTCACAGAACGGGTTTCTCAAGCAAACTAAGAGACTGGAAGAAAACGGCAAAAACAGTAGCCCTCGGCACTGTGAGCCCTCGGCACCAGGGTGCCATCGGTTTTAGGAGCCCTCGGTTAGTCCTCTGCAGCCGAGGGCATCTCTCCCGACATGATATCCGCCTCACATGCGTACAGATCACCGTACCCTGTACAGACGTCCCATCCAACAGCCGCATTAAATGCGGCCACATGCGACTGCCAACGCCAACCAGTTGAGGTGACCTCTCGGCCAATGGGCGCTTGACACGTGTCCCTGTCCGGCATTTATTGCTACTATAAATAGCACCCCCTTTCCCCATTTGTAACCACGGCATTCATACTGAATACACTCTCTCTCTATATTTACTTGCTCTGACTTCTCTCTAAGTTATTCCCAGCAATAACCCTTCGGATATATACCCCCGGGTAGACTATCCATCAACTCACTTAGCACTTCTTACAAAAAGATTGAAGTTTGCCAGCAGAATCCTAAGCAGTTGTCTTAACTGACCCAACTGCTTATCCTACTACTTAATTACTTACTTTCTTTGAGATCATTTTCACACAAGAGATGTGCATCAATATCACTAAAAGGCTGTTCTATTATTTTCCAGAAATTCATTTTCTAAGTATAACAGGTGCCTCACCAGTCCCCTGGTGACCACCCAACTGCTGAGCCCTCTGCTCATATACACTTGTTTCTCTTGAACATTTCAATATCACCAGACCTTCATAACATTACCAACAAGGAGGTTGACCAAACTGCTCTCAGAAAATCTCCTTCTAAACTAAGCAGGTACCTCAGCAGTGCCCTCATCACCACTCAACTGTTGAGACCACTGCTCCAGTAAAGCTCCTGATTACTTTTACTAAAGCACATTTTCTGAAAGCGCTCATTATTCTCAGCAACATTCCATCATCACTTTCATCAAACACCCAATATTTTCTCAGCAGTTGCCTTAGCAGTTCCCTGCTATCTAGCCAACTGCCAAGCCAACTGCCAGACATTTGGGTTTAATCTTCTATGAGGATAGAAAGTATTCACACACTGATTCCATAAAGGGTAAAGACTTCCGTTGTGCATCTATAAATCTCTCAAAAGATTACAGATCAACTCTTTAGAGGGAGAAACGCTTTAATGTTGAAAAAGATTTAAAAGTCTATTCACCCCCCCCTCTCTAGACTTTTACCCTATCCGGGACCATCAACATGTGCTTGAAGTTCCCCACCAACGGCGGTATCGGCTATGCCAGGGGGAACCAGAAGATAGCCAGAGCATGCTACCTGAAGCTTACAAAGCCGGCAGCAAGCTTCGGGCAGAGGATATACACTATCACCGCCACCATCGCCAAGGACGAAGAGAGGCCACACGCTGAGCCAGTCGAAGAGGTCGAGGAGGCCCCCCTGGATACCTCTCGGCCGGAGCGGGTCCTAAAAATTGGGAAACAACTCCCACAGGACCAACGCGACGGCATCCTCAGAGTACTGCCGCCGTTTGCAATCATTTTTGCATGGGGGTCGGACGATATGCCTGGCATCAACCGGAAGGTGATCACTCACCGGCTATCAGTCGATCCCAGCTCCACGCCAGTCAAGCAGAAGCGGTGCTATCTTTCGGCCGACAGACGGGACTTCGTCAAGGGGGAGGTCACCATGCTCCTCTCAATCAGCCACGTCAAGGAGGTGAAATACCCAACCTGGCTGGCCAACGTTGTCCTCGCTCAGAAGCCGCCGACGTTCAGAATGTGCGTTGATTACACTGACCTGAACAAGGCGTGCCATATGGACCCGTTCCCTCTCCCCAACATTGATCAGTTGGTGGACAAGACGACGGGGTGCGAGTTGATGTCATTCCTTGATGCCTTTAGGGGGTACCACCAGATCTTCATACACGAAGATGACACCGAGAAGATGGCCTTCATGACCCCGGAGGGAATTTTCTGCTACCTCATCATGGCCTTTGGGCTCAAAAACTCAGGCGCCACATACACCAGGATGGTAGCTAAAGTCTTCAGAGCAGTCCTCGACCGGACGATGGAGGCATACGTCGACGATGTGATCATCAAGAGAAAACAATCTACCACTCATGCTAACGACCTCCGGGAAATTTTCGAAATCATGAAGAAGTTCGAGCTCCGATTGAACCCCAAGAAATGCACCTTCGGCATCCAGGGAGGCAAGTTCCTCGGCTACATGGTCAGCCTAAGGGGCATTGAAATAAACCCGGAGAAGATCCAGTCCATTGTTAACATGGAGCCACCACGAAATGTGAAGGAGGTACAACGGCTGACGGGACGCCTTGCGGCCGTGAACCGTTTCCTCTCCAAATCGGCTGAAAGGTCTCTCCCATTCTTCCAAATCATGCGCAAGGAAAACAGCTTCAAGTGGACGATGGAGTGCCAGCAAGCATTCGAAGAGCTGCAGCAATACCTCTCATCCCCTCCCGTGCTCTCCAAGCTAAGAACCGGAGAAACCCTCTTCTTGTACTTGGGGGTGAGCACGTCGGCCATCAACTATGTGCTCATCCGCGAGGATGAAGGGGTACAGAAGGTCATTTTTTACGTTAGCAAGACCCTATGGGAGGCCGAGCTCAGGTACTCCCCCATTGAGAAGACGATACTGGCCATCGTCCACACAGTGAAAAAGCTAGGGCACTACTTCCAGGCCCATACCGTCCATGTCTTGACTCAGCAACCCCTCGGCGCACTCATGCGGAGCCCCACCAGTTCCTCAAGGATGGTGAAATGGGCTATCTTCCTTAGCTAATTCCAGATTGAAATCAAGCCGAGGCCGTCTATCAAGGGGCAAGCCTTGGCCGACATTTTTTCACCGAGTGCACGGCAAGGGAGACGGCCGCTACCATGCCCGGACCGGAGCCAGATGAAGCATGGACTCTTTTTACTGATGGTTCATCGGCCACCAAAGCATGTGGGGGCGGCGTCGTCCTCATCTCCCCTGAAGGATTCAGAGCTTACTATGCCATCCGCTTCAACTTCAGGGTATCCAACAACGAAGCCGAGTATGAGGCCCTCCTCAGCGGCCTCAGACTCGCCGCCGGTCTCAAAGCGCGACACATCAGAATCAAATGCGACTCCAAGCTAGTGGTGGGCCAGATCGAAGGCTCATACGAGGCCAAGGAAGGGAGGATGAGGCAGTACAAACAGGCAGCCGAGGAGTTGCTCAAGGCATTTGAAACCCAAGAGAATGCTGAGGTCGACATCCTCTCCAAGCTCAGCACAGACACTCCGGAGCACATATCTAAAATAGCCAAAATCGAGGAGCTCAGCATGTCCAGCATCCACGCCAGCCCGGTCATGTGCATCCAGCATCGGCCGGAGGACTGGATCACTGACATCATAACCTTCATCAGTTCGGGAGAGTTGCCCTAGGACGAGGAGAGGGCCAAGCTAGCCAAACTCAGGGCCCCAAGCTACACCATCGAGGATGGAAAGCTCTACAAAAGATCTTTCAACGACACTCTCCTCCGATGCCTGCACCCGGATGAGGCCGAAATGGCCATGGAGGAAGTCCACTACGGCGTGTGCTCCTCACATCAGGGCCCTTTCAGCATGTCTCGACGTCTCATCATCCAAGGCTTTTTTTGGCCGACGATGGCGCGAGATTGTGCCAACCTTGCAAGGAAATGTACTGCATGTCAGGTGCTTCAGAAGGCCCCTGGTCGGCCAGCCGTCAACTACGCCCCGGTCAGCACTGCAATCCCATTCTCAAGATGGGGGATTGACCTCGTCGCCCCCTACCCAGAGCTATCGGAAACAACTGCTACATCATCGTCACCGTCGACTACTTCACCAAGTGGGTCGAAGCGGAACCCTTGGCCAGCATCACAGGGGCCAGGTGCCAGAAGTTCGTCCACAAGAACATCCTTACCCGCTTCGGCGTCCCCCAGGACATTATATCTGACAACGGCACCCAGTTCGAAGCCGCACCTTTCCAAGAGCTCCTCCAGGAATGGGGAATCAAGCATCGTTTCTCCTCCGTTGCCTACCCTCAAGGTAACGGGCAAGTTGAGAACGCCAATAGAACCATTCTGGAGGGCCTGAAAAAGAAGCTCCAGGACGCAGGAGGAAGCTGGGCCGACGAACTCCACAACATTCTTTGGTGCTACCGTACTATGCCAAGGAGGGCGACGGGCGAAACACCATTTGCCCTTTGCTATGGTTTTGAGGCAAAGGTGCCCACAGAGGTCACCATACCTAGTCGACGGGTGGAGCAATATGAACCTGAGGCCAATGAAGAAAGCATGAAGATTGACCTTCACCTGATCGAAAAAAGACGAGAGCAGGACTTCATCCGGGCAGAGAACTACCGGGGTCAAGTAAAATCATACTATGACGCAAAGGTACGTTCCCGGGAATTCCAAACGGGGGACTATGTCCTCCGCCGAAGGGAGGCGAGCAAGCCGACAGAAGGTGGCAAGCTGGCACTCAAGTACGAAGGCCCCTACATAATCAGTGTCGTAGGCAAGCCCAATACCTACAAACTTAAACACCCAAATGGGTCTAATGTACCACGAACGTGGAACGTACATCACTTGGTGAAATTTTATCAGTAATCCGAGGACGGCGAAGCCGACAAAGCCCTCGCCTTCCCACGGGTCATTGATCGATTACCACCCTCGGCCTCGAGCCACTTATCAATAAAAGTTGTATTCTACTTGCTTTTTTCTAAAAAGTTAAAGGAAAAGATACTATATTAAATCGACCCCTTAGAGCGAGACGCTCAGGAAAGGCCGACAGAGCACATCGTATCGACCCCTTAGAGCGAGACGTTTAGGAAAGGCCGACAGAGCGCATCGTATCGACCCCTTAGAGAGAGACGCTCAGGAAAGGCCGACGATGTCCTTAGGATGAGGGGCTCGCAAAGAGCCCACGTATTGAAATGGGAAGCTCACCGCGTCATCCATTCGCGAAATCGCAGGACGACAGGTCTGAAATCAGGACCAAGGTGACAAAAATCCCCAAACTCGGGGTTGAGGAACGACAGTCATCGGTAACTGACCAAAAGCCTCAGCCCGCGTCATAAATAGACGACAGGACCTCCCTGAGATCATAGGACGATCCAGTAGGACTCCTTACCGGCCAAGGGAATAGCAACCCCCTCGGCCGAAGCCTGAAAGAAGGATACCCACTCCTCGCTCAAAGAAGTAAAGAGGAAGAATATAAAAGACGGACAACCGAAGGACCGTGCACTCGCCGGCCAAAAGCGAAATCCCCAAAAATAAAAGAGGGACAGCCGAAGGACCGTGCACTCGCCGGCCTAAAGCGAAATCCCCAAAATTAAAAGAGGGACAGCCGAAGGACCATGCACTCGCCGACCTAAAGCGAAATCCCCAAAATTAAAAGAGGGAAGCCGATGGACCGTGCACTCGCCGGCCTCGAGCAATAAAAATAAAATCCCCAAAACTGACTAAGTACATATCAGTTAAACACAAGGGGTACGCCGCGTAGTGGCATACCGAGTGGTCGACAAGAGTCCCAATGAATATGACAAGATATTCTAAGACATGAAAGGGAAACAAACCTCCTGCTCTCCTTGGCCGAAGGTGGAAAAAATCTCATCGGCCGAACAAAGGCCAAAGTACTCACATCGGCCACAACCAAAGGAGACAACTACCTACTCTAAGCTAAAACACTTAGAAATATTTCCAAAGTATGAGACAACCAAAAAACAGTACGAGGACGACGAAGCCGTCACCCCCTCAGCCGAGTAAAGGGCAAAACCCTTCATCGGCCACGACCGCAGAAAACAACTACTTGAGTTCTTGTTTGACACTTAAAAGAATTTGAAAGTAAAAACAAAAAGGAAAGGGAGGGGGAGTGACACAAGACGAAAAAGGCTTTAAAGCCGACATCAGTGGCCAAGCATTTCCATTCATAACAGTCAGAGTACAAAATGGAGGGCACAACGGCCATTACATACACAGGCACTACGGTCGTTACATATTATCAACAAAAAAAGAAGAGAAGGGAGATCAGGATTCTCCCTCGCCAGCATCAGGGACAGGCGTGCTGGCACCATCATCAGCCTGGGAGGAAGCAATATCCACAAAGATGTCATCATCACCCCAATCTTCTTCATCGATTTTAGAGCTCGGAATGGGGGATTGCCTTTCCTCCACGGGAAGCTTGACCTCGGCCTCTGGGTCCTTTATCTTTGGTGGCAGCTTTAGCTTGGCGGCAAACTTCTTCGTCAGCTTTAGTTCTGTGAAGCACCGATGAAGCCTCTAGTAGATCAGCCGCTGCATCCGCTGCTGGCCCATGTCGTAGTAAACCGACATCTCCCTTTTAAAGTACTCTTGGTCGGCAGGAGAGTTCTGGCCCCAATCTTCGAGCCTAGCCGCCACAAGCTCATAGCACCAAGACCGATGCTCCTCAGCCTTCCAGCCGTCGTCCAGGAACTTCTTGATGGCAGCATCAGTGGCTTTCTCTGCCTTAGCTTTGGCTTTCTCGGCCTCATCAGCACGACGGCGTTCAGCCTCACGCGCCCCCTTCTCTCCGGCATACTTGGCCAGGGCGTTGTCCCTGTCAGCGGCCACTTGGCGATAGGCCGCATTGGCCTCATCAGTCCTCTTCTTCAGGGCCTCAACCTCGCCCCGGAGCTGGTCCAAGCAACTCATGGCCTCCTCGGCCGAGGCAGCCTTCAGCTCGACTTCTTTCAGCCGAGCAATCTCTTGTTGCTGCCTCTTATGGCTCTCCATCAGCATGAAGGCCCCTTGCAAATATGAAATGGTTAGGACGATGAAGACACTTATGGTGACAAGAAAGACGGAAGTAACAAGGTATGCAAGGATCTTACTTGGACGACGAGGTCCATTCCACCGTCATAAATTCTGACGTGGCCGAGCTTGTCAAGATAGGCCCGGTCTTCGACTGGGACGGCTTGTGAGAGCACATCATGGTCGTCGACAACCTCATTGAAGATGCCTCCCTTCATGGGGTACTCCACCTCCAGCTTGTAGGTCCCCGTGACCAACTCCTTGTCGTCCCACTTCTTCCGGGAGTCTTGGCCGACAGGGGGAGGCTGAGAGACAGCAGCGGACGAGGGGCCGGAAGTCAAGTCCACTACGTCGACAGGATTGGAGCCTCCAGCGTCTCCGTCCGGCACGGTCACAGCCCCAACATCAGCCTCGGCCAAGGGAGAAGCCCTCTTTGGCTTCTTAGCAGGCTTCATGCCGGCCTCAGTGAGCTTCTTCTGGCCTTCGTCGGCCTGCCATTTCTTTTTCGGCTGGATGGGTGGCTTCGGCGGCTGAGCAGCACTCGGCTGTGCTCCGGTCTCTGCGGCCAGCTTCGTAGCATCTTTTGCGGCCTGTTCGGCGGCCACCTTTGCCTTCGCCCTGCTCATGACTGATTTGCGATCCATGACAAAGTCTGCACAAAAAGAAAACAAACATTAGCAAAGTAAAGAAAAGAAAGAGGGGATCAAGCACGTTGGGAAGGCATTACCATCGGCTTCGGCAGACACACCCAAATCCAGGCCATCGCCCTCCTCAAAGGTGGTGGCCATCTTCGGCCAAATGTCGACATCATCTTCCTTGTCCCCGTAAACAAAGTACCTCACAAAGCCAATGGCGGCCATTTTGTACTCTGTAATGTACTCCTTCACGCTCCTCGGGCCACCTTTCAGGAACGCCTCCACCTGGGCATCGATAAGCGCGCTCTTCGGCGCGTCATGAAGAGTGAATCTCCCGGTATGGCCGAGGAAGGGGAACTCCATACCCCCTTCGCCCAACGACACAAACACAAACTTACTCTTCCAGCCGTGGATGGACGTAGGAAGGTCAGTGAAGGCCCTCTTGTTCTTCACCTGCTGAAGGTTGGCATAGCCGACATAGTTCTTGTGGCTACCTCGTCCAATCTGGTACAGGTTAATGAAGAGCGCCGTCGTCAGCGTAAAACCCAACTCATCACAACGCAGCAGGAACCCGACGATCAGTGAGTAAGAATTCGGAGTCAACAGAGCCGGAGGAAGCTTCACCATATCTAGGTACTCCGTGATGAACGGATGAAGAGGAAACCTCAGCCCCTTGGCAAAGCTCATAGGGTACACCCCAAAGTAACCCGGAGGAGGACGAAGTACGTGGTCCATCGGCTTGGGGGCCCTGACCCTGCCAAACGGCCCCACGTACATCTGGGCAACCAGGTACTCAGCCGCGCAGCTCTCGGGCCTGATGATGAAGACGTTGGTGAGATCCAAGTAGGACAAAGTCGGTCCCTTCTTTGGCCGGCGCCTTCTCTTCGGAGCAGTCCCTTTGACGGCTGAAACCGGCTTCGGGCAAGGAATGGCAGCCGAAGTAGATGCTCCATCCATGGTGCAGGAGATGCCTACGTTCTCGCCCTCGGATGATGAGGCGGCCTCCTCGTCCGCACTTCTATCGTCCTCTGGCTCCCCTAATTTGTAGGAGCTCAAATCCTCCATCTCCTCGCAGAACTCTTCCACCACTCCATAATCCAGAGACTTGGTGGAGGCCTCGTCGTCATACGAGTAGTACTCTTCGTACAGGGTCTTCATCTTAGCAACTAACGGAGCCATAAGGGAAACTACTTTAGATCTAAGGTTGGTTTTTGACTAACACTAGATCAAGACCTAAGGAAGTAAAACATGCAAGGAATCGGAGAAAAGTTTGATGAAATGACCTTTGAAGTTTTGAAGAACGGAAGAACACTCGGGCAAGCCTTTATCTCTCTAGGAATTTGGGCAGCGCTTCGTTATCTCAGAATGCAATAGGGATTTCCTTCGGAAGGAGGGGGTATTTATAGGCCTCCCCCCAACGGTCACTACACGTGGCACCCTCCTAGTGGCTACACTAACGGTCACCACCTCAGGGCCCAGTGACGTGCCACCGTTTCACAGACGGGCCAGGCCCACTTCCGTCACCATCAGCCCAACGTTAAACCCTACGATTTAACAACCAAACAAGTTGCACCTACAGCGGCCAGAACATTCAACGGCTGGTCCCATGTCAAAGTGCGTCCATATTGGCTTAACACGCTGCCAACAATAGGGCCCCTTCAACGGTCATCACAGCAAAGCAAAAAACAACCCAACAGCCATCGGCCTTGTATAAAACCGTGATGATAACTTCTTGAAAGCGACCTGCGTCCAAGGGTTCTCCCACATGGTTACCTTGGTCAGGAATCGCCAAGGGTTTGGATTCAGGAGAATACAAGGACCCCGCTTCGGCCTAGGGTTACACTTTACTCCTTCACCCCTCGCTCACTCTTCGGCCTGAAGTAGAGGGGGACCGGGGGACTACACCGGCCTCTGGAATGTAAGAAAGGACAAAACCAAAAAAACCAAAAACACACAAGTCCACAACTACAACAATAGTATACCATATATGCACCATAACGGTGCACCCTCGGCCGCAACAAAGTCAGCAAACAAAGAAGTATAACTCCTCCCAAAACGTGACGCGTGTTGTCCCTTGACGCGCGTCACTCAACGGCTTTGAGATCACGTACTCCACTCTCAGCCAAGATGAGAAAACGGGAACACAACGTCCTCGGGTCATCATCGTCCATGAGATCAAAATACGCACTCCTTCTGAGTCAGCGCTGCTATCGTTCTCAAAGATGGACACCAAACTACGAATATCACCGCTTCGACCTGAAGCACGAAAGCAATCATGAGGCCTCCTCGGCCAAGACACCAAAAGCAACCGCCAACGACCAGAAAGAAGAAACATCAATCGCATCGGCTATTCAAATCAAGAGCACATATCGGCCACGGAGCCAGGACACTCATTGTCCTCAAACAAACAAACTTACCCCATCAGAGGAACATCAGTCTTCTTCGTCCACAGTGAGGGGCATACAACGGCCAACACAAAGAACCAAAATAGGAAATGGCCACAACGGCCAGAAGACATCAAGACTACGGAATCTACTCTCCCTCACTTTGTCTACATCTCAGCTCAGAGAGTGGGGGACTCCTGATGGAGTATATGGGTCTAGACCCCAGGACCCACACACTCAGAAGAATAAGAGGCACAACTATCACCCTGTGGGGCCTCCGTCGGCCAGATGGCCCTCCATCGGCCAGAAAGATATCAACTCAGAACATGGTCCAGAAGCCAGGAGAACCGAGTGTCCCCGTCGGCCATGGCTCCGTCGGCCAGACCCTCGTCGGCCACAGAGAGCTCCCAGAACCGGACTTCACACTTAATTACTTCTACATATTTTGTACTCATCCCTATAGTGGCCCAATTGTAAACGGGCCTCCCAAGCCCAAGACTTGGGAGCCCAACCCTATTTTCCTCTATAAATACTCCCCTTGGGAGTAGTTGTAGGGGGTTCATAAATCATTTATTGCAAGTACCTATTGCATTTCTCTCTCTAGCTCTCACTTCTCTCTAGATAATTACTCTATCAAGTCTTATTTTAGAATTATCAAACATTTTTACTCGTATTTCAAGAATTCTCCTTAAAATTATCTAATAAAGGTTATAAAGTAAAGATGAGTTCACTTTAATATTATTTTAATTACATATTTGGACAAAAGTAACAACACAAGTATCAAAAAAGAACATTGTGCAGTGAAATCATCAATAATTGCTTTATAATCAATCTTTTCCAAGATCTCATGCTCAATGCTTAAAATTGATATTCCATTAAGTTTATCCGAGACATAGTCAATTGTAGATAATTGGGATGAGGGTTGAGGATTGAAAGGCATTGGAGTCCAAAGACAATAGTATAAATTGATAATTTTGTAACTAAAAGACATAAAAAGGCTTAAAGGCTAAAAAGATGTGAAGATGCATGCTTTTATTGATTCAATAACACATGTGTTGACTTACAACTAGTTTTACTTAAAAAATAAAAATAAAATGTTTATTCTTTTTAAAACTTGTCTGGCTCTGATCAAGACTTTTTACTTATGTTTTAAAATTTTCAAATTGTTAACAAAAATTACACATTAAGCCTAATGAATAAATTGAATTGATAAATAAAAAGAAGCCTACTTATATTATATATAAAGAAAGTATTTTGAGCCTAATTTCCTTTCTACTTTTTTCGAACCTAGGGCGGTCGCCACTGGTGCCCTCCCTCCGGGGCCAGCCCTGCGTGTGGATTACTCCATTGCATACGTTTTTTTTTTAATGGAATGCCTGTGTTTCATATTATTCAAAGAACACTGCTAGTTGTATTAATAAAAGGGTAACTTACATATTTAAACTAAATTTATTTATTTATATTTAATTTGGGGGCTGTAAATAGAATCTCTTTATTTTTATTAGACCTCCTAAAAGTTAAAACGGACTGGTAACCTTTTCGGATCTAGCCAAGATTCATTTTCAGGTTTTGGTTCCCAACTTCCCATCCCTAAAAAATGTGCACAGATAAGCAAAGTCAAACATGCTTAGCAAATTGTACATAACAATTTTTCTACATACAATTTTTTTCGTTTTGTAATGAAAATCGTCTTTCACACTGACAATTTCATTTTGTGTGACACAAACAATATTCTTTGTCAGTGCGATAAATGATTCTCTTCCCGCAAGAAAAAAAGTATGTGCACATACAATTTGCTGTACAAACCCCATTTCTGAAGCAAAGTTAACGAGTTTTTTTCCACATTAATGCTAAAAAATAAAGTATTTACGAAATTAGGGTGAAGTTAAAACTATATACGAAACTACTACTGGAATGAACTATGGTTTGAGAGAGTCGCCAAATGAAATGGCGACTTATCCCTAAACTACGGAAACGAGAATGACCATTGCACGGGAGGGGGTGATGGGGTGTGACTTGGTAAAAAAACTCTTTTTCTTTAAAGTGCTTTATCTTTTACAATTTTGCTCCAATTTTTTAAAAAAATATACCAAATTTCATAACATTTTACGATCTTTCATATGACACCAATATTTAAAAAATTTGAAGCCCATACGGGGTGAAAAGGCTCGTTGCAACCATGCTTCATCAATAATCTTAATTCTGAACCAATATTTTTATAAAAATCTGTTCAAATTGTTGTTAGATTTAAATCCAAAAGTTTTCATCAAAGATCGAAGTGCAAAAATTAATATTTCATGCTTATTTTTGCATCTTTTCGATCATTTTTTCAAAAATGTAAAATATATCTTTTACAATTTTGCTCCAAATATTTTAAAAAATATACCAAATTTCATAATTTTTAAGCGTTCATGTGACACTGATATTACATATGTAAAGTATTAAAAAACTGGAGACAATATGGGTGAAAAGAGAGGTTGCAACCATGCTTCGTCAATAAACACAATTCTAAATTAATATTTTTTAACAAAAATCAGAAAATCTAATTAGTAGACTTAGGTTCAAAAATCTTCATAAATAGATTCAAGTTTAAAAATTAAGATCTCATATGTATTTTTACATTTGTTTTAGACTTTTTGTCATCTGAAGTAAGATAAAAACTATATTTGGCGATGCACTAGATTGTATGGGAAAACATGATTGAGAGGGTATTATTTTTCGCATAAACATGATTCAGCTACAGATCAGACTTAGATAGACCAGATCAGACTTAAACATACCAGATTAGATTAGATCAAATCAGACTTAAACAGAATAGACCAGAGCAGACTTCCATAATTATAAAATACATAGAGATCAGATATTTACTAGATCAGACCAACAGATTTTAGTCCAAGTAAAAACATCCTTAGATTCAAAAATTAAGATCTCACGGTTATTTTTACATATTTTAGATACTTTTTTCATTTCAAATTACAAAAATATGTTTGGTGAATATATTGTTGGTGCTAAGATGTTTTTACTTGGACTGAAACTTGTTGGTCTGGTTTATTCTGTTTAAGTCTAGTCTAGTTTGGTGTGATTTGAACTGGTCTGGTCTAGTAAATGTTTGGTCTCTGTGTATTTTATAAGTATGGAAGTCTAGTGTAATCTGTTTGGTCTGGTTTGTTTAAGTCTGGTCTGGTCTGTGACTGAAAACAATCCAAGTAAACACATTCGGGATTATATGAAAAAATATACCCACTCAATCATGTTTTTCCTAACAAACTAACCATTTGAACACATTTTTATAAAAAATATTAGTTTAGAATTAATTTTATTGACGGAACATGGTTGCAACGAGCCTTTTCACTAGCATATGGGCTTCAATTTTTTAAAATTTTTATATATCCAATATTGGTGTCATATGAAAGATCGTAAAAAGTTATGAAATTTGGTATATTTTTTTAAAAAATGGAGCAAAATTGTAAAAAATATACTACCTCCGTGGCGTTCACAATTTTTATATATCCAAAATGGTTAAAGAAAAAGTGGTTTTTTTACATAGGTCCCCCCACCCTATCACCGAATTCGTATACCATACATCTGGATGTACGGTGAGCACCGTATAGCCGGGGCAATTGTATTGAATATAAATGATTTTAGCGGAGGCCCATGCTTCAAAAGCCCAAAATTTTGAATTACCCGGTAAAACCAAATGGTTTACAACGAATAATTTCAAACCATTCTCAAAAACTGGAATTTGTTCGCAAGAGACATAAATGTTGCGAACGCAGCCGTATTTGAGCACGAAAGTCGAGAATGGTCTGCAACTCGACATTAATGGTGAACTGTATATCGTCATTATCGATGTAAGAGAAACAACAGCAAGTTCGAAAACAGAGAAAGAAGTTTGAGATCTGAAGTATTAGGGTTTGAGTAGTACGAACGAAGGCAGCTATGCACATCGTATCGGAATATAAAATGATTTCAAATGAAGATGAAGATAACGAAAGTGCTGAAGCATCCAAAGAGTATGTAACACTCCGTACTATACATTTGGATTTTATTTTGTAGTTCTTAAAATAAAATAAATGGACTTGCATGTGCGTTAAATTCTGGAAAACACTAGCATCAATCAGGAGAAATGTTTATCTGATAACGAATTTCATGTTAAATTTACAAATCGAGAATAGAGCATTTATATTGCTCATTATTTTTTGTGTAGTACTCATATTCTCCGTAAATGCTCATTATTTGCTGTGTAGTACTCATATTCTCCGTATATAGCTTAAGTAAAACACTAGCATCAATCATGAGAAATGTTTATCTGATAAGGAATTTCATGTTAAATTGATAAATCGAGAATATAGCATTTATATTGCTCATTATTTGCTGCGTAGTACTCATATTCTCCGTATATTGATGTGTAGTACTCATATTCTTTGTTTTATTAAGTAAAACAATACAATAATAATGTTGTTATATTACTATCATTATGTGATCTGATGTACTCATATACAAGTAATATACTTGGTATATGTTATGAAATAATGAAATATTTGTTTTGCTTTTTAGATATTTCTTATTCTATTAAATGTTACTTCCTTCGTCTCTTTTTAGTTGCAACAGTCAACATTTCACGTTTGCCAACGCACAACTTTGACCGTCATTATATTTAATTCTGTATTAGTAGAAATAAAATAAAAATCAGATCATAAAACTCAGTAATGAGACGAATTTAACAATATTTTTCAAAAAAAAATAATTCACATACATTAATAAATTAAATAAAATGTAGTCAAAGTAAAGTACATGAATAGTGTATATATTCCAATGTTGCAATTAATTTGATACAGAGGATAGTACATGACAACTGGAATTATACTCATTGTGTACTCCATACTACTCATGTTTGTTGCAAATAAATTTATGTGTTTATTGAATAGTAAAATGCTTATAAAATATTTTTATTCTATAATAGCGTTACTTGAAAAATGATAGAGTACTCATCATGTTGTTTATAGTACTGAAATAGTGATGAAATTTCTTAATACTATTCATAATATTTGCACATAATTTCCTATATAATTATTAAAGTATTCAAATGAACACTTGATATGCTCATTGAAAAAGTAGTAGATGATTTATCATTGTGTGATTATTAAATGTCAAATGGTTTACATATAGAGTGCTATATATCATTTCAAAAATAATATATGAAAACTTGTATCCTTAAATATTGTTCCATGAAAATTATTAATATACTCATCATGATATGGTGTTTACTCATTTAAACTAATAATGCAACAGTCCACCAACAAATGCTATAACAGAGATTCCAGTCCTACATACAAAACCAAAAAGAAAATCAAAAAAGAATCCAAATAGTTCAAAACCATTGGTTCAGCAAAAGAAGGGCAGTATTCAGAAGAAAAGAAAGATAGATACAGAAAGTGCAAAAGGTGCAAAGGAGATGATCAGTGACAAAGATATTCAGCAAAGGTAGGCCAATGAAGAATGCTCCAAGCAAAAGGAGGATGAAGTTCATCATGCAATTCAAGAGAAAGATGATGAACAGTTTCATCAACATTCAATTGTGGATGTTGAACAATATATTGAACAACATGAGCATCTACAGGGAGATGATGAGCAAAAGAATCAATCATTTGAAGAAAATGATGATGACAAACATAAAGATGATTATCTTTTAAAAGAAGCTGAGAAACATACTGTTCCAGATGAGCAACAACATTTGATTGAAGCAGAACAAGAAGTGGTTCAAGAAAAGAATAATGAAAAGAAGAGTAAGAAAACAGTCTCAAAAGCAAGAACATTGAGAAAACTGGACAACAAGACAGCTCAAGGCAACACAAAGAGTCTGAGGATGTTAGACAATATAAAAGAGTGACAAGGTCAAGCACATCAGAAGAATGTGAAAAGAAAAAGGAAAATGAACTTAAGAAAACTGGCTACAAAAGGAAAGTGATAGCAAGGAGAGATAAGCAAGAAGATGGTGCCAGAAAAAGACAAAGCACAAAAGCAGAAAAAGAAAAGCTGAAGAAAAAAAAGAATATGAACAAGAAGAGGAAGAAGATGAGGAAACAGAGAATGAGAGTAATGATAAACTCCCAAAACTATGGACTAGAATGTCTCCAAGAAGTCTGACTGAAGTAATCACAACACTGAGTGAAGAACAAAAAGCAGAAGTGGTGGAGATGGAATTTGGCCCAATACTATACTTACAAATCAAGCAATTGCCAATGAAGTTGGCATATTGGGTTGTGGATAAGTTTGATAGTAGACGCGTGTCACTTAACTTGCCGAGCAATGAGAAATTGCGTATCAATGAAGATACATTGCAATACACAATGGGGTTTCCAAAGGGAAAATTGAATGTGAAAAACATGATAGATAAACAAGGTGAAAAAACAGCAGAGATGGTTGCTGATTGGAGATCACAATTCCCAAGTGATAAAGGACTTGTTTGGAGGAAAACAAACAAGCTGGAGGCTGGTTCAAAAAAAGTTTCTTGGTTCTGCTTGTCACTTGTTTAATTGAAGGGAAACAGAACTGCTTTGTAAATGAAAGCATACTCAAAGCCCTGGATGATGAATCACAAATACAGAATCTCAATTGGTGCAGCTATGCATTGCAGAAATTGATTGAATCAAAGGACTACTGGAATGAAAGTAGAGTGACAGTTTCCAGGGCCTCTTGTGTTTTTTATTGTAAGTTAAAAATTTTATAATGTCAATGCTCAAATTAGTTGTGTTACTAATCAAATATGTATAATGTAATGCACAATACTTAAAACTTACAATATACAGGTGTTCTATGTTGACAATGTGGTATTCAAAGGAAGAAAAATAGAAAGAGGATTGCCATCTATAATTGGATGGACAACTGAGATTGTGAACAAAAGAGAAAAGGAAGAGATACAAAGTGGAGGGTTCGGATTTGGATACATAGATGAACCAAATCAAGGAACACTTGAAACCCCACATTTGATTCAAAATGAAGGGTAAATTGAAAAGGCAAATGTGGGAGAAAGCAATGAGCAGCCAAATAAGGTAAGGAAAATAATGTCTTATTTTAAAATTTGTTCAGGAATGAAACTGGTAACATTTTTAATAATTAAATAAGTATATTTTTTTTAAAAATAGTTAGTTGATATGAAATAAAATAATAAATATTTGACATGACATTGTTTATAGTTTAAAACTCAAAATAAAATAACAAATACTCAATGCAAGAGTTAGTAATACTCATATGTTTCAAACATGATATGATGAAAGAATTTGCTTCAGCAACAAAGCACTTGGTTGATAGCATAGCAAACTTTGATGAAAAGTTTCAAGAAGCTGCAAAGGTGTTGCCTGATGATGATAAAATGAAGGTTCTGCCGGGAAAAGTCCACGGACTCTTCAACACATACTCAACAAAACCACAATCATCTCAAAAAGAAATATCATTGACGCTTGATGATGACTTCTGGACTGAGGAGGGTTTAAGGGCAGTTGAAGTAGTTGAAAAAGCTCAGAAAAAAATGAAATGACAGACCTACATTGACATAATATGAAAAGCCCAGCTTCACACTGCTTTCACAAGAATTGAATGAGCATACTGATTTTCCTGAGCATGAAGAACATCAGAATTAGTATGTGCATGGGGTTGATGAGCATGAGCATGAAGCTGAAGAAGTGAATGTGGGTTTAGAAGCTAGTCGCGTGAATGAAAAGGGAAAGCAAGTTTGTATTGAATAAGAAGGTAAATGTCACGAAAATGTAGTGAAAGAAAAAAGACTACAACAGCGAACCCCTGCCCTCAAGTCACCATTTGTGATAAGGGTTACAGAAATAAAGGCGGGAATAACTACTGAAGAAGTCAAACTAGCTCAATTTGTCTTTGACGAGAATTCTGATAAAACATAAGTAACTAAATATTTATAAGAATAAGAATAAATTATTGGACTGTAGTATTTGATTAATGTTAGCTGACCATTGCTAATCACAAATAGGGTTGTGTTATACAAAGAAGAAGATCTGGTGCTTTCGAGAAGTGAGATGAACAGTTTGAACATCAACTGTAAAGTCAGTCCACTAGCCTGCTCATAGATTTATGGTCTATGATTTTGAACGAGAACGAGAATATCAAAAGCACTAAATCAAGGAATAGATTGATATTCACGACAACGACATGTGTAAGAATTATGGCTATAAGTATTTTTATTCATATATTTATAATAAATATCCTAAATAATTGATTTACAGAGAGTATTGGAGGAAAATCAGCTTAGTGCTCCAGCAACTAGAAACAGGAGGTTTATTGAAGCTACACAGAGCCAATTCAAGAGGGCATTGCCCAAAGTGAAGAACATGGACTTGTTTATCTTCCCGACTGAACAGAATGGTAGCTACTACCTTATGTGCTTTGATTTGAAGTACATGAAGTTCTTAATAATTGATAGCTGTGACAGGGAAGTATCAATACAAATGAAGCACTTTTCACTACCAACCCAACTGGTAAGTATAAAAATCTGTATTATTTATTTTTTAAAATGAGTATAGTTGCTAAACAAAATGAGTATCTTAACATATTTTTTGTGCAAAATGTTTATTAATACTTCATACAGAAACTGTTTAATTGCTTATATTTACTGAAAAGTGATGTTTTGAAATGGCTGAAAGAAGAGAAGCATCAACATGCAGACAAAGTGAAGAATATGAAGCCAAATATAGTAAGAATGGAATGGAGAAACAAAAAAAAAACAAAGCCAATGAAGGAGTCTACCTTATGAGACATATGGAAACTTTTAATGGAGAAATTGGGTGGGAGTGTGGCCTAGAAAAAGAAAATGTAAAAACATCCAGTTTTTTCTAATTAAAGATTTATTGTTATTTTACTAAAATGTAAAAAATATGGAATGTTAATACTAACATATATAATCATGCAGGAAAAGCCCATTCAGATCTTGAGGTTTAAGTACTTGCACAAGATGTTGACATTTCAGAAGAATGAAGTCAGAGCAGATGTGATGTCAAAAGTGAAGGAAATGTAGTGCTTCTATGATGAAGAAACACTTAGTTTAATCTCAAGTAGAAATGCTTCCATGGTTTCATCAAAGAAAAACTTTTTTTGTTTGTGTTAATGACATTGTGATGAATCTCTGAGACATGTTGTTATGTATGCTGCTATGGTTTCATTTGAGATCAAACATGTTTTGTTTGTGTTAATGACATTATGGTGAATCTCATGTACATGTTGTTACGTTTAGGTGAATGATCATTACTAGTATATCACGTGCTCATTTTGAATGCATACATACTTTATTTGACAAGTAGTGAATTAAAGTTATAAAAATCTAGTGTGGAAAAGGTTTATAATATATCAAACAAAAACATTTTCAAAAGTGTTATTTTTAACTATTAGTAAGTTAGTTAAAATGCTATAAGTAAATATGGAAATCAACTTTGGTACATTCGTTCAAAATTTCTTACATAAATGCTCATTAAGTAGGTAATGAATACTCAAACCAAATATTGTGAGCATAAGATAAAACAAAATTAAATATTAATGAATAAAAAAGAAGTTACTATAAAATTAAAGATCAGTGAATAAAAGAGAACTTACGAATCATTTATGTAAGTCCAATATATATATATATATATTTATATATGAAAATTTAATAGGTTTGTTTTGAACATCAGAACAACCAAGTTGAGTAATAGAATTACAGACATGTCTAACCCAAAAAGTATTTACTCTGGACATACTAGTCAGCAATTACATAGTCTTGGGATTTATATATGCAAATGATCATCAACAAATTCTACTTTGAGCATCAACACAAAGTCGCTGAGTAATGTAATAACAGAAATTAGTCTAACAATTGCTATTGAGAAGCTGGACCGTTTCATTGCGAATCAAGGTTTTGTTTCTTTTTTCGGGGCAGTTTGTACTCAACACTTGAGTAAAACTCCCTCGGATCACTGCCCGATTCTTCTGATTTGTGAAGAGGATGCTATTGGAGGTCCTAAACAATTTCGTTTTCAGAATATGTGGTTTTCTCATGAGGATTTCACCTCTTGGGTAAGGCGGAAATGGATTGCTTATCCCACAGTGGGGGGGTGTGAGGGGGCTTATGGATAAATTACGAAGGTTGAAGGTTGATCTCAAATTATGGACTAAATAGCAATGTGACTACATTGCTATTTGAAAAATCTAACTATAAACTTGAGTGCTCAGGTGCTGATGTATTAGCTTGACGTGACTTTTTCCTTGCTCTAGCTTGATTTGTTTTCACTTCAATAACACTCTTGCGATGCACATTTCTTTCACCCTTTTTCCTTGCAGTCTTTGGATTAGATATTCTTGAACTCACACCAACTGAGCTAGAATCACTATCAGAGAAATAAATGCTTCCAACTTGATCTTCAACATCCAGTTTCAACTTTTTAAAAGATTCTTCACACAATTGCCTTGCTGTAGAATTAGAATCACTAGAGCACAAAAGCTTGTGAAATTTCTTTTGCATTTGCATTCTCCAAACTGAAGGTAATACATTAGAAGAATCGTCTAAAACAAAAGGTTGTTCACTTGGAAGAGACTTCATTGTACGAGTCCACCGTTTTAGAATATAACAATCCGGAATAACTTCTACACAGTGAATATGATATATACGAAGAATATGAAAACACAAAATGCTAGCCTTTGGGAATTTTTGACAAGAACAACTAACAAAATGTGTTGTTGCATCAAATAAACCCAATGTGAAAACCGATCCGTTTGAGGCATCCATACTAAATATCCCATTAAAGAACCTTGATGGTATCTAAGTTCAAATTTCAGAGACATACCTCGCATAAATTCATTCTCAAAAAGCTTATAAGCATCAATCGTATAAAGCTTGGAAGCTTTATGTAACAAACTGACATGAGGAATGACAATTTCAGGATAACCATCCAAACAACGCTGATGATCTTTGCCCTCATTACTTCTCCAATGACTGGTAGCTTCACTAAAAAATGATAAAAGTCACATAGGGAAGAGGTAGCATTCAGTTTTCTAGACAAAGAATGATTTGTGGTCTCGCTTCGTTGTGAAGATAAAACACAAGCAGAAAAGAATTCTTTTGAAAAAGCTGGACACCATTTGTCCCTCATCTCATAGAGTTTGGTTAAGCAAGGATTATCAGAGCAATTATATTCAGATATCATTCTGCAAAACACAACAGATAATCATTTCACGCAACTGTTTACTCATTAATGTTATGAACAATACTCATGAACACAATATTAATGTAAATGTGGAAAAACAAAAAATATATATATAATGACAATGAAACATACCTATTACACTAATAATCAAATTCAGCAACGGTGTGACAAAGCTTCAAAACATGATCAAACAAATCCAAGAATCCCTCTTGATTCCTTAAATCACGTATATGTTTCTTAGAATTTTCAATGATATGCCATATACAAAGACGATGTTTGGAGACAGGAAAAACTGTAGAAATTGCAGCAACCATGACACCAAATTGATCTGTCATAACATGTCTTGGGTGGACAGAACCCATAGATTGCAAAAAAATATTGAAAAGCCATTCAAATGACTCGATCCTTTCATTCAACAAAAAACCACAACCAAACATGCAATTATGAGTATGAGAGTTAACACCTACAAACGGTCCACAAATCATGTCATACTTGTTGGTGCGGTAGGTCTTCTCATGGATAAGCAATTCACCAAATGCAAGATAATCTTCCTTCATTTTCTTGTCTCTCCAAAAAACTAACCAAACTACCATCCATATCAACCTCAAAAGAAAAGAAGAAATCGTCTTCATTTGCTTGTCTGTTCTTAAAAGTATTAATAGAGTATTTGCATCACAACCATCAAAAGATTTTTAAATCTTTTTTGTCAACTCATTATAAGCGTCACGCAAAAGAAAACCAAGAGAAGGAGATCCACCAGCTTCTGCTTGTCAGCAACGAAAACCATCTGCTACCTTAATTCCTTTATTTTTCAAATGTTGCAAATACTCTAACTCACTTGACAAAACAGCACGATGAGACCTAACATGCTGAACTAAAGAACTCGAGAAAAAATTGTGACTATGAACCATGTCATGCCTAACAACAACAAACTCACCAGTAGGCTTTATCTCAAAATATATTTTTGCCTTGCAACCAGTTCACCTATCAACTTTTGTATATTGTTTACCTACAACACCGTTATTCCTTTTTAGACATTGTTTCGTACAACAAAATTCCCTTCCCCTAAAGCCAGAACCACCACCTCTCTTTCTCAAAGTAGAATAACGAACACCAAATCCAATTCTATAAGCGTAGTCATTATATAGTTCAAATGTCTATTTTTCTAAAAAACTGTTTTACCCAATAGCTCAGAAATTTCAGCTTCCTTAACTAATATAGTTTCAACAGACAAAGGCTCATCAGATTGGTCTACATGAACAAAAGTAGAAGAATTTTGAACTGCCAAAAAAAATTAAAATTTGAATACAAAAAAAAACATAACGAAGTGATAAAATGTAAGAAAGCACAATACTTGGTAACATAGGAACAAATTCAGTTCTAGACAAAAAGTCTTCACTTAAGGTATCACTAGATTCCAAGTAATCTGAATTCATAAAAAATGTACAAATAAATAACAAATAGCTCAAAGAAAACAACACAGACAAAACAACAACAATACGTGACTTGTAAGGAGAGAAAATATTACTGCAATCAACTTCAAAAAGTTCGTCTCTGGCCTCAATATTCTCTATTAATTTGCCACTGCAAGAGATATCATCTATACAGGGGATACCAATTCAAAAAAACAAAACAGATGATCATTGATAAGTACAATAATACTCATCAAAAGAATTCAAATATAATGAACATGTTATTTGAAAAATTACCTCCACAACTAGACATAGCATCAATTCTTGGATAAAAAAATGTTGCAACATAAAACATTTGAACTGAATGAAGAAAATGATTTTGTTCCAACAAGAGAAGAAAATAACCTAAGAACAATTACTTACTTACACCTTCAGTGGACCAAAACAAATGCAAAAACCTAAACATGCGCAAGAACAAACGGAAGCAAATAATAAAGACGAGGAAGTAAGTACAGAAAGTAAGATCGAAGATGGAAACAACAAAGAAGAAAAATTGATTAAGACAATAAGAGATTGTAGTTTTCAAAAGTGGAGAAAATATGAATAAAAAAACGAGGAAATGACGGAACAGAGTAGAATTTGAGCAGGTGTTTCCGAATCGCGTTGATGTATTTTTTTTGACGAAAAAGAGTAAAACGGAGTTCAGTACTCCGAATTTGAAGTGGTCGACAACAGCTTTAAAGCTTTACGGATCTGACAACTCCGAAAGCGTTGGCGTCAGAAAATGTCAGCCATTTTCGGAGCTGACAACTCCGAATGCAGAAGATAGGATTTCCGAGCGTTTTCATTGGTCTGTCGGATTCTACCGTGATAACATTTTCGGCATAAATACTGCTCCTCCTCCACACTTTCACACCCACCAACATCTCCTATCCTCCTCCCACACTTTCACACCAACAAAACAAACAAGGCTTCTTGTTCAAAGGTTAGAGTTTATTATTATTATTATTATTATTATTATTATTATTATTATTATTACAAAAAGAAGATTAATATTATCTGTTCTTATTATTCCATTAGTAGTAATAATTGTAGAACTTTTTCATATTTACTTACTTCATATCCATTAGTAGTAATAATTGTAGAACTTTTAAACTACATAATATTATTGAACACATTTATTAACACTAAATTAAAAACATGATAAAAAATTTAGTATTTGTTTACGTATTAATTGTAGGTTGTAATGGCTGAACGAGTTGCACACCCTGGCCCTCGGGATCGTTCTGTTTTAGTTATGATACCCGGTGAGCATCGTGCCGATCGTGTGTGGCACGAATCAGCATTTCGAGATGACAAACTGAGGTGCCATCACTATTCGTCATGTGCCTATGTTGATGATGGTCCGCGTCATCCTGGGGTGGTACGGTTGTTGAGAGCATCTGGGTTTCACGGTGTCGAGAGAATAGGACAAGTGCAGTTAGATTGGTCACTTCTGACTGCGTTAGTGGAGAGGTGGAGACCCGAGGTACACGCATTTCATTTGCCCTTTGGTGAGGTAGGATTGACTTTACAGGATGTGCAAGTGTTGTTGGGGTTGCCCATTGACGACGTACCACTCACTGGTCCCACGATTACTGATAAGGCAGCGTTGTTGCAGATGTGTGCACAGTCTGTTGGTTTTATACCAGAAGATGATGATTTAAATTCAGCTACCATAAAAGTAACGAATATCCACCCCATTCCATTAACCGATTGGAGCAATGAAAATGAGGTGACTCAACACACTAGGGCTCTCATTTGGCAGTTGTTAGGTGGTTCATTATTCCCTACCACTAGTGGAAACATGGCTAGTTGGTATTTCTTGGAGTTGTTGCAGGGGAACTTAGTAGATGTGCGCCGATGGAGCTGGGGCTCAACGGTCTTGGCCTATCTGTATCACACCATGTGTAAGGCGGCCAAGGCCCAGGCTAAACAGATTGGAGGATGTTTAATCCTTCTACAAATCTGGGCATGGGAGAGATTGCCGATGGTTCCGCCCCAACGTCATCTCCCACTTGACCATATATTGGATTTTCCGTATGCTGTTAGGTATTGTTTAAATAAACAATACACTATCTATGTTACTTTGATTATTGTATTACAAGATGCTATTTATGCTTTTAATCTACGCTATTTATTTATTTATATTATTGTTCATGGATACTAAATCTAGGTGGGCGTGTCAACATGATTGGCACCAAACAAACAGATTTTCATTACGGGTATATAGGGACCAACTAGATCGGATGACGGAAGATGAGGTATAATTTGTTACTTGTACAATTCAATTTTACATGATTTTTAATTTGTTACATTCAAATTCAATAAATTAAATGATATAAATAACTATGTGTGCTTACTAATTGGGAGATATTTTTCAGTTCGAATGGATCCCCTATCCGTTGATGAACCTTCCAGCATATTGTCATGATGCGAACGATTTGTGGGCTGCGGAGGTTCCACTGATTTATACACGTTTTTCTGAGGCACACTATCCTAGGAGGTTTTGTCGTCAATTCAACGCATATCAGGATCGACCTGCTCCGGTTGTGGCAGGGCATCGTCACCACAATAGTGGATCACGATTCATGGTCGAGCTTGTTGAAGAATGGGCATTACGGTGGAACAAAATATTCCCACTTCAGTGGGTTGAGGAAGGTCCTTTCATTAGTGATGAGTACCGCGAGTGGTACCGTAATGTAGGAAAACGATGGCTCACAAACCCGTGTGTTGATCGTCCTACTCAGGGATTCGTTCCTGCTCACCCACAAGCGGCTATTGCGGTAACTATTCGTTTTAATTCGTAATTCTATTAATAAATAATTTGAAACAAATTATAAAAACTGATGCATATTTTAGATTCAATGTTTGGGTGAGATAATTCGCCGATTACGAGTCAGATATGATCCGGATGACATCATTGCACACGGTGTAGAGTGTCTTACATGACTTGGTGCAGAAGAAGCGATTGATCATGACATCATCACATATGAAGCTGCAGATGTTGATCCTCTCACCGCTCATCGTCCCCCACGCCCTCATCGTGGGAGGGGCGGTCCCACACACGGAAGGCGAATTGGCCGGGGTAACGTTCGGATGGGGGATGCTGGTGTTAAGAAATTGATGTAACGTACCTCGAAAGTACAGCAGCGGAAGTTTAAAATTTTCCAAACAGATCTTCCCTGATTATGACAAAACAACGAATATAGCAATAATGTCAGATCTGAGTTAGAACTTACAGATCTTCCAGCCTAGCGGTGATAATCCTTGACCTTAGGTATCCACGTGATTTCTCCTCTCCGAAAGAACGGTTAGATCTCCCTTAGAGAAAGGCTAGTAAATCTCTTCGCAGGGAAATAAACAAGTAATACTAATCTAGAAAACTGGTCTATCAATTATGAAGGAGAAGGATGTATTTATACTAGTTCTAAACTAGTTTCCCAATCACAATGAAAGTCTTTCTCAATAATGAGTTCTAGTCCTACCAGGACCAATACTTATCATTAACGATTTTATTAATTAAATAAGTAAAACAAAATAAACTAATAATAATATCAAAGTGGCTGCACGTCACTTTGCTTGTTATTATTATTATTTATTTCATTTTCTATTTTCTTTTAATTCTAAATTATAAAAGAAAATACCAACTTTATTTAATTAAAATTACATCTTAATTAAGTATAATAAATCTAATTTATCAAACTTAATTAATTCTATCAAATAGAACTTTCCTTCAACATGATGAATTAAATATATTAATCTAATTAATAATTAACTCATCACATTTTCACCATTATGAATTAAATATTATTTAATCCAATTAATAATATTTAATTCCTTCTAACAATTCAATCGGAAGGTATAATCACTTGTTGTGTGACCCGTAGGGCCTTATATATTAAGCACTAATCAAATTAAGGTCTTAATAGAATCCCTAGACAATTTACCAGACAAACTTAATATATAAGGACGTTTGTGAGGACTATTCAAACTCTCTGTAGTATAGAGCTCATAGTGATACGGTCCTTTCATTCAACGAACATTCAACTAAGTCTGGAACTTGATATTGTGTCTATTCCAACAACTTAGTCTCTATCTCTCAATCTTTCTAGATGATCCATAACGATCATATTCGATATCCAAAACGAATATATCTTTGCATTGGCCAATGACTTTATGATCCATCTAGATATGAGAAGTAGAATGTTCTCTCTTAATCTATTACGAGGAATGAATCCTTTCTTGGCTCAACTACTACTCCATGTGCTTTGTGATGCACCCAACGCATGCCGTATCTACCCCGACTGGAGTGCAAGCGTTGGTCATGGTCAAAGTACATCACTCCGCACATGTAGTACGTATTGACCTCAAGTCGGAGGACTATTACACTACTCTATACGCCGATAATTCCATAGACACATGAATAGAACTTATCAAATGGTTTCTCGGTGGGTATGCCAATATTCTCTAAAATATCTATGTGACCATCATGAATTACAGGAACTCATAGTTGTGAGATCAACTATACTTTCTAAAAGTATGATGCAGTCCACATACCAATCTTATCGCATATCATCAATATCCCTTTCTTGATGATCATTGATTGGGGCTATTTTTGGACCTTATGTTATATCATATAAGCTCCCACTTACTTATTGACAACATAAATTCAAGGGAACACAATTATGAATAAGATATTGACAATCGAAATACTTAATCATCAATGTGTAATACCGTATATATCAAATATATAAAACTAAATGTGATCAAGTATATATCTCTAAAAAGTGATTGTCGCTAGGACATATATACTAACAATCTCCCACTTGGCCTAGTGCCAATCACCGATGCGTCTAACACCCAGACTCTCAAAAGTCCAGTATGTTTCTCGCATCTCAAAGGTTTGGTGAATGGACCAGCCAAATTGTCCTCTATGGGAAGACATTCTATTGCAACTTCTCCTCTTGCTATTTGTTATCAAAAACATGATAGCACATAGGTATTTTCTAGTTCCTTACTTTGCATCTTGGTTCCTTATCTTGTGCAAACGCATCGGTACAGTCACAATAACAATTATTGGATAACTGTTGCTAGGAACTACCCCTATTTCTTTAAGGAACTAACATATCTAAACGCTTACCTAAGTTGCATCGAATGCAACAATTTACTAGGCTCTAGTTGTCGAATTTATAGTAGTTTCTTACTTGTAACTCTTTCAGCACTACTATTACATTGAGACTAAAAACATATACTGACTGCGACTCGTAGTCTTTCTTATCATACATGAAACTAGTGCTAGAATAATTAAATTCTACTAGTTCCTTTTTGTCTACCATAAACAAAAAGATATTCATGAAGATTTTGGGTAACCATTCTTTCACGGACTTCAATGAGGGGATATCATTCTCTATGATCAACATATATGATTATAAAGACCACATTATCTTGTTGCGCACTCTAAACACGCAAGCACCCTCATTTCATTTGATGAGGTCAACCGATTTGACTATTTCATCAAAATTAATATTTCAACTCCTAGACGCTTGTTTTAGCCCATAAATAGATTTCTCTAATTAACATAATGATTTAGAATTTGACTTGGATGCAAAAACCTTCAGGTTGTACCATGTACACCTCCTCCTAGAGGTTTCCATTAAGGAAATGGGTTTTGACATCCATTTGTCAAATCTCATAATCATAGTATGCACCTATCACAAGCAAAATCCGAATGGACTTGAGTTTTGCAACTGGCGAATAGGTATCACTATAGTCAATTCCTTCTCTTTGACTATAACCTTTAGCCACTAGCCTAGCTTTGTATGTTTGCACCTTACCTTCATCATCAATTTTCTTCTTGAAAATCTTTTGCATCCAATGGGTCTAACCCAACAGGCAAGTCAACCAAGTTCCATACTTGATTGATATACATCAAGTCCATTTTAGATTTCATGGCATCTCTCTACCTCTCTAAATCCACATCTAATATTGCTTTAGTGTAGGTCTTAGGTTCATCCTTATCAAGAATTTCAACATCATCATGATCCTCCATGAGGAAATCAAAACTAGTTAGTTCATGACAAATCCTAGTAGACCCACAGAGTTGAATGTTTTGCGTTTTGTTCAGGCTGTTCATTCTAATCGTGAAGAGGTTCTCTTTCATTGGACTATCCAATGCTCATAGAGTTTTCTAGTGCTACACTTTTAAGTGTTTTCAGAGAAAGAGAAGTGAATGCAGAAGGAATGACAACCATGTCATCTCTTTCTTTAATAAGAATCACTTGCTTGTGCGAGATGATTCCTATGTTACTCCCACTAGCTGAAAGACATCCTCCTAGAGACATGCTTCCACTCATTTCTCCCACTGAATCTTTGTTTTGACCATCTAACAAGTCTTCATCCTTTATGTTATTTTGTGATTCTTGAACTTCATCAAGTTCTATCCTCCCACGATTACATTCCTTAAAGACCAAGTCTTATACTAGGAATTTTGCTTGTCTGGAAATAGTGATTTTTTTTATTCCTCGGGAAGATAAATTAGTATCCTCTAGTTTTCTTAGGATACCTCACAAAATAATATCTCTCACTTCTAGGTCCCAACTAGTCAATGTCCATTTACTCCACATATGTAAGGCAACCTCACACTTTAATATGTGTAAGAATAGGCTTCTTATTACACTATAACTCATATGGTGTCTTTTGCATGAACTTAGATGGAACTCCATTCAGAACGTATATTGAGGTTTCCAATACGTACCCCCAAAGAGATGTTGGAAGAGACTGGAATTCATCATGGACCTAACCATGTCCAACAAGGTTCTATTTCTCCTTTCAGAAACCCAATTCAATTGAGGTGTTCTTGGAGGAGTCCATTGTGACTGAATTCCTTGACCTTTCAAGTAATCAAGAAACTCCTTACTCAAGTATTTCTCTCCACGATCAGATCGTAGAGTCTTGATACTCTTGTCAAGTTATTTCTCTACTTCAGCCTTATACTCCATGAATTTCTCAAAAGCTTCTGATTTGTGTTTCATAAGATACACAAATCCAAACCTAGAGAAAACATCAGTAAAATGATGAAGTAAGAAAATCCTCCTCTAGCTTGAGTTGAGAACTGTCCACACATATCTGTGTGAATCAACTCAAGCACTTCTTTGGCCCGCAATCCTTTTCCAAGAAAATGTTTATTTGTCATTTTAGCTAAGAGACAGGAATCACAATTACCATGTGATTCAAAATCAAATGGTGTTAAGTAATCTAATTTACTTAACCTTGTTATTCTTATTTCATTAATATGGCCAAGTCGTAATGTCAAAGATAGGTGGTATTTTGTTATTACTTAACCTTGGTCTCTTATTTTGTACGTTTAATATGTCATGCCTACAAGTAAGAATATATAAACCATTCATAAGAGGGGCATTTCCATACACAATGCCATTTTGTCAAAAAATAACAAGTGTTATCAGCAAAATGGAAGAAAACCCCTTAATGTCTAACATATGAATGGAAATTATATTCTTTGTTATAGAAGGAACAAAATAACAATTATTTGGTTCTAAACTATAACCGTTGGGTAAATCTAATTTATAAATGCCTACACGCCAAGCAGCAACTATTGCTCCATTTCTTACACGTAGGCCAATTTCACCCAGCCTAACTGCTTACTGTCACTTAGACTTTACATGTTATTCCAATGTGTGAGTCACATGTTGTATCTAATACCCAACAGTGAGAGTTAGTTGTAGACATATTAATATTAATGACAAAAATACATAAGCTAAAAGCACTCGGTGCTTTGGCTAGATTAGCCCTACATAGCTTAAATCTCTCTTCCAATGTCATTTCTTTGATGTAAAGGCATACATCCTTTAGTACCTTTTATTTCTTTTGAATCCTACCTTTAGGTTTCAAAGCTAGAGGCTTAGGTCTAACCTTACTTCTCTTCTTCTGCTTGTTATTTCCCGTAGGAAAAGATTCAGCAGTAGAGCTTACCTTAGCAATGTTATTATTCTGAATGTCCATGTCAAATATAACTAATTCAGAAGAGTTGACATTAGGAACCTCGGGTACACATGTGTCAAACACATTCTCAATATATTCTTGCCTAAACACTAAACACACATTTTGTTCGAAGTCTAGAAAGTCTGGTCGAGTCAGATTATTTGTATCCAAAATACTTCTCAATGATAAATTCCACATTTCTAAAAGCCTAAAGAAGTTCAAATAGAACGGGAATTAAAATTCATGTAATAATTCCTATGATCACATTTAGTTAACTAAATAATTCGGACTTTTAATTATTTAGCTCCCACTATTTTTCATGTTATTTGACCCCAATAAAAAGAACATGAAATGTTTTACAATCATAGTGGCCAAAATCCTCATTCATACTATTACAGTCCCAGCTTGGGCTGATCACTGCAATAATATAATGGGTAGGTCCCTAGACCAATTGCGTCCAAGCAACTTTTGGTTGATCAATTTTTAAATTGATCGACATCCCTAAATTAACACTGACGCTTGGGCGACTCGAGCTAATTTAAGTAAGTCAAAACCATCACACGATCACAAACATATGTATCTATAAATTAGTTCTATATTTTGTCGAATGGAATAAACACTTGGGTGAAATATTCTTCAACGAAAAAATATTTCTACTAATTTAATTATGATGGGTGATGTCGTTATCCTAGATAAGACTTAAACTTTAATTTATGAAGAACATTTAGCGGGGTATTAAATTACTCTATTTAATCAAGATGCTAAAACATATTATCAAATAATATGTTAACGAGATCTAACTCAAACATATAAAATTAAAGTATGCAATATAAATCTAATTTATAACAAATTTAACCATTAATATAAGCATGCTTAACATATAATATAATAAAAAAATAATCCTTTTAAATCTCAAAGATACTTAATCCAATTAAAAGGACAAATTTTATCATCCAAGTAATTAACTAATGCACCGTATATACTATTAATTTAGTGACTTAGTGTACAGGTTCCTTTCAAAAAGTGTCTGTATTAGTCTTAACTTCAATTTAGAGTTTCTAAAACTAAAATTGCAAACAAGCCCTCACAGTTCATCTATTTTCTAGAATTAGCCCAAAAACCAAATATCCAAAGTAGCAACACGATGAAAATGCAGGTGCAGGGCTTCGTAGCGAGATGGCCTTTGGCTTGCAGCGGTGCAGTTCGCCGGACGTAGAGGTGCACTCGCCGGACGCAGAGGTGCACTCGCCGGAGTCCGGACGCAGTTCAATTCGCTGTTGAATTCGTCAGAAGAATCGGAAGCATCACAAGGATATATACCAGATTTTAATTTCTAAAAACAAATCTTATAATTTTGTTCTAAACAAACAAACAAAAATCTAACTAAACTTACAATTGAAAATCAAAACTATGGTACAAATCTAATATGAAAGTTACGTGATACAGATACGATTGCAAATCCAACAAAAAATTCAATACACACCATAGAAGACCTAGATTCTATTGAAGTTGTAAGAATCATAATACTACGTATCTTCATATATTCATACGTAGTGGATACGATAGGTAAACCTAGGATTAATTAATTACGTAACTAGATCTCAAAGATCAATTACAATATCAATTTCGAAAATTAATATTAGGGCAAAATATATTTTCAAAAATATACATATTACTCACAAATATACCACTCAAAATTCGTATAATGTCATTAGAATCAGTTTGACTCTGATACCACTGTTAGGAAATTGATGTAACGTACCTCGAAAGTACAGCAACGGAAGTTTAAAATTTTCCAAACAGATCTTCCCTGATTATGACAAAACAACGAATATAGCAATAATGTCAGATCTGAGTTAGAACTTACAGATCTTCCAGCCTAGCGGTGATAATCCTTGACCTTAGGTATCCACGTGATTTCTCCTCTCCGAAAGAACGGTTAGATCTCCCTTAGAGAAAGGCTAGGAAATCTCTTCGCAGGGAAATAAACAGGTAATACTGAATCTAGAAAACTGGTCTATCAATTATGAAGGAGAAGGATGTATTTATACTAGTTCTAAACTAGTTTCCCAATCACAATGAAAGTCTTTCTCAATAATGAGTTCTAGTCCTACCAGGACCAATACTTATCATTAACGATTTTATTAATTAAATAAGTAAAACAAAATAAACTAATAATAATATCAAAGTGGCTGCACGTCACTTTGCTTGTTATTATTATTATTTATTTCATTTTCTATTTTCTTTTAATTCTAAATTATAAAAGAAAATACCAACTTTATTTAATTAAAATTACATCTTAATTAAGTATAATAAATCTAATTTATCAAACTTAATTAATTCTATCAAATAGAACTTTCCTTCAACATGATGAATTAAATATATTAATCTAATTAATAATTAACTCATCACATTTTCACCATTATGAATTAAATATTATTTAATCCAATTAATAATATTTAATTCCTTCTAACAATTCAATCGGAATGTATAATCACTTGTTGTGTGACCCGTAGGGCCTTAATAGAATCCCTAGACAATTTACCAGACAAACTTAATATATAAAGACGTTTGTGAGGACTATTCAAACTCCCTGTAGTATAGAGCTCATAGTGATACAGTCCTTTCATTCAACGAACATTCAACTAAGTCTGGAACTTGATATTGTGTCTATTCCAACAACTTAGTCTCTATCTCTCAATCTTTCTAGATGATCCATAACGATCATATTCGATATCCAAAACGAATATATCTTTGCATTGGCCAATGACTTTATGATCCATCTAGATATGAGAAGTAGAATGTTCTCTCTTAATCTATTACGAGGAATGAATCCTTTCTTGGCTCAACTACTACTCCATGTGCTTTGTGATGCACCCAACGCATGCCGTATCTACCCCGACTGGAGTGCAAGAGTTGGTCATGGTCAAAGTACATCACTCCGCACATGTAGTACGTATTGACCTCAAGTCGGAGGACTATTACACTACTCTATACGCCGATAATTCCATAGACACGTGAATAGAACTTATCAAATGGTTTCTCGGTGGGTATGCCAATATTCTCTAAAATATCTATGTGACCATCATGAATTACAGGAACTCATAGTTGTGAGATCAACTATACTTTCTAAAAGTATGATGCATTCCACATACCAATCTTATCGCATATCATCAATATCCCTTTCTTGATGATCATTGATTGGGGCTATTTTTGGACCTTATGTTATATCATATAAGCTCCCACTTACTTATTGACAACATAAATTCAAGGGAACACAATTATGAATAAGATATTGACAATCGAAATACTTAATCATCAATGTGTAATACCGTATATATCAAATATATAAAACTAAATGTGAAAGTATATATCTCTAAAAAGTGATTGTCGCTAGGACATATATACTAACAGCTGACACCCATGATGATGCACATTTGCATTCTCAATCCCACATTAGAGACGTTATTGTCTTCGCCACATTAGAAGCAACTTCATGTCCCAATTTAGAAGTAAACAACTAAAGAAGTTGTGTTGGCGAGCGGGAAGTACCTCGATTGTAAGTGAGTTTAACCATTTCATGCAACAAATTAGGGGTACTAACGAGAGAGCATTCAAGTATTTAAATGACATTCCCCAAGATAAGTGGGCACTTTGTTTTGATGGTGGTTGTCGTTATGGTATTTTGACAACAAATCTTTCGGAAAGTTTCAACAATGCTCTCAAAGGATGTAGGACATTGCCAATCACTGCCCTTGTACGAGCAACTTTTGACAAACTAGTCCAGCTCTTCGCCCAACGTCGTAGTGCTGGTATGATGTGGCATCAAGCTGGATATCATTTTCCGGACAACATTCGGAAAGAGATTATGGAGCGTTGGCACCAAAGACCTCACACTATGGTTCTTCCACACAGCCACTACACAGGAATTTACTCAGTCGCCGTGGATAATGCAACACCTGTTACGGTGAATCTATCGAGGCTTGTCTGTGAGTGCGGTTGTTGGAGGATGAACGGCATGCCATGCGTCCATGCGCATGCTGTCTGTCATTTTCTTAAGTGCCCTGTTGGTCATCTTATTCCAGATGTATACAAACTAAGTTCTTACATAAATGCACATTCCAGTGATATCATGCCATTGCCGAATCTGAATGAGTGGCCACAAAATGAGTTCATTCTTCTGCCGCCTAAATACTCTTCCAGAACTTCTCGAGTAGGACGCCGTCAAGAAACAAGATTTCCAAATGAGATGGATATGCGTCCAAGACGCAGAGCACAACATGATTGATTCACATTTGTACTCTCTTATGGTGTATTATTTCTTTTCTTTGTAGTTTGTTTTAATGTTGTAACACTTTTATTAGCCATATGTTTCAAATGTACTTTTAATATGTTATGAACTTTGTTTAATTTTGAGTTCATATGACTTAATGGGTCACTTATTATTAAACACGTGATATTGTAAACTGTATTTGTAATTACTTTCAAGTTAATAATGCTGAATGGGTCAACTGTTTTTAAAAATCGTCACATTGATTAAGTATATTGATACTTTTAATCGATGTACTTTGTTATTTTTTGAGTTCACATTTTTTAATGGTTAGGTTTTTATTATTCGGGTTCAATATTTGTGTTCAAAATATTTATTGGGTCAATTTTGTAAAACGTGTGCTTATTTAATTGAATGGGTCAACTTTTTGTAAAATGCGTATTCATGAACAATATTGTACAATATTTACTTAAGTTGAATAACTTATGATTTATAACAAATACAAAAAAATTCTTTTAAAAAAAATAAAATATAAAACACATGAAAAGTGAAAAATTCAGCAACCAAATTGAGGCCAAACAAAATAAATCAGCAAGGTACATACGAATTCTGAGGAGTGAACTCCTAAATGTTCTGACCAGAGCCTCCATTTTCGGGCCTGCCAACTCCGTTTTGAGCTATCCTAGAGAACTTCAAAAAAAATACATTTAGGAATTAGATTTTAGAGATCTGCACTCAGATGTTAGAGATCTGAAAATTTGATTGCTCGCATCACTACGCAGTATACGCCATTCACCTCTTCCCGCAGGGTTCGGATTGTCTGATCCTTATAGCTGGTACTCATTACACTTTGACTTCACAAATGTTAAGACGTTTAACACTTTGACTTCACAAATGTTAAGAAGTGTAAACATCTGTCTGTTACATTGTTTTTGACTTGCTGAAGCCTGTAATCGCTCGAGTTTGATTTCTTGATTCTTTATTTGTTTAATTTGTGTGTGCCAGTATCTCAAAACATCATAGTGAATAGAATATTTGGTCTAGGAGTTGGTTTACGAAAACTTGCAAAATTATAACTGTAAATCGTGATAGTTTGTGTTTAGAAAGTCATAAAGAGAGCCGGAAGGTCAAATTCATGAATTATTAGCTGCGTTTTATGTTTGGGAGTATTGGATTTTTGAGTGAAATAATAATTGCTAATCCTGTTTAAAGTCATAATATACCTAAAAGATACAGTTCAATGGTGTAGGATGATTTATAAAACAACAATTCTCATTTCTCACCAACAACAAACAACATCCAAGCCTTATTCCCAAAAGATTTTGGGGTGGGCTAACATCTTTCATTCTTTTGGGAATGAAACAACAATCCTCACCAACTATATTTTTTTGTAAATAAAAATATTCAAAAGCAATATAAATTAAAAAGAAATGAAATATATGTTTTAATACAAATTATAAACATAAGAAAGTCCCAATATGTATTCCTTAAATGAAAAAAAGAATATATAGTGGAGATGTGTAGATGAGTAACAACCTGTATTCTTCACCTTCATTCATGGAGTCATGGAGAGAATAAAGAGAATGAAGGTGAGCATAGAAGGAGAAAAAGTGGTTCTGGTACCATACATGAGAGAGCACGTCCAGAAGTACCACAAATGGATGCAAGACCCTTCTCTCCTCCAAGCTACTGGTTCAGAGCCATTAACTCTAGATGAAGAATATGATATGCAGCTTTCTTGGACCCAAGATCCCTTAAGTAATAACTTCTTTTATTACTTCAACCTACTGATTTAATCTTTACTAAATTGAATTGGTTCTACTTTGAACTATTTTGGTTGGAAATAGTTTTTTTAAATATTCGTTTTCTGTTCCTGTTTCGGTTTTTGCAGAACATACTTTCATAGTATTGGACAAGGACCTAATTGTTGGAGACTTTTTCCATGGAGACCCTCACGTTGAAGGTCAGTGATCTTGCCTCCCCCCTTAGTATTAATTGATGAATAGTTGTTGCACATTGGACCTACTTTTTCAACTGTTTAGACTGTTCTTGTGCAAGTTAACCAATCTTTTTCTGACGATTTGTGTTTCTTTCCATTCTACTATTGTTATGCCTAATTCTAGGCTATTTTGGCAGCCATGGTTGGTGATGTGAATATATACTTGAATGACTTGGACGATTCACATATTGCTGAGATTGAAATAATGATAGCTGAACAAAACTGGTAAAAGCTTTGCTATTTGAAGTTTATTAACTGTTTTGTGCTCTAGTCGTAACAAGACTAATTTACCTGAAGAGCAGAAAATGAGGAATTTTATATCTGATACTAATTTTCTTAATGTTATTCTTGACTGCTTGTCATAAGGGCGATTCGTAGATTCCATTGCATTCAGTTATGTTGATCATCATACACTCACATTCGCATGGTTACCTTTGTTTTTGGATTTTGTTCATCAATTCTATTATATATAGACTATAAGGGGTTGTGTACTTTCAACTTAATGGACTTAATGGCAATGACGACTTAATCATTCAGCCATTAAGTCATGTTTACTTACGACTTAACTGAAAACACGACTTAATTATTCAGTCAGAAAAATGACTTAATCATTAAGCTGGAGAATAACAGTCCTTGCCATTAAGACGTCTATTATGAATTTATGACGTTTTTTGCTGTCAATTTTTTCAAATTGATTGTGGAATAGATTTATATTAATAAATGAAGTTTTTTCATTGACATCATAATCTAAGAATGAAACTAAATTGATTATTTTACTCGATTCTGACTTTTATTCATCATACAAAATAAACAGCCTCATATACAAATGTCACTTAATCCAGACAGACTAATCCAAACAGGACTTGATAGAAAAAAGTAAACAGTCCCTAATTGTACCCTTTTTTCAGATACTCTGTATAATTTTATCTTTGTGTTCAAATTTTCACTCCACCCCACTCCCTTATTGCTAGTGTAGTCGCGGCAAAGGGCTTGGTAAAGAGACAGTTCTTTTGATGATGACATTTGCTGTGAGGAATTTTGGGATAAAAAACTTCCGAGCTAAAATTGGAGAGTCAAATAAAGCTTCTCTCAGTCTATTCCAGAAGTTGGTATGTTTGTATCCCCACTACTGAGACTCAATTTTTGTATGCCCGATACATGTTTGCCTCTGAGGCAGTTGCATGTTGCATGGGCTGTTGTATGCTTTGACTTTTTTGTATATATTTAAGTTCTTGGTTTATGTTTTTATTGTTACAGACAGTACAGTCATGTTCAGTTATTTGCGGTATATTTTACAACATTATCAATCTATGAACATGACATGACTGGCAATACTATCACGCATCATCATTGTCTCATTTTGCATGTGGGGAATTGGAGTTTGCACCCCACATTTTCATCTCAAATTAGATTAAGAAAGGTGGGGGTGCAAACTCCAGTCTCTCCTTTGAAATTCCATTTCTTCGTTTCTTCTTAAGAAGGTTGCAACATGAAGAGCATCCGGCATAGAACTGTCACTTTGCTGCTTTCTTGTGAAAATTTATAGTGTTTGGGAATTATTGACAAACAACGCTAAATTTCATTTGTCCTGGGGCTGGGTTGAAACTTGAAATACAATTGAATGATCTATTACGGTGCACTGACAAATCTGACAGCAGAAAACCTCTGATGTGTTATTGCAGGGATTTGCACAAACTTCTTACAGTCAGATCTTCAGTGAAGTGAGTTTGCAGCTGTGTTATTGTATACCATATACCAGTAGCTTATCATCTCATGTGTAAGTTTTGAAATCCTCATTTGGTTTGGACAGGTAACACTGGAGTTACCAATGACAGAGGCAAAATGTGAGGAGCTTCTTCAACTGATTGATAAAATGGTTATACATTCGTAGACCATCTATGATTTTTGTAACTAATCTCTAACCGCTTCCAGAACATGGCAAAGAGCCAAAGACCATCTAGATTTTTTTTATTAATGTGTAATTACTTGGAAGGTTTTGAATGAGCTCCCAGTCCTCTGCAAATGTATGGATTTTTTGTACTGCAATGGTTTTTATTGCTTTGGTTAATTTAAACCCCGTCACAAGATTTGCTCTGCTTTGTCTGGGTTCCCCATTTTCTCCCTTTTTTGTTTGCGTGTTGTCTCACTTCGGTTTTCAGAGAAACATGAGCAGCAATTTCTAGGGCTGGCATTTTGAACCGAAAAACCGATAACCGAACCAAAAATAACCGAACCGAAATGTAAAAAACCGAACCGGACTGAACCGATAAATTTTGGGACCCGAAAATCGGGACCCAAAAACAATTTGGGTCGGAATCAGTTTAGATACATAAATTATCGGTTTAAATCGAACCGAACCGATTATTAATATTGCTAATTAATAGTTGTTATTAATAATGTTTATACAGGATATAAATACATTTTGAGTGCTTTCTGTATAAACTGCAAGTGTGGGTCTGGTGGTTAGCCATTTCACTTCCTTAGCTCGGCATCAGCGGTTCGACTCTCGCAAGGGATGGACTCGGGCCGGGCCAACCGGCCCGGAACCGGACCGGCTCGCTACTGTGCGGGCTCGGACTGGCCCGGTGAACCGGTTGGTGCCCGGTTCGGGCCACCCGGCCCGGTCTTCTAGCGGTTCGGTCCCGGGCCTGCATTTTAGTGAACCGGCCGGGGCCGGGCCTGGTCCGGGCCGCAACGGTCATTTTTTTTAAAAATACTTAAAGGCTCCATAGCCGTTGGGAGAGCTCCCAAACGGCTCTATAGCCGTTGGGAGCATAGGAGGGGGGGTGGGGGTATACAAAAAAAAAAACCTATTTATACTCCTATTTTCTATGCATTTTTTACACCTCTTCTTCTACAACTCTTCCTACTCTCTAAATTCTCTATTCTCTCAATCTCTCATATTCAATCATCTTCATTCTTCATCTTCTCCAAATTCTTTCTACATATATATAATTTATATAATTATTATATCTACTTATATATTAATTATCTACTTATAAATATATACTTATACACATTCATATTATAATTCTTTACACATTATATTATATATACTATATATAGTTATACATTATATTATATATTACTTATAATATATTTACAAATTATATATACTATATATACTTATACTCATTGATATAGACTTATACACATTCATACATTTTCTAAAAGTAGTTAATTGTTAGACTTCTCATTTATCTATTAAATTACTTAATTGTTTCATTTGTCATATTAATATTAGTTAAAGTAGTTAATTGTTTCATTTGTCATATTAATATTAGTTAAAGTAGTTAATTGTTTCATTTGTCTTATTAATATTAGTTAAAGTAGTTAAAGTTAATTGTTTCATTTGTCATATTAATATTAGTTAAACTACTTAATTGTTACATTTCTCATATTAATATTAGTTAATTGCTACATTGCTCATTAAAGTTAAAAAAAGTAGTTAATTTTTACATTTCTCATATTAGTTAATTGCTACATTGTTCATTAAAGTAAAAAAAAGTAGTTCATTTTTACATTTCTCATATTAGTTAATTGCTACATTTCTCATTAAAGTAAAAAAAAGTAGTTAATTTTTACATTTCTCATATTAGTTAATTGCTACATTGCTCATTAAAGTAAAAAAAGTAGTTAATTTTTACTTTTCTCATATTAGTTAATTGCTACATTTCTCATTAAAGTAAAAAAAAGTAGTTATTTTTTACATTTCTCATATTAGTTAATTGCTACATTTCTCATTAAAGTAAAAAAAAGTAGTTAATTTTTACATTTCTCATATTAGTTAATTGCTACATTTCTCATTAAAGTAAAAAAAGTAGTTAATTTTTACATTTCTCATATTAGTTAATTGCTACATTTCTCATTAAAGTAAAAAAAAGTAGTTAATTTTTACATTTCTCATATTAGTTAATTGCTACATTTCTCATTAAAGTAAAAAAAAGTAGTTAATTTTTACATTTCTCATATTAGTTAATTGCTACATTTCTCATTAAAGTAAAAAAAAAAGTAGTTAATTTTTACATTTCTCATATTAGTTAATTGCTACATTTTTACATTTCTCATATTAGTTAATTGCTAATATTTGTTCAATTTTAAAGATGGAGCGTGGTAGACATTCTGTAGATGTGGGTAATCTCCAACGCAACCGCAAGAGGGAGATTGCATCGACTCGATCTACTTCACGCAAAGGCAAAGGTAAAGCGTGGGTCGAGTCTTCTTTTCAAAGTCGAGATGATTTTGAAACGGATTACCAACGGCGAGATGATATGATGATGTCCGACGAGCAACTACAACATCTATTGTCCCAAAATGATCCACGCTTTGCACAAGAACAACAATTCCCGACAACCATTGATGAAGAGGAGCTCGAGGATGACGATGCGGAGGAGGACGCGGGGGGCGACGGGACTCACGGCACCCCGGATGATGAGCAAGAGTTGGAGGACGAGGGCCGTTCGGCCCGTTCAACGATTACAACCCAAATTGGTAAGAAATCTAAATCTCCTATTATTGAAAACAATTATACAAAAAGGAAAGACGAAAATACCGAAAAATGGTACGCAAGTTGCAATCATTGGAACAAAGAGTTTAGCTTGGGAACTTCTGGCGGATACGGGAGTCTCAAAAGGCATCTTTAGTCCGCCCACTTTGTGGAGTATGCGAAAATAGACAAAGGCAAGGGGAAGCAAACATAAATATCGAGGTTTGCAAATTCTCAACCCTTTGGTAATTTTTCCTATGATGATAAAAAACATTTGACTGGTATGTCTCATTTAATTGTTGAAGAAAATTTACCCTATATTTTTTCCGAAAGTCTTGCTTTAAGAGATTATGCTCAAGGTACTTTAAATCCTCAATTTAGAAATTATAGTCGCAAAACGATTAAAAAAGAAGTTATAAGGAAATATAACTTGGAAAAAGAAAAATTACAAACATTTTTCGCAAACTTTGATGGACGTGTTAGTATTTGTAGCGATATATGGGAGGATACTTATCATCATTTATATTATTTGGGTCTTACTGCACATTATATTGATGATGATTGGAATATGCATAAACGTGTTCTTGCTTTTCGTGAATTCAATGATCGTCACACTGCTGATAATATTTATATTCTCATTGAACGTATTTTAATTGAGTATAATTTGATTGATAAGGTGTTTGCTGTAGGTTTTGATAATGCTAGTAATAATACTGCAGCTATACCTAGATTACGTGAATTGTGTGGTGCTTCTACATTTATGGGTATGTTTTTTCATCAACGTTGTGCATGTCATATTTTAAATTTGTGTGTACAAGATGGCTTAGCGGCATTAGGAAATGCTTTGAAGGTAGTGAAGGGGGGAATTAAATTGATTTGGGCTAGCACTCCACTAAAAATGCAATGGCGGCAATATTTGAAGGATAGACGTGGCAATTATTGTGCTTTTCCTAAAGATTTGTCTATTCATTGGAATAGTACTTATAATTTAATTCAAGTACTTATTAAATATAAAGATCATTTTCCAGCTTTTTTAAGACAAACTTGTAACTATATTATAAACCCGGCTGACATTTTCCAGCTGTTAATCTCGCCGGCGCTTTTTGTGAATTTTCCGAAGCCACTCACGTTAGTTATTTTTGTGATTTCATGAAACAAAAGTGTTTAAAATATTATTCACATATACCGCATATATATGGTATTGCATTTGTTCTTGATCCTCGTTATAAACTTGCTTACTTGGCAAATTGTATAGATTACTCTTATGCTTCTTTTTTCCAACTCAAGAGTTCGATGATAATCCCATCGACCCTAAACAAGAATTCAACGAGGTTAGTAATTTATTTCATCAATTGTATAATGAATTTCATGCACAATATGGTAATGCACCCCCTCCCATGCAACGAACATCTTCTTCATCTAAAGGAAAATCACTTTTAAAATCCGTTTTTGGTTTCCTTTTGAAAAAAAGTAGAGCAACTCCCGCTACTGAACAAAGCTCAGGTAACGAGCTTTCTTTGTATCTAACACTGAATGTTGATTATGAAGTTGGTGATGACTTTGACGTTCTTAAGTGGTGGAAGGAAAATGAAAGAACATTCCCGATTTTATCAAAGATGGCTAAGCAAGTGCTAGCAATGCCGATATCAACCGTTGCCGTGGAACAAGAATTTAGTGCGGCCGGCAACGTCCTAACCGATTATAGAACGAGGTTGAGCCCGAGCTCTCTTGAGACACTAGTTTGCTTTCACGATTGGTTGAAGACCCAACGAAGAACTCAAGAAATTACCATCGCTCCCACCCGCCACTTTATGGAGGAAACAACCGAAGGCGGAGATTCCGATTGATTTTTTATTACAAAATGTATTACATTTTTTAAATTCATCCTAATTCTCAATTGTACTTCTTATTTGAAATAAATATACTTGAATTAGAATATAATATATTGTAATTGTAATAAGAATTATTCTAATAATATAATATATAATAAAAAAAGGCCCGACCCGGTGGGCGGCCTGGCCCGTGAACCGGGCGGGTGACCCGAACCGAACCGGACCCGGGGTTATCCGGGCCGGTTCCGGGCCTGCCTTCCGTGAACCGAGGCCCGGTCGGTTCAAGGCCCGAACCGGGCCCGGCCCGAATCGAGTCTCTCGCACCCGTTTTTTTTAACCTTTCAGCTTCACTTTGTATTTTTGTTTTCCCATATTGCTTTGTCCCACACCGGACAAAGAGTAGGTTTTCTCCTTCAGAGTTCTATATAATGAGGTATCCGCTCACAAGAAAAATTATAACCCGTATTGGGTTCAAAATTCTTTGGGTGAGGCTTATTGGGCTTAATGCATGAAGTAGTAGTTCAAATTTATGGGTCCCAGTTAAACCGAACCGATATTTCGGTTCCCAAAAAATTGGTTCTCAATTCTCTTTCGGTTCGGTACCGGTTTTTATTTTCCCTAAAATCGAAAAATCGGTTCGGTTCCAAAAAAAGATGAATCGGTTCGGATCCCAAACCGAACCCAGCCCTAGCATGTTCTACACTACAATTACTCCGTACATTCTATGTGGCTTCATAGGATTCATATCGAAAACGGATATTTGATTTTACTGGTACTATTAACTTATTAAGATGTCACTTAAAGATAACTATAATCATTTTAATGAGTCGGAACTTGCAAGTTTACTGGTTTTGATAAACCGGAATGTTTTTTCGGGTGGTTCCGGCCAAACTGTTGCCTGTTGGTACCAGTTATTTTATTTTGTAGGAATACTTTTTAACCCTCCATCCTCCTCTTCACCCATTCTCATCCTTTTACAGCTTTTAAATAGACTTATATGTTTTTCCTTTTTTAAAGTTGCTTCCCCATGGCTTGAGATTATGATGGAATAAAGCAAAATGGCTCAGTAAACTGTCTGCGCTTCTTTGTAATGAAGCAGCAGTCAGTCCATGCAATTTTGGACGCGATTTTCACTATGGGTCATCCGGAAACAGTCTCTCTGTGCTTTAGTATAGAGGTAAGACTGCGTACATCCGACCCCCCCTTACCCCACCGTAGGTGGGAGCCTTTGCGGCACTGGGGTAAATGAAAATGATGAAAGTTGCTTCCCCATGGACGTGCAAAAAAAACAGATGGGATCAAGGCATCAAGCTAGTCGGTTTTGATCCCAAAAAGTGAGGCATGAGATTGGGACATATTCACCCGCCCTCACTCTCTATTTTGGTCTGAAATCAAAAAATCCACCATTCATTCATCATCATTCATCATTACCCCAGTGATGCAAAGGCTCCCACTTACGGTGAGGTAAGGGAGGTCGGATGTACACAGTCTTACCTCGTACTAAAGCACAGAGAAACTGTTTCAGAATGACCCGTAGTGAAAATCGCGTCGAAAATTGCATAGGCTGACCGTTACTTCATAACAAAGAAGCGCAGACAGTTTAGTGAGTCATTTTGCTTTATTCCATCATATTCTCAAGCAAAAAAATAGTAAGTCTTTGGCTCCATTGAAAATGATGAAAAATCAAAAAATCCACCCTAGTTAAAAAATTCAGTCGGTCATAATTTGATCTCAAGAGTCAGGACTAGGACTTTGCCCACCCCTAAATTGGGGTGAAGATAGAGAGATGTGGTAGGGAAAATTAGATTGATGTTTTAGATTTAGTAATTTAAATAAAAAAGTGGTCATATATACCCACATTTAGTCAAGTAATAATGTCCTCCGATTATACTTATTTCAATATGTGGCTTATAAATTGCTTCACTTGTGGAACAATTGTAAATGAAATGGTAAGGTGAGCGACAGTGTTACTAGGCAAATTCGGTCGAAAATTAGGTCACTAAATGGTTGTAATTGTAACTGACCGGTTGTGGTCACCGTGATCTGCGGCGATCACTGGTTGGTGGTGGTCATTGTGGCTGGCGGTGGTGTTCACTGTGACTGACAATGATCACTATTGTCGACGGCGTCGATCACTGTGGTCTGCGGTGGTCTCTGGGCCTCTGGGGCTAGCCAGGACACTGAGGCTGGTCAGGTCACTGGGACGTGTCAGGCTAAGTAACTGGGGTGGGTCAGGTCCCTCTCAGATATGAAGGTAATTTAGTAAGTTTAATGCTTATTAGTCCCCCAATATCTTTTGGGACTAAGGCTTGGATGTTGTTGTAGTCACACCTTTTGAAATTAAAAACATCTCTTTTTTATGCATTATCCACTTTTTAGTAATACTAGATTTTCACCCGTGCGATTCACGAATACAAAATTGGGTGCTTCTATAATAATAATAATAATAATAATAATAATAATAATAATAATAATAATAATAATAATAATAGTAATAGACACTTGGAAGATTAAAAACGAACAAGTTTACAATGAACGAACACTTGGAAGACAGACCATGAACAATTCCTACAATTGTGCATGTCATTTTATGGTTGTAAATCCTTTCATCTCCGTATAAATGGATCATTCCCATTTGTAACAATCCATCAATCTCTTTCATTCCAAAGTGAAAAATATATTGTTTGTAAATAAAAATTACTTAGGAAAGGAAAAAAAGAAAAATGGGTGCGAAGGTGCTTCAAGCTGCATGGATGTTGGTATGTGTTGCATATGTTGTTGCAAGAGTGAATGGTGCAGAATTTAGCGTCAAAACATATGGAGTTAAAGGCGATGGTACATCTGATGATAGCGAGGTGTATATATAAAAATATATTTTTCGTTTTCTTTACATTTTAATTATGTTTTACATGATTTGATAAAAAGTAGGGGGAATATTGAAAAGCCAACTCCCACTTCCACTTATATAAAAATATATGTGCAAGTCAAAGTCAGAAATTGTTTTATAAACATATAAAATTGATATGATTATGTTTTTTGATTAGGCAATTCTCAAAGCATGGGCAGATGCATGCAAAGCAACAGATCCCAGCACCCTTGTAGTTCCCGCAGGAAAGTACATGGTGGGCCCGATGAAATTGATGGGCCCATGCGGGAATCCAATAACATTTAAAGCCGATGGTGCAACTTTTATTGCACCAACTGATCTCACAAGGTTTAAAGGACAAGATGGGTGGATCCTTTTCTATGGCATTGAAGGTCTCACTATCTCCGGTGGTACTCTAGATGGTAAGGGACAAGACGCTTGGAAAGCAAACAACTGCAAGAAGAGTTTCAGCGGAAATTGCAAATTCCTCCCCATTGTAAGTATCAAGCATTTCTTTGTTTGCATGGCAATGTAGCAAAAATGTAGAAATCTAAAATGAGAAACAACATCTTTTAATGGAAAATAAGTGCTCAGATCAGCGGTAACCCGAGAGTTTTCGTAGTGTTTGAGAACCGGAAGCATACACTTTCTAAGATTTGGGCTTCATAGTTCACAATTATTCAATTAACCTACGCAATTTTAATGTGTTACAGAACTTGAATTTGGGAGGATTGACAAACGCAGAAGTGAAAGGCGTAACTTCTTTAGACAGCAAATTTTTCCACATTAACGTCATCCAGGGTAAGAACGTGACCCTTAGTGACATCACCATCACGGCACCGGCCGACAGCGCGAACACTGACGGCATCCACATCGGTCGCTCTGATGGAGTTTCAATCCTCGGTGCAACCATAAAGACTGGTGATGATTGTGTATCTCTTGGGGACGGTGCCAAGCAGGTTAACATCGAGAATGTGAATTGCGGACCAGGCCACGGGATCAGCATCGGAAGCTTAGGAAAGTACAAGGACGAACAGCCGGTGGAAGGAGTGACCGTGAAGCACTGCACCCTAACCAACACAGATAACGGCGTGAGAATTAAGACATGGCCGGCGTCACCGGAAGGGACTGCCTCTGGCATGCACTTTGAGGATGTGACCATGGAGAACGTAAGCAACCCGATATTGATTGACCAAGAATACTGCCCGTGGAACCAATGCACCGCCGGGGTTCCATCCAAAGTGAAGATCAGTGACGTCAGCTTCAAGGGCATTAAGGGTACGTCTGCTACAAAAGTTGTCGTGAAACTCGCCTGCAGCAAAGGAGTGCCGTGCGAGAAGGTAGAGGTGGGTGATATCAACTTGGAATACAAAGGAACCAACGGCACCGCCATCTCCGAATGCAACAATGTCACACCTACGCTCACGGGCAAACAATTCCCTGCCGTTTGTGCACCTGCAGCAGCCGCAGCCCTAGCTTAAACAAATAACTATATTCAACCCTAAACAATACTCCAGTTAATTAATAACAAGATATATTCATATATAGTTAAAATAAATAATTTATTTTATGATACCAACTAGCATGTTTTCATACACATATAGAGAGAGGTTAAGTAAATCCATTCACTTACCCGGCCCCTTCGTGTAATATTTAATTTGTATGCACGATTGAGTGGTGATGTATGTTGTTGTTATTTTATTATGGTAATAAAAGTTAGGAAAAATTGAAAACAATAATCTCAACTATTGACAGTTCGTATATGCTACACCCGGATGTATGTACATTCGGTCCAATTAAAATAGAAGTCCATTAATAGATAAAGCCCACAAAACGACGCAAGCATTCATAACGCCGGATGTACATTAAAGTCCAATTAAAATAGAAGTCCATTAATAGATAAAGCCCACAAATCTCAACTAATGATATAAAAAACGGAAAAGTAACTTCTCTCAAAACTGAACTGCCTTCTGAAATATGTTCACAAAACGACGCAAGCATTCATAACACCGTATTTTAGCTCGAAAAATGAGGACAACCTCCAGACGTTTGTCAACTTCGTGGAGTTGGAGAGCAACAACAACTTGAAGAAGAGAGGAAGAGTTTGAGCAACAAGTTTTTGTGTTTGATCATTGAATCAAGCGATGGACCTAGTATCCGAGTATGAAATGATGTTAAACGCAGATAAGCATGAAAATGCAGAAGCATCATAGAGGAATGTCATATTATACTGTTGAAATTTATATTTTAGTAATGATTAATCAATATACTTGCATGTTTCCAAAATTATAGAAAAATTAAAATGGTTTTGACAAATCTGAAGCGCATTATGAATTTAAAGCGTGATATGTGTTGATTAAGTAAATTAATTCAGGTTTTTGTTTAATGTAAGAAGGTTAATGCTCGTTTTACTTTAATTTAAGTGATATATATTAATAACTACTTACAACATGGTGATATTGTAATTAGGTTACTTGTAAAATGATAGAATACTCAATCTGTGGTATGCAGTACTCATCTCTGAATAGAGTGGTATCTGGTTTAACTTTTCTATATTTATTGAAGATTATGCTTATGATTCATAGTGTGAAACGAAAAATATTGTTTCAAGTGAACAAATAGAACTATGTGTCATGAAGTGTTGTGCATTTTTTGTTTTACAATATACTTGTTCTGTAATTCGGTTACATGGATATTGTGTGTATGCTCATAATGTGAATGCAACATGCTCAAATTATAAAACATTGTGTCATAATTTTGTAGTACTTTCAAATGAACATATAGTGTTATGTGTTCCTCAAAAACTATGAAAATTTTGTCTTAGAATATGCTTGTTATAAACTGCATTTACATAATAATTGTTTGTATGCTCGTGATGTAAGTAAAATATGGTGATAGTGTGCTTGTAAAATTGAAACAGAATGCTCATTTTTTAAAATGATAGAATACTCAATTTGTGGTATGCAGTACTCATCTCTGAATAGAGTGGTATGTGGTTTAACTTTTCTATATTTATTGAAGATTATGCTTATGATTTATAGTGTGACACGAAAATTATTGTTTCAAGTGAACAAATAGAACTATGTGTCATGAAGTGTTGTGCATTTTTTGTTTTACAAAATACTTGTTCTGTAATTCGGTTACATGGATATTGTGTGTATGCTCATAATGTGAATGCAACATGCTCAAATTATAAAACATTGTGTCATAATTTTGTAGTACTTTCAAATGAACATATAGTGTTATGTGTTCCTCAAAAACTATGAAAATTTTGTCTTAGAATATGCTTGTTATAAACTACATTTACATAATAATTGTTTGTATGCTCATGATGTAAGTAAAATATGGTGATAGTGTGCTGGTAAAATTGAAACACAATGCTCATTTTTTAAAACATTATCTGAGAATTTTATAGTACTCAAATTAAGTATTACGTCACAATTGGTTTTATGCTCATACTTTGAAAGAAAATGTTCATTTTATAAAACATTATGTGAGAAATATTGTAATGTTCATAATTTGATCACTACTTTCAAATGTCCATATAATGCTATGTGAAGATCAAGTACTATGCAATCTTTGTTTTAGAATATGCCTGTTATGGAATAGAGTTACAAGATAATTGTTTTTATGCTCATAACGTAAGTGAAATATGTACATTGAACATAAGGTGTACTGTACTCATTAAGTATTGAAATGATTTGTGAATCATGATTTGATATGTATTATTCATTTTAATTAATAATGCAGGAATTTGGATGCAAGGCCTATAACTGAGATCCCAGTGATGCGCACAATGCCAAAAATAAAAACAAAAAAGACTTCTAAGGTTCCACAGAAGAAAATGAAACCAAAAGCACTTCCAGTAAAGGAAAAGGCTATGATGGACCTAATAAAAGAAATAGAAGCTGAGATAATGATGAGCGACGAAGAAACAAGGGATGCAGAAAAGACTGCTAAAGAAAGTAATAAAGAATGTGAGCAAAGCAATGTTCAAGGTACTGAACAAAATTTGCATCAAGAGGAAGCAGATTTGGAAGGGAATGATAAGTTTCAAGAACAAGAAAATGAGGGGAGTGCTGAGAATGTTATGGAAAAGTCTGAGCATCTAAGAGAAGAAGACGAGCAACAAAGAGAAAAAGATGTAACTGAAAAAACAGCAATTGTTGAGGAAAAAAAAAAGAAAAAGAAATGAATCAACTCAAAGGAGAGTTACAAGGAATGTTGAGCAGAGTGCTTCAAATCTGGCAGAGGCAAACAAGAAAAAGAACAAAAAAAATAGAAGAAGAAGATGAAGAGGAAGACAAACAGGTTGAAGATGATGGGGCATTTCCAAAGTTGTTGACTAGAATATCCCCTAAGACTTTGACAGAGGTCATTGAGAAGTTAAGTGATGAACAGAAAAAAGAAGTAGTGGAAATGGGCTTTGGCTCATTACTATACCTCCAAGTCAAGCAATTGCCCGCAAATCTTGCCCATTGGGTTGAAGATCACTTTGATAGCAGGAGCATGTCATTGATGCTACCCAATAAAGAAAAGCTGCACATTACTGAAGAATCTGTGCAATACACTCTAGGTTTCCCAAAAGGAAGTTTTAATATACAAGAAAAGATTGACAATCAAGCAGAACTGACCTCAGAAATGGTAGCTGATTGGAGAAAACAGTTCCCAACTGTTAAAGGCCAAGTCAAAATAGGCGTTCTGAAGAAAGTTTTAGAAGAAACCAAAGAAGCTGGAGGTTGGTTTAACAAAAACTTTTTGGTTCTTCTAGTCACTCTGTTGATTGAAGGAAAGCTGAATTTTTATGTCAACCAACACATTATGAAAGCTTTGGATGACGACTCAAGGGTGAAGGAATTAGACTGGTGTAGCTATACGCTGCAAACATTGATCAAAGGAAAAGATTTCTGGAATAAGAACAGAACAAGGCATTTTCCAGGATCTCTGTTGTTTTTTATTGTAAGTTTAAATAAACTTATGAAGTCTTAATGATAAATATTAAATACCTATTAAATTTATACCTTTAATGGTTTATGATAAATTCTAAATTTTACAATGTGCGGATATTTTATGTTGATAGAGTGGTGTTCAAATCAAGAAGGATACAAAGAAGAACAGCATCAATAATTGGATGGACAACGCAAGATTTGAACAAAAGAGAGAAAGAAGAAATGGCGAGTGGAGGATTTGGTTATGGCTTCATCGATGAACAAAATAAGGGAGCACTGAACATACCAGAACTGGTAGAGATTGCTAAAGAAAAGAGCACTGAAGATGAAGGCCAGTGTTCAGAACAGCCAAAGAAGGTATGAAAAGGATTATTCAGAACAGCCAGTGTGATCATATATGAGTATTCATGAATAGTACAATGAGTATAGTACAGTAACAAAATGAGCATTCTTTGGAATAAATTTATTTTCATATAAGGGTAATTTTCAAAAAAATAAGTTTAGAATATTCAAAGAATATATATTATACAAATGATTACAGTACTTCAAATGAATAAAAATGTTTATATTCAGCGAATTACGTGTTGAGTATTAAAATGAGTTACTGTTATACTACAATGATTATTACGATTATAATAAATGTGTTACAATATGAAGTGATTATATTACATGTGTTGGTTATAAAAAATCTGAGTATAACATTTTAAAAAATAAAAGAGGAGCAATATTATCATATTATACATGTGTGGTAATGGAATGAGCATTGGTTGGAATAAATTGTTTTCATATCAGGTAATGTTCAAAAAATCATCTGAGAATATTCAAAGAATATATGTTATACAAATGAGTACAATACTACAAATTAATATGCATGATATAATGTTTTAAATTCATTCAATTGTGTGTTCACTAATGGAATGAGTTATTGTTATAGTAAAATGATTATTATGGTTATAATAAATGTGTTATAGTATGTAGTATTTATTTTACATGTTTGGGTTATAAAAAATATGAGTATAAAATATTATAAAATGAGCACTATAATTTTTTTATAGTGAATTATGTGTTGACTAATGAAATGAGTTATTGTTATAGTAAAATAATTATTAAGGTTATAATAAATGTGTTATAGTATGCCGTATTTATATTACATGTTTGGGTTATAAAAAATATGAGTATACCTTATTATAAAGTGAGCATTATAATGTTTTAGTTGAGCATACAATAATGAATAAATTTGTTTGTAAATTAAAGCAAGATGCAATGAAGGAATTTGCTTCATCAACAAAACATTTGGCTGAAAGCATCTCAAATTTTGATGAGAAATTTCAAGAGGCTGCACAGGCTTTGCCTGATGATGAAACCATGAAAGTGCTGCTTGGAAAAGTTCATGGGCTATTCAACATCTATTTCACACAACAACAAACAAATGAAAAAGGAAAAGAAATCTCAATGTCACAAGATGATGAATTCTGGACCGAAGATGTATTGAAAGTGGTAGAAGCAATTGAAAATGCGCAGGAAAAAAGGTTTGATAGGCAAACATTCAATCAGTATGAAAAGCCAAGTTTCAGACTGCTATCCCAGGAATCAAATGATTCTCCAATCACAACGGAAGAGAGAGAACAGGAGAATGAGGTTACAGATCCTGTTGACCATGAATTTCAAATCAATGAGTATGAGGGAGTTTTAAATGAGCAACAAGTGAATGTTAATGAGCAAAAAAAAACACCTTGAGGAGCAGAATGACCAAAGCAGCCAAGAGGATGAAACAAGGGTCCCAATTCACCAAGGCATTGCCAAAAGTGAGAAACATGGATTTGTTTATTTTCCCAGTTGAACAAAGTGGAAGATCCTACATGATGATTTTTGATTTGAAGTACAATAAGTTCTTCATCATTGATATCTGTGATGCAGAAATGTCTATTAAAATGAAGTATCTTTCGCAACCAAACCATCTGGTAAGTATAAATATTATTTTTCTTTTAAATGAGTACTTTAGCTATTCAAAATGAGCATGGTTTCATATTTATTGAGCATTATTAGTACAGATTTATCTAAGAAAGGCTTATTATAAAAATTGCATATATTTGCAGAAACGTGTTGTATTGAAATGGCTTAAAGATGAAAAGCACCCTCAAACAGAAAAAGTCAAAAACATGAAGCTAGAAGTTTTAAAAATAGCATGGCGCAACAAGAATAATAAAGCAAATGAAGGAGTGTACGTTATGAGACACATGGAAACCTTCAATGGAGAGAGTGATTGGGACTGTGGTCTATTCAAAGATAATGTAAATAGACATTTATTTATGAAGATTTAATGCAATATCAATAGTGTGTCAAAACAACATAAGCTAATACTGACATATATGTAATTGTGCAGGAAAAGCCATTAAACATATTGAGGGTCAAGTATCTGCACAAAATGCTCACATTTCAGAAGAATGAAGTAAAGATGGAGGTGATGGAAAGAGTGAAAGAAAACAAACTGTTGTGAATGTAATCAACAAAAAATCATTTAATGTGCAGTTCTGGTTTAAAGTTCTGGTTTAATGGTTTAATTGGGAAAAACATATTTTGTTTGTGTTTAATGACATATTTAGTTTGTGTTTAATGACTTTATGGTGAATTTGAATGTTTGAACTACTACATTCTACTATGTTATCTAGAAGATGTGTACTGCTATTGATGATTATGGGTGTTGAGCAACATACTGTTGTTTTTTTAATTAATCACTATTACTATTACTATTTGGTATATTACTCTTAATCTTGATTGACATTAAACACCGTAGTAATATTGAATGATGACAGATACATATGTGAAGTTTATATTAATGGTCATTATTAGTAAGTTCTATGGTGATTTCAATTGGTGTTTATACACAATTTTAAGTATTAATGATCATTTTTAATAGGTTCTATGCTCATTTCATTTGTTACTTACACACAATTTTAAGGACTGACCCCTGAAAGTTAAAATCATTCAGTATGAAAGTAGGTCAACTTATTGTTTTATTAAAAAAAGCGGGGGAGTGTTTTTTCAAAGTATTAGTAAGTTAGTTATAATGGCATTGTGTGAGTAAAGTGACTACGAACTGAAATAGCTAATTTTAAGTAAAAGTGTCTTTTTGGAAAAATAGTAAATATTTGTGTTAATTGCGAAATAGTATATATACACATTAATGATGATTGTATTATTGAATGGTGACATCTGAATTCATGAAGTTTATATTAATACTTATTACTAGTAAAGTGTATGCTCATTTTATTTGTTACTATACACAATTTGAGAACTGATCAATTGAAGTTAAGAATATTAAGTATGAAATTAGGTTTACTAATTTTCTTATTAAATACCAATTTGGGAAGTGTTTTTTCAAGCAATATTCATTTCAATACTCATTTTGTTAACACCTGTTACGCATTATATTAGAAAGAATTACTCAAAAGAATATTATATCAGGGGAATAAAAGTAAAAACTAAAACAAACACATAAAGAGAAAAGAACATGTAAAGTCTATAAGTGCACATTACAGAAATTAAAATGATAAGAAAAGGATAAAAGATGTTCTTTTTTGAAGAATAAAAAAAGTATGTAACCAAAAACAAAGCTTTTAAGAGTGTTTACAATTTTCATGGTTTAATAAGTGAGGTACTTGCTGCAGTTGATTTTTTCCTTCCTCGAGCTTGATTTGATTTAATCTAAACAATACTTTTGCGCCGAACATTTCTTTCACCTTTTTTCCTTGAACCTTTGGGATTAGAAATTGTACCAACTCCAATTGAAGCTGAATCACTGTCTGAGAAGTAAATACTGCCAACTTGTTCTTCATCATCATGTTTCAATTTTGTGAATGACTCTTCACAAAGCAGCCTCGCTGACGCATTAGAATCAATAGAACACAGAAGTTTGTGGAGTTTCCTTTGCATTTTCATTCTCCAAACAGAAGGCAAAACATTAGAAGTATTGGATAACATAGATGACTGACTCTGTTCAACTGACTTTGCTATTCGAGTCCAACGTTTTAAAACATAAGAATCAGGAAGAACTTCAACGCAGTGGATATGATATATACGAAGACAATGGCAGCACAAAATACCAACTTCTTGAAACTTCTTACATGAACAATCAACAAAATGTGATGTCGTGTCATACGAAACCCAATGTGAAAATTGATCAATATGAGGCATCCAAACTAAATATCGAATAACAGAACCAAAACAATGTTTAACCTCATGTTTCAAAGACATAGCACGAACAAACTCCTTCTCAAAAAGCTTGTAAGCATCAATCGTGTAAATTCGAGAAGCTTTATGTAATATACCAAGATGTGGGATTGATATCTCGGGGAAGCCATCCCAACAACGTTGTTGATCTGATCTCTCATGACTCTGCCATTCACTAACAGTTTCACAAAAAAAAGTGATAGAAATCACAAAGAGAAGACGTTGCATTCAACTTTCTAGACAAAGAATTATTCGTTGACTCGCTTCTTTGTGATGATAAAATGCCAACAGAAAAGTAATCTTTTGAAAATGTTGGACACCATTTCTCCCTAAGTCCATATAGTTTCTTCAACCATGCATTTTCAAAACAATTGAAAGTAATCACCATCCTGAAAAAATAAAAATAAAAAAGAACAATATTATACTCATTACAATGAAGCCATTACTCATTTGTAAACAATTGATAGTGTAAATAATAAATTAATTAAAAAGAAAGAAAACAAGTGCAGTAATAGATGATACATGTTCCAATAATAGTCAAACTCAGAAACTGTGTGAAAAAGTTTCAAAACATGATCAAATAAGTCCAAAAATCCTTCGTCATTCCTCAAGTCTCGTATATGTTTTTTAGAGTTTTCAATGATGTGCCATATACAAAGACGGTGTTTTGAACTTGGAAAGACCTTACATATAGCAGCAGCCATGGATGCAGACTGATCTGTCATAACGGTTTTTGGATGAACTGAATCCATTGAAGTCAAAAACGTGGTAAAGAGCCATTCAAAGGATTCAATGCGTTCATTCAACAAAAACTCACAACCGAACATACAGTTATGCGTATGATTGTTAATACCAACAAAAGGACCACAAATCATATCTCACTTATTTATACGATATGTAGTATCATGAACAACCAACTCTCCAAATGCTAAATAGTCCTCTTTCATTTGCTTGTCTCTCCAAAAGAAGCTAACTAAGGAACCATCAGCATCAACTTCAAAAGAGAAAAAAAGTCTTCTTCATTTGTTTGCCTGTTCCTAAAGATATTAATCAAAGTATTTGCATCACAACCTTCTAAACATTTTTTTTTTGTTTTTTTTCAATTCATTGTAGACATCGCGCAGCACGAAACCAATTGAGGAGAGCCACCTGCTTCAGCTTGTAAACAGCGAAAACCATCAGCTATTTTTACTCCTCTATTTCTCAAATGATTCAAATATGTCAACTCAGAAGAAGAAACATCACGATGAGACCTCACGTGATGAACTAAAGAACCAGGACAGAAAGAGTGATTGTGATCCATAAGATGTCTAACCACAACCCATTCACCATTGCTTCTAAACTCAAAATAAAATTTTGCTTTGCAACCTGTACGATGACCAACTTTGGTGAATACCTTACCCTGTACACCTTTATTTTTCTTAGAACCTTGTTTAGTGCAACAAAATTCTCTGCCTCTAACTTCACAACAACTTTCTATCTTCCGTAGAGTAGAATAACGAACGCCAAAGCCTATCTTAAAAGCATACTCATTATACAAATCAAAAGCTTCTTTCTCTGACATAACAGTTTTTCCAAGAAGCTCAGAAACTTCAGCTTCTTTAACTAAAAGGGAAGAATCAGATTGTGGTATAGAATCAAAACTGCTAGAAGAATGGTTAGCTGCAAAAAAACAAAAGTTGAAGCTAAAATAAAATGATCTGGATCAAGGGAAAAGGGGAAAAAAAAGTAAAAAGTGCAAATAAAATTCAGAACTAAGAAAAAGAGAATAAGAAAAAACAAAAGGAATTACTTGAATCAACAACAAAGATTTCGCCTCTGGAGTCAATGTCTTCAGTTACATGTCCAGTACAAGCAATTTCATCTGCAAAAAGGATAAACCAAATACATAGACATATTGCTCATTGAAACGAAACTATAACATCAAAATGTGTTATCAATTAATCATACAAATATAGTGAATTGCTTAGTAGATAAATACCTGAAAAAATAGACATAACTGATCAACGTAAACCTACAGTAAATTAAAAAAGAGCTCATAATCTAGTGATCATATTAAAATACTGAAGAAAAATATAAACAATTTGCAAAAATCTAACGATGAATAGATCAAGAATAACGAAGAATAGATGAAGAACAGTAGATCAGAAAACAAAAAGAATAGAATAAAAGGATTAGATTCTTACCAAATTCGAAGACTACGGATGAAGTATTTTGAATGATGATCATTGTAAACAAAATTCGAAGGAAGATCACAACGAGCTGGAGAAGATGATCGCTGTAAAACCAAATTCGAAGGAAGATCACAACGAGCCAGAGAAGATGATCGCTAGAGAAGATGCGCCGACCTGAAGAGGATGATCAAAGGCGGAGAAGAAAGATGATAGACGACGCTAATACCACACCTAAAAGTTCAGTAAAATTACAAAATAACCGGGTGTATACGTACACCCGGGTATACCATATAAATTGTGAACTATTGATTATTTTTGTATAATCCCAACTATATGGACCATTCGTCAATAATGGTCCATGACCGCATATTAACTGTTCTAACAAGTGAATTTCTAATAGAAATTAAGCGTAAAATTTAAAATTTGAGATTATTTATAGGGATTACCTGTTATATCTCTTTAGAAACTATAGAAATTTATTTATCTTCGGTCACGTCGGACATTATTGGCGGAAGGTCCCTCAAGTTGGGATTATTATGAAATAATCGATAGTTGGGATTATTATGAGCGGACCGCCAATAGTTGGGATTATTACAATCAATTTTTCCTAAAAGTTATTTTCTAGTCTTGTGATGGCTAATGTTATTATTTTTATTTTTCAACATTACAATATAGGTTACAATATTTTTATTTTGATAAAATATTACTCCGTAGAACATATTGCACATAATCAGATATTTTAATATATATTAATACAAGTTATTGTTGTGGTTAACTTTATTATTTCTATTTTTCAGCACTAAAAAACTAGGCTACGAGCATTTATTATTGAAACAATGATATATATATATATATATATATATATATATATATATATATATATATATATATATATATATATATACATATATACATATATGGTGCGGTTCCAATGAGAACAATGCTTAACGTGAGAATGTGAGAACACTCACATTTAAATCAACGTGGTGCACAATGGAGCTATTCTGTTGCACATTTTCAATTTGCTCGAATTAAGCCTATTTAAATAAACACGGTGACATTTTGGTAAATATTGTGAAAATGTAAAAATGTGCAATATACAAGCTTCGTTGTGCAACACGTTGAGGTAAATGTGATGTTCTTACGTTCTCACGTTAAATATTGTTCTCATTTGATCTTTATTATATATGTATATCAGTATATATATATATATATATATATATATATATATATATATGTGTGTGTGTGTGTGTGTGTGTGTGTGTGTGTGTGTGTGTGTGTGTAATAGTGTCCCGGTCAGGAATTCCTGACCGGAACCGCCGTCCAGACGACGGCTTTTGGGGACCTTCACAGTGGATATTTTTGATGAAATTTTTATGGCACGTTCTTCATCATATCTACTTTATCCACACAAAAAATTAGCTAAAAACGCAATCGGGAAGGTCGTCAAATGATTTTTACAAGATAACTGCGCCGGAAAATACATGTAAAACGCAGTTAACTTGTAAAAATCATTTGACGATCTTCCCGATTGAGTTTTTAGCTGAATTTTTTTTTGGATAAACTATACTTGATGAAGAACAATTTATAAAAATTTCATCAAAAAATTCCACCAGGAAGACGGCCATGTATCAGTTGCTAACGGTACAAAAGTTCTTGTAAGCAATAGAGGAAAATTAAGATTTTTCTCTAATGACAAACATTCAACTACTCTTCTTATTCCATCTTTTCCTTTCAAACTCATGTCTGTTTCGTGCATCATTAAAGACCTACACTATGGGGTCGTTTGTTCTCCTAATGATGTCATATTTTAGGGCATGGCTTCCCATATGAAGATTGGTGAAGGGTTCCTCCTTGATGGGCTCTACCACGTATCCAAATTAAATCCGACCCTTTTTTGAGTCTCCTCACCATGTTTCCTTCCAAAACAAATCAAGATTTGTGGCATAAAAGACTAGCTCATCCCTCCAACCATATATTGTCTCATATATTTCCAAGTTTATGCCAAAAAACTAAAGAGTGTGAAGTTAGTTGCAAGTCTAAATCTGCTAGGTTACCATTTCCTAAATCCGAGTCTAGAACAAATCAGTCTTTTGAACTTGTACACTCCGATGTATGGGGACCTGCCTCAATGGAATTTTATGATGGTTATAAATACTTTGTTTCGTTCATCATTAATTTTCTCTCGCACTACTTTTATTTATCTGTTGAAATCAAAGACTAAAGTCTTATCTTCCTTTAATAATTTTCACAACATAAGACTGAACTTGAGAGGGGCCGAACATTATTCATGATTGCTTAATAAATCCCAAATTTTATGGGATACTACTGTACTTATGATTTGCTTGTCTAATTAACCTTTTTTGCACATGCATGTATATTAGGAAGGTTCAAGAGCAATAAACACACAACACAAAATTCCCTACTTTATTTTCATTCTTTTTTACTTCTTTGTAAGAACTGTTTATGTTCTTCACAGAATTCAAGAGTATATCACTTGTGCCTCCACATCACAATTTTTAAAGGAGGTTTGGCATTTGTTTCAAATACTTTGTTTCCAAATGTCTATTTGTATAAGATATTTAAATTAAATATTTTATCTCAACATGTTGACACAAAAGATAAATTATTAGCATTGACGCAAATACTCTTGATATTAAAAAACAAATGCTAGAACAAAATATGAAGAAAGAACTAAAGATAGATATCCTACACAATATCAAATTTTAGTTTCTAATGTCTGTTATTAATTTCTAATTTCAATTTACTCTGAATTCAATCCTCACCCGATTGATTGCCAATAATGTAACTGATATATCTTTCACATTATCCCAGCATGATGTTGGAAAAATGGTTTACAAATTAATATTTTGGTCACTTTGGAGCTAAAATATGTAAGAAGGACCCATTTCTCATAATTGATGAGACTAAGCCCTAACATATTATGAGGTGAATGTTTTGATATATTATTTATAGAAAAACATTTTGAAATGAAATGAAATAGGGTTCGTGTAGGACTTGTCCTGCACCGCCGCCTCCATACGGCCGGGTCGGGTTTCATGTTCGGGTCTTGATCCGCTTCGCTTGCCCACGTGTGGCTTAAAGATACTTTCCTATATTTTTATTCATTGATTTTTGGATATTACTTGGCAAAGAAACACAACTTTAAAAGAAAAGTCACAGCTTATATTCTAAAGGTGTCTTTTGAGAATGGAGTCTCCTAATTTGTCTGTGTTTTGATCAATCGGAAATTTAGAATTTTAACTTTATCTATTGTTCAATCCTCCATCAACGTTGCATCTTTGAGTTCGTCGGTGTGCTTCGGGATCGTACAAACCGTTCTATCCTTGGAGGCGATTGCTTCTTGTGTCGTGGACAAATTTATCTTTAAGAAGATGACGATTGGTTGGTCTCGATTTCATCCAAGTATTTCAATTTACTTTCATTTTTAATATTGCATGCATAATTTGGATTACACATTATTCTTATATTGTCATTTCTCTATGTATAAAAGTAATACCAGTATTAGATTATCCCCTACTCAATCTTCTTTGTGCCCTTCTTGTTGTACACACTTTTGTACACACTTTGTACATTAGTCTGTGTACACAGACAATTGGGAGACAAATGCTGCCTTTTTGTTAACGGACTCCCTGTGTGCACAGGCAAAATAGGGGGTGTGTACAAAAGTGTGTACAAAAGTGTGTACAAGTAGATTTTTTGATCTTCTTTTTATTAATCCACTGCTCAATCTTAAAATTTGTACCAATTACAATTATTCCGTATTACATTTGTCGGATCAATGAATAAGTAAATGGATAAAAATTAGACAGCAAATTAAAACCAAACTTCATTTTGAGCGGTGAATTGAGTAAATCAGGCAGTTGGTATATTATACATCCGGATGTGCGTAGGACATGGTACATCCGGCCCATCAGAAGTATTATAATGGACTCGAGCACTAAAAAACTACAGTAAACGATCCAACTAAGGTAGATAGCCCAATAACTAATATAGGCCAAAATTAATTCGGTGACATTTTTGTAATTTAAGTGAAAAATCACGGCTTCCGCTAAATGAGCAATAGTGTACCTTTAATGAGCATCAAATATATTTTATTGAGTATTTAAGAGACTAACAATGAGTATCACGATATCTACTTCATATCTTCTAATTCTTTTTTCTTTTTCTTATTTTTTCTTTTATAAAAACTTATTATATTATGACTCTAATACACACTTATTAATTTTAATATGCGAATCTAATGTAATATGATACTTTTGAAATATGCATTCATATAACAATTCAAAAATGAGCATAACATCAGTACCAAATGAGCATACATAACTTACAAAGTGTACATTGATATGAAAATCAAAAGGTTTGTTAGTTGAACATCATGACATTTTAATTGAGCTTCAAACATCCGCTATAATGAGATGAAAATCATGGTTTCTTGTGCATGAGCATTTATGAACATTTAATGAGAATAAGATCAGTACCAGATGAGCATATGTAACTTACAAAATGAGAAGTAATGAATTTGTAAGTTGTTTTGTTAGTTGAACATCACGATATTTTCATTGAGCATCAAACCTTCTCTATTGAAATCGATGAAAATCACAAGTTCTGTTAAATGAGTATTAATGAAATTTTAATGAGTATCAGACCTATACAAATGAGCACATGTAGCTTACAAGATGATCATTGATATTAAAATTGTAAGTTTTGTTCATTGAGCATCAAGACATTTTCAGTAAGCATCAAACCTTCGTTATTGATTATTAGAATCATTGAGTATCATGATTTGTGGTCTCGTGTCTATAATCAACATCTATATAAATCTAATGTAATATGAGACTTGAAATATGCATTGCGAACATTTTAAATTTTGAGCATAATAGAGATACTAAATGAAAATATATAATTTACAAAATGAGTATCCAAAAATTCAAAAGCTCATTTGTGTATATTCATTTTTTTAGGCATTTTACTTATTTGAGTTTAAAGTAAAATTCATTTCTAAATTGTTCAGTATTAATATATAAAGAAAAAGAAAGAAGTAAATAACAAATAAAGAAATCAAAAGAAGTAAAGAAAAAAGACAAAACAAAAGAAAGTAAAAATTAACGGTAAAAGTAAAAAATAAAATAAAAAAGAGTAACAGTCATGAATGAGCATGGCATGAGTATGGCGGCAGAAGAAAAGACAGAAAAGGGAATGGCTGCAGGAGTGGAGAGAAAAGAGAACGGCGGCGGAGCAGGAAAGATGATGGAGAACATCCGTATTCAACGAGAAGATAGATCAGAGAGCAAAGGTTTAAAGTTTCTAAAAATTACAAAATAATCGGGTGTACACGTACACCCGGGTGTAGGATATAATTTGCGGTAAATCAGGTCAGCCTAGTTGAAATTAAATTAGATAAAATAATTTGGTGGTTTTGGATGGACCTACTTGAATATATAACGATTAGACAGATTAAAATTAAAGCATCTTCAATCATTCATTTGGAGGACTTACTTGTAATTCAAAACAAATAATTTACCATTGAAACGTTGTTTTTCCTTTTATCTAAGAAAACTAATTACTCGAAATGAGCTACTAGCTTGACGAAGAAGAATTATTAAATATTTCCTCCATCTCATATAACTTGGTCGAAATTCCTTTTTCGGCCATCCCAAAAACTTTTTTATTTCCATTTAAAGTAACAAATTATATGTTGCTAAAAAAATTCTCATTTACACAAATATCAATGATATAGTCTTTACTATTTTATGTGCAAGTCAATTTTAATCAATTTCTATTATTAATAATAAATAAAGAAGAATAAGTTACTACCTCCATCCCGAAATAATCGTCCTGTTTTGACCTTTACACAGATTAAGAATGTGAAGTTGACTTCACACTGTAGCGACACTATTTGGCACTGTAGCGACATTGTTTGACACTGTTTTGCACTGTTTGATACTGTTTTGTATAGATTTGTTTACCAAATAAGGAAAGGGGACAATTATTTCAGGACGGATCAAAAAGGAAAGCAGGACAATTGTTTCGGGACAGAGGTATATCCTAACTCATTGCATTTTACTTTGAAATTAATTTTGCTACAAATGCTTACGTGACTAATCAAGACATAAGGGTAATTAGCTAACCGCAGGAGATTTAGTGAAAGTTTATTAAAATGTAAAAGTTAAAATTATTTATAAGGAGCATTTATCTCTAACAAGCTCTAATTCATAAGTTTTCTAAAATGAAGTTTTTTAAATCTAGATTCTTATCATTATATAATAAACCAAGAATATATCAAAAAAAATCTAGAAGAGTTATCAAGCTTAATTCTTGTCGGAATTAAAATTAAAAGACTATAAATTCAAGGGTTTCAACTATAAATACGCAGTTGGTGGAAAAGAAATACAATGTATATACAAAAAACTACCGACTAAAATTTCACACACGTCCAGTATTTCGCGGGCCTGATCGGTTAAACGGTTTTTTCTCTGTTCCTTCTACATTGCCATCTCACTGTCTTCTCTCTCACTTCCCGGAGGAGTACGGCGGCGATCAGTCAGGAAACGGAGATGAATTCTTCAATCACTTATCGTCGTCTCCGCCCTCAACGACGATTTGATCATTGACTCCTTGAGGTTAATCTTAGCGACGGCATTTTGTTATTTTTGTCCATATCACGTTTGAAGAATTGAATCAGATTATACGCTTTCATTTATCATACCTAAGATGAATGCGGTCATATTCATAAGAGTTAACCAGGAATGAACTTTAAACACAATGTTCACCCGACCTGCTAGCTACTAGCTAGATTCATATAGACGTATTGAAAGAATCTTCGGATTATGTGCGTTCTATTTCATCATTTCATGTAATGTATTCCTCATAGGATTTTGTGCAGTAAACTTCTTTGTTGCAGCAGGAGGTTAATTATTCATTGATAGCTTGGTTGATCTGAATTGATAAAAGGGGAAACGGGAGGAAAAAATGTCTAGCTATGAAGGTGTTCTAGTTTCTGATCCATGGCTTCAGGGTCAATTTACTCAAGTTGAGCTGCGTGACCTCAAATCCAAGGTATATCCAATAAAACGATTCTTAGTTCAATTTTATTTCTACCCTTTTTTTGTTAAATATCCGACCTTTATTAGAGATTGAGGTTGAAACTCCCACTCTTACATGTGATTGGCCTTCTCTTGAACGAGTACTGATTCCTGAAATGTTTATCCTCATATCAACTTCCTATATTAAAGTCCTTGCATGGGATTCTTATTATAATGTCACTAATATAAAAGTCATGAACAAAAATATGACTATGTTCAGAAATGGTGAGATGTAGAAGAAGTTCATACTTTTGTCCACGGGTTTTCTTCAGTAATATATTTTTCATCATTTGTTCTTTTTATTTTATGTATTTTTATGTGGTTATTGATGGTGAGCCCTGAACTTTTTTTCGGTGTAACAGTTTCTTGCAGCAAGAAACCAATCACAGACAGTTACTTTGGGAGATCTGCCTACAATTATGACCCAACTGAAGGCCTTTAGTAATGTGTTCAGTGAGGGGGAAATTAAAGCCATGTTGTCTGAATCATCTTCTGAAATGAAGGAAGAAATTGATTTTGAATCCTTTCTTCGGGTGAGTATGAAGCGACTCTTAGTACAAGTAGTCGATAATAGATCCATGATAGGCTTTCTTGTATTCATGTCATTTTCATTAAATAAACTCTCTATTATGTTGTTCATGAGGCCCCAAAGGGCTGATTTGTTTTGGACAGGCATTTCTGAATCTTCAGGCAAGAGCTCCAACTACATCAGGCAATTCTAAACTTAAAACCACCACCTCTTTTCTCAAAGCTACCACAACAACACTTCGCCATACCATTAGTGAATCAGAGAAGGGCTCTTACGTGGCACACATAAATGGTTTTCTGGGAAATGATAAATTCTTGAAAGATTACCTTCCGTTGGATCCATCAACCAATGCGATGTTTGAACTTGCTAAGGATGGTGTTCTTCTGTGGTAAGGAAGAATCTCTAGCTTAACATCTCGTTACATACCCTAGCGGCTATTAGCACGCATGATTGTTATTCCTTTAATCATTTGGTATTATGCAGTAAGCTCATTAATGTTGCTGTTCCCGGAACAATAGATGAACGAGCCATTAATACCAAGAAGTTTCTTAATCCGTGGGAAAGAAATGAAAATCATACACTCTGCCTCAATTCTGCAAAGGCCATTGGTTGCACAGTGGTCAACATTGGTACACAGGATCTAGCTGAAGGGAGAGTATGTCAAGGCTAATTTCTAACTATTTTCCTAGTACAATCTTTTATACGTCTTTGCCTTCAACATAAAATCTGATGGAATTCTTCACCCTTTCTTATGGTTGTTTTTTACTAGCCGCATCTCATCCTTGGATTGATTTCTCAAATAATCAAGGTATGCTCCTACTCCAAATTATTTGAGAACTGATGAACTACTGAAGTTTAATCAGCTGTCAATGCACTTAAGTCTCTTCATTTTTGTTTCTGATTACCAGATACAACTCTTAGCTGATCTCAATCTGAGGAAAACTCCACAACTTCTGGAGTTGGCAGAGGATAGTCAGGTTGCTAGTCACTGATTGATTTTCTTTGGTTTATTATACCATTGTGGTCAAATAATGCATTACATTGATAACAGGTTGGTATAATTAAAAGTGAAATTTGCAGGACGTGGAAGAGCTCCTCAGCTTATCTCCTGAAAAAGTTTTGCTTAAATGGATGAATTTTCATCTGAAAAAAGTTGGCTACAAGAAGCAGGTCACAAACTTCTCCTCTGATTTGAAGGTGAGGTGTTTCAGTCTAGATGCTTGTAAAGTTATACTGCTTGTATTGAAAAGAAATATATACTCCAAGGATGAGTCGTAATAGTTATAATCAATATGCACATATTTCTGGAGTTCTTGTGGATATAACTCAAGAGCTTTGTGGTGTACCACTGTACCTATATGAATTCAAAAGTTGATTAATCTGCTGTTTCTGTACCTATAGGGGTACATATAAAAAAACTTTTGGGTAAGAAATAGAACTGCTTGAAAACCCTTGATTCTTGAATGATAATTCTCAAGTCCTCGCCAATGAACTTTGAAGTTCAACAAAATACATTAATTTACACATTTCCCGTATAAAAACGCTTGTTAACTATGTGGCAGAAATGCTGGAATAATACTTCTAGGATATACTCCTAATAATCTATTCTATTGGCAGGATGGAGAGGCCTATGCTCACTTGCTTAATGCTCTTGCACCAGAACATGGAACAAGCAGCACACTTGATGCAAAGGATCCTACTCAAAGAGCAAATTTGATTCTTGAGCAAGCAGACAAATTGGATTGTAAAAGATATGTTACGGCAAAGGATATTGTCGAGGGATCAACAAATTTAAATCTTGCATTTGTTGCTCAGATATTCCAACGAAGGTCAGATGATCTTTTTCAAACTAAATCCTTTAAATCAGCCTCAGGAGTGAACACTCGTTTATCAACCAGAAAAATTATAAGATTGTAAGAAAAATAAATTTATTTTATCACTGAACATGACTTTACCTGTTTATTTAGGTAAGTTTGTACGGAGTGGAAATATTCCGTTATTGGTCCCCTACATTTCATTTTTTCTACTTTTGGTGCACAGCTATTTTTTTTTTTTCACTTTTGGTCCCCCAATACAAAGCTGGGCAATTTTCACAAAATTCGCAATTGGTAAGTGACCGGAAAGGACCAAAAGTTGCACGAATTCACAGCCGTACCCCAAACGTGGGACCAAATTTAATCTGGCTACCAAAAGTTGAAATGACCTTAGAATCAAGGGACCAAATGGGAGTGCTTCCTTTGTGGAATCATATGATTATTTTTCCTTATAACATGTTTGGTTTTATACAAATCATTTCTATGTTCATCTCATTTTAGTACGGAGTATAATACTTGATTTGGCTTCAATTGTTGATGACAAGATGCATGTGTGGCTTTGTATTGCAGGAATGGGTTATCCGTAGAAAACTCAAAGTTATCTTTTGCCACAATGATGACCGACGATGATCAAACTTCAAGGGATGAAAGATGCTTCCGGTTGTGGATTAACAGTCTTGGAGTTGACACATATGTGGACAACTTATTCGAGGATGTTCGGAATGGGTAACTATGGTTACATGCCTCTTGTTGCTGCGAATAATAATTTGAGTTAGTAAGCCTTATAATACACAACACACAGGTGGGTTCTATTGGAAGTGCTTGACAAAGTTTCATATGGATCAGTTAACTGGAAGCAAGCCACTAAACCTCCAATCAAGATGCCTTTCCGAAAAGTTGAGAACTGCAACCAAGTTATTAGGATTGGAAAGGAATTAAATTTCTCTCTGGTAAGTGTACAAGGAAATGATATTGTGCAAGGAAACAAGAAGCTCATATTAGGTAAACACATTCTCCTTTCGTCTCCCAATGGTGAATGAGGAGTTATTTTACTTAATTATTCTGATTCTTTTCTGGGGGGACAAATTTTGCGGCCAGCTTTTTTGTGGCAGTTGATGAGGTTCAGTATGCTCCAACTTTTGAAGAACTTGAGATCTTACTCTCAAGGTAAGGAGATAACCGATACTGACATACTAAGTTGGGCAAACAGAAAAGTGAAGAGTGCAGGCAGGAAAAGGCAAATGGATAGTTTCAAAGTATGTACAAACCTTAAAATGTGATTTCACACATCACTTTCTATTTAAAGAAGCACACAATTATTAATTTCGCTGTGATTGCTGCAGGACAAAAGTCTTTCAGATGGACTGTTCTTTCTTGAACTTTTAAGCGTTGTGGAGCCAAGAGTTGTAAACTGGAGCCTCGTCACCAAGGGGATAACAGGTAAAACATCTTTAAACAACAGCTTCATTATTTTTCTATACAAGGCATATATCACATTTTACATCTTCATAGTTTATTTTTAAACCTGGAACAAACACAGTAAGTGTTACACTTTGGCAGATGAGGATAAGAAGCTAAACGCGACATATATCATCAGTGTTGCACGGAAAATCGGATGCTCAATTTTTTTGTTGCCAGAGGACATAATGGAGGTAGTTAAGATGTTGTATTCGTCGTCTTCTTCATGAATAATTAGAGTATAAGCAAGTGCACACATACATATGCATTTGTGTTTGTTTTCTAAACATAGTTAGAAATGCACTGCTGCTATAAATGTGACCCCTTTGGAACAGGTGAATCAGAAAATGATTCTGACATTGACAGCAAGTATAATGTACTGGAGCTTAGAGAAGAAAGCAAAGGAGTCCGAGAGCGGTTCATCCTCTCCTATGCAGAACAACAATGAGCAGTCTCCTACTTCCACAACAACTAAGGAATTATCCTAAACAGAAAGTAAATAAATTCATCTTTTTTATATAATATTCGCTCAACACATCATATCTTGATGTGTAAGCTACAATCTACATCATTGCTAGAATTTGGCCCAACAAAATTGATTGACAACAAAGAACGCTGCAAAATTGTATTTCATTAGTGATTCCAGATGCTCTCCAGTCTCCACATGTGAAAAAAAAAACGGTATTTGAATTCCTCGAAAAAAACTCCCACATCACCATTCAATATATTGGCCAAACCACCTGGGCACTAGGCCCAATATGAGTTGGATCACTGAGCCACACTTCATAATTGGAAAAACGAGCACCATGAAACACAGAACATGATAATCCTTTGTTACATATACATATGGTGAACATATATGTGTGTGGGTGTATGTTTTCTAATTGCATCTTTTTTCCCTTCAGGGTTAAAATGCTACAATGTATATTTTATTGGGTTCTCATGTAGATGAGACTCATGAGAGGAAAGATGCTGATATGAATATACTGTGTAAACATTAATTTTGACTGATCCCCTAATGTATTTGGTGTTTTACTTGAATTCTGAATGATGGTAAATGATACAATGAATTATATATGAGGGCCACGTATTCACTCACTCACCAGGGGTTGACGAGATTATTTGGTTCACCAGTGATATGATACCATTACGGCCTGTTTGGATAGAGTGTTGGAAGGTGTTAGTAATGGAAGTGTTAGTAAGTGTTGGCAAGGGCCCGTAAGGGATGGTAAGCGTAAGTGTTAAACACAAATTTACCTTGTTTGGAAGACTTAAAAAACCGAAGTGTTAGTAATGGAAGTGTTTGTTCTTAATTTGACAAAAATATCCCTACAACTTTTAAATTAATAAGGACGAAGTATCTTTGTTGTTCTCTAGTTTTCGGTATTCACAGAACATGATACCAGGCTCAAACAAGAATCAAGTATCGTATTTGGGATGAGGTACAACATCTCTATGGATGAGGTCCTCCAGCTGTAATTTTATTCTCATCCGTTGTTTCCTAATAGAAGCAGGCCATCCAAAAGTATCTTGCATTTCTTCTGCAACTCCACTAACCTCCTATGGATGTCAAGAGTATCCTTCTTCATGACCTTCCACTAATCTATATATAATCAACACAAATCAAATATTTCCAGATCTGATTCCTCTACGACGAACAAGACCAAGATGTAGTATTAAAACAGAGTGGGATGGTACGATATTGCGTCGTCTCAACGGCCAGTTGATGCCAAAAAGAGACTTGGGAAGAAGAAGAGGTAAACTGAAGAAGGAGACCGCTGCGAAAGAAGAAAATAGCCGCAAGAGGGAACGTGCAGGAATAAGCAGAGAGTTTGAATATACAGTACATAGCATATTGAAATAAAAAGGGTAAAGATTGTCCAACACTTCAAAACACCCCAAATTGGAGTGTTAAAAAAGTGATAAATATAGGTGTTAGGAAGGTTATGTTTAACACCCTCAAACACTTGCTAGCACTTCTATTTTTTTTTTAACTTTTGCCCCAAACAAGTGTTAAACTAAACATTCTTTAACACTTCCATTACTAACACTTCTAAACACTTCATCCAAACAGGCCGTTAGAATCTTTCAATAGTGTGTTAGGATGTTTTTACTTGGACTGTAATTTGGTGGTCTGGTCTGATCTGGTCTGGACTGGTCTGGTCTGGTTTCTTTGTATTTTTATAACTATCCAAGTCTGGTCTGGTCTGAACTGGTCTGGGACGAATTACAGTCCAAGTAAAAACATCCTTACTGGCCGGCTACATACATTACATCATCTGGTAAGAACAATAATTCATCATTATATTAACTTTATCTTAAGGATATCAAAAACTTTGTTATCAAATACCCAACAATGAAATTAGAACCACACAAACGTGTTTTACTTTAAATTAGGGGTGAACTCAGTCCGGTACATTAGGACAGGCCTGTTCTGGGTCACATAATAGGGGTACTGGAACCTAAACCACTGGACTCGGAGCGGATCTTTAAAACCATTAGCCCAACTTTTCGAAAACAACAGAGACACAAACCAGTCTAGTCCTACTTTGGAAGAACCAGAACCTGATTGGACCAGTTCAGGATCAGTCCAGTTTTTTGCGAAGAAACAACCAGGACAGGTCCGGGTCCACACCTACTAAAATAGTCTTTGGGACATAGGAGCTAAACACGCTGCCATACTTATCCAACCACTTTGCACAATGCCACTATGCCAGCGCTACTTTATAGATGTGGATAAGATCAATCCTTTATATTTGTTCTACATTTCCGTATACTTTTCAGAGAGATTAACAAGGGCAGGCATACCCATTAAGAATGAATGAATAAATAGAGTAGTAATTATGAACTCACTGTAAAACATTAATTCGAGCCTACTATAGAGAAACAGCTTCAATCCCATTATCATTCAGCACCACTGATCCCATCCTCTCGTGTTCAGATGCCAAATGCATAAGCATCTCAAGACGCTTATCAAAAATCAAAGCACTCTCATCTCTTTTGTCCAGCTCAGCAGCTTCAGCTTCAAGCCACTTCTCTCTCAAATCATCCAGGACATTTGCACCTTCAGCCAGTGTGCTTATCTCAGCTCCCGGTGCACGCGGAGCAGAGGTGCGGAGTGTGGAATTCCCAGAAGGCGGTGGCAAGGTCAACAGCATAGCCCTAAACTCCAGCATCTCCGCGAATATCTCAAAGTTACAAGCCATTACATCAAGACAATACTCCCGTATCTTCAACACTCCATACCTGTTGGATGGGCCGGATTAAAAGAAAAATCAGTTCAACGTGTCTCGCCCCAATTTAAACAACTTACAACAGAAATGATTCTCCAAATAATTTATCGCGTATACAAACAGAACATGAAGTTGACATCAAGTCTGAAGCAAAACCAATAGAATGCTAAGTAGTATATATGCGCACACATGCAAGTAGGGCACTCGAAAAAATGTGTGCATAGCAATAAGAAAAATATGTACTACCTGTAACATAACCCTATAAAAGCCAGTTGCTTTTTAAACATGCTGCCTGTACGGACCCCATATCAATAAGAATTCATATACGCATCTAAAACCTTAACTTGATTCCAATACATAATTTATAAATTAGGCTTAGGAATAATTTTCAAACCTTAACTTGCTTTTTGCTTGAACATAAGAGAAAGAAATACATACATGTCTGACAATACCAGCCAACGGCATAGGTCAGCAGGAGGCACCATTTCCAGATGTGGCAGCAAAGCATCTGCTACTGCACGCTTAAGAGGAAATAACAAGTATCTTGAAGCAGCATCAAACAATTCTTCAGCCTGATTAATCAAATTATATATAAGCACTAATTGTATGAGAAAAAGAAGCACACTAATGATGGCTACAAAGTTTAACAGCATACCTGATCTGGATCTATGTCCTTCAAGCAATCTGTATACCTGTTAAGAGAAAATTGTATTAATTATCATCTCTACAAATAGAAACACGCGGGAAATAATGTACTATAATCGCAGTATTAAAATTTTTTCTAATTAAACCTTTAAAAGAAGGTTATGGCAGAATGATATCTGGCATAAAACCTTCTGTGTGCTTTTTTACATGATTGTGTAGTATATACTACTAATTTTAAATAACTATTATTATTGTTATAGCCACTATAAGAGGCTGTCTGGTAAACCCCATTTTCATCAAACACTAAGTTACTACTTAGTCATGTGTTGGTATTTGGTAATTAAAAAAATGTGCAAGAGTTATATTATTGGTTGAAGTGGCCGAAACTGACTAAAATGGCATTTCAATCTTTATTTTTTTCATTATTTTATTCAAGAACTATATTTTAAACATTGTTTAGATAATTCAACCGATTCAGTCACTTCAGCCATTTTGGGCCTAACCGAATGGGCTTGAAATTTCATGTCCCCAACCCAAGTAGTTAGTTTGCTGTAGTGGGGAAAAATAACAGAGTAACAACTTACATATACTCTATCATTTTCTCAAAAGCTCCGCCACTTGAGTCATGTTCCTCGAGACACAAAATTGTACTATCAGGTAAGCCATTACTTCCTTCAAGGAAGTCCTTCATGCGAGATAACCTTGCCTTAAAATACTCAGACCTTGAAGCTAAAATTACTTGATGGCACCGAAAAACCTTCCCTTCAACTTTCACACAAACATCTGCAAGATCATCATCTTCAGAGTCATCAATCATCTGCTTAGAATTGGAAAGAGATGTTTGGAGTATGCGATGCAATGCAGTTGAGAGACGGTTTTCTTCTGGAAGTGAAAGTCCCTGCAAAATAAACCGCTTTTGAGAGTTATCTATATCTCTGACGGCTTTATAGTCAGCATATCTTTGATGAATCTGCTCTTTCTCTAGGAGAATTTGCAAGGACTCGCATTTGCAGACTTTGCAAATCCTGACAAGATCTTCCATATCATCTACAGCTATCTCAAGTCTGTCAGAATAAAAGAAGTGGATGAGGCTGTAGAGAGCAGGATATGAGAGCTTTTCCCTTGAGAACCGGATTTCTTTGCGATCCTTCCACTCTGTTTGAAACTTTTTCTTGAAAAAGGGTGACCTTGCACTCAAAATGACTCTATGAGCTTCAATGGGCTTCCCTTGCAAATAAAACACAACATCTGGTGGAAAGTGGGTGGAGCTGAAACCTCCTCCATTACCTGTTAGATAATTTTAGTATACAATATTTCAAGTGCATTAGTTGATCTAATAAGAATGAAATAGTCTGGAACAAGCATAATTTACAACAAATTCCAATATTGCAAGGAATTTAGGTTTCATATGGTAATGTTTTTGTTTCCTGGTTTCTATTTTCGTTTTCACTTTTTTCAAATCAGAAACAACAAATTGCGTGATTGTACATAGAAGAATATTCTGAAAGAAAAAAACAAAATCAGAATCTAGAAAATGCCACTCCGTATGATACAAAAATTTCATTTACAGAAAGACATTTCCTGTTTTGACACCCGTCATAAAACATCTGGATATTATGTAAAGTTGAATACTTTCATAACGAATTATATACTCGGAATATATACACAGAACAGATCTACCAAACACGTTTCTATATAATTTGAATGTATGAAAACAAAACAAAATAAAAAAGAACACAAATTTTCAAAGCATACAGACATGTTTTATATGAATAGAATTTCTGAAAATCAAACAAAAGAAAACAAAACAGAAAATAACAAAACGTATAACTTTACCAAACTAAACCTTAGCTACACGAGTCCTTGAGAGTTTGAGGCAGTGAATATTCAATGAAACTCTCATGAATTTATGCATTTAGTACACATTCATGTGTTGAAAAGTCTCAAACGGAACAATTTTGTAATAAAAGAAACCTCTCAGACCATTTACAGAAAATTCATACACCCATTTCATAAAGTCATTCCCCATCTCCAGTTGAGAACGCCACTGTGGCACTGAGGTAGCCCGTAGTTTGTCATGCAAACACAGACTTTTTGTGGGCAAGAAGAATGTAAAAGCAAAACTATAAAGTGTTTTTACTTTTTATCGCTCTTAGATATATATAAAAGTACCTCTTCTAGTCTCTAGGTGGTATTCCTAGTACACAAAAAGCACATTTAACCTTAATTAAATTTCATGTGTGGAGCAATACGTTATTCTTTATGTATACTTTGTTATAGTTTCAGCAAGTTAAGACCTTTAAAATGTAGTTTTTTTACGAGGATATAAGGTGTTGTTTGGATATCATTTGTTCCACATAGTGCAATACCATTCCTTTAAAGAGAGTAAAAAAATCCAACTTGTGGAATTTACAGGCCTTGGTGAAATTACCTGCAATTGACGAGTCAGAAGCCTCAGATTTTTGTTCAGCTGCATATCCGCAAGCATTGGCGGAGCATCCCAAGAAGGTTTCCCTGAGGGCGGCCTGCAGGGGGGCGAGAGGGGGAGGTCGAGCCTCAAAGGCCTTGAGGAGCTTCCGGACCTTTAAATTGAGGGCGGCGTAGTGACACCGGTCGCCGTCAAATGTGTGTTCCGAGCAAATGGCGCCGCTTTCCAGGAGCATCCTGGCTGCGTCGAGGTGACCGGTGAGGCAGGCGTAATAGAGTGCAACGGAGTCCCACTGGTCTCTGTCGTTAATGTTGACGCCGGACTCGAGCAGGTAACGGAGGCGTTCGACGTCGCCGGCCCTAGAAGCCTCGAAAACATCTCCGTATGGTACTTTCCTCAGCGGTACTGAAGACTCGAAGTCCTCCAGTTCTGGATCAATGTCGTCCAAATCAGACATGGATATATGGAGAAGATAATTTGTGTTTTTCATTCGGCATAGCACCTCTCCATGTTCTGCCTTTCTGGTTCTTTACGCTTATTAGACTAAAAAAACGATGTTTAGGATGTTTTTGTTCATATCGTCTGTTCAAGGCCTTTGTTCATCATGCGGTCATGCCATTTCAGCTGGACGGAAAATTTTCAAAATTCAGCCCATAGATATAAAATTTAGTCAATAATTTGATCTGGTGAGGTAAAATTTGATTTGATCAGGACTGAATAAGACCAAATAAAAACATCTTAAATAAAACATTTATCAAAACATGTCTAAATTTATTGTTATAGTCACTACTCACTACACTTAATATATACTCCCTCCGGTTCTCAAAGAGATTCACAATTTGAATTCACCCAGATTAAAAAATAAATTTGACTTTATTGTGGACTGCACTGTTTGGCACTGTTTGAACATTGTTTGGCACTGTTTGACAGTGTTTTGCACTGTTTTGGTGTAGATAATTTGCCAAATAAGGAAATAATAAGAAGTGTGAAGTATTTTTTAGCACCCGATGGAGTATTTTTTAGCAAAAAAACATTTATTTTAAGCACTACATTTAGAAGTTTGTCAAAAAAAATATTACCTCCGTCCCAAGATACTTAACCAAATCTTAAAACATGGATCATGATTTTGATTAGTATAATGTCAAAAAAAAATATAAATTTCATGTTTTTATGAAAATATGTTTAACAAAAAAAAATTTCAGATCATTTTTATATTATAAATATTTTTCAATAGATATAATTGGTCAAAGTTTTGAATTTGACTAAGTATTTTGGGATGGAGGTAGTACTTTCAATAGGTTGTGGGTATATATTAAGGTTTTAAACTAATCAAATATATTGTTGTTGGTTGTTAGATGTTGATTGATTGTGTTAGCTGATTGGTGATAGCGGATTCTATTAGTGGCACTAGCACAAAGGAGAGCGGAACTTGAAGAGCGAAGCGAGCCAAAGGAGATGGTCGAATGATCGCTTATGGAGGAGGCATGTGTCCTCTCGGTCGTTTCGCCCTGCCCTTGAACGATAGAAGAACTACTTGTCTTCATGGTGTTTGGTTAAATGATTGTTTCACAATCAGCTGATAAACATGTTAAATGGCTTTTATGGACATAAACTAATTTTTTTACTATTGTAATTAATAAAACTACTTAAAACGTTTTTATACTTGAGAAATGTAGTAACACAGTTTATGATTACTTTTCTTTCGCAAATTAATAAATTTCAGATTACAGTCCTCAAGTTGGATAGTCCTAGTGCACTTCCATCCTCCATTAATGGGGAATTCTAAGGGCCTGTTTACTAACATAGATATTTTCCTGTTTTCTACTTCTGTTTTTTGTTCTCCAATTTTCTGTTTTTATTTTTCAGTTTTTCTATATCCAGTTTTCTGTTTCTATTTTCTAGTTTTCCATTTTCAAATCTGAAAACATGTTCATCAATTTTTTCACCCAGTTCTGTGATCATCCATAAGACTGACACGTTTACTTCACAGATTACTAAATGGGGCTCATTAAGACTCGTGTTAATAACCGACGCATAAAATAGCAATGTTATAGGATCATGTTTACTCCAAAAGGTTTAAAACACCGCTTAACATTAAAATGTCCAAAATAACTTTATACATATATAGACACACAAACATTCATGAACACAAATGTATAACATGCAGGGTCAATCACATAATACGTGTACTGATACTCATAACCCCTACCCTGCCCCTATACCTCGTACCCTCACCCTACATCCCACACCCAATTCCACACCCTTGACCCCTACCCATACCCTTACCATGATCTTACACTCTACCCATACTCTCATAAAACCTTTCATACCCACCCATACCTACTCGTAGGGGTCGGGGTAGGGAAGGAAGGTATGGGTTGGGGGGTGGGGGTGGGGTAAAGGTAGGGGTAGTGAGTAGGGTTGGGGTTGGGGTTAGGTAGGTGTAGGGTAGGAAGTTGGGATAGAATGGTGGTAGGGTGGGGTTGAGGTGGGGGAAGGGGTAGGGTGGGGTAGGATGGCGGTACGAGGGTCGGGGTAGGATGGCGGTAGGGTGGGGCCGAGGTAGGGGGCATGTGGGAAGGGGTAAGGTAGGGTAAGGGGTAATATACAAGGTGGGGGTAGGGTAGGGTGGGTCGGGGTGGGGTTGAGGTGGTAGGGGGTGGCAGTAGGGTAGGGTGGATCGGGGTGGGACCGAGGTAGGGGCATGTGGTAGGGAGTGGGGGTAGGGTCATTGTAGGGAAAAAGGTGTGCGGGTGAGGGTGGGTGGGTAGGGTAGGGTAGGGGTAAGGGGTAAGGTACGAGGATGGAGGTACTAGAATGGAATTGACATTGAAGCGGGACCGGACCCACCACTAGGTGTAAGTATGCAAATCATTGCAGCGGCATGTAGCATTTGTGTTTTCTAAATTTGGAAAACTAGTAAAAGTCGATTCTCCAAATCATTAAGGAAAAGAGAGACATGTCTCAATTTTTTCGTTTTGGAAAACGGTTTGGTAAACGCGTTTTCCTGTTTTCCTTTCTCCATTTTTTCAGCAATTTTCTTTGGTAAACACGTTTCCTGTTTTCTGTTTTCTAGTTTTCCAGTTTTCTGGAAAACTTGAAAATATCTCTGTTAATAAACAGACCCTAAAACTCCCAAATGCCCAAATAGAAACTACTTTTACCGTACAACAAGGATCAAACATTGAGCTAAGAATAATGAGTACTAGCACGGCACAAAGCAGCCGTCGTGGCTGAAAGCAATGCAAAAATCTATATATAGAAAAATGGTTATACAACACCCACAATCTTACTCTATATAAAACGAAGTGGAAATGCAGCCACTTTTCCCACCCAAAGTTTCGGGTCAAAAATGGGTCAAAAGTGGACAATTCGTTTTTGTGGTCTGGGGCCCACTTCGGTGTGACATTTCGTACTATTAGGGTCATTCGAATTGCAGAGAGGAGTTATTAAGCATTTAATGAATTAGGTGGCATTAAATGGGGTGGTTGAGAGGGGCGAGGTCTATTACACATTGGGTATTTCAGTTTCATTGCAAACCCTAAAAATTCGAATTCCCTATAAATACCAACATGTTTCAGTTCAAAATTACAAACCACAATGGCATCTAGCAAAGAAAACTCCGAGCCAAATGGCAGTCAATTGTATTCGATGATTAGGGAAGTTAACCACATCAGAACAAACTGGGCTCTAAAAGTAAGGGTGTTTAGAGCATGTGAGGTTTCACATCAATCCAAAGGAGGTGCAAGAATGGAATTTGTTTTCCACGATGAGAACGTAATTTCTATTTCGAAAGCATTTTAATTTATTATTAAACTCCTTTTTGTGGTTGATTATTCGAGTGATCATCTTCCTAATCCATTTTCCTTTCATTTTGCAGGGTGACCGCACTCATGCTGTTGTGAAAAGGCCATTCATGCATTTGTATAAAAACAAACCGCAGGAAAACAAGTGTTTCAGAATCAAGAACTTCTTAGTTTTTGATAACTACTTCAACTACAAAACTACTGAACACCCTTATGTTTTAGAGTTTTTTTAAAAAACTATGGTCTATGATTTGCATTCAGCAACTTTTCCAAACTTAGTGTTCAATTTCCATCAATTTGACGCGCTGCAGAGTCTAAGAGTCATCAACGACAAATTGCTTATCGGTAATTTCATATACAAATATACTTAAACACTTTCTTATAATCACACAATTTAATATCATTCTTTTTTCAGATGTATATGGTAAGTACGTCGGGAAGACTCCAGTACAAACACCAATCGTTAACGGGAAACCAGAAAAGCTGATTGAACTAACTTTGGAAGATCTAGAGTACTGTCTTAATTTTGTATATGATATTGTATTCGTTTATCATAAAAATCGAGAGTTTATGATGAAACTCTTTTTTATTTGTAGTGGAAATCGTATTGGATGCACATTGTGGAACAACTACTGCAAACAGTTCACTGATTTTTATGATGCTCATAACAATGAAGCCATTTACATCATACTACAAATGGGTAGACCCAAACGCTATCAAGGTAAGGACTAATTCAAAAAAACTTAAGTTTTTTATTTAGGCTTCAAATGGGCTCATGAAAGATTTCAAACTTATTCAGGTCATGTCTTGGTTGGAACATCTTATGATGTTTCCAAGTTGATAATAAATGGTTCTACCCCAGAGTTTGAAGATTTCAAATCGCAGTTTGGACCAGATGACGACAATACAACAATGACTACCTTCACTGCAAATTCAGTTGGTTAGGGTAGTGAGGACGTTTTTAGGGGAAAGGCTACTATCACAAACATCAGTGATTTGCTAGAGGAACCACAAGTAAAAAGATGATTTAAAGCAAAGAATTTGTAAAAAAATGATCATCTTTTGTAACTGACAGCTTCTGTACACAAGATGGAACCTATTGGCTACTTGGTGATATTGTATCACTAGACAACTATAAGGAATGATGCTACCTTAGCTGCCCAACATGCAACAAGAAAATCAAGCCGGAAGATGAAAGGTTCAGATGCATCACATGTGACACGACTATTCCCGATGGAGTGTTGAGGTTGTGTTATTTGTTAAGATGTATCACTTTCCACTATTTTAAACTAAGACTACAACTTCAAACATTAATCTGCCAACTTCCGGTATGCAGATACAAAGTTTCAGTTTGTGTCATGGATGACTCAGGTCACGCTACGTTCACCTTATGGGACAGGGAATGTATTGATATTGTGGGGAAAACAGAAGCAGCATTAAGAAAGGAAGTTGAAAAGGTTGATTCAAAAAAAATCTTTTTACACTAACAATTCTGAAAAAGGAAGGAAACTTATCAAGATTTTTATTTTCAGAAAACTGGAGACCCTACCCACTTCCCAGAGGACATTGAGGCTTTGATTGATCAAAGAGGCATCTTCAAAATTCAAATAAAAGCAAGAGACGAAAGTTCTTCTTACAAAGGTCCAGTTTCGTATGGGATACTTGCAATGATAAGAGACAGATCTATCTTGGACCTCTATACCAAAAATGAAAGCTATGCACTTGAAATGGATGAAAACACAGATGTAGAGAAGGTAAATGTTTTGAAATGTTTGATTTGGTGTGGACAGCATAATATAACATTTGTTATAAGTGCAGAGTGGATCAACAGGAAACGAGATAGAAGATGGTACTGCTAGCAGTAAATCAAAACAGAAGGTGTGGATAAACTTTCCTATTAACTAATTTCGTTGTATCATATGATACTAATTTATTTGGTATAGAGACTGTTCTAATTGAAGATGACGATTTCGTGTCGCCTACACAAGTTGAAAACAAAGATGACAGGAGGGCGGATGAAAAGGTATATGATGTTATCAAATTCTTTTTTGATAGAGTGGAATTTGTTTTCCACGATATAGAGTCAAGTAACGAGGCAATGGATACAAATTGTTTCTCGAAAGGGTAAGGAAGTGGATTGCCTAGAAACTCCAACAGCTAATCGGACAGTTGGTGGTATTGAAGGGAACGATCAACTTAAGATAAATCTGAATGACCAATTTTTGGCCAATGTTAACATCAAACGAGAAGTATCCGCGTCAAGCAAGAGAAGGAATAATGGTGAAGATAGACCAACAGGCTCAGCTACATTTTGCTTGAAAAAGGAGTGGATCGATGATTTGTTGAATATTTTGTTTGGGCACTTACATATTTATTTAAAACTGTGCCTTACGTTTTTGCTAAACTACGAGCTGGGTCTGTAATAATTAACTCTGTTTTGCATTGTTCAAGTTGTAGGCATGAACAATTATCGACCTAAGACTTATATTTCACATCAAAACCTATTTTTCTATGTTAGATTTTGCAATGTCAATTTTGCAGGGTTAAAGGACTCCTAAGGATGCATTAGCATATGGCAGAAGGGCACCTACGAAACGGAAAGGAGACCATGATATGGAGGAACGAAGACAGAAGAGAGTAGTCCAGAGGGCCTTGATTGATATAGAAATTCTAGGCAGCAATTATTTCTTATTAGTGAGAGTTGTAATTGTTTTGATTATAAATAAAACACAATTAAGTTATGAGTTTAAATATGGTTTTGTGCTACTTAAAGTTCAAGTATTTTCGAAAAATACTATATAGCACTATAGTTTAAACAACAAACCTACAAAAAAAAGTATCTGATGAAAAAATGTGTTTGCTGGCTAAGTTTAACCGAATGGTGAAAAACGAAGTGGGAAGTAGTATAATTTATAAGGATTAAAAAATAAGTTTCAGATTAAAAAAGATTTATTAAATCTAATCTAAATTTGAATAATATTTTGAAAAAATGTTCACTATAAACATGTCATCTAATTTATGTGATGAAAATTTACTAACAAAAAAGTTAGTACAAAAAAGCATACTAACAAAAATGTTAGTTCAAATTTTTGTTAATACAGATTAAAAAAGATTTATCAAATTTAATCTAAATTCGAAATACATATTTCGAAAATATGTTCCCTAAAAACATGTCATCTAATTTATGTTATGAAAATTTACTAACAAAAATGTTAGTACAAAAAAGTGTACTAACAAAAATGTTAGTACAAAAAACTATCACTTGAATTATTTGCTGCCTAAAATGAAAAAATTAGGGCTGGATTAATTGTTGGTGTGGAAACAATCCTACGCCTTAGACTGTAGTGTTACAATTCATTTCTTCGACTATATTGACTACAGTCAAAGGAAACGGTAACATATTGTAACTTTTTAATTTAAACCAAAACTTTTGCAGTGAAATATCAAGATTTTGGTTAAACAAAGAAATAACATATATGCACTTATAAAACGCAACTGAAATAAGCATTAAAAATGTTGGTCAATGAAATAACTTATATACAATTAAAAATTAGCATTTGAAAAATAAGCATTATTGCTGATATAATTTTAAGTTGTGTATCACGAAAATAGGTGACATATATTAGTTAGTTTACATATTTTGAGCACATTGGATGTTGGCCTCATTTTGTTATAAAAATACACAAATATTAGTATACTTCTCTAACATGCAGGCCTTAAAAGAGTTCAAAATATATTATGTAATATTGTAAGAAACAGTTAATTAAATTATTAAATTTTATAATACATACTAAATAATATTAATATAATCTTTTTATGAAATTAAAAAAATAAGTAATGTGAGTACACTTCAATATAACGGAAATATAAATCTATTATACTCAGTTTTTTAATTTTGAGAATCGAGAATAGAAATTGATTTAAATAAAGCTGAAGAGTTGTGGGGATCCCCAAGGTTGCATTAAATATAAACAGAGCTTAGAATAGAATTTTCGAAAAGAGGTGGAAAGAACTCACAGTTAATATACCATATATGGAGAAAGTGGTGGGTTCCAAGGCACAATAAATAATAGGTCACAATCATAGTAAATGCTGACAGAAATTGCTACTTACCATTGGTATTTGACCATCTTGACATTGTAGAAGAATAAATAGTCATTAATGCTACAACCACTACCTCATAAATTCATTTATGAGACACACCAAACATTCCAAGGAGAGAGGCCAACCAAGGAGTGAAGTTCATGTATGACACCACATTGAATCCTCATAATCCAGTGTAAGTGATATATCATATTTTCTATTTTCATATCAAAAAAATGTTTATGCACATACAATGAACCATTTAACGAAATAAGCAGATGAAATTCACGTGATATGTATATACAATGAATCATAGATGCAAAAATCATATGAATGTATTGTGCAAATTCTTTGAACTAAAAATCAAATGATATGCATGACAGATAGTAACTTATGATAAAAATATCATGAACCATATAACCAAATTATGCATCATGTGGATAAATGTGTATTTGCATATATATGTTCCATTCAAGCCATTCACACGAGTGTTTATGTCAAATATATGCAACTGGGGTGCTATAAGTGTCATTAAGGTATGTTTACAGATGACATGTCATACAAAATGTTTATGAATGTATTATGCAAATACTTTGAAGCATGTACGCACATACATAAATCACACGTTAGGCAATACATTTATGATTGTATTATGCAAATATTATGAACCATAAAACCAAATAGATAAAACTAGACATATGTTGCATTCTATGTATTCAAAATGAGTGAATATTCATGTGAAGCATATTCAACTGGGGGGTGCTATACGTATGTGAATGTATTATGCGAATACTATGAAGTTCATGAAAGCATATTCATAACCTATGTTCCATTCTAGCTATTCAAGATGAGTGAAAGTTCATGTCAAGTTGTTTCAACTGGGGGTGTTATACGTGTGGAAAAAGGGAAGTTGGCATTTTACTGGATGCATGCACATGGTGTGATTCAAACTATAGTCATTATTTCTGCATGAGGCAAATAAAGAAGAACATAAAGTATATGGAATACTTATGCAAAGATTGTTCAGCATGGGTAGATGCACCAACTACGATTCCAAGGAAATCTGATCGGATAATACACCTAAACAGCAAGTACTTTAATGCAGATATGGTGGTAGGCATGTCATTTGAGTGGATGAATAGAAAGCACATTGCCTAACAATTGCAACATAAATCATTTGTAACATGTGTGACATATACATTTATGGTTATCATTTGTAACAAGCATGAGATATGCATTTATGGTTATGTGTGGATGTGAATCATAAGTGATGTGTTCAATGAATAGCATTTTGCATGAAATGATAATGATAAACTCTATATGTATTATTCACATGCAAGTTATGTGATTAGTGTATGATAGCATAGGTAATGTGTGCGACGATAGGTTAATTTAGTAATACAAAATATTTTTTATAATGATAATTCCAAAAAAATACAACTGCTACAATGCATAAATTGCATCTATGTGACCAATCCAGGTAACGTAGGAGTACCAATTTTAAGTATGAGGAGACTCACAAAGTCCACAGTAATCAACCGTAAAAGGGCAAACGAAGATCTAGCTAACAAAGGTATGGTCAAAGCAAATAATGTTTAAGTTTAATCTAAAAAATTAATAAAGTTGCATATTTTTAATACGAAGTAGTACACTCATATACAAAAACAAGTATTTGGGCAATTTATTTAGTTAAAACAGGGTACCTGACTATTTAGTGAAAACAGGTCCATTTAAGTAAATGAGCTGCCAGACCACGCAGATCCGAAGGCCAAACTCTGGCTGGCAGGGAATCTGGCTAGCTCATGATCAAGAGTTAAATCACAGAACAAATAGACAGACAGATTAAGACGTAGAGATAAGCGCAAGATTTATGCATATCAGTAAGACGTAAGCAGAATATGTTGACAGAATATAGTTTAAGACATATACGCATCACAACTTCATGGATCTATAGATCTCACGAAACAAATGGTATATGCCTTCTAAAAATGTTCGTGCCCACGATATTAAACAGTCCCAATATCAGATTGTATAAACTGATGTTGTAAAGACATGTACGCATCACAAATGCTTAGATCTAGACAGATCTAAAGCAACAAATGCTACATATCTTATTTTCAAACATGTAAGAACGAAAAATTTATAAATGGGTTTTTTCCTTCAATATTATCAAATTGAAGCTAACTTCCAAAAATATGACCATTTTTATAAACGGACAAAAATGTGACCAAGAAGGTCACATATTTGGAAAAATACAATGGTATGCCATTTTTTTATGTCACTGTCATTTTTTATGTCACTATCATAATGTCACTATCACATTTTGATTTCACTTTTGAATTTCACTACCGCCACTGCCGGTGTCACTGACGCCACCGCTGGTGTCACTAACACCACCGCCATGTCACTGACGGGATGTCACTTTGATCATCGAGGAATTTTCCGGCGAATTTTTCCGTCAAAAACATAAATTTTAACCAACGGTCCAAACCCATTACGCCGGCACAGGTGCCCACCGCCCCCACCTGCACCGTCCCCAGCTACCCCAACCCCTCCCCTCCCCTCCAGCCCCACTACCTCCCACCACCAGACCTCATCCCCGTCCCCAGCGTCACCCAACCCCCAGCCAGCATCCGCCCAGCCCCCACTACCCCCTCTGACCCCCTGCCACCTCCCCATCCCCCAATCCCCCTCCCCCAGCCCCCAGCCCGACCGCCAGCTTCACCACCCCATCTCTCTCGCCCCAGTCTCATCTCCTCTTCCATGTCACCCAAATCCCGGACCACCGCTCCCCCACCACTCCCCCAGCCACTGCAGATCTGGAAAGCAGAAGCAGAGCAGGTCTATGCATAGGTCCAGACCAGGCAACTTCAAGCAATTTGTGTTAAAATCGGATTCGTCGCCCCCAATCCACTCCTCACAGCCCCACCTTTGACAGCCCAACTCTGATTTGACCACCCACCAAAGAACCCTAGTTGTCGCCCTCCTCAGATCTGGCCTCTTTCTGGTAGACAAAGTTAAAGGAGGCGCGGCGAGGCGGCGAGGTGAGGCTAGGCGGCGTCCTGTGCGGCGAGGTAGGCTGGGGAAGCTCTTTGGCTGCGACTATCGAGTTGCAGACGAGAAGAAGTGAGAAGAAGAAGAGTGGTGGCGAAGGGAAGGAGAGATGCAACATTGTTGTTGTTGACGGCATCGATGAAGTCGGAAAACGCAGATGAGTGCGGTGAGAAGAAGTGCAACGGTGTCTCATGGCGTCGGCGGCTCTATCTCACGGCGTCGGAAGCTGGCGTCTGGCTCTATCTCTGAAGCTTGTGGAACAGAGATGATGGTGAAGGCGCCTCTGGTCTGGAACGGAAATATGATGGTGAAGGGACTGGAGCATTTGCGGAGGCTTTTCAATTTTAAATCACTTTTTTGTCTTTTCAGAAACCAATCATATTTTTGTCTATTCAAACTCTAGGAGTAACATTTAAGCCATTATTTCTTTATAAATATAGACCCATACGTAGTACCATTTCGTGATACTGGGTGACTGAATATTTCACTGCGAAGAAATCTCAGTATACCCCTTAGTCACGACAAAATCAAAACGAAAAACTTATGTATAAACCTGTACGAACCACAGAGTCATTGATCCTTACAGATCTAAATTCCAAATAATGTTAGGTCTCGGAGATTCAGACATGCACCAACAACATATCCATAGATCTACAAAGATCTGTAACAGGTTGTACGTGCAGTGGAAGTTTTTAAAAAAATTACCAGACTAATTTTGAAAAAACAGTGAGAACTGAGAAGGATGTTTAAATCAAAATACAATGAAACGGTATGTTTAGAAAACCAAAATACAGAAAATCGAATATATAATGAAACGGTATGTTTAAATCAAAGAAATTCAGAAAGATACCGACAAGTCAATCGGAATGGACAACAATCATTCAGATTGTATCACATGGAAACACAGGCCATCCATCATTCGGATTGAACTGAGAAGGATATGGATGATGGCATTTAGAGGGGGAGTTTTAAAGGGGAGGATGAACGTCGCATTGAAGACGGTAGGTTTCTATCGCAGAGGGAGGTTGAGGCGTAGAAGGGTCTGAAGGATAATAGGTGGATGCTGGATAATGGGGTGGATGTAACGGGTTGGGGTATTTATATTTAGGGTTGGTTAGGGTTGGACTGGGTAGGTTAAATGTAACGGGTTGGGCTGGGTACGTTTAATTGGGCCGGGTAGGTTTAGGGCTGGCTGAAAGGTTTTCTGGATTATAAGTTGGATCCGAAATTTCAGGTATTTGGGTCTGAAATTAAATGGATGTTACATACTTTTGTACATATTCAATATTCATGGTTTGGTGAGATTTAATTGGGCCATAAAAATATTTCAAAGCATTCAAATGGGTTAAAACTTAGCTGGGTTTTGAGACTATTTATATGATCTAAAATTCTTAAGTTATTTTTAATGATTAAAAAATATAAATTGTACTCCATCCATTCTTTGACCGTATTAGTAAAAAAATATTAAAAATCATATTTTGTAAATTTGTAATGAGATGAATTGAACAATATATTTTTAAAAAATAATTTTCATAAAATAATAGCGTAAAATGTAGTCAAAGTTGAGCATGTGAATAATGTAAAATTCAACATGTTGCGATTAAAACGGAATGGAGGATAGTATTATGGATAATGGTAACGATACAAAAAAAATCAAAAAAATCATATAATAATGACCCTTAAGGGAATAAGATTTTTGAATGAAATATTTTCTTTTATTTTTTTAGAATAAGATTCAAAATTATTACTCCTACTAGAATAGGAGTTGCTAAAGTTTCTAATAAAACAAAATTTCAAATTTAAAGAGCAAGCGATTCACGTTTCCAGAAAATAATAATAGTAATTGAGGGCATGTTTGTATTTAATTGCCTTAAGCATAAAAATTTAGGACATATAGAAATAATCTATTGTATTGGAATCGTGTAATAGATATAGTTTATTGTATTGGAATCATGTAATTGATGGCATATTTGTATTTAATTGCCTTTGTGGACAGAAAATGTTGACCATAATGTTCACAAACGTTCGTTGCACCATCACAATGGATCATCAAATGTTCTCATTGATAGAACAAATGTTACTTCTTACTTCTTACTATTTGTATTAGCTTTTATATAATGTCAATACATATTTTACGATATTCATTTGTTACTATTTGTATTTACTTCTACAGTCTCGCTTTTGCCATTTAATCGTTTTTTGAGTGTGAGGACAACGAATATCAGTAATAAAGGGCAATGCTCAAATGTGTGTCTTCCCGACTACCAGCATATGTGTGACGAAGTATCAACGCATATACAAGATGAACTTCCATCACAATCACATCAAGTCGAAGGTGCGATGTTATAACTATTATATTCTTATTTGAGGTTTTTATTTTTTTTAGTGATGTAGTTGAATTTTAAATTTTAAATTTTAAAAGCATTTCGTTGATAATATTTAATAAATATTTTTTTGCCATAATATTTAATTTATTCGTTGATAATAAATACTACCTCCGTCCCACTAAGATTGGGATGAGAGAAAGTGGCACGATTATTAAGAAAAGTGAGTTTGAGTGGTTGATATTAAATTGATAAAGTAAGAACAAAGTAAGAATGATATAGAGCCAAATAATCTTTACCAAATTTGGTATGAGACAATCTTAGTGAGACTTCCCGAAAAGGTAAAATGGGACAATCTTAACGGGACGGAGGTAGTAATATTTAAAATCAAGTGAGTCATAATTGCACTGGAATAAGGTAATAGAAATAGTTTATTGTACTGGAATCATATTGGCTTCAAGTTATTGTTTAATGATTAAAAATATAATTGGCATAATGACCCTTACCAAAGTAAGATTTGTGAATAAAAGTTTTGCTTATATTGTTTAAACAAGATTCAAAATTGTTACTCCAAACATAAAATGAGTTCCTAAAAATAATAATAGTAATTGAGGGCATACAAATAATCTATTGTATTGGAATCATGTAATAGAAATAGTTTATTGTATTGGAATCATGTAATAGAAATAGTTTATTGTATTGGAATCATGTAATCGAGGGCATGTTTATATTTAATTGATTTTGTTGACAGAAAATGTTGACTGTAATGTTCACAAATGTTCCTTGCACCATCACAGTGGATCATCAGATGCTTTCGTTGATAGAATGAATGGTAATTCTTACTTTTTACTATTTATATTAGCCCATAAATATTTTATAATGTTGATTATGTACTTGATGGATAGTGTACCAGGGGGGTAGCTTATCCGAGGGGTTATTACGGAGAATAACTAGAGAGAAGTCAGAGCAGGTAAGTGGAGAGAGAGAGAGAGTATATTAGAAATGTATTCCGTGTTTTCAGCGTTTTCAGCGTGTCCTACAAATGGGGAAATGGGGTGCTATTTATAGTAGCAATAAATGCCAGATAGGGACACGTGTCAAGCGTCCATTGGCCGAGGGGTCACCTCAACTGGTTGGCGCTGGCAATGGCATGTGGCCGCATTTAATGCGACTGTTGATGTGACGTCGTACTTGGTACGGTGATCCATACGCATGTGGAGCGGATATTATGTCGGAAAAAGGTGCCCTCGGCTGTAGGTGGTTAGCCGAGGGCTCTGAGTACCGGGGACCTCCTTAGTGCCGAGGGCTCCAGGTGCCGAGGGCTACTGGTTTTCGCCGTTTTCTCCCAGTAACTTTGTTTTCCTGTTTCGACCCTCCTGTGAGAATCAGAGCCTTCGGCCAGGGGGGCGAAGGCACTCCTAGCGCTCACTGTGGGCCGCTTGGTACTCTGGGTGCTGTGATTTGGGCCTGTTGTCCTTCCTGGGCCTATTGGGCCTTTATTGGAGTAGTAGGAGTCTGTGGACCGGGGGTTCCCGGGCCATATACTCCATCAGGAGTCCCTCACTCCTTTTGCCGAAAGGTACTTGAGGGAAAAGGAGTAAATGTGTTTGTCCTCTGCTGTTGTTCCGTTGTAGTTTGTAGGGTTGTGGGTAGTTTGCTGTTTGTTTATTCTGCCGAGGGCAGTCCCTCAGTTACCCACATGTCGGGACTTGAGGGGTCATGTTTGCTGTTTGCGGGAGTTTTTTAGCATTTTGCCCTTTTGCGATTTTTCCCGAAGGGGTTCTCCAGTCCCCCACTCCTTGAGACACTTGCAAAGTGGTGAAAAGGAGTAGAGTAATCATGTTGTTTTATTGGGCCGAAGGCTGACGCTTTTTGTTTCATTTTTGGGGGATGCCTCGTTAAAAACCTCATTAGGAAAAACCCTGTGGGAAAAAATCCTAATGAGGGAAAAAGAGTGCACCGAATTCCCCCAACGATGAATCGGAAATGTGAAGCCCTGGTTTGAAATGGAGTACAATTCTGAAGCCGAAGGCTATCCTTGTTCTGAGGGCGCGTGTGTTGATTAGCCGGAGGCTTGCTGTTGATATTCTTGGAGGTGCCGAAGGGGAGTCCCTCGATCTGGGGATCGAGGGCGTGAGGAATGTGAGTAATAGTGGAAGTGTTACCGGGGGTGTCCCCTGTTTGTTGATCAATTGGTGAGGAGGGTATCCAAGGGCTCCCGTTATCTGTGTGCTGCAGGCTATCCGTCAATGAGGTGTATTCCCCGGAGATTTGGCCGACGACTAACTTGGAGTCGCACTTGACGTGAATTTGTCGGGCCTTCATGTTAGCTGCCAGCCGAAGGCCACAGAGGAGGGCCTCGTATTCGACCTCATTGTTAGAGACTTTGAAGGAGAAGCGGACTGCATAATAGGCCCGGAAGCCTTCGGGTGAGATGAGAACCACCCCTTCTCCACATGCTTTGACGGCGGAGGAGCCGTCGATGTAGAGGGTCCACCAATCATCTGAAGGGGCTGAGGGCTCCTCGTCCGCGGCTGATCTCGCCGTACATTCCGTCACGAAGTCCGCTAGGGCTTGGCCCTTGATGGCGGCGGGCCTAGGACGGATGTCGATGTTGTATTGGCTCAAGAAGACAGCCCATTTTACCATTCGGGAGGAGCTAGTGGGGCTCCTCATCAAGGCGCCGAGGGGTTGGTGAGTGAGGACCTGGACCGGGTGAGCTCGGAAGTAATGGCCCAACTTCTTGACGGTCCACACGATAGCCAACACCGTTTTTTCCACGGGGGAGTACCGGAGCTCCGCTTCCCTGAGGGTCTTGCTAACATAGAAGATGGCATGTTGGATGCCATCCTCTTCCCGGATGAATACTGAGCTGATGGCAGCCGGGCTAACACCCAAGTAAAGGTACAGGATCTCCCCTACCTTGGGTTTAGAGAGCACAGGGGGTGAAGATAAGTACCGTTTCAGTTCCTCGAAAGCCCCCTGACATTCTGAAGTCCATTGGAAACCGGCGGTTTTTCTCATGATCTGGAAGAAGGGTAAGGACTTTTCCGCCGATTTTGATAAGAAGCGATTGAGGGCTGCCAGGCGGCCCGTCAATCGCTGGACCTCCTTCACGTTGCGTGGGGGCTCCATGTTGATGATGGCCTGGATCTTCTCGGGGTTGGCCTCGATACCCCTTCGGCTTACCATGTAGCCCAAGAATTTGCCCCCTTGAACACCGAAGGTACACTTCTTTGGGTTCAGCCGAAGGCTGAATTTCTGCATGATGGCGAAGATCTCCCTCAGGTCATCAGCGTGACTTACCGATTGCTTGTTTTTGACGATCATGTCGTCAACATATGCCTCCATGGTGCGCCCTAGGACAGCTTGAAATACCCTGGCCACCATCCGGGTGTAGGTGGCGCCTGAGTTCTTTAGGCCGAAGGCCATGACAAGGTAGCAGAAGATGCCCTCGGGAGTCATGAAGGCTGTTTTTTCAGCGTCTTCCTCATGCATGTATATTTGATGATATCCGCAGAATGCGTCGAGGAATGACATGATTTCACACCCCGCGGTTTCATCCACAAGTTGATCAATATTTGGCAAAGGGAAGGGGTCCATGGGACACGCCTTGTTGAGATCCGTGTAGTCCACGCACATGCGGAATGAGGGCGGTTTTTGTGCGATGACTACATTTGCCAGCCATGAGGGGTACTTTACCTCCTTGATGTGCTTGATAGAGAGAAGCATGGCGACCTTCTTCTTCACAAATTCCCTCCTCTCGGCCGAGAGGGGTCTCCTCCGCTGCTGTACTGGTTTGGTTGAAGGGTCCACCGAGAGGCGGTGGGTGATGACCTTTCGGCTGATCCCCGGCATGTCCTCCGACCCCATGCAAAAACAATGGAGTAGGTGCGGAGGGCGCTGATGATGTCGGTCTTCAGATCTTTGGGGAGCTTGGCTCCAATCTTCTTGACTCTCTCCGGCTTGGCCGGATCGAGCGCGAAGTCTTCTACCTCCTCGGCTGGTTCAGCCCTCGGCCTCCTTTCCTCCGCTTCCACAGTTCCGGTGATGGTGTCAACGCGGAACTCCGTCTTGCTAACCTTCTTTGTTACTTGAAGGTAGCAAGCGCGGGCAAGCTTTTGGTTCCCCCTTGAATAACCGATTCCCCCCTCGGCTGAGAACTTGAGGCAAAGGTGCCTCATGGAGATGACGGCTTCGAGATCCTCAAGGGCTGGCCGGCCGAGGATGATGTTGTGGGCGCAGTCGATGTTGACGACGACGAACTCCACTTCGAGCTTGGCTCTATGGAGCCCGTCGCCGAAGAGTACCGGGAGGGTTATAACCCCCTCGGAATCAATAGTGTCGCCGGTGAAGCCGGCAAGAGGGGTCTTGATGGGCCGAAGGGACCCCCTCTCCAGATGCAGCTCTCTGAAGGTGCTGAGGTACATTACATTGACGGAGCTGCCCGTGTCAATGTAAGTTCTGTGAATAATAGTGTCATTTATTTCTGTCCGGATGGCGAGGGCATCCCTGTGTGGGGAGGATACTGGGGGGAGATCAGCGTTGGTGAAGATAATGGGTTCCTCCCTCAGCCGCTTTGCAGGGGGCATATGAGTGACTTCCCCCACGTAAAGTGATTGAGCCCACTTCTTTCGTTGACTCGTAGAATCACCCCCGGTATTGCCCTCCGTGATCATGAGGATGTGGCGCTTCTTCTCTTGGTACCGGGGGTACTCCTCCTCCTCTTCTTCCAGGTTCCCAATCTCCCTCTTTTTGCCGAGGGGGTGGTGTTGGGGTTGACCCACGCATTTGCTCTCGCAGTCTGCCCTCGGGTTGGCCCTTGGTGAGGGGGGCCCTGTTGCTAAGGGCCCTGGATAAACTGGGACAGATGGGCCGCTTGTATCAATCTTTCGATGGCCGTCTTCAGCTGATGGCAGTCATCGGTCCTGTGCCCCTGGTGCCGGTGGAAACGACAGTAGGGGTAGTTTGGATTGATGGCGAATACTTCCGGGGGTGCGCGTGAATCTCGCTCCACTAGGCCCCTCTCCTCAGCAAAATCAAGAATGACACTGACGGGGTGCGTCAAAGGTGTCCGAGGGTGCTCCAGGAGGACAGGTTGTGCCCAAGCCCTCGGGTTCCCCTTGTAGCCTCCCCCGGGCTTGGCTTGGCCATGCCGGGGGCGATCACCGGAGGGGGCAGAATCCTTGGGATGATTGCGGGGAGCCCCCGGCCCCCGGTTACCTTTGTCGTCTGGCCGAGGGCGCTGCTGATCTGGGACGTGGTGGCATTTCTCCACCTCCTCGGCTTCGGCGTACCGGTCCCCCCGCTGTAGGGCCCTTATATAATCGCGGGGGGGGGGGGGGGGGGGGGGGGTTCGACGATGAGGCTCCTCGAGAAGTTCCCGGGGCAGAGTACTGTTTGGAGGAGGGCGAGGAGGGTCCCGTCGTCAGCGCCATCAACTTTATCAGCCTCCGTTCTCTAGCGCTCCAAGAAGTCTCGAAGGGTCTCCTCCTTCCTCTGCCTCACTGTCAGCAAGTGGGAGAAGTGTTTTCTTGTGCGGCGCCTTCCCGCAAATTACGTCAAGAATCGCTGGGCGAGTTCTTGCCATGAGTCAATGCAGCCCTCGGGCAATCGATTGAACCATTCGTAAGGCGGCCCCTCTAAGGTGGAGAAGAACCAGCGGCACAAATATTCATCCGATGACCCCACCATCATCATGCTGTTTTGATACCTGCTGTAGTGCTCTTGGGGATCAGTTGTTCCGTCGTAGGGCTTGATGAGCTGCCCTCGGTATTTTTCCGGGATCCGGGCCGCCAACACCCTTGGGGTAAATGGCTTCCGGGTCCGGAGCTGTATGGTGGGTTCCCCGGAGCCCTCAGCTATCTTCTTCTGCATTTCCTCCATCTTGGCCAACATCGCCTCATACTTGAGGTCTGCATGAGGGGCAGAAGTGGCGGCGTGTGCTTTGGTGGCCTCCATCTCGTCAAGCCGGCGCTGGAGGGCCGAAATGATTTCGTCCCGGGGTTCCTTCGGGAGAGCCTCCGCCCCCTGCGAATGGACCCGGGCCGAGTGGGCCTGGTTGATTTGGTGGCGGGCGTCGTTTGCATGGAGAGGTGCCTTGCCTTTGTCCTGAGGGGGACGCCTTTCGTTGGCCCTGGAGACGGATCCGCCACTTTCCTGAGGCCTCTGGAACGCCTTCCCCCCGAGGCGGTCTTGGACCCCTCGGCGGTCTTGCGCCCCTCTGAGTCTTTCGAGGGCGGAGGTCCGGAGTTGTTCTTTGTTCACGTTGTGGTGGTCCCGGGACTGGACTTCCTGGGAGACCGTATCTTGGGCCACGTCCCCCTCGGAGTTCCCAATCCGGAGGACCGGGTTCCCGAGGGGATGTGGATGAGGGGGAGGCATAATATTCTCCCCGACCTGAGGTTGGAGGGGAACCAAAGTGCCAAAGGCACCCGGGATCTGGGTAAGTGTCTGGATGAAGGCGGAGAGCGCTGATTGCACGTCGATTGTGATGACCGGAGGGCTAATTTGTTTCTCGCTCCGGTCCTTCTTCTTGGCCTCGATGCCGAGGCGGGCATCGGGGGCATTTTGTTGAATTTGCTGGCGTAGGTCGACAGCCGTCTGGTCCAACCCGGCGATGACGCCGCCCCCGGGAGCCCTGTTAGAGGCTTCGGGGACGTCGGCTTCGCCGAGGGCCAGGTTCCTGTCCTCGACATTCTTGGAGTTGGCACGAGTTGTCCTCACCATCTTTGCTAGGTGTTTTTGTATTTGGCGAGGGGGAGGGTTTCTTACTTGATTGTTCGACCTCTCAACGAGAGCACCAAATGATGGATAGTGTACCCGGGGGTAGCTTATCCGAGGGAGAATAACTAGAGAGAAGTCAGAGCAGGTAAGTGGAGAGAGAGAGAGAGTATATTAGAAATGTATTCCGTGTTTTCAGCGTTTTCAGCGTGTCCTACAAATGGGGAAATGGGGTGCTGTTTATAGTAGCAATAAATGCCAGATAGGGACACGTGTCAAGCGTCCATTGGCCGAGGGGTCACCTCAACTGGTTGGCGCTGGCAATGGCATGTGGCCGCATTTAATGCGGCTGTTGGATGTGACGTCGTACTTGGTACGGTGATCTACACGCATGTGGAGCGGATATTATGTCGGAAAAAGGTGCCCTCGGCTGTAGGTGATTAGCCGAGGGCTCTGAGTACCGAGGACCTCCTTAGTGCCTAGGGCTCCAGGTGCCGAGGGCTACTGGTTTTCGCCGTTTTCTCCCAGTAACTTTGTTTTCCTGTTTTGACCCTCCTGTGAGAATCAGAGCCTTCGGCCAGGGGGGCGAAGGCACTCCTAGCGCTCACTGTGGGCCGCTTGGTACTCTGGGCGCTGTGATTTGGGCTTGTTGTGCTTCCTAGGCCTATTGGGCCTTTATTGGAGTAGTAGGAGTCTGTGGACCGGGGGTTCCCGGGCCATATACTCCATCAGTACTATTTGTATTTACTTCTACAGTATTGCATTTTCCATTTAATCATTCTTCGAGTGTGAGGACAACGAATATCAATAATGTAGACCAATGCCCAGATGTGCGTCTCTTGGACAACCAACATAACTGTGATGAAGTATCAACACATTTACAAAATAATCTTCCATTAGAACAGCAACAAGTTGAAGGTGCGATTGTTATTACTATTATTTTTAAATTCGAGGTTTTTATTTTTTAGTGATGTAGTCGAATTTATATACAAAACTTTGTATTCTATTATTTTTAATGAAAATATTTAAAATATAATATGTAATATCAAATAACCAAGTTTCATACCAGTTTAAAATATAATATGTAATAGAGGTATTTACCTAAATGGGAGTAAATAAATCTTTAATTGCCAAAATAGGACTAAAGTTTAAAAATTCCCAAAATAAGAGTTATTATTTGTAATTGGACAAAAACACCCCTGAAGCTTGAAAGTCATACTGCCACCGACAAGAACGCCGGACCACCGCCGATCGCCGGTTGCCAGTAGCCGGGCATCTCCGCCACCTTAAAACCGGCCGCCATTGTAGATCCGACCGCCGCCGATGTAGAAATGGTTGCCGCCGCTGCAGATTTGGCGGAAGCCGCCTGAGATTTGGTCAGATCTAACCTCCGCTGGCCGCCAGCCGCCGCCCTTGTAGATCCGACCACTGTCGCAGCTAATATGGAATCTGCCACTACAAATCTGGCCTTTATCATTTCAGATCTGGCCGTTCCCGACACGAATGCCAACGTTTTTATCAAAATGCCAACATGAATGAGGAACGCCATTTTAATGGCATTTTTAAAGAAAAATACAAAATTTTTGTAGAATAAGAATGTCATTTTGATGGCATTTTCGGAATTGAACTTGGCATTTTTACTAATCATAGAAGAAATGCCTCTGCAACGAAATAGAAGAGGGAGAGAACTAGAGAAGACGGGAGGAAGGACGGGGAGAACAACCAAAGAAGATAACCTACCTTCGAAGAAGAGAAGATCTTCAACGGTGATGGCGGCGGACTTCGCATCAGCGGCGGATTTCACGTCAGTGGCGGCGATGGCGGCGGACTTCGCGTCAGTGGCGGCGATGGCTATGACGGGCAGCGGCAGAGGATTTCACGTCACCGGTGGCGCGCGGGCTCGAAGGTTTCTTTGTTCCAGTGCAAAGGGAAGGGAGAAGAAGCTTTGTGCGGCGTAGGGGGAGAAGATGCGCAGGTGAGGAGGGAAGAAAGGTTGGCTGGAGCGAACAACTCTAAGGATAAAATAGGAAGAAAACGGAAATCTAGTCCCATTTAGGTTTAAAACTAAAAGCACTCACACGTATGCACATTCAATCTTCTTTAGTCCCATTTACAACCATTTTCCCTATGTAATATCAAATAACCATATTTTATTGATTATTAATATTAATATGGACCTTGATGGAGTATTAACTCCTAGAGAGAAGGGAGAGCTAGAGAGATAAAGTGATATATACAATGAATTTCCAACCCTTTACATGGCTCCCTTAGGGAGTATTTATAGGAGAAAAGCGGGCTGGACTTCCAGGCTTGGGCCTGGAAGGCCCATTTACAATAAAAGGCCAATAAATGGCTAACAAATGGTATTTAATCTATTCTAACGGGTATACATGAATAAAATAGAGTGTACAATGAAATAAATGCTATCTACTGAGCGTATGTGGGCCGCTGTCCGGGTCCAATAGTCGTGAGACCCGGGGGTCCGAGTCTATATACTCTATCAGGAGTCCCCCACTCTATGAGTCGAGAGTATTTGAGGCGAAAGAGAGTAGAACTGTGTGCTGATCTGTCGTCGTCTGGTGAGTAAACTTCGTGAACAAAAATTTGAAATTCTGCTTCTTTGATTAACGGAGGCGCTAAGTCCCCCGCTCTCCCAGTCCCCCACTCCTTGAGGCGAGTGTAATGAGGTGAAGAGGAGTAGAGTAATGCGTGTCGGATGATGTCTTCAACAGGGGGCCGAGGGTTGACACCTTTTGATCCACGATGGGGAGATGCCTCGTTAAAAACCTCATTAGGAAAAACCCTGTGGGAAAAAATCCTAATGAGGGAAAAAGAGTACACCGGATGCCCCCAAAATGAAACAAAAGGTGCGAGCCCTTCGGCCTGGAGATGGAGCTGCAGCGGTGCCCGTCTGCTGGATGGTCGAGGCCGATCTCCAGATGTGGGTAGCTCATCATGATCAGTAGTCCTAGTCATCAAATAAAGATGACTAAGGGATGGGTCGAGCGACCGTCCACAATATGATGTCTGGTTCATCAAATAAAGATGACCAGAACGTAAGGCCGATGGGCCGAGAGGCCTGTACGAGAGCTCCACGTCGTCAAATAAAGACGATTGGGCGATGTGTGCGGCCGAGGGGCCTGCATAAGAGCTCCACGTCGTCAAATAAAGACGACGGGGCGATGGTGTGGCCGAGGGGCCTGCATAAGAGCTCCACGTCGTCAAATAAAGACGACGGGGCGATGGTGCGGCCGAGGGGCCTGCATAAGAGCTCCACGTCGTCAAATAAAGACGACGGGGCGATGGTGTGGCCGAGGGGCCTGCATAAGAGCTCCACGTCGTCAAATAAAGACGACGAGGCGATGGTGTGGCTGAGGGGCCTGCATAAGAGCTCCACGTCATCAAATAAAGACGACGGGGCGATGGTACGACCGAGGGGCCTGCATAAGAGCCCCACATCATCAAATAAAGATGACGGGGTGATGTATGACTCAGAGGCCTATATGCGAGCGCCATGTCATCAAATAAAGATGACGGAGCGAGATATGGCCGATGGGCCTGTAAATGAGCTTCGCGTCATCAAATAAAGATGACGGAGCAAGATGTGGCTCAGAGGCCTACAAATGAGTTCCTCGTCATCAAATAAAGATGACAGAGCGATATATGGCCGATGGGCCTACAAATGAGCTCTTCATCATCAAATAAAGATGACAGAGCGATATATGGCCGATGGGCCTGCAAATAAGCTTCGTGTCATCAAATAAAGATGACAGAGCGATATATGGCCGATGGGCCTACAAATGAGCTTCGCGTCATCAAATAAAGATGACGGAGCGATATATGGCTGAACTCTGGGCTCCTTTAGCCTTTCGGCCGGAGACCACAAGATGTTCGCTGTATCTGAATAGGGGGACGAGGCGGTGGACGCCTGTCTGAATATGAGGACGACAACGCTGATGAGTCGGTCCGAATATGAGGACGACAGCGCTGACGAACCGGTCCGAATATGGAGACGATGGCGCTGGTGAGCCGGTCCGAATATGGGGACGAGGCGATGATAAGCCATGCGTCATGTGAAGGCGACGGTCACCATCCAGGAAGGGAATGGCGAGCCTGGTCGCTAGATAAGGACTTCGGCGCTAAGGCCGGTCAAAATGTGAGGACGAGGCGATGATGAGCCGTGCGTCATATAGGGGCGATAGTCACCATCCAGGAGGGGATGGCGAGCCCAATCGCTATAACAAGACTTCGGCACTGGGAGCCGGTCTTGAGATAAATAATCATGTCGCGGCCGAGAGGCTGATCGCGATGTGCGGATGACAATGATGAGGAGCCAGATCTGATAATATGATGACGAGGCAAGAATGAAGCCAATCGTCATATAAGGGCGATGGTCACCATCCAGGAAGGGATGGCGAGCCCGATCGCTAGCTCAAGACTCTCGGCGCTGAGGAAGCCGGTCTTGAGATAGATAGTCACGCCGAGGCCGAGGGACCGGTCGTGATACGCGGATGGTGATGAAAAGAGCCAATCCGAAATATGATGACGGGGCAATGATGAGCCAGCCGTCATATAAAGGCGATGGTCACCATCCGGGAAGGGATGGCGAGCCCGATCGCTAGCTCAAGACTCGCGGCGCTGAGGAAGCCGGTCTTGAGGTAGATAATCACACCGAGGCCGAGGGGGTCGGTCGTGATATGAGGACGACGACGATGAGGAGTCGATCCTATAATATGATGACGAGGCGCTGATGAAGCCGATCGTCATATAAGGGCGATGGTCACCATCCGGGAAGGGATGGCGAGCCCGATCGCTAGCTCAAGACTCGCGGCGCTGAGGAAGCCGGTCTTGAGGTAGATAATCACACCGAGGCCGAGGGGGGTCGGTCGTGATATGAGGACGACGACGATGAGGAGTCGATCCTATAATATGATGACGAGGCGCTGATGAAGCCGATCGTCATATAAAGGCGATGGTCACCATCCGGGAAGGGATGGCGAGCCCGATCGCTAGCTCAAGACTCGCGGCGCTGAGGAAGCCGGTCTTGAGGTAGATAATCACACCGAGGCCGAGGGGGTCGGTCGTGATATGAGGACGACGACGATGAGGAGTCGATCCTATAATATGATGACGAGGCGCTGATGAAGCCGATCGTCATATAGAGGCGATGGTCACCATCCGGGAAGGGATGGCGAGCCCGATCGCTGGCTCAAGACTCGCGGCGCTGAGGAAGCCGGTCTTGAGATAAATGATCACGCCGAGGCCGAGGGGCCGGTCGTGATGTGAGGACGACGACGATGAGGAGTCGGTCCAAAAAATGATGACGGGGCAATGGTGAAGCCGACCGTCATATAAAGGCGATGGTCACCATCCGGGAAGGGATGGCGAGCCCGATCGCTAGCTCAAGACTCGCGGCGCTGAGGAAGCCGGTCTTGAGATAGATAATCACGCCGAGGCCGAGGGGGTCGGTCGTGATATGAGGACGACGGCGATGAGGAGCCGGTCCTATAATAATGATGACGAGGCGATGGTGAAGCCGATCGTCATATAGAGGCGATGGTCACCATCCGGGAAGGGATGATGAGCCCGATCGCCAGCTCAAGACTCGCGGCGCTGAGGAAGCCGGTCTTGAGATAAGATGATCACGCCGAGGCCGAGGGGCCGGTCGTGATGTGAGGACAACGGCGATGAGGAGCCGGTCCTATAATATGATGACGAGGCGCTGATGAAGCCGATCGTCATATAAAGGCGATGGTCACCATCCGGGAAGGGATGGCGAGCCCGATCGCTAGCTCAAGACTCGCGACGCTGAGGAAGTCGGTCTTGAGATAAGATAATCACACCGAGGCCGAGGGGGTCGGTCGTGATATGAGGACGACGACGATGAGGAGTCGATCCTATAATATGATGACAAGGCGCTGATGAAGCCGATCGTCATATAAAGGCGATGGTCACCATCCGGGAAGGGATGGCGAGCCCGATCGCTGGCTCAAGACTCGCGGCGCTGAGGAAGCCGGTCTTGAGATAAATGATCACGCCGAGGCCGAGGGGCCGGTCGTGATGTGAGGACGACGACGATGAGGAGTCGGTCCAAAAAATGATGACGGGGCAATGGTGAAGCCGGCCGTCATATAAAGGCGATGGTCACCATCCGGGAAGGGATGGCGAGCCCGATCGCTAGCTCAAGACTCGCGGCGCTGAGGAAGCCGGTCTTGAGATAAGATAATCACACCGAGACCGAGGGGGTCGGTCGTGATATGAGGACGACGACGATGAGGAGTCGATCCTATAATATGATGACGAGGCGCTGATGAAGCCGATCGTCATATAAAGGCGATTGTCACCATCCGGGAAGGGATGGCGAGCCCGATCGCTAGCTCAAGACTCGCGGCGCTGAGGAAGCCGGACTTGAGATGAAGGACGGCGCTGGGCACTCGTCTGAGAATGAGGGACGGCACTGGGCGCTCGTCTCAGAATGAAGGACGGCGCAGGGCGCTCGTCTAAAAATGAGGGACGGCGCTGGGCGCTCGTCTACAAATGGAGGACGGCGCTGGGCACTCGTCTAAGATGAGGGACGGCGCTGGGCGCTCGTCTAAGAATGAAGGACGGCGCAGGGCTCTCGTCTAATATGAGGGACGGCGCTGGGCGCTCGTCTAAGATGAAGGACGACGCTGGGCGCTCGTCTGAAAATGAGGGACGGCGCTGGGCGCTCGTCTACAAATGGAGGACGGCGCTGGGCGCTCGTCTAAGATGAGGGACGGCGTTGGGCGCTCGTCTGAAAATGATGGACGGCGCTGGGCGCTCGTCTAAACAATGAGGGACGGCGCTGGGCGCTCGTCTACAAATGGAGGATGGCGCTGGGCGCTCGTCTAAGATGAGGGACGGCGCTGGGCGCTCGTCTGAAAATGATGGACGGCGCTGGGCGCTCGTCTAAACAATGAAGGACGGCGCTGGGCGCTCGTCTGAAAATGAGGGACGGCGCTGGGCGCTCGTCTACAAATGGAGGACGGCGCTGGGCGCTCGTCTAAGATGAAGGACGGCGCTGGGCGCTCGTCTGAAAATGATGGACGGCGCTGGGCGCTCGTCTAAACAATGAAGGACGGCGCTGGGCGCTCGTCTAAACAATGAGGGACGGCGCTGGGCGCTCGTCTGAAAATGAGGGACGGCGTTGGGCGCTCGTCTACAAATGGAGGACGGCGCTGGGCGCTCGTCTAGTATTTGCCTGATATGTACTTAGTATTGTTGTGGGGATTTCATTTTTTCATTGCTCGAGGCCGGCAAGTGCGCGCGGTCCTCGGCTTCCCTCTTTTATTTTTTCTTTTTCCTTTTCTTTTTTTTATTTCCGTTTTCGTTCCCTATTTCGGGGAGTATCCTTCTTTCAGGCTTCGGCCGAAGGGTGTGCTCGTCCTTCGGCCGGTTCGGACTTCGTTTATAACGTCCGTGATCTCAGGGGGGGTCCCGTCGCCTATTTATGATGCGGGCTAGACTTTTGGTTGGTTTCCAACGACTGCCGTTGCCCAACCCTGAGTGGGGGGATTTTGCCACCTCAGCCATGATTTCAGGCCTGTCGTCCTGCGATCTGGCGCGTGGACGACGCGGTGAACTTCCCATTTCAAGACGTGGGCCGTTTGCGGGCCCCTCGTCCTGGGGACATCGTCGGCCATACCTGAGCGTTTCACTCTAGGCTTACGGGGCCAGGACGACGTGCTCTCTCAGCTAGGCCTGAGCTCTTCGCTGATACAAAATACAAAGTGGAGCAGACCTGAGCCTTTCGCTCGAAGGCTGCTGATACGACACGTGGTATCTTCTATTTACATTTCCAAAAAATAAGCGGAATACAATAGGTGCGTTGTTCATGGCAACGGCTTTTGGGCGACGCGATTAGCGTCTCGGAGAACGAGGTGTACCGTTTACCGCTATCGGGCATAATGCCATGTGCGGTCGGTAGCGGCTCTCATTTTATATGCCCGAGTCACCAAATAAAGGTGACTATGGTAGGTCGAGGGACCCAAATATAATTAAAATCATCAAATAAAGATGTTCAATAGACTAGAGCTTCGGTTGCACCATTTTGGGGATTTTAACCGGCATCAAAGGTGGTCATAATAATAACAGTAGTAATTTTTATTATTACTTTATTTTTCTTTTGAATAGTTAAACCATTTTTTTGAATAGCAGTAAAACTATTTTGCTCCATACTTAATGCATAAAGTAGGAGGGAAATTTAGTGGCACTTACCTCTCATTTGGGCCGAAGCCTGTGGTGTTTAGAAATCCAACAGGCTGCTTGAGAAATAACTCATCGGGCCGGCTCTTTGAGAATCCAGCCCACATATTGTTAGCCCACCATTTTGATTGTGCAATCCCTGATTTCACCCACAAGGATGAGAAGCCTGTGTGCGCCTGAATTACGTTCGCTGTATCCCGAGGCCAAAGCGGAAGACTACCTCCAGGGCGGGGTGCGCCGTTGCCCCACCGCCATCCAGCTGGGAGACCAACGACGTTGGCCGACGGGCCGCGATTTGGCCAATGGGGAGCAAGGGTGACAAGGTGGACGAGGGTCCTCCTCCGGCCGGTGGTCTGCTTATATGGCCGCCCATGATAACCGAGGACGAGGAGGGCCTCAATTTGGCCAGGGGTCCGCTGATTGGTTGCCATTGCTGAGGACCTGCTGCTAGACGAGGGGCTCCGATTTCGACTGGCCGAGGGTGACCCTGGACGAAGGAGGCACAACTCTCTTCGCCGGTGGTTCACTTCTGGCCGATGGATCCGCCCAATGGCCGATGACGCACTGTTGGCGATGGTGCTGGACTGGCCGAGGGCATGCTGTTCTCTCTGTTTAGGTTTAGCCGAGGGAGCCATGGTCCAGACGAGCGCCCGGTGCCGTTGTAGACGAGGGGTGGCAAATTTTTTTTCCCCTTGTTCAGTTCTGGCCGACGAATTGCTGGCCGATGGCGTTACCGGCCGCAGCGTTGCTGTCCGATGGCGTATATGCCGAGGGTGTTCCGGCTGACGGTGTGTCGGCCGATGCGTGCCGGCCGATGTGAGCAACTGTGCCGAGCAGCTTAGCCGAGGAGTGGAGCAACACCATTGCTCTGTTGTTTCCCTTTTCCTGCTCACCTTGGCCGAGGAGGTCCGCTGCAGACGAGGGGGGCGACTAGCTTTCCTTGGTCGGGAGTGAAGCCTGTGGATTATGAATTTGGCCGATGCGTGGTGCACTGTTGGCCGATGGTGTTGCAGGGGTGTTGTTTGACCATGGAGCCTTAGTATAGTTTGACCAGTAGATTGCTGCTTCACAGGTGGGCCATATTCCTCCCGCTACGGCCGAAATGTTATCATGTCAAGTGGACTGGACTGTGAACTTAGAACTGCCACATGGCCGTTGAACTGCCACCGAGAGAGCCAATGGAAAACTTGGCTAGGGTGGGTAATTTAGCCACACATTTGAATGTGTGCATTGGGTGTCACGTTGCTCAGCTGATGGGACATGTTGCCCGGCTATGGCCGAGGTGTGCCCCTTTCGTCATTCACTTGAAGTTTTATTGGCGGGGGAGGATCTCACTTGATCTATCCTAACTCTCAACGAGAGCACCATTTGATGGAGTATTAACTCCTAGAGAGAAGGGAGAGCTAGAGAGATAAAGTGATATATACAATGAATTTCCAACCCTTTACATGGCTCCCTTAGGGAGTATTTATAGGAGAAAAGCGGGCTGGGCTTCCAGGCTTGGGCCTGGAAGGCCCATTTACAATAAAAGGCCAATAAATGGCTAACAAATGGTATTTAATCTATTCTAACGGGTATACATGAATAAAATAGAGTGTACAATGAAATAAATGCTATCTACTGAGCGTATGTGGGCCGCTGTCCGGGTCCAATAGTCGTGAGACCCGGGGGTCCGAGTCTATATACTCTATCAGACCTTTTTTAGTTTAATCCACACTAAGAATGCTGCATAATTTCTCTTTCTAAAAACAGTAAGTGCAGAATATTGTGATATTGGGGACCCATCACATAATTGTGCCCACTGTGGAGCACTTTTCTGGTTTGGTGAAAGGACACTTCGAAATTCTACAAAAGCCAACCCCAAGTACTCTGTTTGTTGCACACAAGGAAAAATAGTATTGCCCAAGTTGAAGGACCCCCCACCTGAATTATATGATTTGATTAACGGGACAGATCCGAGGAGTAAACACTTCCAACATAATATCAGATCATATAATAGTATGTTTTCGTTTACATCGATGGGTGGGATGATAGATAATTCAGTTAATTGGGGTGGGGGACCACCAACTTTTAAACTTGGTGGTCAGAATTATCATCTAATAGGGTCTCTGTTGCCACAAGAAGGAAGTGTCCCAAAGTTTGCCCAACTATATATATATATATATATATATATATATATATATATATATATATATATATGACACACAAAACAAGGATCTTAACCGCTTCAGTTCTGTGAGAGACGATGCCAAAAATAACAATTTGCACGAAGAAATCGTGTCCACTTTAAGAGAAATGCTTGATGAATATAATGTTTTGGTGAAGTCATTTAGGATGGTTAGAGACAAGATTGTTCAAGGTGGCAATGCAAAAGTGAGTTTGAAGTTGATAGGTAGGAGAAACAAAGATGCTAGAACTTATAATCTACCTACGATTTAAGAGGTAGCAGCTTTGGTTGTGGGAGATTTTGATGAATCACTTGGTGAAAGGGATATAATGGTTAAAACACAGGGAGGGCTTTTGAAGCGTATAAATGAATTGAATCCTGCATATTTGGGCTTGCAATATCCATTTCTCTTTCCCTTTGGTGAAGATGGTTATAGGGAGGATATTAACTTTTGTGATGGTAATAGTTATTCTACAAAGGGTCGTCGAAGTGTTAGCATTAGGGAATTTTTGGCATATAGACTGCATGACCGGACCACAGAATGCACTTTCATCCTCCAAAGTAGAAGGTTGTTCCAACAATTTGTCGTTGATGGATATACAATGGTTGAGTCTTCAAGACTAATATACATAAAACACATCAAAAACAATTGCGGTGTGAAATGTACAAAGGGCTTTCTGATGCTTTGTTTAATGGCGAGAGAGATGCTTCTACACAAGGAAAGAGAGTTGTCTTACCACCTACATTTGTTGGAGGAGCATGTTACATGGTTCAAAATTACCAAGATTCAATGGCAATATGTCGTTGGGCTGGGTATCCGGATCTTTTCTTGACGTTCACATGCAATCCAAAGTGGCCAGAAATTGTAAGATTTCTCAAAGAGAGAAACTTGAGTCCTGAAGACAGACCAGATATAGTATGTCGAGTTTTCAAGATGAAGTTGGATGGATTGATTAAAGATCTACGTCAAAATAAGATATTTGGCGAAGTCAGAGCAGGTATATCATAGGTCACAACATTATCCTATTTAATTCAGTGTCATATATAGTATAGTAAATTTATAGTGATGCGTGTATATTTTTATGTGCAGTGATATACACGGTGGAATTTCAAAAGCATGGCCTTCCCCACACTCATATTTTGTTATTCATGGGAAGTGCAGACAAGTTTCCCACTCCGGCGGACATTGATGGCATCATTTCTGCAGAAATACCTGATGAGTCAAATGATCCTGAATATTTCAATGCAGTACGCACGCATATGATGCATGGGCCGTGTGGAAATGAAGCAAAAAGTGCTCCATGCATGGTACAATCTAAGTGTTCAAAGCACTTCCCCAAGAATTTCAATGAACAGACAACCGTTGACAATGAAGGTTATCCAAGGTATAGAAGGCGCAATGATGGAAGGAGTGTTGTGAAAGGTGTAACACAACTTGACAACAGATATGTTGTTCCCCATAACAGGTATTTACTCTTGAAGTACGGGGCTCATCTTAATGTTGAGTGGTGTAATCATGGCTGGTCAATCAAATATTTGTTCAAATACGTCAACAAAGGACATGATCGTGTGACAACCGGATTTTATGAAACTTCAAATACAGATGACAATCAGAAACCCGTGGATGAAATAAAACTCTACTATGATTGTAGGTATATTTCTCCATGTGAAGCAATGTGGAGAATATTGGGGTTCGAGATTCAGTATAAGAATCTATCTGTTGAACGATTGAGCTTTCACTTTCCAGACGAGCAATATGTTTACTTTGAAGATAATGCGTCGGTAACTGATGTTGTGTTACGTGAATCTGTAAAGGAGAGTATATTTTTCGCATGGATGAGGGCGAATCAGCAGTACCCAAATGAGGCAGCGGATTTAACTTATGCTGAATTTCCTCAAAAGTTTGTTTGGAAGGCTGTAACAAGAGAATTTGAACCTTGGAAAAAGGGTTTTGCTATAGGTCGTGATAAACCCAAAATACTAAACAATCAAACAACCATAGCAGTTAAAGAAGAAGCAGATAGAAAGATATCGACAAGACTAAAACCGAATCTGGTATACCATATGAACTGGCCGCTGCTCTCCCTGGAGAAGGAAAGCAGCGGAAACCCTAATCTTTCTATCTCTATGCCTCTACGCACTCTAAGCCTCTTTTCGATAGTTTTTTGGGTTCCCGTAAGTTAGCCTCCTTTTATAGGAGAAGTTGGCTAACTTACGGGTTACAAGGAAGCCCCCAGGCTGATACACATTTATGGCCCGTATTACACGTTTAATTGATAACTACACGAATACAAAGATAACTAACTAGATTGAACACCATAAAATATTCCCAACAATCTCCCCCTTGGTGATCAATCGTGTTAAATCAGTATTGCAGCGCAGATATCTTTGTCTTTGTTGTTATTCAGATTCCTTTTCATTTGAACTTGACTTCTTGAGAAGGCTTCATGAAGAAATCCTCGCAATCTCCCCTTTGATGTTTTCTTAGCAAATTGATCTTTGATGTTGGGGTTGAGGAATCTTTTTCTTGAAAAACTTTGCCTTCCAGAAGTAGCTCTTGATAAGCTTGGATGAAGTCCGGTGGCGCCTCTAGAATGATAGTTCTGGTAAGTTTCAGACGCCCATGGAATTCATCTTCAGAGTTTGATTATCTGACCTTTGTCTCCTCCACAATGTAGTCTTTTTGACCATTTAAAATGAATGCTTTTGAAGAGAACTTGTCGGTGGCACAGCGGAACATAATGATTGACATGTGAGTGTAGCTGACCATTTGAGTTGAGTTGTAGAGATAGCAGAGAAGGTGTTGATTTTTGTGATGGAGGAGTGAAGTGTCCCAGAATGATTTGTTCCGTGTCAACAGCATGTGGACCACTCTCCCCCTCATGATGATCCGATGAATCGGGACGTCATGCTTTTATTCTTTTATTATGCGGAAATAAAACAAGAAACAAGCAGAAAGAGTAAATGATAAAAGCCCCCTGGGGTCGTGTAGACACCCGTTTTCATCACTATAGAGATAAACTCTAAAGCAATGGCCTGAAAATGTTGGTGATTCTTATGTTGCAACAATAGGACTTCCTTCCAATCATTAGTCTACATCTGCAATAGATGAGACCTATGGAAGTTCTCGCGGGTCTTTGAAGACCTGCAACTGACTCAAAAAGTGCGTCGGTGTCCTAGAAAATTCAAAACATTTGGGAGTGAGGTAACTAGACACGACGTGATCAATGAAAGTTCAGTGGCATGGGGCTGAGGCCACTGTAGTCAGTATTACTTATCTCGGAAGGAGACAATAATGAGAGATGCGGTTCCCCGTGAAATATGATTAAACACCTGTCTGTTGGGAGACAAGTGAGTGGTCTAGGGTAGGGTTGTGCATGCGCCGTTTGGACAAAATGCAACGACTTCTACCCGGGATCTGAATAAATTCAGTCCTGAACCTATGAGGATAGTCCAGCGTATTTGAGTGGCTAGGAGTAAATGTTCAATTCATAGCAGGCAATTGAGGTAGCAGACTCATCATTGATTATTGTTTCCTTGCTCACTTGAGCCTTCTGCTTCCTAATGCTCATAATTTTCACTCACTCACTTGCTCACTCACTCACTTACGCTCGGCTTTGTCCCTTGGGTAGGCTTAGTTGGGTTTACTAAGCCATAGGAACATGTTCTCTCATTGCTTTCTTCATTTTCTCTCTGTACTCCCCCTCAACTGGAGCACTCAGTATGCTTTGTCATTGTTAGGCACCAGGGAGAATAACATTGAACACTCCCCCTAAAATGTTGCATCCGTTGAGAGAGTCCTTGCTTTGACGGTGAAAAGCGCCAGGAGGAGAAAACTGATACTCACCCTCAGAATGTGCAAGGATTGATTGCTCACAGCTTTGCATACCCGCCATGTGTGTGGAGCAATCTGAACAAGTACCACACATGACGGTATCCCTGGGCTCACCATGTAGAATTTCAACATATCGATGATCACATAATGTTGATGAGTTAGGGGAGGCTTCAGCAGTTGATTGTTGATTGTTGTAAGATGACCGTTGACGCGAGGTTGATTGAATTATCTATGATTTTCGGACCTCTACAGTGAAGTTTAGAAAAGCTTTGACCTCAGGGTTGACATTGAAAGAATTTGAATAGATTCGCCTAAGTTTTGACCTGGAAATCGGTGATTTACAAAGTTTGTCGGAAAACTAACGTTTTGACCCTCAAGGGCTGCGAGTGAGTACGCGTGAGAATGGGTTCTGGTGCATAGCCCGAGAAAAAATGTAGATCTTTTCGTTAGCTTTCCAACAAAAAAAAGTTTGCTCAAATCGGATCACCGAGTCAAAAGTTACGGCCAAAACAGTGCGGTGTCGCAGAAAATCTCGAATTTTTGAATTTTTGAGGAATTTCATCGAAGTTGAGGTTCTCGATGAAGAATATCGAAATCAGGTGGAATTAGAGAAAATTCTAAGGCAAAACATCGAGATCCAAATCTCGAGATTTTAATTTCGAGTTTGCCTTGAAGAGTAATGGCGAAATCCACCTGCAAAACAGACCTCAGAATAACGAAATCTTCAGAATTTCAAAATGTTTGGAACATCGAAAACTTTGGAGTTTCGAAAATCTCATAATATCGAAAACTTGTTGTTTGAAAAACATCAGAACATCGAAAACTTCTAAACATTTATAAGGAGGGAATCATTCAGAAATCCTATAATGTAAAGCTTCGATGAACTGCAAAGGATGTCAAGATTCGAATTATGAGTTCCAAGAAACTGCAAACTTTGAAAGATTCAAAACATCTACAAATTCCAAAAATTTTGAAATTTTTCAGAATGTCGAAATCCTAAACATCGAGTTCCTAAAACTCGAAATTTCAAAACTCAAAATTTTAAAACTCTCAATTTTAAAACTCGACTTTTAAAACCCTCGAGTTTAAAACTCTCGAGTTTTCAAACTCTCGAGTTTTCAAACTCTCGAGTTTTCAAACTCTCGAGTTTAAAACTCTCGAGTTTAAAAACTCTCGAGTTTTCAAACTCTCGAGTTTAAAAACTCTCGAGTTTAAAACTCTCGAGTTTTAAACTCTCGAGTTTTAAAACTCTCGAGTTTTAAAACTCTCGAGTTTTAAAACTGTTGAGTTTAGGAATTCGAGACCCAAAATGTCGAGATCCTGCAAAATGAAAATTTTGATTTTTGAAAATCTGAAACTTGTTCTGAAAAGCCTTGAAGGTCGAGATTCTCCTGTATCAATTTCAAGTCAAAAACGTTTCTGCAGTAGTGAAAAATAAGGATTTCGAGATCTCAATGTAGAGATCATCGAAATATAAAAATTGCAGAAAACGAAAAATAAGGTATGCTGCTGGATCGATTTTGAAAGGCGAGTCCGACAGTATGATTTTTACAAAATTTCGTTCACAAACAATATTACAGGAGCAAATCTCTATATCAAAGAAAAACAGAAGAAAAGCAGAGTAGTTCTTCGTAAAAAGGCAGATCCGAAAAAAAACGCAGATAGATTCAACCTGTTTCACGCCTCGGCTCTGATACCAATTGATAAACCCAAAATACTAAACAATCAAACAACCATAGCAGTTAAAGAAGAAGCAGATAGAAAGATATCGACAAGATTAAAACTGAATCTGGTATACCGTATGAACTGGCCGCTGCTCTCCCTGGAGAAGAAGAGCAGCGGCAACCCTAATCTTTCTATCTCTACGCCTCTACGCACTCTAAGCCTCTTTTCGATAGTTTTTTTTGGGTTCCCGTAAGTTAGCCTCCTTTTATAGGAGAAGTTGGCTAACTTACGGGTTACAAGGAAGCCCCCGGACTGATACACATTTGTGGCCCGTATTACACGTTTAATTGATAACTACACAAATACAAAGATAACTAACTAGATTGAACATCATAAAATATTCCCAACAGGTCGACTAACTTATGTCCCTCCAGGTTCAGGAGAATCTTATTATTTACGTTGTGTCCTAAATTTGAAGCGTGGGCCTATATCTTACGATGATCTAAGAACTGTGGATGGGATTTGTTATGAGACATATCGTGATGCATGTTACGCAATGGGATTGTTAGATGATGACAAAGAATATGTTGAAGGAATTTCAGAGGGGAGTTTTTGGGTTTCATCATGGGTGCTCAGAAAGTTGTTTGTCATATTATTGATTGCAGATACGATGAGTAGACCAGAGTACGTTTGGGGAAAATGTTGGTCATTCATGTCAGATGACATTTTACACAGGCAGAGAACAGTTTTACTCCATCCCGGTACAAACAAATAATACTACGCTTTTCATGATATTTAATCTTTTAAATGATAATATACATATCTTTGTTATGCTAATGGTGGGTTTGAATTCTTTGTTTTAGATTTAACGTTGACAGAGGCTGAGATTAAAAATTATGCACTCATTGAAATAGAGCTAATGTTGAAAAGGAATGACAAGAGCTTAAAGAACTATCCATCAATGCCATTCCCTGACATGAGTCAATCATCCATGACTCAGAATAGGCTTATATTTGACGAATTGCAATATGATCGTGCAACGTTACGTCAAGAGCATGACAAATGCATTGATAGTCTGAATGATGAGCAACGTCACGTGTACACAAAGATTACGGAATCAGTTCATGAAAACAAAGGCGGGGTTTTCTTTGTATATGGTTATGGAGATACAGGAAAAACCTTTGTTTGGAAAACATTGTCTGCTGCTTTGAGGTCAAAGGGAGAAATTGTTCTAAATGTTGCATCTAGTGGCATTGCAGCTTTACTGTTACCCGGTGGAAGAACTGCTCATTCACGGTTTGCGATACCAATCAATCCGACTGAGAACTCCACATGCAACATCAAACAAGGGAGTCCATTAGCACAGTTGATAATTCAGTGCAAACTCATTATATGGGACGAGGCACCAATGATGCACAAGTATTGTTTTGAAGTGTTGGACAGGAGTTTGAGAGACATCCTCAGATTTACAAATCCATATAACGGAGATAAATCATTTGGAGGGAAAACAGTGGTGTTCGGGGGAGATTTTAGGCAAATTCTACACGTCATTACAAAGGGTACCAGACAAGACATAGTGAATGCCACAATTAATTCTTCATATATTTGGCACGAGTGCATTGTGTTGTGTTTGACGAAGAACATGAGGCTCCAATCACTTAGTGACGATCATGAATACGAAGATTTGGTAGAGTTCGCCAAGTGGATTGCAGATCTAGGAGATGGTATTGCGGGTGAAGTCAATGATGGATTTGCTGATGTTAGAATTCCAAGTGACGTTCTATTAGAGTGTGGAGAGGATCCAATTGCCACTATTGTGGAAAGCACATATCCTAATTTTCAGAATATTGCCAATGATTCGTCCTACTTATTAGAGCGTGCAATTCTAGCTCCAACTCTTGATGTTGTGGAACAAATCAATGAATACATGACATCTCTCAATGTTCAAGAAGAGTCTAGGACATATTTGAGTTCTGATAGCATCTGCAAGTCAGACTCAAATTCTGATTTCTTGGCTGACTTGCACACTCCTGAATTCCTCAATAAAATCTGTGCATCAGGAGTTCCGAACCACGAGTTAATCCTTAAAGTGGGTACTCCAGTAATGCTTCTCAGGAATATTGATCCTTCTATGGGCCTTTGTAATGGAACAAGGTTGATTATTACACGGCTTGGGAATCACATTCTTGGAGCAAAATTTCTAGGGGGGAAATAAGCAGGACTTGAAGTTGTCATTCCAAGGTTAAGTTTGACTCCATCAGATTTAAGAATACCCTTCAAGTTTCAAAGAAGACAATTTCCTGTGATGACCTCTTATGCGATGACAATAAATAAAAGTCAAGGTCAATCGTTGACGCATGTTGGCCTTATATTGAAAACACCTGTCTTTACACATGGTCAACTATATGTTGCAGCATCGAGAGTGACAAATCGCAAGGGTTTGAAGATACTCATATGCGGTGAAAATGGAGAAAAACTAGACTGTACTACCAATGTTGTCTACAAAGATGTATTTAGAAACATGTAGAGTATGGATTTCCTATTATAATGTTTCTATTCCTTTCTCTCCCAAAACAATATTCGTACCAATTACGAGTTGTATATATTTTTATCTTAATAACAATTGTTTTTGTGTATTACATATATACTCTGTCATGTAATTTAGACATTAACTATTATTGCTTAATATTATTATTTAATTTATGTACCGCGCATCGCGCGGGTGAAAATCTAGTTAGTTATAAAAGCTTGTCCACTCCGACAAGGATTTCCACGAACCTTAATGAAAGCCTTCTCCAAATGTACATAGGGGTGTTTGGTAATCGGTTGTTGGTTATTGGTGATTGGCTGATTCTTTTAGCTGATTAATGATGACAAAATCTGTTGACTGTTTTGATAAGTTGATACTATTAGCAGTTTATAAAATGATGTTTGGTTAAATGATCATTTACAATCAGCTGATAACTCCTTAAATGACATTTAAGGACATCAAATAATTTTTTATTATTGTATACTAAAATCCTTTTTACGTGAGTATGATTTAAAAATGTAAACTTTACTAAAATGAGTAATAAATATTTCAAACATTGTTTTTTATTACTACGTAATATATACTTCGTAATCATCAAAATAAAAATATACTTCGTATGTATTAGCAGAGTTGGAACTATGACTCAGTAAAATGGTCAAGCTATTCATCTTTTGGCTGTTTCATTTCCAAAATAATTTGGGTGTAAGAGATTGCCACTTTAATTGTTACATCACCACACCTCAAGTTTTAATTAAACTAGCACACCACCCGTGCATACGCACGGGAAAAAACAGTTGGTCCTTATATATTTAATTATTTATATTCATGACCTAATTAAATATAACAATGTTTTTTAGAATTCTATATCATTTAAAAAATAGACTACAATAAGTCAATATCAAAAAGTATAAATCCATACCACAAATATTCAAAGTAAAAAATTTAAAGTAAAAAAATCAACACTATCCATTAGAATTTGATACGTAATAATTAGCATTGTTGGCAACAAATAATAAAATATTGAACTTAACTGTTAGAGTTTTGAAAAAGTGCTTTAAAGAGAACTTTTAGCATCTAATGCTTTTATCTTCTTATAATGTACTTCATCCGTTCTTTAATTCTTGCAACATTGTGGCTTTTGCACTATTCACACACCTTACATTGACCACAATTTCCTACTAATATACATAATCAAATTATTTCGTATAAAATGTTATTGAATTCCTACCAATGCGAATTTCCAAAATATCAACTTTTTATAATGTTTAATAATACATAATTAAATATAATTACAGTCAAAGTTGTGCGTTGGCAAATGTGAAAGTCAAAGTGTTGCAATAATTAAAATCATCAATCCATATTTTCTCCCTCGATAACGCCATACATATAAAGTTTTACATGTCTAAAATATGTCTAGGTAGAAAATTTTCTTCTTTTTCCAGTGATAGAGCTAGAAATTTATTGTTTGTCATCACATATGTGACAATTATAGAAAATATCTCACAGAAGCTTAAAATGTCTTGAGATAGAAAATATGAGAGATGAAATTCTCCCGATCAGTTATTATTTGCTTATCTTATACCTAAAAACACCACAAGTAAAAAAGAAAATTTTCTCTCTCAATTATTAGTCTGCTAACCTTATATTTAAAAGCACTACATATGACAGTGAAATTTCCACCTCAATTATTAATCCGCTTATCTTATCTTATACCTAAAAACACTACATATGAGAGAGAAGATTTTCCACTCAACTATTATTAATCCGTTTATCTTCTTATACATAAAAGCACTGCATATGAGACATAAAATATCCAGGTCAATTATTAGTTTGCTTATCTTATACCAAAAAGCACTACAGATGAGAGAGAAAATTTCTCCGTTCAATTATTAGTCCGATTATCTTATATCTAAAAATACTAAATATGAGAAAAAGAATTCTCCCGTTCAATTATTAGTCCGCTTACTACACACACACTTAAAGGTAATACATATGAGAGAGAAAATTTTCTCGTTCATTTATTAATTCGCTTATATTATTATACATAAAAGCACTTCATATGAGAGAGAAAAAATGTTTTCGCTCAATTATTAACCCGCTTATCTTATACAAAAAAGCACTACATACACGTAAGAGAGAAAATTCTTCCGCCCAATTATTCGCCCGCTTATCTTATCTTATACCAAAAGCACTACACGTGAGAGAGAAAATTCTCCCGCTCAGTTATTTGTCCGCTTATCTTATACAGAGTATCTAAGAGTACTATGTATGAGAGAGAGAGAATTCTCACGCTCAATTATTAGTCTGCTTACTTTATTCATAAGAATACTGCGTATGAGAGAGAAAATTCTCATGTTTAATTATTAATTCGCGTATGCTAACCTAAAAGCATTATATATGAGAGACGAAATTCGCTCGTTCAATTATTAGTCTGTTTATATTTTCTTATACCCAAGCAAAACCAAAACCTTTTCATTTGTACTTCAAACAGTATTAATCAAAACTTTTTGGTATAAAATAAGATAAGCAGGCAAATAATTTATTATCATTCATACGACACTAATATTGCATATACTTCCTCCGTCTCTTAAAACTTTGTCATTTTTCTCTTTTTATTGTCCCAAAAACTTTTCTATTTTCTATTCTAATCAATTAATTTGTAGTTCCTTTTATTTCTCTCTCCTCCGTACAACTTTCAATTACACAGTTTTTTACTTTATTGTTCTCTATGCCGATCAAACTTGACAATGTTTTAATTAAGAGACATAGGAAGTATGTAAACAAAAAAATATAAATTCTATTGATGTATCCAGTTTATGGTCTTTTTTACCGTGAGCACTATTAATCTGAAGCGATAACTTATAATAAAACTGCACAAATTCTATCACTTTTATTTATTATTTTATTCTTTGCACCGGAAATTTTGAAATTTTATTCTAAGTGATGGATAATCGATACCCATATCCTATAATTTGGGAGATTGAACAAGAATGTAGGAGAAGGAGATATATGTGTATTGTGAATGAATTATGAGTTCTATGACTTAGGTTTACAAGCCTCCTATAAGGAGTATATATAGGGAAATCCGGGTCTGAGCCCTTAATATGGGTCCAACAGACCGGTTACATAAATGGACTAATAGTATAAAAAGTTAATCTATTACATACAATGAATATATAAACTATACAGTAATATAAATGTTTTCTGCTGGTGTACGTGAATCTCTATCCATGCCCAATAATCGGCAGGCCAGGGTTCATATACTCCATCACTAAGCTATCACTCTGGATTAATAGTTTGTACGAAAAAAATGACCGTAAACTGGACAAATGAAAAAGTTATAACACTATAAAACATGAGTTTTGCTAAAGAGTAAAATTATTATTTATATATTTATATATACAATATTGGTGCCATATGAAAGATAATAAAAAACATGAAATTTGATATGTTTTTTGTGACAATCAGATTACAAATAAAAAGATGTAGTACTTCAAAAAATTAGGGAATTTTATTTGATTGGGAGCCATCATTTGTTTTAAGAAATTTAATCTAGTACAGAGGTGAGAATAGTACGGCTGAATTTTGTTCAGTGAGTTAGTTTAGAAAGCCACATGACATTTTGTATAGGAAATGAGCAAATTGTGGAGAGATTGGACACACATGATTTTATTAAGGGCATAATTGTATTTTAATGAGCTATTTCTTTTCCTATACTATCCCCCGTTCCATAAAAGTTGCAACAGTTTGACTTTCACGTTTGCCAACGCGCAACTTTGACTGTAATTATATTTATTTACGTATTAGTAAACACAAAAAAAGTTAATATATTGGAAATTTACATTAAGACAAATTTATTAATATTTTATAAATAATATTTTTATTATATACATAGTATATTATTAGAAAATCGTAGTCAAAGTAAGGTGTGTGAATAGTGCAGAAAGATAAGAAAATTTTAAACTGTGCTCCCAGAGTTGTTTCTTTGCTCTTCGGCGGAAGTTTTTTTCTTGATTTTTCTGTAGGAGGCAGATACAGAAAGAACATGGATAGTAGGGAAGGCATGCAGAAACCAATAAGTAAACGCTAGGTTTATTAGCTTTTAGTATTTTGGTTGTTTTGGAGAAAAGGCCAATTGAAAAAGTTATTCAGGGGGTGTTTGTCAAATGATTGTTGGTTGTTGGCTAATAATGTTGGCCGATAGATAACAACGGATCATGTTGGCTGCTTTAATTAGCAGATAATGTCAGCAAGGGGCAGAGGGAGGGGTGGCCTGACTGGGCCCTAGCCCAGGGCTTTTTTGTATTATACTACCTGCGTTCCGTTGGAAGGTTCTCGTAGAAAACCGACACAGTTATTTAGACAATAATTAAATAAAGTACTTCAAGTATATTTTGAGAAATAATTTTAAAAGGTATATATTATAATGTAGTTAGTATTCATAATTAATTTGTCACTTAAGATTGTTAATTCTTTCCTAAAATGGAAATGAGTACTTTTATATGAGACGCTCAAAAAAGAAAAGTGAGAACCTTCTGATGAGATATATGATTTTTTAAAAAATATATAGAACTGGCCCAGTGCAAAAACATACTGGCCCAGTGTATGGCCTAGTACATGCTAAACGTCCACAGTCCACTCCAGCGCAGGCTGCGCAGCAGAAAGAAAAGAACGCAGAACGGCCACAACCAAAGCCAGCGACGAAAAACGAAGCGCAGAACTCCGTCCGCGCAGAGAGAAAAGAACGCAGAAGGAAAGGAACGCAGCAGACGGTCCGTCCGCGCATAGCAACGCCAAGCGCACGCCCCCTCCGTCCGACCCTGTCCGCCGCTCGCCCTGCGCAGATACGCTGCTAGCGGCTAGCCTGCTATGTTCTTTTGAGTCTTTGACTGCTGACCTGCCTCCAGTTCTCTCGACTTCTCGAGGAGTCGAGCCGTCGAGGTAATCAGGTAAGGGTTTCGGTTTTTTATTTTTACAATTTTTAGTTTAATTTATGTATTTTGTTTGTTATTTTAGTTTGTGTTAGTGACTTCGAAAATTAGGATTTAGGAATGTCAAATGTTATTTGTGAATTCTTTAAAATATTAATATGAAATATATGAACTAAAATAAAGTATTGATTAGTTTTTTTATTTGTTCGGTAATTTTAGTAGATATGGTTACTCAGTCTACATTCAAAAAGGAAAAAATCACATTGCCTTCGTTTTATAAGCCTAGTACAAGCACACAAAGTAGACAAGAGTTAAATACTTAAATGTCTCAATTGAAACTCCTAATATCTCATCCGCTCAACGGCTCAAGAGGAAGTCATTTCCGATGCACTTGAAATTGAGCGGGATCCGGGAAAACGCAAATCGATAAGTGAGTGGCCGTTAGAAAACATTGTATGTATTGTTTAAAAAATATTACTATGAATTTTAATGAATTTTAATCATTATGTTCACACTATTGTCGCTTTTAAAATTTTTATATAATGTTATTAGTGCATAGTCGGCCCATGGTAAACATCCAACATCCATCTTGGCTACGACCCTTGATGTCAGCGGTTCATAAAATGGTGTTTGTTTAAATAGCTGTTTACAAATAGCTGAAAACTAATTAAATTACCTTTAAGGACATCAATTTATTTTTTGAATATTTACCACGTTCACACATATCATATGAAATTATAATTATTATTTTTCTAATCAAGTGAATCATAGAATTCTTAAATCATTTATTCAATTCAATTCACATTTATCTTATTAACTATCTTAAAAAAATTGCAAGCATTTAAAAAACAGACTCAATAATTGGGATTGTGATTTCCTGTTAATTACTCGTATAATACACAGGAAACGGCCAATGCTAAAACGCTAACCATATTGACGTTTTTGGTTTCATTCATTCAAGACAAAACGCCGAATGAGATACTGATTTACCAAACACATCAGTTAGCCGATTCATCTGGTCAATAACCATTTAGTGGTCAAAACAACCAAAAAATGGCTGATAGGCCCCTTCCAAACACCCCCTTAACCAAACACTTTCTTTGACTGATTGATTTGGTCAAAAAGCCAAATATAGTCAAATCAGCCAAAGAACGGCTGATAGGCTCCTAACCAAACACCCTGTAGTATGGAGTATATGTGGACACAAAAATTCGGCGGCATAGTTTTTATTTTTATTTTTGGGTGTTTGGGATAAAAAGCCAAATGAAAAAACTAATTAACTAAACACCCTAATAACTGATTGATGTGGTCAAAAAGCTAAATAATGGTCACATCAGCCAAAATTTGGCTGATAGACGGCTAACCAAACACCCCCATTAAGTTTAATTCATGATTTGAATCCGCATTTGTTTCGTGCTTTTTTCCTCTCATCCGCATACAACTATTTGAATTTGAAAACTCAAATAATATTAAAATTATTATGGATAATAATTTAGATTCGAATATTTTCCAAATATAAATAAGTATATTGATCAATTTGATTCAAAAGCTATTCAAATGCATATTACTACTATATTTAAGAATAAATGGCGCCTGCAATTTTGTTATTCTATTTATGTAAAGGGTTTTTATGTCCTTCCATATATACATAGTATATATAATCATTATGTTTTTGTCCAAACTAAAATTAAATATGATCCTATCTGTGTCTGATAAAAGGCAAATAGTGTTATTTTATCATTATTTTTTTATATATAGATGGAGATAATGGGAGTGTTTGGCAAATGACTGTTGGTTGTTAGCTGATAATGTTGACTGATAGATAACAACAGATTATGTTGACTGTTTTGATTAGCAGATAATGTCAGCGGTTCATAAAATGATGTTTGGTTAAAAAGCTGTTTACAATTAGCTGAAAACTAATTAAATTATCTTTAAGGACATCAATTTATTTTTCGAATACTTACCACGTTTACACATATCATATGAAATTATGATTATTATTTTTCTAATCAAGCGAATCATTAAATTACTTAAATCATTTATTCAATTCAATTCACATTTTTCTTGTTAACTATCTTAAAAAATATGCAAGCATTTAAAAAACAGACCCAATGATTGGGATTTTGATTTCCTGTTAATTACTCATATGATAATTTTGCACAAAGGTAATTGGGGCTGGGCACCAACCACACCATATATGTGTTAACGTTGGAGAAAAAAATCTGGTAGATAAGAGTGAAGAAAGTACGAGAATTTATAGGTCGGTACTAGCTGCTACTTGAGTTATCTGCCTTTAAGATAGGCAAGGATAATTTAGGAAAACTCAAATACATAGGAAACGGCCAATGCTAAAACGCTAACCATAGTGGCGTTTTTTGTTTCGGCTGTTCAAGACAAAACGCCGAATGAGATACTGATTTACCAAACACATCAGTAAGCTGATTCATTTGGTCAATAAGCCATTTAGTGGTCAAAACAACCAAAAAATGACTGATAGGCCTCTAACCAATCACCCCATTATAGTAAGCAAGTTCAACATACGATTCATACCAATTTGTGCATGGTTGTACCCAAGCTTTAATTACTTGAAGGTTTTTATCGATCAATGATTATGTTTCCGAATGTGTAAATTTATATGCAAATTTTTATCGATTCAACATACGATTCATACCAATTTATATGTTCTCTTAATTACTCCTTTAGTAAAATAAAGTGTGACACGCTTTTCATTTTTGAATTATACACATTTTGTAAGTTACATATGTTCAGCTGGTACTATTCTTATGCTCATTTGCTAAATGTCATATCAATGCATTTTTTAAAAGTACCTTTTTACATTAGATTCACATATTGAAATTAATAGGAGTTGATTATAAATATAATTTAAGAAGTTTTTATAAAAGAAAAAATAACAAAAAGAGAGTGAATTAGAAGTTATGAAGTAGAGATCACAATTTTGAATATTAGACTCTTAATACTCAACATAATAGGTCTAATGCTCAATAAAAGTTCATTAATGCTCACTCATCATAAACCACGATTTTCATCTCAATAGTGGAGGTTTGATGCTCAATTAAAATGTCGTGATATTCAACTAAAATGTCATATTAATGCATATTTCAAAAGTATCATATTACATTAGACTCGCATATTGAAATTAATAGGAATGAATTATAGATACGGAGTATAATTTAATAAGTTTTTATAAAGAAAAAATAAAAAAAGAAAAGGAATTAGAAGATATGAAGCAGAGATCGTGATACTCATTGTTAGTCTCCTAATACTCAATAAAATAGATCAGATGCTCACTAAAAGCACACTACTGCCATTTAGTGGAAACCGAGATTTTCCACTTAAATTACAAAAATGCCACTGAAAAAATTGATTTGTATTAATTATGTGAGTTGGATTGAACGTCCATCCACCTGGATGCATGATACGGGCGCTGCCGTGGATCGAACGTACATCCACCCTCATCTTTAGTTCCCCCAATTTAACTTCCAATCTTACCAAATATTCTTAAAATAATATTAATAATGTATTGTTTCTATTGTCCAGATATGAAACATAATCATAGATGTCTTTTTATAAGGGAGAACTATAAAATAAGCCCTCGAACTTTCATAAAAAGTGCAAATAAGCCCTTTTACATGAGGCTTTGTCCGGCTGTCGCCATTTGGGGCGGTTTCCGGTGAAATTTTTTGATGAAATTTTTTGAGCATCTTCTTCATTAAGTCTAGTTTACCCATACCAAATTGAAGCTAAAAATTCAACCGAGAAGGCAGTCAAATGATTTTTTGAAATATATTGTGCTGTCTAACTGCGCAGTTATCTTCAAAAATTCATTTGACTGCCTTCCCGATTGAGTTTTTAGCTGAAATTTGGTATGAATAAACTAGACTTAATGAAGAAGATACTGAAAAAAGTTCATCAAAAAATTCCACCGTAAACCGCCCCAAATGGCGACGGCCGGACAGAGCCTCCTATAAAAGGGCTTATTTGCACTTTTTATGAAAGTTCGAGGGCTTATTTGATAGTTCTCCCCTTTTTATAGTTACTACTCCTAATTTGTAAGACTATGTTCAAAATTCTCAATCTGAAACACTATAGAGATCTTCTACTAACCATACCTTGGGGATGTGTGAGCTATGAAACACCACTGCGGGCCTGCGGCACTGCATTTAATGGGAAACCACAAAAGACTAATAATTAAAGCAAATTACATAATTTGATAGATACATAAGCTCTCAGCATGGACACTTCTTTTTTATCATCCAGTTTTGTTGGGAAATTGACAAAGCAAATTGCATCGGAAAACGTTAACAATAATTTAAGCATTAACAGTTATAGAATACTCCATATAATCTCCAAGAAGGGTATTTTCTTGAATTATTTATTTTCAGAATCTTAATATGTAAAGAGTTGATTACCTAATGGAGAGGAGAGCATGGTTCACTCATTAATTTTATACATTGACAGGGTCGTTGTTACTTGTTAGCAAGAACTTACTCTGTATTATTTATAGATAGATAGATACTCTTTTGTCAAATATTAGTACCCCTCATTTAAACCATAGTTTAAAATTGCACAATGCAATACCACAATAAGGCGCGCAACAGTAAATTCAGAGAGAAAGGCGGATTATTGCATTGCTAAAGGCGGAGGTCTGTAATCTTACGCATTGTTGCGCAGAGGCGTACGCAATGCGTACTGCGCCTCAAGGCGAGGTGAGGCGAGCGCCTTAACAGTTGAAGCAATATGTGGGCCGATATGGCCCATTTTTTTAGTGCGACAGCCTTGTTTTGTACGCTATTTATTCCCTTCGTCCTGCGTGTACGCTATTTATTCCCTTCGCTGCTGCTTAACTATGCGTCAGTCGTGGTTGCCAAACGCCCAAAAGTATTCCTCTCCATCATTATTTGTTGACAGTGTTCCCCCAGGCTTCTTAATACTTCAATTGCTTCATCACACGTGTTTCTTCTATAATTTGACTTCAATTTTTTTTGTTAGTAATACTACGTATATGATTCATGGTTGTCAATCTTTATTTGATAATTTCAGTTAATTGATAATTGATATTATTCTTTAATCACATGTGCTTTTTAATCTTAACTTTAGTCAATAAATCCTGCAATTGTTTTGATAATTGATATAGAAAGTTAATTCCACATTTATCTTAATTTTAGTAATATTAAGTATACGGGTTGTCCATTGTTTTGATCAGTTCATTGATATTATTCATTAATCACAAGTGCTTCTTTTAGTCCTTTAATCTCAATTTCAGTTAATAGATACTACCTTATTATTCTTTAATCACAAGTGCTTTTTTAATCTTAATTTCAGATTTTCAGTTAATAAATTCTTTAATTGTTTTGATAATTGAATAATTGATATATAAAGTTAATTATATTTTACATATTATCTTACTTTTAATATAAATTGGGTATTATCTTCATTTTCTGTTAATGTGAAATTTGTTAATACTTCATATTATTTGAATTAGGGAGAACTATCAAATAAGCCCCCGACCTTCATAAAAAGTGCAAATAAACCCTTTTTACAGGAGGCTTTGTTCGGATGTCGCCATTTGAGGCGGTTTCCGGTGGAATTTTTTGATGAAATTTTGTTAACATCTTTTCCATCATTTGCAATGAAGCCAAAGATTCATTATTTTTTGGCTTGAGATTATGATGGAATAAAGCAAAATGGCTCACTAAACTGTCTGCGCTTCTTTGTTATGAAACAGCAGTCAGTCCATGCAATTTTGGACGGGATTTTCACTATGGGTCATCCGGAAACAGTCTCTCTGTGCTTTAGTACATGGGTAAGGCTGCGTACATCCGACCCCCCTTACCCCACCGTAGGTGGGAGCCTTTGCGGCACTGGGGTAAATGAAAATGAAAATGAAAATGATGAATTTTGTTAACATCTTCTTCATTAAGTCTAGTTTACCCATACCAAAGTTCAGCTAAAAATTCAATCGAGACGGCAGTCAAATGCTTTTCTGAAATATACTGCGCTGTCTAACTGCGCAGTTTTCTTCAAAAATTCATTTGATTGCCTCAGGTCTACGCCTCATTGCGCAATGAGGCTTACGCAATGGGCAATAATAATAAAACGACACGACTACGCAATACACAATTTAAAACCTTGATTTAAACTGTTCTGAAAACATCCACCCAAAAGAATCTGTTATCCTTTAGTTTGATGGAAATCTTTGTCTTCATGATGGTTAATTTCCTACTTTTATTGGCTTATTTTTGTTTGTGAATTAGGTAGCTACCGCTCATTTGTCCAATATTACCGGCTTTAAGTTTGTTTCTATTTTGTAATGGTGACTACTAGTCAGTCTGAATCTGCTTTTCTTATTTTAATATTCACTAGAAGAAAAGGCTTGTATGTTGCTGTTGTATTCACTAGAAGAAAACAATACTCATGGCCATTAGATGAACTGAAAATGTAATTATGTAAAGCCTGCACCTTTAACAATAACTATTATCTGCAATGACACATCAAGAGATGGAGGGGCTGATTTATTAATTTATGGCAATGTATTCTGCTCTTTGTCTTAAATTTTTATTGATGATCTCTCTTTTTTTCTTTGCAGGATCCTGGATTAATCACTCCAACAGTCCAACCCTTTTAAGAACAATTGATTTTCGTACTTAGTCCCGAAATACAAATTTAGGGATTATCTATTATAAAGAAGTTAAATGACAATGGATGTGAAGCCACCAAACACCATCCCAAGCTTCATTGACCAAGCAGTAGTATGTGTATAGTACACTTACACTTTTTGGTTTCTTAAATATGCATAAGATTAGCCACCATGTGTATCTTCACATGTGAAACTTAAGAATTTTTACTGTAATTATTAATAAGGTCCCAGGAGATGTAATCTTGGATCTTTCTTCAATGACTAACCAAACCATAAAGCTCGGAAGCGGCCTTAGACAGGTATACTAAGCGTTCTAATTATTTTTTAGCCAACTTTTTATGTTTTCAAAGTTTTAGTTTTAATTTAACAGTAAACAATAAGTGGAATATCAATTCCCTGGATTTTGAATAGTTTCCATATTTGAGGTGTTTTACTTTTACCCCAATAATATATTTTGCCAGTGTTTTCCCTTAAAACTTACTGCCTATTCTATATCAGATTGGTTAAGTGGTGTACGTGTATTGAACTGTTGATAAATTAGGAAAAGATGTAAAGAAATATAATAATTGGAGACCTGGGTTGCATTTGTGCAGAAAATTAGGCGATTTCATTTTGCAGGACTGCGATGCTGTATCTGTTATGAAAGCTGGAATATTGAGATATGCAAAGCCAAACAAATACTGGGTTGAAAGCTCCCATAAAAGAGTGAGTATGCTTCTTTAAATTGGTAGAGCAACAAATGCTGGACTGCTGGGTAATGATTTTATCACCATTTAAGACAGAATTTTTAGGCAGCATCAATGTCAGCAGAGAAAACCATACTGAGGTTTATGCAATCATATCCTTCATAGGTTTAATCCTTATATGGTTGAGACCTGGAAACCTCTTATGCCCATAGGTTCTTTATTAAGGGTTATGCGTCGTATAAATGAATCTGAAATGGGTTTAGAGAGTCATATATTGGGTGTATCCATTTTCAGTATAATTATTGGTTTGGTACTATCGTGGATTCACGATATATACCACATTATTTGACACGTTATGCTTCTCTTCAATCCAGATTTCTACCAAAACCTTCAAAGTTTTACACTGTTTTCTGTGTTCGTTTTTTCCTTCACTTCTATTAAAGTCATTATTACCAGTTAGATGGTATTTCACTTATAGATTTCACTTATAGATTTCACTTATAGATATTACACAATTTGTCTGATCAATTGCAATACGGTTTGCAGTATGTTCCCTGTGCAGGGGATTCAGTCCTTGGAATTGTGGTCGACTCCAAAGCTGATGTGAGTAATTGTATCTACATCATGTTTGATATTAAGCATATTGCCATTGGCTTTCCTCATACTCTTTCTTGATTTTTTTGCTGGCGATGCTGGATCATTTACTACTTCTGCAGTAGAATTTCTAATGTTCTAATGACTTCTCTTAGTGTCATAAGGGGGTTTATCTAATAAATTATTGTCATTAACTAAGAGATACTATTGATCTCTTAGTTTGATAATTGATCTTGTTAAAACTTTTTAACTAATGGTCTTTAAGAATGCATCCTCCCCTTGTGAATGTTGTTCCCCATTCAAATCTATAAAAACCCATTAGAGAGCTTCTTTCGTCTTAATTTAAGTCAAGTTTTTTTTCCAGAGTTGCAGGCTTTTTCTTTGTTATATCACTTGAATATTATTATTTTTGTTTGGAACCTTATTTAAACCTTTTTTACATACTCTCAATTTTACATGTCTTTGCTCTGTTCTTAGTCATTTTCTTTTGGTCACAGAACTTCCTTGTGGACATTAAAGGGTCAATGTTGGCATATTTGCCAGTGTTAGCATTTGAAGGTGGAACTAGAAGAAACATTCCCAAATTTGAGGTGCATTCTTCCTACATAATCGCATTTTTAAAATGACATAATTGGTTTCAGTGTTAAGCATTATACCAACCTAGCTTTAGTTATCATATATAGGAATTTATGCATTGTTTATACATTTTATTACATATGGATATGGAATAAGGTGATTTTGTACTTAAATGGGCACCACAATGGCGCTCTAGATTTTTACCTGCTCAAAGCTTTCCTGGATGGGATCTTAGTTTTCGGGAAATTGTACCTTTGGTCCCCTAAGCTATAGGTTAATAGCTTTCTCAGCCTTTTTTGAAAACAGTGTATGCGTTATAAATTTTCACTTTGTTGACTTCCTGTGGACTAAAATTAAACGGCAAATATTGGAATAGGCCATTTCCCACTTTGTCCCGTTTTTTCGTTCCTATCTTCTTTCCGAAGTTTTTCTTTAGCCTTGTTATAGAAACCAAGAAGAGTTTTGCAGCTCCTTTTTTTGCAGCTCCTTTTTGTGGGCAATGTTTTATATGTGAGATGTATGTGAAATGCCTGGGGGGGGGGGGGGCTCATCTGATGTAATTATTTTTCTTGCATGCCCACTAGGGATATGATTGCATTTTGAGTAATATTACTTGTTATACTTTAAGCCATCAAGTTCATAATACTCTATCCCTACATTACTGCTCAATTTACTGAGCCGTCTGAGCATACAATTCAAGAAAGTGAAAACTGTACAGTTGAGATTACTTAGAAGATACGGACATATTTTGAACCACATTGTGCTTTGACTGCTTCCCTAAAAAAGAAATGGGCCATAACTTTGGAATGGATGAAAAAGGGTAGTATGTAGATAATTTAAAAACATGTATAAATATAGTTTCAACTTTCATGAACTAACAAAAAAGAAGTGTTGAATTTAAAAGAGTAATTAATTTGATCATATTTTAAAGATCAATTGCTCTGTATTTAACCACACTAGTAGTAAGCTATAAGATGTGAACGATCATATACTGCATCTATCTATTTGGCAGGTACTGTTGTTTAAACATGTTGGTGTTGTTTTTCTTTAGGAAGGTACTCTGATTTATGCTCGTGTTGTCAAGGCCAATCCCGGGATGAACCCTGAGTTGTCCTGCACCGATGGTAGGCTCAGCTTTTTTCTTTCCACTCAAGGAATTCTTCCTGTTATTTATACAAGTGGGAGTTTCTGTAAAACTTATTTATGTTAGATTATTTTCTGTAGCTAGTGGAAAGGCTGCAGAGTTTGGTCCCCTTAAAGAGGGGTACATGTTTGAGTCATCAACTGGCTTATCACGAATGTGAGATATTTTTGGATATTATAAAAAATACACTATCCCCTTTTCCCTATAATTTATGAATTGAACATATTGCTTTTTAATAATTAAGATTCCTTAATAATAATACTAATTTCTTTACAATTGTTTCCTTGATTAGCCTTTTGAGTACTCCAACATGTCCAGTTCTTGAAGCTCTCGGTAAAAAGCTCTCTTTCGAGATAGCAACTGGTTTGAATGGCCGCGTTTGGGTAATGTGTCCGTCACTTGTGCCTTCTGGCCTACTGCTACTTGTTTCACTGATTCCTTTTAATAAATGATGTGTATCTATTCTTATTATTAATAGGTAGATGCATCTTCCCCTGCCATAACTATCCTCGTCGCAAATGCCATAATGAATTCTGAGTCGCTGAGTCCCGTGCAACAGAAGATTATGGCTGAGAAGCTCCTCCAAAGAGTCCAATAAGTTAACTGTAACAGTGAATTGGTTTGTATGGGTGGTTTTAGAGTCCAATTAATGTTCTGGCCCAATTAGGGATTGCTTTTTTTTTTTATTAACAATTTTGGTAATACTTTTTATTTCAATGTGTGAAAGAGATTGTTTCTTTTTTTGAATTTGCATTAGATTGCAACCATAATGTGAATTCACTCCTTGTATACCAGATTACCAGCCATAATTTTGGTGAACATTTTGTAGGGGAACAGGGAAGTGCTAACTCTTAATAATTTAACTGGTGTTAAATATCAAGTTGTTCGAGTTACGAGTTGGTTTGAATGTACCGTTTTGCAATTCATTACGTTAGATACTTAGATTACGTTAGATTGATTTTGAGGCATTTTGGCATAACAAAAAATTTACACACACAAGACTCGCAGATCATGCCCAACAGCATAATGTTCGAAAGTCCAGTCCAAACAGGTGCTAATGAGTAATGAGTGGAATTTGGATTTGGAATTAGGGACGGATTGGGATGGGCCTACCTGGCCTGCTACCCAGCCCGGTTTACCGGGACCGGGACTAGGCCTCGGACCCGACCCAGTAGAAGAAATAGGTAGACATTGAGCTCCTATTTTGGTGGACCGGCCTCGGTATGAGTCCAATTAATTTTTTTAATATTTTCCTATTGGGTTGGTGGCTAGGTGGATGGTGTTGGGCAGTTTGGGGGTGGGTGGTTCGAATTAATTCGAAAAGACAACAACAACATCCAAGCCTTAGTCCCAAAAGATATTGGGGTCGGCTAACATGAATCGATACATGATATCACAACCAAAAGGAAAAGAAGGAATAAAGATAAAAAGATAAGCTATTATGAAAAGATAATATAAAAAAGATGAATATATATATATAAATGATAAAATAAAAAGGTTGCAAATAATGCTTATATATATATATATATATATATATATATATATATATATATATATATATATATATATATATATATATATATATATATATATATATAAGGATATAATTCGAAAAGACAAAATTAAAAAAATAATAATTAAGGCCCGACCTGACCCGGTACCATGCATGATGTTTTTGGGCCCGGATCCGGTCTAGTCCACCCCTAATTGGAATTATGGACTTGGAAGAACAGATTTATTCGATATCACCCATTTATAACCTAAGCCTATAAGCTTAGGTTATATTTGATACAATATAAAGATAGCAATAGTGCCTAATTGAATACCCCATAATAACACTCCTAAGTCCTAACTAACCAAGCAAAGCCCTTAGAGTGTAGCTACCTGGCTAGCTTGGCTGGGGAGACGAAAAACATGAAAGCTGCAGGAAGCCAAACACAATGATCTTATTTATTCAAACAAACAAACACAACACTATTGACCCATTTTAACACCTGGGTCCAATCACAAAAACACACAAATCTTGATGAGCAAATTCAAAGATCCTGGATATGGATGGTGCTTGTGATGATGATCTACTCGATCATGAATCAAATTTCATTAAAAGTGACACCATCGGAGATTGCCCTCTCCTGATCCAACCAAATGACGGTCCTGAGACACTTGCCGTCAATGAGAAGCTGGAAGGCCTTGTTGATGTCCTCTAGTTTGATCTCATGTGTCACAAACAAGTCTAGCTGAAGTTCCTGCACACATGCATTTGTGTTTGTTCATTGATTTGATTATATGGCAATCAAGAACTAGCTAGGAAGAAAATATAAATGTGAGGGAAGTTGGCTAAAATATAAAAGAATTTAATAAGACATTTGATCCTGTAAGGTAGTCCATACCGCTCAAAAATTACAAATATACAGATACAAACTTATGTATAAAATCTTAGACTACTCTTCCTTCAATGTTGAGCTATTAAGGTGGAGTCTTAAGTTTTAATAGCAAGTACACTAACCTTGTCCAGGTAACGTTTGGTGAGAAGGGGAATATCGAGGTTTGGCTTCAGACCACCATATTGGACACCTATGACACTTTTACCACTGTGGTCGTTGACTAGAGAGTTGAGGATAAACTTCGAGTCGGGCTTGTCCACTCCTAATATCACCGTCTTCCCCCATCCCTGATCCAAAAATTAAGTAGACAACTTTAAAAGATAATTAGTGCTAACATAAAAACTCATTTTTTCTTTGATTACTAAATAGAAGAACTAGTAATTAACCTTTCTGCAGCAACTGAATGCTTCTTGTGACAACGCTGGTAGACCAACACATTCAAAGCAGTAATCAGCACCAAGCCCATCGGTCATCTCAAGGATAACCTAATTTGTACAAACAGAAAAACACACACATTTGCGTACTTGTATGCCAAAAGTAATTGAATAACTATCAAACTTACACCCATACTATCTATATATTCATCAATGCATCTCACATACCTCACTCGCAAGTTTGCCTCCAAGTTCCCTTGGGTTGATATAATGTGTGATGCCAACCTTTTTACCTATTTCAGCCTTCTCCGGGTTCAAATCCACGCCTATAATGGTTTTGGCTCCACGAAGTCTTGCTCCCTCAGCAACCTGATGAATAATAATAAAAAGACCACTTGTTTAATCAACTAGTACACTCCGTCGAGATAAGATCTTTTTAGCCAAGTCCTATGTGACATCTTAGTGTGGGTTAGGCATGGCAATGGGTCGGGGCGGGGCAGGTATTGCAAGACCCGGACCCGCCCCGTGACTTGGCGGGGCGGGTCCGCTCCGCCCCGTGACCTGCACGGGTCCAAATTTGTTGACTCATGACCCGCCCCATGCGGGGCGGGGCGGGTCCGCCCCGCCCCGCCGTAACCTAATTAGCTGGTATGTATTTTTTTTTTGTGGGAAGTTGTTACCAATTGAATCTACATAATGTTTATCTCTAAATAATAATTAAAAATCAATATATTAAATCAAATTCATGATACGCTAAAAATTTCAAAAAAAAAAAGGAAAAATTACTCAAACTTGAATAGTTAATCTTATTAGTTATATTAATAATTGAATATATGTATTAAAATTCTATATATAAAGAAGACATTGATAATCCGTCGTGCGTCTCATTATAATATATACTCCGTATTCATATATTATAAGATCAAAGAATTTATGATTTATTGTATATACACATGTATGTTGAAGTATATTTGTAGTACTATAATTTAAGAAAAAGTATGTATACTTATATATTCAGCGAGTCAGGGCGGGGCGGGTCGGGGCAGGGCGTCACGGGTCAATTCTAATACCCGGACCCGCCCCATTGTATAGGAGGGGCGGGGCGGACCCGCCCCATTTGCAAGACGGGGCGGGGCGAACCCGCCCCAAATGTCTCAGGCCAGGGCGGGTCATTGCGGGTCGGGTTTTTTTTGACATCCCTAGTGTGGGTTTACCTTTTGAGAGGAATCCGAGACTTTTATGATTATCATATGAATGATTTGAGAGACACATAAGAATGACGATCCCATACAGATGCACATATTTTCTAGTCTCTGATTCTCTCTTCAATTTTATTAAATCCACTACCTTCCTTTTTTTATCTGTCTCAAAGTTCTCATCCTTTTCTTAGTTTGAACTAAACTACTTCTTTACTTTTCTATTCTATTCTTTTATCGGTCATTTAACCTTGGAGAGTTGGACTTATGTTACCTTTTCTTCCTTTCAAAATGTTTTAATCTAAAATAACATCTACCTCCATTTTGACATGGTCATCATCATCATCCAATGCCGCAAAGGCTACTTCGATCCATTTTGACTGGACTTATGTGCAGCCTTACCTGTGTACTAAAGCACATAGAGGCTGTTTCGGTCCCTTTTGACATGATGCAGGATCAAAATATATCTTACATTTTGGAACAGGTTAAGCATAACAAATGCTCTAATGAAGGTGTGGATCAACAAAACAATTAGGAAAGTTGTGTGTTTACCGATAATCCAATAACTCCCAATCCGAAAATAGCAACGGTTGAACCAGCTTCAACATCTGCTGTTTTCCACACAGCACCCACACCTGAATCAAAGAGAAGTTCCACTTTACAATATTAAGCCATCCCAGTATCCCACACTTCTAAAACAAAACAAAAACAACATAGAAGACTTTGCGCTTTTCTCGTATCGCAATGTAGGGATTATAAATTACCAGTTGAGACGCCACAGCCGAGGAGGCATGCTCTACTAGGTGGAAGTGCAGGGTCGACTTTGGTGACGTGAGTGATGTCAACCACAGTGTACTCGCTGAAACCGGAGGTGTACCCAAAGTGGTAAATCGTCTCCCCTTTGGTGTCGGAAAAGCGGCTGGTGCCATCCCTAATGTAAGGAGAGAGTTCAAATCTGAGTTTGGAGCATTGGTTGCTTTTGATGGAAATGCAGTCAGGGCATTCTCCACAGTAAGCCAAGAATGATGGAATCACACTGTCTCCCACCTTCACACCCTCCACTCCCTCCCCAACGCTCTCCACAACCCTTACATCCATTAAACCAAATAAGGATTAGTTAAGAATGAAGTTAGGGCATACATATCAGAATCTTATATATAGTAGTAATTTAATAGTTCATATTTAATCGGAGTGAAACAAATAATTCAATACAAACTCATTCTAAAAAAGCTGCCATTTCAATTGGTGATGCAGGAGATGATGATGATGATGATAACAATAACTCACCCAACAGTTTCATGCCCAAAAATTCTTGGATAATAGTCTACTTGAGGTGGTTCCTTCAAAACAGACAAAAGAGTGTGTGTTTGTCAGGTTAGTAAATAAATACAAAGATTATTACTAGAGAATCTAGAGATTGATCATTCATTGAATCATATACTTGGAGTCTCCAGAAATGGATGTCGCTGAAACAGAGGGCGGAGCATAAGACTCGAACGCGAAGTTCCCGCGCTTTGGGAGGGGCGACTATGATTTCCTCTATCACTAATGGCTCCCCTGCTTTTCTCGCTACTGCAGCTGCGCCCATCCAAAAACATCAAATTTCATCGTCTTGTAAATACAGAATGTTGGATTGGACGTTTGAATAATTTCTCAAAATTATCCCCCCGATTTTTGTACTTCATTATCTTCCAACTTATTTTCTTATGTATTAAATCGAAGAAGAATTTTTTCTCAAGGTAGAATTCATTAACAAACATTCTAAGTGTACACAAAATTTGCAGACACTTGATTTAATTAAACACATTTGTACGTAATTGCATGTGGAAAATTGGTGCATGAGCTGTCTGTGCGCACGAGCAATTGCAGCACGAGTTGCATATGCACATAGACAATTATGAGGTGTGCACATATAATTACGTACAAATATGTGTCAAGTGCGTAAAAATTCCGATGTACAATTGAAGCATTTAATTTTTAAAAATTAGTTAGCTATATATACTTTGTGGCGTAGGTAGACATCCAAATTGGGCTAGTTGGTACAATTTTATTTGAAATTTTTTAACGCATAATATTTTACACTAATGTTTTAGACATTTTTTTAGTTTAGGTTGTGTCGGGGCCTAGATTGAATATCATATCGACACATGAGCAAACACGAGCAAATGTAAGTTTGGGTCTGTAGGGGCGGAGCCAGGCACTGGGCCGGACTGAGCCGATACAAAGAATATTTTTGAATTTTTTTTTACGCGGAATTTTTTACACTAAAAATATAGACATTTTTAAAATTTAGGCTGGGCCAGGGCCAGGGCTGGGCCAGGGCTGGCCCTCTCCTAGCTCCGCCCCTGGGTCTGTCTTGAGTAACATGAACCTTGTTACCTTGGATTTTTTAGCAAGTTTTTGGGATGTAGAAATGTTAGGGCCCGTTTACTAACAGAAATATTTTTTTGTTTTTTTTCTTCAGAAAACTAGAAATCTTGTTTATCTGTTTACTCTCTAAAATTGAAAAAACAGTAACATGTTTATGATCATTTTCTTCTTAATTTGGAGAACTCACTTTTGATATTTTTCAAAATGGGAATACGCAGCGCTACACCACGTCTTATATTTGTTTTGCGGTTGAGTGTTTGATTGAGGTAACTTTTTTTAGAACTACATATTTCGTTGAGATCTATGCAACAATATGTGTTAAATAATACTCCGTATATTTTATTTATTAAATTAGGAAAATCATTTTTCATGTTTTTAGTGTTTTATAACTTACGTTTAGGTACCGTAATTTCCCCCAAAAATAAATAAGTTTCCAATACTAACTCAGATCCATAGATTATGAAAAAAACATGTGGCTTTGAAAAAGTATTACTAGTGTTATGTACTCAAACATGTTATGAAAAATCATGTGGTTTTAAAAATAAGTTTATAATACTAACTCCGATCCATAATTTTCAAGCCAAAGTATTACGTACTGTACTATTAGTTTTGTGTATTTGTTTTCAAGACAATATAGCCTCTTATTAAAAAGTATCATTTATTAAGTCTTGTTCGTGTATTATCATTTATGTAAACGTTTTTTCTCATTTCAAATGTTTCTCATTACGAGTACTTTATTTTACATTATTCACACATTAAGTTTTTAACGGTGTTAGATAATATTTGTCAATTTTTACGCCTTTGGTATTACTCGATGTCTGTACTTACTTTATGGTTTTGAAAAATGAAACGGAAAATAAAGGAAATTTAAAAACATGTGTCTAGATTTGGAAATGAAAACAGAACATAAAAACAAAAAATCGGAGAAATAAGTAAACTGGTCCTTAAGTTTCTTAAGAATTCCCAAAATCTCAGCTGCTGCACGGTAGTAGTAATATATTTTCCTATTTAGTTTTTACCAAGCTTTACATGTGTTTTTATTTTTGTTAATTGTTACTACTCCGTATTATTATAATTGAATATTTAAATGATAATATATGGCATGTTCGGAGATATATTTGAAAATAATGACAAATATATGATATAAATAAAAGTGAACAAAATATCTTTTTATACTTCAACGACTATAACTTTAGTGATCATGATTGTGTCAACTATAATGAATATGCATAGATAATAATTCAATATCCTAATTCGAGTATATTTTGAGAAATAGTTTTGATGTCTACGTATATAATATAATGAGTTATTGATGACAAATGTGACGTTATAAATGTATTATTTTTAAAATTTATTATTAAATTTTCATTTTAAATTGTTTCTAAAATAGAAAATGAAAACATTTAGTTGAGATGTCTAAAAAGGGAAAGGGACAAGCTTTGAATGGAATGAAGGGTAGTATTTTTCAATAAGTTATATTTCAATAATATTCAAGGAAAACAATCTTATATTAATTGGATTGACTATTATCTCGATTAAAAAAGTATTACGTAGTATTAGTGAGTCTTGATTGTAGTAGTTTTCTTACCAACTTTGTTATTAGAATCTCCATGTGTTTTTCACTCTTTTATTGCTTACACTCAAAGAATGATATTCTTTGCATTAGTAACATATGATACATTTTGGACTGTACTTTACTTCTATTCGGGGCGTAATGAGAATATCTTTTTTAATTTTTAGGCTCCGGTCCTCTCCAAAATTGTAAAATAATTATATATATTTATATGTTAAAAGATTGTGTAAAAGATCATCACGAAAAAACTTACCAATTCAAGCCACGTTAATATTTCTTTTTGGCTATGCCATTCCTGTTTATTTCATATTATAGTTTTTGTATTTTTTTTACTAAAAAATATATTGAAGTTATACTCTCTCTACTCAGCTAAAATTGTTTCATCTTTAGTTTTCAGCCTATGCATTAAGAATGTCACATATCAATTCTGACAAAATATGTGTAGGTCTAAATCATGCTTATTTTATCACTTCATTATCAACTAAATAAACTAAATTTTTTAATAATTGTACAACTTTATCATAACCTAGCGTTACTGAGATGTGAGTACGTTGTATCGCATAAGTAAATATGGAGTATTATTTGGTTGTCTAGGGCCTCAAAATTGCTCTAGACGACATTGGGTCTAGGACTGGAAACGGTCGAAGTAAAAACATCTTACATACGTAGTATAATACTACGTCTATAAGTATATTTAATTTAGCATATACTCCCTCCGTTCCTATTTTATCTCCCAAATAGGTTTGACACACAATTTAAGATAGTGAGTATTGTGTGGTGGAGTGTTGTGCAGGTGAGTGAGAAATGTGTAAGAAATGTTGTGAACCACAAATTCTTTACTGAAAAGGGAAAGTGAAAGTTTTAATTGGAACGGACGAAAAAGGAAAGTTGGAAGTTTTAATAGGAACGGAGGGAGTACTAGTATACTAGAGCTATTGTAAACTACATAGCTAGGTTTGCGGTCATTTTGAAATCTACATGAATTGTAAAAAATTGTCGATTTAGTCACATTTCATAGCACGTTACAACCACCATGTTACAAAAAAAACATACTCCGTACTACAGTTTAGTTCAAGTCGGACTGGACTAATTACAATGCCTATGCTTCAAATGGCTATGCTTAAATATTTATATAGAGATAAGAGACTAAGAGACATACACAAACTTTTAAAAAATAGCATAATTATCATATCACAATTTCTTTAAGTTCTTTAATGATATATAGACAGTGGCGGACCCACTAAGGATCCCACGGGTCCCGGGACCCCATTAACTTTTTAAAAAATACCTATATATATTATATGTATACTATAAAAATTAATAATATAATGTATATGTAAGGTGAAAGCTAATCGAGAACATGAAGATGATGTTGGAACAATGGAAGCACACTTGAAATTAAAAGTTTCTCACTCATGGAGGTGCAGGGGTTGATTCCTTAGGCGTCCCTTTTTGTTTTCCCTATTTATTAGGGAAAACAACTTTTTTTTGGCAAGGGAAACAACATAAATAGTACTAACACTTATTTAGTGATGATTCTATTATAGAGTATTTCCGACAAATGAAGCGTAGGAGGGTACATATGTAGAATTGTTGAATGTTTTATACGTAATTTTTTGCTTTATAATATTTTAATGTTTTGATGGTGTACGTTAACTTTGAAGTGTTATGCTTTTTTAATATTTTTTATTAGTTTTATATTACGTATTAATTAGAGATTAGAGATATAAAAGGGTAGGGACCCCGTGGATCCGACTTTCTGGGTCCGCCAGTGTATATAGATATATGATACTAGTATAGTATAATATATACTACGTATAAATATATTGAAGTTTAATTTGTTGTGTATATATACAATATGGACAATAGTTTAGCATTATTAAGTTAAAAAATGTCCAAATACTACAATAGAAACTTACTTTTTGCATCAACTTTGGAATGTGATTATGTTAATACTTCATCAAGCTTGTCTATTAAATTAATTAAATTATTAAAGTTTAAATCTAAACAATTTATCAAAATTTTATTTTCGAGTGGTTCGAGTTTTTGTGCATCTATAGGATGGTGAAGGGCCGAGCTTTTGTATGTTTGTTTAACTCTGAAGTCTGAACTCCTCGATGGTTCAATTTTGGTATATTACAGGCAGTCTATTAGTTTAAACCAAAGATTTGATTTTAACACAATTAACATTTATTTAAAACCTACTAATGAGACAGAGTGACATGTGAAACTGAGAATAAATAAATACAGAGTACAAATTAAACCCAACTAACAATTTAATTAGTTCCCTAAAATAAGAAATGTCCTTCAAATATAAGAAATGTACTTTTTCTTAAGAACTTAAAGAAATTGGGATTTTCAGGCTAAGTTCCATAAAATAAGAAATGTACTTTCTTAAAGAACAGCCCGGAGAAACGAAGACTTAGCATTCTTTACTTTATTAGCTTGTCAATGCTAAAGTTAAATTCTCCCTATCGCTAAATAGTTCAATTTTAATAATTAAAATTTACATATTCATGAACTACATTAAAATCTCTATAAAGTTGCAAAATCCAAACTAAAATTTAATTAAAAATTGACATCCTAATTAAGTAATTAACATGAAATTGTTTTGAGACAAATTTTGTAAACCAATTCGGGACAGGGGAGTATAATGCAACTATAATGTAACTAGGATACACACAATAAAGGGTTGAATACTTGAATGTAATCTGTAGTGTTTATGGTTTGGTGGTAGACTGGTAGCTAGAGTGTTTATTAGAGTGTAGATGGTGCATGAAGATGATAAAGTCAGGCTATAATAAAGAAAGTAGATGTTTCTATGGTTTAGTAAATAAAAAAAATTACTAAATAAATTTATGATAATCTAAATAAATTTATAATAATCTATGATAATTTATGAAAATAGAAGATAAGGGAGGAAGAAAAGTGGGATCGATGTAATAAGGGTTGAGAAGAGATCTAGAAGATGAACTACATAATTTTTTTTATGGTTTAGTAGAGGCTCTATCTAGAAGATAGGATAGGGTAAGGTGTTTTGTGATAATCTTTTATTTAGGAAATGGGTCGAACGCGTGTACAGATTACGTTGGTGGAATCGATTAAGCCTATAATGAATGACAATGAAAGTATTAAAATTTTGATTTTTGAAGAGGTTATGAAAATAATATCACAATATCTCAGCGCACTAAGGATGTTTTTACTTGGACTGTAATTTGCTGGTCTGGTATGGTCTGGTCTGATCTGGTCTGGTCTGAACTGGTCTGGTTTCTTTATATTTTTATAACTGAACTGGTCTGGTCTGGTCTGATCTGGTCTTGTCTGGGACGAATTACAGTACAAGTAAAAACATCCTAAAGGCACCAATAATACAAAAAAAAAAATTAGTACAAATCAACGAACCCTACCAATACAAAAAGAACTTAATGGTCACAATTAACATTGAATCCGTGACACAAGAGAAAGAAAGATTAATGTTAAAATACAGCAAATTATAAAGGCCACAACATTTTACAAAAGCCCAATAAATTAAATCCCATATCCAACTTTTCTGCATGGTAACCACAATAACTTTCGGGTCGGTCATCTCCGTCGCCCAAATTCAAGAAAGCTCCACATATCCACAAGTCACCGGAAACCTCCATATATTCAAGAACATCATCATATCTATCACCTTCTTCATCCATCACATCAAACCCCTCACCATTAAAATATATACACAGCATGCAGAAGATAGATAGAATAATAGAATAGAAGATAAGGGAGGAAGAAAAGTGGGATTGATGTAATAAGGGTTGAGAAGAGATCAAGAAATAATATATATGTGAAAAGAGAGCTTCGCAAAACAAAAGGGAATAGAGATGGCAAATAACGTTTTTCCATATATTTCTAACCTTATTATAGTATCTGCTCAAAATAATGTCATTAGAGCACAAAGTACTTGAGAACAGATAAAGAATTATTTACTCTATGAATCACATCAATTGTAACATATTGCATGCTTTCAGCTTAGATGAACTATGGAAGTATATATAATGGAGTATAATTTACCTCTGCATCGGATGGGCTTCCCAGCAGTGTTCTGAGCCATTGAAGCTAATTAAGAAAGAATTTAGATTCTCTCTACCAAATGTAGTGCAACAGGACTTAGCTTTAATTTGATGAGGTAAGATGGGAAAAAACTATTCTCAAGTATGGTATTTATAGGGGTCAGCAGAGTCAAGTGATCGAACTGTGAGGAAACCAGTGTCAATTAGATGAGTCACAGTCATATGATTGGATACAATTATACAAATAAAATTAAACTGTCCGAAAAAAATTTGCGGTCATGAAATCCATGAATATCCAATACCGGAGTATACTTTACCAAAATGAATATGTATGTACATATATACGGAGTATATATTTATATTTGTTTATATTTAATTGATATAATAATATTATTACATTAATAAATAAAACGTAGTCAAAGTAGAACATGTGAATAGTGTAAAAGTCAAAGTGTTGCATTTATTTAAGAACGGAGGTAGTATATAATTTGCGGTGATGTATTGGTGTATAGATAAAGGAGATTTGTAGGTTTAGGGCCTGTTTGGTAATGGCTATGAGGGCTGAAATGGCTGAAAAGTCTAAAAGACTGAATCTGTTGAATTGAAAAGTGTTTGATAATATAAGCTCAAGCAGTGAATTAATATGTTTCAGCCGAAAAAGTGACTCTCTCGTTACTTTTTTGGCTGATAAGGAATATCAGCTCAAACAGCCCATTTAGACCGTGTTTGGTGATTTTTTTCACACTTTCAGGCTTATAAGCCTATTTTTGGGCCTCCAAACGGCCACTTAGTCCTCTTATTTTTGGGTCATACTCCTCTCTATTTCCTTCTATCCGTTTACTCTCTCCATTTCTTTTTCACTCTATATCTCCTTAAAAATAATAATTAAACATAATCTTTTCTTTTTCTCTACCCCACCATTTCCCCACTTCTCTCTATCTCTCTCCGGACATTTCCCGTTAATGGAGAGGAGCAAAATCCCTTATTTTTTAGGATGTACTCCCTCCGTCCCTTATAACTTTGCCAACTTTCCTTTTTTGGTTGTCCCAAAAACTTTGCCACTTTCCCTTTTAATCAATCAATTTGTGGCCTCTGTTATTTCTCTCTTCTCTGCACAAATCTCTACCACACAGTTTTTACTTTATTATTCTACGTGCCGGTCAAACTTGGCAATCCTTTTAGGGACGGAGGGAGTATAGTATTTGATGGAGTATATGGGTCTGAGCCCCCGGACCCACATACTCGGAAGAACAGAAAGCACAAGACAACAGAGTGGCGCCCTCATCGGCCAAGACGCCCCCGTCGGCCGAAAAGGGGCCAACTCAGATTATGGTCCTGAGCCCGAAGAACCCGGGTGCCCTCGTCGGCCGTGCCCTCGTCGGCCGTGCCCTCGTCGGCCACGCCCTCGTCTGCCACGAAGACCTCCCAGAATCGGATTTTATACTTATTCATTTATACAGCCCATTAGTGGCTTTGTATTCGGCCCAGTAGCGGTCCAGTTGTAAATGGGCCTCCCAAGCCCAAGACTTGGGAGCCCAACCCTAATTTTCTCTATAAATACTCCCCTTGGGAGTAGTTATAGGGGTTACAAATTCATTCTATTGAAGCATATTATTGCACTTCTCTCTCTAGCTCTCACTTCTCTCTAGATATACTCTATCATTCGGTGCTCTCGTTGAGAGCTAGAACAATCAAGTTAGCACCCTTCGTCGCTACCAAGCACAGCTAACCACTGATCATGGGGAGAACTAAGTCAAACCGCAACCTCGTCAGCAAAGCCATCCCTGAGGACCAAGAGCCCAGGGAGCACGATGAGGACGCCACGGCCGACCAGGCCGGCGGAGGGGACCTCTTCCAGGAGGCCTTCAACCTCACGACGGACCTCCGCAACCAACTCAACGGCGGAGTCCCCGACGCCCGCCTCGGCCTGGAAAAGAAACGAGCTGAGAAGACGGACCACGCCCCGGCCCAGCCTATGGTCGTGGCCTCTCCGTCCGTGGACCCACAGGTCCAGGCCGCGCTGTCGGTCATCATCGCCAGCCTGGCTCAGAAACCCCACCGTCCTCAGCGCACTCTTGCCAAGGACCGGGGGGAACGTCACTCAACCCCCTCAGCCCCAACCGTTGGCCGTCCAGATAGGCAACGATGGGGGTGGTGCCCCAGGACACGGCGTCGTCCCACTCCCACACTGCTTTCCCTTTTCGGCCCGGGCAGACCCCAGCGCGTGGAAAAGCCTCTGCCTTCAATAGGCTAGGTGACACGCGCCGTCGTCCGGTTTCGGAGAGGATGGCGGGACGGATTGGTGATCCTCGTCCTGGCTCGCCAAGGGAAAGCTTGGGGTCTGTGTCCCGGACAGCGGACCAGCCCCGCCCGGACAAGGGCAAGGGCAAGTTGCACGAGGATGACGTGCGTCATCAGATCAACGCGGCTCACAACGAGCGCCTGAGGAACCAGCCGGGCGCCGCCGCGGCCGATAGGGACCCCCGGGACGAGGTCATCGCCCAGCTGGAAAGGAGGCTGGCTCAGATGGAGGCCAAGCAGTCGGCCAACATCCCTACGGCCGGCGCCTCCAACGACCCCGGCCTCAACGCGCTCATGAACAAAGTCAGCGCCCTGGAGAGGGAGCTGGCCGAAGGGCGAGGTGACCCCATCATCCAGGTCAGGACCAGGACCCCTTTCACCAACAGGGTCCTCTCGGCCCCCATCCCGGAGAAGTACAGGGGGAACGCCATCAAGTCCTACGATGGTCGATCAGACCCCCAGGAGCACTTCAGCCGTTACCAGAACAACATGCTGATGGTGAATGCGTCCGACGAATACCTCTGCCGTTGGTTCCTCTCTACTCTCGAGGGGCCAGCGTACGAGTGGTTCAACGGGCTCCCCGAAGGGAGCATCGACTCATGGCAGGATCTCGCCCAGCGCTTCCTCACTCACTTTGCCGGGAGGAAGCGCGCGAAGAAGTACTTCACCCACCTCCTCTCCGTCAAGCAGCAGCATGAGGAGTCCCTCCGGTCATTCATCGATCGGTGGACGAGGGAGACCGAAGAGGTCGAGGGGGCCGATGAGCGCACCCTCCTCGCCTTGTACCAGGGAGCCCTCCGCAGCTCCCCGTACGCTAGAAGCCTCATCACCGACCCCCCGAGGTCGTACGCCAAGGCGCTCTAGCGCGGAGGCTTGTATGCCGACGCCGACGAGCTCCACAATCACAAGAGAGAGGGGGGCCATCCCTCCAAGAAGACAAATCCTTCGCCGGCCCCGGGTCCGTCCCCAGCCGGCCAGGGTGCCCAGGGCCGTCACGGCTCTGGTGGACAGAGTAAGAAGGATCGCCACTGGCGGCCGAGGCTGGAACGGCCGGGGGTAACCCTCACCCACCCGGTCGGCACCATCCTCGATTACGCCGAGAAGCACGGCCTCATCGAGCAGGCTCCTCGGCCGGCCGAGGAGATCCTTGCCATCCAGCAGGGCGGCACATACTGTCGGTTCCACAAGAACTCGTCGCACAACACCGACGATTGCATCACACTGAAGAAGGCCATCGAGCGCCTTATTCGCCAGGGGGAACTCTCCCAGTTTGTCAAAGGTGGCCCACGCAAGAACACTTGGGTAAACACCGGCAAACATGGGGGCGAACCCTCTGCGAAGAAGCGGGAGATTGGTAGGCTCAGCGACGACGAGGACTTCGAAGAGCCTCCACCGAAGAAGAACCACATCCACCTCATCGTAGGTGGGAACACTGGGGGGGACTCCGCCACTCAGAGGAAGAAATGAGCCCAATCCCTTTACATTGGGGAGGTATCCCACGTTCCCCCCAGCCGAAGAAGCAGCGAACGGAGGCGATCACCTTCACCGACAAGGATCTGCCTCCAGGTACAGAATCACACAGGGACGCCCTCGTCATCCGATGTGAGATCGGTGATTCCATCATCCACCGTACTTACATCGATACGGGGAGCTCCGTCAACGTGATGTACATGGACACCTTCAAGCAGCTGAAGCTGGACAGAGCTCTGCTGAAGCCGATCAAGACCCCGTTATCCGGCTTCACCGGGGACTCTATCGACGCCGAGGGCACGATAGTCCTCCCCGTGGAGGTCGGTGACGGCCCCCACCACGCCAGAATTAACATGGAGTTCGTGGTTGTCAACCTCCAGTGCGCCCACAACCTGATCTTGGGGCGGCCAGCGCTGGAGGACTTGGAGGCCATCATCTCCATGAAGCACTTGTGCCTGAAGTTCCCCACCAATGACGGCATCGGCTACGCCAGAGGAAACCAGAGGATAGCCAGGGCATGCTACCTCAAACTGACGAGGCCGGCCGAGAGGGAGGGCCAGAGGATAGACACCATCACGGCCGCCGTCGCCATGGACGAGGAGAGACCACATGCGGAGCCGGCCGAGGAGGTCGAGGAGATCCCTCTGGATACCTCCCAGCCGGAGCGGGTTCTCAGAGTCGGAAAGCAACTCCCCCAGGACCAAAGAGACGCCATCCTCCTCGTCCTACGGTCGTACGCCGTTGTTTTCGCGTGGGGCCCGGATTATATGCCAGGCATCAGCTGCCAGGTGATCACTCACCGGCTGACCGTCGATCCGGCCTTCGCGCCCGTCAAACAGAAGCGGCGCTACTTGTCCGCCGACAGGCGGGACTTCGTCAAAGGGGAGGTCGCCATGCTCCTATCACTCAAACACATTAAAGAGGTGAAGTACCCGACATGGTTGGCCAACGTCGTCCTCGCCCAGAAACCGCCGACGTTCAGAATGTGTGTTGACTACACTGACCTGAACAAGGCGTGCCCCATGGACCCGTTCCCTCTCCCCAATATTGATCAACTGGTGGACGAGACGGCGGGGTGCGAGTTGATGTCGTTTCTCGACGCTTTCAGAGGGTACCACCAAATCTCCATGCATGAAGATGACGCTGAGAAGACGGCGTTCATGACCCCAGAGGGAATTTTTTGCTACCTCGTCATGGCCTTCGGACTCAAAAACTCCGGCGCCACCTATACTAGGATGGTGGCCAAGATCTTCAGAGCGGTCCTTGGCCGGACGATGGAGGCGTACGTCGACGACATGATCGTCAAGAGCAGGCAGGCCACCTCCCACGCCGACGACCTCCGGGAAATCTTTGTAATAATGAAGGAGTTCAGGCTCCGCCTTAACCCCAAGAAGTGCGCCTTCAGCGTCCAGGGCGGCAAGTTCCTTGGCTACATGGTCAGCCGGAGAGGCATCGAGATAAACCCGGAGAAGACGCAGGCTATCATCAACATGGAGCCGCCCCGCAACGTCAAGGAGGTACAGCGACTGACGGGGCGCCTGGCGGCCTTGAACCGGTTCCTCTCCAGGTCAGCCGAGAGGGCACTCCCCTTCTTCCAGATCATGCGTAAAGCCAACAGCTTCAAGTGGACGACGGAGTGCCAGGAGGCATTCGACGAATTGAAAACGTACCTGTCGTCCCCACCCGTACTCTCCAAGCCCAGAGCCGGTGAAACCCTCTTCTTGTACTTAGGGGTGAGCACGTCGGCCATCAGCTCCGTGCGCATCCGTGAGGACGAAGGGGTGCAGAAGGCCATCTTCTACGTCAGCAAGACACTCAGGGAGGCCGAGCTCAGGTACTCCCCCATTGAGAAGACGGTGCTGGCCATCGTCCACACGGTGAAGAAGCTGGGGCACTACTTCCAGGCCCACGCCGTCCATGTACTGACCCAGCAGCCTCTCGGCGCACTCATGAGGAGCCCCACCAGCTCCTCTAGGATGGTGAAATGGGCGATTTTCCTCAGCCAATTTCAAATTGAGATTAAGCCAAGGCCATCCATCAAAGGGCAAGCCTTGGCCGACTTCGTCATCGAATGCACGGCAAGGGAGACGGCCGTCGCCAACCCCGGGCCGGAACAGGACGATACATGGACCCTGTTCACTGACGACTCGTCGGCCGCGAAATCATGCGGCGGCGGCGTCGTCCTCATATCCCCTGAAGGATTCAGAGCTTACTATGCCATCCGCTTCAACTTCAGGGTATCCAACAACGAAGCCGAGTATGAGGCCCTCCTCAGCGGTCTCAGACTCGCCGCCGGCCTCAAGGCCAAGCACCTCAAAATCAAGTGCGACTCCAAACTGGTAGTGGGCCAGGTGGAGGGATCGTACGAAGCAAAGGAAGGCCGGATGAAGCAGTACAAACAAGCGGCGGAGGAGTTGCTGAAAGCGTTTGAAACCCACGAGATCACTCAGATCCCAAGGGCCGAGAACGCCGAAGCCGACATCCTCTCCAAGCTCAGCTCGGACACCCCGGAGCACATCTCCCAGTTGGCCAAGATCGAAGAGTTGAGCATGTCCAGTATCCATGCCAGCCCCGTCTTATGCGTCCAACAGCGACCAGAGGACTGGATCTCCAACATCGCCACCTTCATCACAACGGGGGAGCTGCCCCCGGACGAGGAGAGGACCAAACTTGCCAAACTCAGGGCCCCAAGCTACACCGTCGAAGATGGCAAACTCTACAAACGGTCCTATAATGGCACTCTCCTCCGATGCCTGCACCAAGACGAGGCCGACACAGCCATGGAAGAAGTTCATTGTGGCGTCTGCTCCTCACACCAGGGCCCTTTCAGCATGTCCCGGCGTCTCGTCGTCCAGGGCTTCTTCTGGCCGACGATGGCACGAAGCGGGTACCTTTATACTCCAAGGCCGTTAGCTACATACGCCTTGCATATGTACTTGGGAAAAATTCAAAGTCCACAAGACCATGGTGAAGGTGCCCTTATCGGCCACAACACAGGGATGCAGGCCGACAATGATGCTGGTTCAACATTTGGCAAATCACCCAAACCATTTGCCAATAACGGGGAGAGACTCAACGCCAGGACGGAGCGGACACCACGGTCAAGGCCGAAAGGAAAGCAACTTCGTGGATCCAAAAACACTTAGAAATTTTTTTTTTTAAAAAAATAAAAAATTCTAAGTGTTATGATACTGCATCAACACCGGTCAAGCCGAAAAGGCCACCAGGCCGGAAGGGAAGAAAATACAAGAATCAAAACACTTAGGAAATTTTTGGAAAAAATCCTAAGTGTTGTGATAGTACAGAAATAACGGTCAGGCCGACCAAGCCACCAGACCGGGAAGAAAGCAACTAAGTGGATCAAAACACTTAAGGAAATTTTTTTTGAAAAAATTCCTAAGTGTCCTGATAGTAAGGCAAAGATGAATAGGCCGACCAGGCCACCAGACAGGGAGGCCGACCTCATGGACGTAGCGGACACTAGCGGGTGACCCAAGTTATGACCTTGACACTTAGACATTTCAGAATTGAAATAACAAATAGCAAAACAAGCATACAAGGAATTGAAAGCCGATCAGGACAGCAAAAATATTTCATTTATATTCCATTCAATACAAAGGTGGGCTCTTCGGCCGTTACATCATTTGGGCAAAAATGAAAACTAACTACAAAGGAGTAGCCGATCAAGCCTCTGGAGCACCTCCATCTGCGGCTGGCTCTTCGGCCTCGTCTGCTCCCTCTTCGGCCTCAGCCTCCTGGCCGGCGGTGGCTGCAGCACTTGTGGCATCGTCCAAAAAATCAAACTCAGTGTAATCCGGCTCGCCAAGGCCGGAGCTTTCAATTGGGGACTCCCGCTCCGACAAGGGAAGCTTTGCCTGCTCTTCTGGATCCTTCATCAGCTTCGGCAGCTTCAGGTTCCGTCTAGCCCACCCAGACGTATAGTTCATGGCTTTCAAAGCACGAGAGAGCCGCCGACACAGGAGCCTTTGCATCCGCTCCTGGCCCATGTTATAATACACGGACATCTCCCGGCTGAAATACTCCTGGCCGGCGGGGGAGTTCATCCCCCAACTCTCAAGCCTGGCGGCCACCACCCCGTAGCACCAGGGAAGCCTCTCATCGGCCTTCCACCCCTCGGCCAGGAACTTCTCGACGGCCTCATCAGCAGCCCTCACGACGGCGGCCTCGGCCTCAGCCTTCGCCTTGACGGCCTCCTCGCTCTTGCGCCGCTCGGCCTCCAGGGCCCTTTGGGACTCCTCGAGCTCCCTTTTGCTCTCCTCGAGCTTGGCCAGGGCATCGTCCCTGGCTGCGGCGGCTTCATCGGCCCTGGCCTGCAATGCCCTGGCATCCTCCCGGAGCCGGTCCAGGCAAGCTACCGCCTCGTCGGCCGAGGCAGCCTTCTGCTCCAGCTCCTTCAAGCGAGCTATCTCTCGGTATTGCCTCTTGTGGCTCTCCATAAGCATGAAGGCACTCTGCAGAAACAAGGGAAACAAAAGTCAGGCAAATGATTCTACACGGACGACGAGAAAAACGTCACTTACAAGGGAAAGTAACTTACTTGGACGAGGAGGTCTATGCCGCCCTCGTAAATCTTAACGTCCCCGAGCTTCTTCAAGTAAGCCCGATCTTTGGCCGGCATGGCCTGGGCCAGGACGTCGTGCCCCAGGACAACATCATCGAACACACCCCCGCCGACGGGGTATTCTACCATCTTCTGGTAGGTGGCACCGGCTATCTCCTTGCCGGCCCTCTTCGTCCTCGGTTCCTGGACGAGAGGAAGCGACGGGGCAGCATCACCAGCAACAGTCAGGTCCACGACGGGACCACCATCGTCCACGCTGGGAACAGCCAGAGTACCGGCCTCGCTAGCCGGGGAAGGAGAAGGTGCCCTCTTCGTCTTCTTGGAGACGTTCAGGCCGGCCTCAGTTAATTTCTTCTGGCCGTCAGTGGCCGGCCTCTTCTTTTTCGATGGGGCAGGCCTTGGGGGCGCATCAGTAGTAGCCCCACTCCCACCGGCCGCGGCACGTCTGGCCGCCTCGGCCGCCTTAGCAGCCAGCTCCTCGGCCGCCTTGGCCTTGGCAATAGCCATTATGGAACGCCGGTCCATGGCAAAATCTACAAAGGAAAAACATCAGATTAGTAAGGCAAAGGACAAACCATAAAGACAGAAAGCCGAAGAAAGAATTACCATCGGCCTCAGCAGGGATGCCCAAATCCGGGTCGTCGGCCTCTTCAAAAGTGGTGGTCATCCTCGGCCAGAGTTGGAGGTCATCCTCCTTATCGCCATACAGATGGTATCTGAAGCAGCCGAGGGCGGTCATCTTGTATTCGGTAACGTAATCCTTCACGCTCCTCGGCCCCCCTTCCAGGAAAGCCTCCACCTGAGCGTCCAAGATAGAGCTCTTCGGCGGGTCATGGAGATTGAACCTCCCGGTATGGCCGAGAGAGGGGAACTCGGTGCCACTCTCACCCAGGGATACGAAAACGAACTTGCTCTTCCACCCATGAATGGACGAAGGCAAGTCCGTGAAGCTCCTCTTCTTCGGCAGCTGTTGAAGAGTAGCATAGGCCGCACAGTTCTTGTGGCTTCCTCGGCTGATCTGGTACAGATTCATGAAGAGGGCCGTTGTCGGCCTGTAGCCTAGCTCCTCACACCTGAGCAAAAACCCCACCATCAAGGAGTAGCTGTTCGGCGTCAACAAGGCCGGAGGAAGCCCTACCATGTCCAGGTACTCAGCGATGAAAGGGTGAAGGGGGAACCTCAACCCCTTAGCAAAACTCATCGGGTATACCCCAAAGTATCCCGGTGGCGGAAGAAGAACATGGTCCGTTAGCCTGGGTGCCCTAACCCGCCCGAACGGCCCCACGTACATCTGGGCAACAAGATAGTCGGCCGCACTGCTCTCCGGCTTGATCAAAAAGATATTGGTGAGATCCAGGTAGGAGAGGCCCGGCCCATTCTTCGGCCTCCTCACCCTCTTCGGCTTAACTGCTCCCTTCACGGCAGACACCGGCCTCGGGCAGGGAATGACAGCAGAAGTGGACGCCCCGTCCACCACTCGGGACGCACCTACGTCCTCACCTTTTGAAGAGGAGGCAGACTCCTCGTCCTCGCCTTCCTCGTCCACCGGCTCTTCGGATTTGTAGGGACTTAAATGCTCTATCTCCTCCTCGAACCCCTCGAGCACCTCGTAGTCAAGTGACCTCGTGGAGGGCTGGTCGTCGTAGGGGTAGTAATCTTCGTTCAAGCTCTTCATAACTACTACTACGGGCCTAAGGAGACTAACTTAAGATCTAAGGGTGTTCAAACGCCTAACACTAGATCAATACTCTAGGAAGTAAAATATGAAAAGTGAGGAAGATCGCGATGAACACTAACCTTGAACAACGAAGAACAACCTTGGGAGTTTATCTCTCTAGAAAAATGGCCAGCACTTCGACAATTCAGAATGCAAATGTGATTTCTCGTCGGAGGGGGAGGGGTATTTATAGAACCCCCACCCAACGGTCACTACACGTGGCACCCTCCCAATGGCCACGTCAGCGGTCGCCAATGGGAGGCCACCACGTCACCAACGGGCCAAAACCAATATCAGCCCACCAGCAAAGCAGACTCTACGGCCTACACACGCGCCGGCTTCACAAGTACCAGCAGGAGCCCACGTCCCATTGGCTTGCCAGGAGACGGCAACGGCCAGGAACGTAACAAACACCCATAACGGCCACAGAACAAAATGAACAAGGAAGCCCACAGCCATCGGCTCCTCGTACTAACCCTCGATGATAACTCTCTACAAGCGATCTGCGCACAAGGGTTCTCCCACTGGGTTACCTTGGCCAGAAAATCGCCATGAGGGTTGGATTCAGGGGGACTACGGAGAGACCGCTTCGGCCAGGGACTCATGCAACTCCTTCACCCCTCACACTCTTCGGCCTGAAGCAGTGGGGGACTGGGGGACTACATCGGCCTCAACAAAACAAAAAGCAACAATGCAAAGAACATGAATGTAACCACAAAGCATGGCCACATCGTCCACGCATCACAATGGCGCCTCGTCGGCCAGAGGCACATGACATCATCAACAACGGCCAAAAGGAGTGCACGAGCACCCTCATCGGCCACCCAAAGGAAAGGACGCCATCGTCCTCGAAGCAAGGATCAACTTCAGTGGCCTCATCGGCCCAAACACAAACTTCAACCATCAACGCCCAAGCAAAACGTGCCTTTCAACGGCCGCCATTGAAACAAGACACTCATCATCCTCAAAAGAACACATTAAGGAAACAACGGCCTCCCCGCCCACAGCGAGGGACAGGTAACGGCCAAAGCACAGAACAGGATCATCAAAGAGGAAACAACGCCAGCGCCGCAACGGCTGAACGCCCGGGGATGCCCGCATCGGCCAAAAGCACTAAAACACAGGAATCTACTCTCCTTCACTTCGTCTACGTCTCAGCTTAGAGAGTGGGGGACTCCTGATGGAGTATATGGGTCTGAGCCCCCGGACCCACATACTCGGAAGAACAGAAAGCACAAGACAACAGAGTGGCGCCCTCATCGGCCAAGACGCCCCCGTCGGCCGAAAAGGGGCCAACTCAGATTATGGTCCTGAGCCCGAAGAACCCGGGTGCCCTCGTCGGCCGTGCCCTCGTCGGCCGTGCCCTCGTCGACCACGCCCTCGTCGGCCACGAAGACCTCCCAGAATCGGATTTTATACTTATTCATTTATACAGTCCATTAGTGGCTTTGTATTCGGCCCAGTAGCGGTCCAGTTGTAAATGGGTCTCCCAAGCCCAAGACTTGGGAGCCCAACCCTAATTTTCTCTATAAATACTCCCCTTGGGAGTAGTTATAGGGGTTCCAAATTCATTCTATTGAAACATATTATTGCACTTCTCTCTCTAGCTCTCACTTCTCTCTAGATATACTCTATCCGTATTAATTTTGTATTTTTTTTATATACTTGCATATGATGGACTCTTCCACCACAAAAGTACACTTTCTCATAAATAGTGAGCCGAAAAAGTCACCATCAGCATCAATTTTATGGAAAAAAAATACTCGTACGTACGTAGTAGCACATTCCAATGAAAAGGTCCTTGATATATATGCACAAATCATTAGTAACATGAGCATATCTACAAGCCGGTACAGTTACAAAGACGAATAGCATGTCCATTAAAAGTTATGCAGAACTCTATATCTATTCTAATTTAGTAATGCATATAGTTAAAATAATACGAGTAAATAAAAGTAGTAGATACAAATATGCATTATTCTTAATCTTTTACTTTATATATTCAACTTTTATCAAATTTAATTTTTTTTGATCAGGCATTATAGAACTTTTAATGTAGTTTCTGAATATGTAAATTTTATTTAATAAAAATAATTCTACTAATGACAGAGATCAGTTAACTTTATGGTCAATCAAACATTGTAAATCGCGTGAGAACCTTTAAATGGGATAGATGAAATATTATTTTTGTAAATAAAACTTATTTCAAAAATACTTCAACTAATGTTTTATTTTTGAAACTCATAATACTTGCACAATTTTCTTATTCTTCTTTTGGAAAGATTGGTTGATATGATCACCATAAGATATACTTTCTCCGTAACATTCGTATTTTCTCACTTTCATTTTTCGTCTGTAACATTTTTATCTTCTCATTTCTAAATTTTATCATCATACTTTCAATAATTTTGAAAATAAAACACTATTACGACTACCTTTTTGGATTTATCCTTCATTCCAGCACACTGTTTCATTATCTTCCCATCATACTGTCAATAATTTATATTCTCTTTCACTATTCTTAATCTCACCAACTTTTAAACAGGAAGATATATACGTTACGTAGATTTTAGGCTTTTATATAGTACGTATTGTAAATATAAAGGTAAATAATTCGGTTCTATACCAATAGAACTATATATTTACCCCTTTAGTTCTATATTATTGTTCCCGTTACCATTCTTGAATCAATTCATTTAATTTCTCTTTTAATGTATAATTTCATGTACTAAAGTTTTGTGTATATTCAATTTTGGTTTTATAATGGGGTAATCCCCTAAATAGGACTAAATGAAACTTTTAATTGTCAAAATAGGACTAGAACTTTAAAATTCCCTAAATAAGACTAGATTTTCATATCTACCCTTGTCATGTTTTAATACAATTCATATTTCATAAATAATTAAATCATTAAAATAAAAACTATAAAAGTATTTATAATAAAAATGTTAAAAAAAACATGAAAATAAATAAATAAAAAATTAGAAAAATTTAAAATTAAAAAAAAATAAAAATAAAAATAAAAAAATTAAAATCGTGAAAAATATTTTAAAAAATGCCAACATGTATCATAAATGTCATTTTGATGACAGTTTTCAAGAAAATTTTGAGATTTTCAAAAAGTAAAAATGTCATCTTCATGAAATTTTCAGAAAAAATAACAGTTTTTACACAGAATGACATTTTTTTGTCGACCGGAAGTGACATTGCTAGGCGGTGACCGAGGTTGCGGGAAAGGCCTCCATTTTTTGAATGTGTTTTATCTAAAATTTATCTATTTGTTGTTTTAAAATTTAATTTATTTTAATTTTTATTATTTTAATATTTTGTAAAAATATTTTAGAAATTTATATTTTTTTATTTTTGTATAAATTGTTTATTTTTTTTATTACAAATTAAAATATGATATTTAGTATTTATTAAATTATGGTAAGAGTGGAATTGGAAGAAAGGGTATATTATAGTCATATTTTGGAAATATAAATAACATAGTTCTATTTAGGGCTATAAATAACATAGTTCTATTTAGTATTTTCTCTGTTCCATTGAAGGTATTCGATTTTTTCCTTTTGGATTATCTATCATGTCAAATTTGATCATGTTGTTGTAGTTATATATAAACTTTTGGATTATATATAGTAATTACTCGTATATATTATATAGCGCATAAAAACATACTCCCTCCGTTCCTCAAAGTTTTAATTTGACTTTACACTGTAGTGACACTATTTCACACTGTAGCGACACTGTTTCAACCGGTTTGACACTGTTTTGCACTGTTTGACATTCCTTGGTATAAATTTGTTTACCAAATAAGGAATTTGAAAAAGTAAGACAAACATTTTGAAACATTCATTTCGGAAAAAGTGTGACAAACTTTAAGGGACGGAGGTAGTACTAATTCTGTTTTGAATTTTCATAAACTTTATTCATATCTTCTTTTATAAAAACAAATCATTGGATTATTCGTTGATACTCCGAAATTTACAACGCAATTCAAGAATATCCTCATTCCTTAAATATTTCCACGCGTCATCACCATACAGCTATTTGATGGGAATGAGATTGATCTTATGTAAGTATGAGTCAGCAAAACGGAAAGAAATTGCATACAGAAATGTGAAGTCGTTTCAGGAACAGACAACTTGCACCCATTGGAGCTATGTAAGTATGAGTCAGCAACTATAATGATATAATGTGAGAGCAATTATGCATATTTTTCCCTACCTCTTTTACTAACGAAGAATCGCTTCTCTAAGACTGAAATCGACTGAATTGACCGATTTTACTGAAATTTATGAAGTTCCGATTGTGAAGTGTTTGTATTGGCTGATTCTGTTGAATTATTAAAAAATTATATTTAATGTATTTGTTATTAATAAATCAAATAAAAAATTATATGAAAATAACTAAAATGATCCTCTATATTAACTTCAATCAATACAGTCAGAAAAGTAATCTCAATCTTACTTTTTGTTATTATTGCGCAATTCAGCGCGTGAAAGCAAAAATTACGTGTTTGATGAAAAAAATGACTGCTAAGCCTGATAGGCCGAAAAAAGAGGTCACCAAACGGGATCTAAATTGATAAGCTTAGAGACCGTTTGGTAACACTGTTTATCGGCTTATCAGGCTTATCAGTCAACTTTTTCACCAAACATGTAACTTTTGCTTTCGCGCGCTGAATTGTGTAATAAGCAGAAAATGTAAGGTTGGAGTTACTTTTCTGGCTGTATTGGCTGAAGTTAGTGTAGATGACCATTTTTGCTATTTGTACATATAATTTTTTCTTTATTTTATTAATAAAATATAATTTAAAAGTATTTTTTTCTTAAATCAGCAGAATCGGCCAATGCAGCAAATGCAGCCAGAACTTCATATATTTCAGCAGAATCAGCAAAATCAGCAGATTTTCATGCTACCAAACGAGCTCTTATATCCATCTCTTTTGTTTCTATGTAACTGATGTAAGTCCCCAAGAACAATTGATTTCACTATTACCTTTGTCTTAGTGGACTTTGCCAATTCCAAAATAAGTGAGAAGTAAGAAAAATAAAGTTGTGTAGTTGAAGTTTAATTACACAATAGTCAAATAAGGCCTTCTATTATTACGAAATAGTCACATAAGGTCATGTACTCAATAAAGTGTCATATAAGTACCTCTATTTGTATAAATCAATCAAATGAGTCCTAACGGCTTATCTAACACCTCCTAATCCCGATTTTAGCTTACATGTTGATTTTTTTGACTTGTATTTCAACCAGTCTTAGTTAAATATTTGACATATGCCATATAATATATTCTAAAATGATGGTCAAAAGTACGTTGAAACCGGGATTAAGAGATGTTAAATAGGTCATTATGACTCATTTGATTGCTTTTTAAAAGTAGATGTACTTATATGACAATTTATTGAGTACATGATCTTATGTGACTATTTCATAATATTAGAAGGTCTTATTTGACCCTTTTCTCGTTGAAAAATGACAAAAAAATTTTGGAATGAAAAATGGAAAGTTGGCAAAGTACATCCAATGATCCAACAGGACAAAATTATATACTCCGTATTTATGTGTATAACACCTTATACGGAATTCAAAAAGGGAAATATTTAGGTCATACACAAAAATTACAAGACCAATGTAAAATCAATTAAAATTGATAAACAATGACAATATCATACGAGTAAATTTAAAAATATTTAGGTCATACACAAAAATTACAAGAGCAATATAAAATCAATTAGATTCAAATATGATATTGAATCCAAAGCTCTTAGACAATTAATCCGGATCTGATCACAGTCAGCCTCGTCAGTACTGGTTCCAAATGACGAATCCAGCAGGACTGAGCAACTCCGCGAAGGTAGGAAGAATCATTGAGAGCAAGACCTCCCTCCTCTCCCCTAAAAGTGTCTGGCGGGATTCGAACCCGAGACCTTCGCTAGGACACGGTAACCTTCCACCCGGTGAGCTGGAATGGTTGGTTAGCATGTATTGTAATACTTTCATTTCAACTTGTTTAACGTCAGATCAACCAAAATGTTTAACACGCCACCCAAACATAAATAAATAAAATTTTACTAAATTCAAATAATACTCCGTAGTAAAATACATTTATACCAGATATTTACTATATCAGATCAATCTTACTCCCTCCGTCTCATTGGACTTTGCCAACTTTCCCTTTTTAGTTGTCCCCAAAAACTTTGACACTTTCCCATTAAAGTAACTATTTTGTGATTCTGCTCATAAGTTCATTTTTCCCTCCTCTACACAAATTTCAACCACATAATTTTTACTATTATTATTTCTCACCTAACTCAAATGGTGCCAAGTTCATTGGACGGAGGTAATATTAAATTTGATATTCGTATTTTGGGAATGGATGCATGAAAGCCCCGTAAATTCATCCTTTTCTCTATAATTTAAGTAGCTGAATACTTTTGAGTTAAAATGAGTGTAATAAAAGTCTCGTAAATCCATCCTTTTCTCTATATTTTGGAAATCAAAATGTATTACCCCAAATCATATGAGTGATGCAGCCACACCTGGGTACCTGGCTTTATGCTTTACGAAAATCTTGATGTCATCATTTACGACTGATCTCTACACCTGATGTCATCTAGTGCGTGTGAAATTTCGTACACTTTCGAATTATACGGAATACTATCTACTCCCTCCGTCCTATTTTGATGGTCTCATTTCTTTTCGGCATAAGTTTTAATAAAGTGGTTGAAAAGGTAAAAGTTGTGGTTGAGATTTGAGTATAATAAAGTGAAATGATATGGACCATATCTTTCTTTCCAAAAAGGGAAATAGGACCATCATTTTGGGACATCCCAAAAAGGAAATACAGGACCATCATTTTGGGACGGAGGTAGTATTTCGTAACATTTATCGATTCTTCTGAGGCGAAATTGACGCCGATAATCTTTATTTTTACGTATTTTATAATAATAATATATACTAGAAAAGTTCACAACAATAATACCAACAACTTAACTATTTCACCAGATCGGTCCAGGGGGTGTATAGGCAATCCAACCGCACAGGGTCCAAAAAAATGGAAGGCAAAAAAAAATTAAATTAGTAGTGGTATTACTACTAGTCGTCTACTCTGTATTAGTCAACCCAATAGCCAAAAAAGGTGCGGGAGAGTGGGAGACGGGAGTCCAGGCGTGAAGTGAAGAGGCGAACTAGCAGTCTGGCACTGGGATCTGCGAAAGAGGAAGCGCATAGGCCAAAGGAAAATATCGAGTGACTCAGTGAGACGAGCCGACGACTCTCCGTCTCCAGGCTCCGCTCCAGCCTCCAGCCATCCTGATTTCTAAGTTGCTGCAGCGATTCGGCCTTTGGACGGGTGCATGCGGTTCTTCACTTCTTCCCATCGGCAATCAGCATCAACTCATCTATGACGTCAGGACTCCACTATTCTAGGTAAGTCCGTACTAATACGGAGTAATTGTAATAATGTATTAATAACCTAAAATAGGGTTTCCATATTTTGTTAGTTTCCTATTGTATTTTGGACACTTATTCTATTATATACGAAGTATATGACATCCAGGGCTACCTATTGGATAAGCAATTCCATTATTCTCACATGGTATCAGAGCTCTAGGGTTTTAGCCAATTTTATATTTTTTCATTTCCACAGCCTCTCAATCCACGACCGGCGCTGCCACTGATGATGCAGTCACCACCGCCGGAATTCCGATGACGGAGGTTGACCAGCCTAGTTTGAGCGCCGCACATATGCGTCCCACTGAGCCGTCGATGCAGTTCGTCTTAACTCATGACGTGTCGCCTTCTCCGCTGAGCTCCGCCTGGGTGCCACCGCTATTCACCTCGACCCCCACGCAACCAACGCTCCATATGCCATCTCCATTCGTGGTGGACTCACTGGCTGAGTCGAGCGCCGCCGCTGCTGCTAGGGTTCGTTATGCACGATCCACGCTGTCCGGTGATCCAGGTCTATCCCTGCCGCCTTCGTCTGGACCGATTGGCCAGCGATCCGTGGCCAATTCTCTGTCGGTCTCGTTTGCTACGCTGGCTCAAGGGATGACATTTGGGGCCTCAATTACGCAAATTGTGACCTCAAAATTGCTCAAAGTTGAAGATTAATTACCATGGCGTACTCAGTTTGAGTTCTTTTGAAGGTTCCATGCTCGCTCCGCCCTATATATGATTTATATCAGGCTCCATCCATTAATCCTGAATATTATCATTGGTTGAAATTGGACCAAACTATTCATGCCTGGCTATTTGCTACATTGTCTCGTGAAGTTCTGATGGAGGTTCATACTCTGAAAAATTCTTCGGCAATTTGGCAAAGATTGGAATATCGTTTTATGGCCGCTAGTTTGGCACGTGCTATGGAGTTGAAGCAGATGCCGACTCACACCAAGAAGAAGGAGAATCAGTCCATGGAAGAGTACGTGCATGACATTCAGACTCTGGCTGAAAAACTGACCGCCATAAATTCCCCGGTCTCCAATGCTGATCTTATTGAGTACACACTTTTAGGCTTGGGACCGGGGTATGAGTCCCTAGTCGGTCCGCTTACTTTGTTCCCTGGGGGACTTACCTTTGACAAATTGGGCACGAAATTGGTTCACCAAGAAGCACGCTTATGCTACCAGCAGTCCCTTGAGACTCCATCTACTACCCCGTCGTTCGCAGCAGCCTCTTCACCGGGGGGTGGATCAGCCTCCAATTCCTCGGCTGGACAACAACAGCCACAATCCCACCAAGGTGGCCGTGGCGGACGTCGCAGACGTGGACGGGGGCGTGGCCGCGGCAGACACCAGCAGCAGGGGTACGACCAGCCTCCTTTTTACTTCGGTCTTAGTCAGTTTCCACCGCAGCAGTCCTTGTCCGTAGTACCAAGGAGATCCGTCGGCTACAGTATATTGTAATCAGGTTCAGTCATCTTCTTATACTTATGCATTATCTACTGTTGGTACTAACTATGGCTTTGCAGGGACATCATCCTTTGAGAATAGTTTTGGTTCTGTTCCTCCACATGTCGTGTGTCAAATCTGTCATTCTCCAGGTCATTCTGCTATTTCGTGTCCCTCTCGTTTTGTTCAGGCTCAGGCGCCGGCATTAGCTGTTCCTACTGGTGAATCCACTCCGCAAGTTTGGTACCCTGACTCTGGCGCCTCCGCTCACATGACTTCTAATGAAGGTATTTTAGAAAATAAATCTGTTTATTCTAGGCCACTTTCTGTTAAGGTTGCAAATGGTTCTAGCTTGCCGGTTGTGACAGTTGGTAATTTGCAATTATCTTCCTTGCCTAGACCTCTCCATTTAAAATCTGTATATCATGTTCCTAATCTGAAATATAATTTGTTACCTATTCAAAAATTATGTGCCGATAATAATTGTTTTGTGATTTTTGATAAAACTAATGTTTTTGTTAAGGACAAACTTTCGGGGGAGATTCTTCTGCAGGCAACCAGTAATGACAGTGTCTATCCCATATCCCTCTCTCACACTCCACCTGTTGCCCTTGCCTCTCACGTTGCATCTGGGTCTGTTTGGCATCAACGCCTGAGACATTGTGGCGACCGTATTTTAGATAGACTTAAGAAAGTTGGCTCTATTTTAAGTACTTCTACTTTTTCTCATAATTGTATTTCTTGCCGTTTAGGAAAATCTCAACGATTACCTTTTCAAGAAGTTTGACATAAATCAACTGCTCCTTTATTTTTAATACATTCTGATGTTTGACAATCTCCTGTTATTTCTGAGAGTGGGTTTAAATATTATGTTCTTTTTATTGATGATTACTCTCGAATATAGTGAGCTTTTTTCGGTCCCTAATTTTCATAACCCGATGCCTTACGGGTAATTTCCGGGTTTAGCAAAAACCCGACCCGGACCAGACTGATCCCACCCCTACTATGCGCAATAAAAGTGAAGTTTTGGGGCATTTTAAAAATTTTAAGTTAACGGTGGAAAATTTGCTTAACTCTAAAATTAAAATTTTTCAAAGTGATGGAGGGGGTGAGTTTGATAATCATGGCATGCGTAATGTTTTTCTTCAGCATGGAATTTTATTTAGAAAATCTTATCCTCACACTCCTGAACAAATTAAAATGGTGTTGCTGAGAGAAAAATCAACATCTCCTTGAATTAACCCGCACTATGCTTTTTGAGGCAAAGATGCCGACTAAATTATGGGTTGATGCCGTCTTTACCGCTACCTATATTATTAATCGTCTCCCTACTCCCAATTTAAATGGTGTTTCTCCATTTGAAAAATTATTTCACCATATCCCAGACTTCTCTTTTATGCGTATTTTTGGATGTGCCTGTTTTCCCAATTTTAATGCCACTTCTGCCATTAAACTTTCTCCTAGGTCCACTCTATGTGTTTTCCTAGGCTATGCTCCTGAATACAAAGGTTATCATTAACTTGATCCTATCACCGGCAAAATATACATTAATAGGAATGTACGGTTTTATGAAAATTATTTTCCATATCCAGACTTAATTTTGTCTGTTTCAAAACCGGCTATGCCCTCTTTGTCCCCGGAATCCACCATATCTCTACACCGACCGACGCTTCCGCCACCTGCTTCAGCTAAACCACACCAACCTCAACCTGTGCCGACATTCCATTCTTCACCCTCGGCTGAACTGGATCGTCTGGTGCCCGACAGTAATCTGTCCAGCCCGACGTCCGTTCGGTCCACGGCCACTAAGCCCACTTCTTCCACACCCTCTTCCCATCCATCCTTATCCCATGACTCGACCAATGCCAGCCTCCCCGAGAGCGATTCACCGCCCACGTCCTCCCCGGTTTTTGGTCATCCAATGCAAACCTGATCTAAATCGGGCATTTTTAAAGCAAAAACTATTTTTAATCTTAAAACGAATATTTCGGCATGTGATCCTCTTGTTTTTTAATGGCCAATAAAGATAGAAAAATGGAGAGCTGCAATGGCTCAGGAATTTAATGTTCTTATTGATAATCATACTTGGGATCTAGTTCCATTTAATTCTCATCATGCCTAGTAGCACAAGGGTTTAGTCAGCTGGTGTGGATTTTTCAGAAATATTTAGTCATGTGGTTGAACCCAAAACTGTCTGTATAGTCTTATCTCTTGATGTTTCCTTTGGGTGGACTATGCGTCAGTTAGATGTCAAAAATGTGTTTCTTCATAATCATTTAACAGAGGAAGTCTATATGCGTCAGCCCCCTGGTTTTGTTCAACCTCAATTTCCTAATCATATGTGTCGCCTAAAGAAAGCTATATATGGTCTCAAACAGGTTACGAGAGCCTGGTTCCACAGGTTCAGTAGTTTTCTTTTGACTCATGGTTTTGTTTGCAGTAAGTCTGATAATTCTCTATTTACTTCTCTATGTCGATGATATTATTCTTACTGGTAATTCCCCATCTTTCATCACTCGCTTTATTTGTTGCCTGGGCCGCCACTTTGCTATGAAAGATTTAGGGGATTTACACTTCTTCCTGGGTGTCCAAGCGGTTCGTTTGTCCACAGGATTATTTCTCTCTCAACAAAAATATGTGTCTGACTTATTAGCCAGGTTTCACCTCCATACTCTTAAACCAGTTCGTACCCCTCTACCGTCTAGGACGAAGCTATCTCTCAATGATGGTGATCTTCTTGCGGATCCTACTGAGTAAAGGAGTATGGTGGTGCTTTACAGTATTTGACCATGATTAGACCTGATATTACATTTGCTGTTCACCTGGTTTCTCAATTCATGCATGCCCCCGTACTTCACATATGTGGGTTGTTAAGCGTATTTTCAGGTATCTTCAAGGGTCTTCAGATTATGGTCTTTTGCTTCGGCCGAGCGGTTCCTCTTCTACACTACAGGCCTATTCGGATGCTAATTGGGCAGGATGTCCTGATAGTAGTTGTTCCACTTCCGAGTTTGCTATATTTTTGGGTCCTAATTTAGTTTCTTGGAAGTCCAAGAAACAACCTACTGTTTCGCGGTCATCTACAGAAGCCGAGTATAGGGCTATTGCTTACACTGTTCAGGACACACCGCAGATCAGATCTATTTTGTTCGAACTTTGGAGTACCCATACGGTCGCGGGTTCAGTTGCTCTGTGATAATGTTTCGGCTTCTTATCTATCTGCGAATCTCATACAACATGCATGCAACAAACATGTTGACATTGATTATCATTTTGTCCGGGAGCGTGTTTCTCATGTAGACCTGGTAGTACACTATGTTCCTACACAGTTTCAGCTAGCTGATATCTTCACCAAGTGCTTATCTCCTCAACGGTTTATTTTTCTTAGGGACAATCTGTGCGTTGTTTCCCCTGCACAGATTGAGGGGGTGTAATAATGTATTAATAACCTAAAATAGGGTTTCCATATTTTGTTAGTTTCATATTGTATTTTGGACACATATTCTATTATATACTCCGTATATGACATCCCGGGCTACCTGTTGTGTAAGTCATTCCATTATTCTCACAAATTGTTCTTTATGAATTAATTTTATAATCGAGTTAACAAAGTGATTTTAACAAGTTCTCAGGTTGTTAAATTTGTTTGTGTTTCACTGTATAAATTTATATGTAAAAAAAATTCTTGGATTTTATTATTGTTAGTTAATACTAGGAACTTCTATTTTGAAATATTTTTTCAATAAATTACTACTATTAACAATTTACCATTTCAATTGAAATAGCATTTCTATTAACAATAGAAAAGAAAGGCCTGATTTTTGTTGTTTCACAGGGCCGACCCTGTATTTCACAAAAATAAACCGGGAGCTAACAATGCTAACTTTTGCATTAACATTTTTTATATTTCAAATATAATTAAGTAAAAATATGTATAAGCATTAACAATAATTTTTGAAAAAATATATTTTAATATAAAATATATTTTAATATATATATTAATATATATATATACACACACACACACACACATAGAGATCAAATAAAAAGAGGTTCTCCCGTGCAAAGTGCGAACAATCGCACTTTTTCTTCAGCGCGTTGCACTTTTGCGTGTTTGTGTTGCACTTTTTCGCGATGGTAAAAAACTTCGTTTTAATTACAAAATTGCCACCGCGTTTTTGATCAAATGTACTTCACTTTTGGCTCATTTTGAGCCATTAGATCTCAAAATGAACGCACAAGATTAATTCTCACTTTGCATGGGAAGACCTCTTTGTATTTGAACCCTCCCCTATATATATATATATATATATATATATATATATATATATATATATCATCAATTTCGTGAAAAAACTACACGGAAAAAAATTGACACCATTAACTCCCGGTTTACTTTTGTGAAACAGTTAATTAGTTGGGATTATTGTTGTGAACTTTTTCAGTAGGAATTATTATTGTGAAATATAAAAAAGTAGGGATTGTTTGGGTCAATTTCGCCTTGTTTTAAAGTAAACATATTTAAATAAGAAAAATGTTTAGTGTACACATTTTGATGTACACCTTTTGTAAACTCGTCCGTCTGACGCACACAGAATTCTCTGTGGACAGACAATTCTGTGTGCGTGAGACAAACGAGTGTACGAAAGGTGTACACCAAAATATGTGCATCTAGCATAACTCTTTAAATAATTATGTTTTTAGTTATAAGAATTTAAATAATGGATTAAATATAGTAGAAGGTTGTATTTGACTCTTTCTTTTGTATCTTTGAAAAAAGGATCAAATTAAATAAGCCTTTCAATTATTTTCAATCCGTTATTTAAGCCCATGTACTAAAAAAAGTACTTTTATCATATAAGTACGTTTACTTTACAAAATTGATCAATTTAACAATTTAATCAGTTTTTGACCTGCAATATCATGTTTTTTAATATTTAAAAACTCTAAAAAATTACTGAAATTTGAAAATATATATAGAAATTGTGAAAATTTTCAGAATTTCAAATTCAATATTTTTGAATTTTCAAACTTATTTGAATATTCTACATCTATTTAGAGACAACTTTTAATTTTAAGAGTTATAGAAAACAATTTTATCCTTTATTTTATTAAAATTACACTAATTCCAAATTATTGTACATTGAGAGACAAATTAAGTATTTATGATATTTTTACTTGGAGTCATTTCAGTTCCATACCAAATCAGATCAAACCATACCAGACCAGACCTCGACAGTTGTAATAACACAGAGACCATCTATTTACTAGGTTTTTATGATAAAGGGAGTATTATTATTCACTCTCTCATCAAGAGGCTCTAAATTATATACTCCTTATTTATGTGTATAACACGTTATACGAAATTCAAAAAGAAAAAGCAAATAAAAAATCAATTAAAATTGATAAACAATGACAATATCATACGAGTAAATTTAAAAATATTTTGGTCACACACAAAAATTACAAGACCAATGTAAAATTAATTGGATTCAAATACCCCCTCCGTCCCGTTGGAATGTTCCCACTTTTCTTTTTTGGATGTCCCGTTGGAAAGTTCTTATATCCCTAAATGGAAAGTTATCCTACATCAAAACAGGGTCAAACAGTGCAAAACAGTGTCAAACAGTGCAAAACAGTCAATCAGTGTCGAAACAGTGCCAAACAGTGTCGAAACAGTGCCAAACAGTGTCGAAACAGTGTCAAAACAGTAAAATTTACCCCCTGGTAAGTTTATTTCCTTAATATGTGTGTATGTCAAACCGAGAACATTCCAACGGGACGGAGGGAGTATAAGAAGTGTGACAGAGACTTCACGCTCCATTGGAGATGCTAAGGAGTAATAAATCATATTAACATGTATTGTAGTGTTTCCATTTCAACTTGTTTAATGTGAGATCAACCAAAATGTTTAACACGCCATCCAGACATAAATAAATAAAATTTGACTAAATTTAAATAATAGTAAGATACACTTATACCAGACATCTATTATATCAGATCAATCATATTAAATCTAAACAAACTAGACCAGATCAAATATAAAAATTCTTAAAAACTTGCTAAAGTAGTCGAGTTATGAGGACTCTTACTCTTTAGGTTTACACCCATTGCATGTTCAGTAATTTGGAGTATGTAAGGTGATAAGGTTAACATATTAAACATATGTGTAAAATAAGCATATTATAAACAGATTATCGTATATTGAATTAGTCAATTAAATAATAAGCATATTATAAACATGTTCATTAGTCAATTAAATAATAAGCATATTATAAACATGTTCATTAGTCATTACGTTTAGAATTGCAGTGGTCTGCCTCAAGTGTTTAAATACGATTACTGTAATAAAATTAGCAAAGTTATAATTTAAGTAGCTGAATACTTTTGAATTATAAAAAAATCAAAATATATTACCTCAATTCATATGATTGATACAACAACACCTGGGTACCTGGCTTTATGCTTTACGAAAATCTTGATGTGTCATCGATTACGTGTGATCTCTACATCTGATGTCATCTAGTGCGTGCGAAATTTCGTACACTTTTGAATTACTCCGTACTTCGTAACATTTATCATTTGTTTTAATTATTAAAAACAAAACATCCCGCAAAAGCAAGTTAGAATCATTCGAGTGGCTGTGCTTTTAAAGTAAACATACTCCCTCCGTTTTGACATTGTTTGACACTGTTTTGACATTCGAGTGGATGTGCTTTTAAAGCAAGTTAGAATCATTCGAGTGGCTGTGCATTTAAAGATAAACTCATCATGGGGTAAATTTTACTGTTTTGACATTGTTTGACACTGTTTTGCACCGTTTGACATTGTTTTCATGTAGATAACTTCCCATTTAAGGAAATGAAAATTTCTTTTTAGGATTGCTAACAAAGGAAAGCGGGAACTTTTTTGCGGGATGGAGAGAGTATTAAAGAAAACAATTGATATAAGGAAACTTCCCATTTAAGGAACTTCACATTTTGTACACTTGTGTGTCTCATGCACACAGAATTGTTTGTGCGAAAGGTATACATCAAAATGTGTACATCTAGCACAAGTCTTTATATAATTGTGTTTTTAGATATAAGAATTTAAATAATTGATTAAAAACAGTAGAAAGTTGTATTTGACTCTTTTCCTTGTATCTTAGGAAAAAGGATCAAATTAAATAAGCCTCTTAATTATTTTCAACCCGTTATTTAAGCCTGTGTACTAAAAAAGTACTTCATATCATTTAATTACGCTTACTTTACAAAATTGATTAATTTAACCATTTAATCAGTTTTTGACTCGCAACATCATGTTTTTAATATTTAAATAAGCCTCTTTAAGATTCAGAAAACATTCAGAAAATTCCATATAATTTTTACATTTAATCCTCACAAGGCTAGCAAGATAAAATTAATCTACTCGTACTACTTAACTTATTATAGACGTTAAACAAGGGAACTTACATTTTTCTTGACCTACAAAATGAATAATGAAAAATGGTCCTTTCTTGGAATCCACTCTCGGGTAAATGGAAGGAAATACATATTAGTCCCTCCGTCCCATTTAAAGGTTCCTACTTTCTTTTTTTGGATGTCCCACTTAAAGGTTCTCACTTTCTATTTTAGAAAACAATTAACACTCCTTAATAGCAATTTAATAATCAAATATTAAAAACAATATATTTATAACATTGCATTTATCATCAATAACTCATTATATTATATACTCATCAAAATTATTTCTCAAAATATATTCAAATTAGCATATTTCTTTGCCAAAAAAGGAAAGAGGGGATAAATTTGGGACGGACCGAAAATGAAAGAACGAAGATAATTACGGGACGGAGAGAGTAATATTTATTATTCTATCTGGTCTGAATTCTTAATTTTTTAGCCAACGGTGTACTATTAAAACAATAAAAAGTACATCAACCAAGGCCAAGCACGTCAGATTCCTTAGGTTTTAATTGTTGATTCCATTGGTGAATTTGCTTTCTTTAGTGCAGCTTGACAGCTTGTGGTGTCAATTAACGCCACTAAAAAATCCATATATTATATATAATTTTGAAAATCTTAAAATTGGCAACCACTAGAAAAAATCCATATAAAGATATACTCCATCCCGTCCTTAATGAAGTTTACACTTTGACTTCACACATATTAAAGAAATAAATTTGACTTTACTGTAGAGTACACTGTTTGACACTGTTTGGCACTGTTTGGCACTGTTTTGCACTGTCTGGTGTAGATTTGTTTGTCAAATAAGGCAAATAAGGAAGTGTAAAGTTTAATATGAGACGACCCAAAAGGAAAGTGTAAAGTTAATTAAGGACCGGAGAGAGTATATAATCTTTCAAAAATTAAAAATTGACACCACCATTGGATATTTTTACTTAGACTAAATTTTTTACTCTGATCTGGTTTGGTATGATTTGTTTAATTCTGATATGGTTTGGTCTATGTGTAATTTACAATTGTCGAAGTCTAATTTGGTATGGTTTAAATCTGGGCTAATCTGTTTAAGCCTGTTATGATCTATTCATGCTTGATACGGTCTAATATATGTTTGGCACAACAAGCTGCTAAACTAGACACGCCATCACCGATCACCTCTAGCCCCTGCTTCCCAACCCAGCAATCACCTACTCATAGTTGGCTAGTTGCTGATTTGCCATTTATTCGCCATCCGCCCATCTCCACACTTTGCCACCGCCTCTTGACGGGAGCCACTGCTGCTTGCAGCACGGTATAACCCGCTAACCGCATGGTTACATTTTACTTATATAGTTTTATTAGTTCAGTATCTCCAAGATACATTCATTATCAATAAGGGAGCTCAAAAGTAAATTGTATCGATATCGAACTCGAATGATTGAAAATTAACAATCTGAGATCTAAAATATAATAAATTTTGATTTTTTTTAATTTTTATTAATTTAATTGTTAATTTTTGATGATTTTTTCTTCACAAAAGTTTATTCGTTTAATAAGATTGAATCATATTTAAATTTTTTAAAATACAAAAATAATAAAATTCATGGAATTTTTAGTCTTAGATTTGATAGTCTTTGATCATTCAGACCCTACATCGAGAAATATTTTATCTTTCAAATCCCTTGTTGATACTGAAGTATCTTTTAGATCGGATCGATAAAATTCCTTGTTTCTATCTAAGTGTGACCCCTATTTCAGTCTCAACGTCTATTTGGTTACCTTGACTGTTGACATCACTTATCCCTTGAAGTTCTTGATCCTTAATATCCTACATGCAAAACTAGAGATAAAACTGCCTCTTTTCCTTTTCTACTCCTTTACTGAAGAAAAGCAGCTACTACACTTTGTTGCAAAACCTATTTTTACATATGGACCCCCCTTAGCTTCTACTTTTAATATTTCATTGAATAGTCACAACATTCTTTACTCAAAGGGTTGCAGCACCTTCATTAGGGCTCTCACTCTTATAGTCTGATGGGATACATTCATACATTAATAATTTTAATTGATGCTTTGATCAGCTTGATCATATTGCCTCTCCTATTTCACATATCCAAAAAAATTCACCTCTCGTTGTTTTCATGGCTCAGAGCCTGCATTTTCGGGTTTGTCGCACAACCTACTGAAGCTAGATCATTTTCCCAACCTCCTTGGTATCATGTCAAAAGCCAAATTTGCAACAATGGGTAACATCACCAATAGGGATGTATGATATGGTTATATTTTACACACTTTTTAGGCTTAGTTTGTTGTTAATTTTAGTTATTAAAGTTGTACTTCTGTACATATTTTTATTATTTGTCGTTAATTTGTATTAGTGCGGTGTTATGCGTGTATTTTGTATTTTCAGGTACTTTTGATGATATTTGGATCATATGTGCATAAATTAAAGAAGAAAACAAAAGTTCAAGTTAGAGAATAACAAAAGTGGAATTTCCTTCAAAGCAAATAATTGGAGAAAAGTAGCAAAAACGGATAAAGATGAGGCTAGGATTCGAACACTAGTCATTTGGTCAAAGAAGGAGACAATGAGTATCATGTCAAAAGCCAAATTTGCAACAATGGGTAACACCAATAGGGATGTGTGATATGGTTATATTTTACACACTTTTTAGGCTTAGTTTGTTGTTCATTTTAGTTATTAAAGTTGTACTTCTGTACATATTTTTATTATATGTCGTTAATTTGTATTAGTGCGGTGTTATGCGTGTATTTTGTATTTTCAGGTACTTTTGATGATATTTGGATCATATGTGCATAAATTAAAGAAGAAAACAAAAGTTCAAGTTAGAGAATAACAAAAGTGGAATTTCCTTGAAAGCAGAAATAAATTGGAGAAAAGTAGCAAAAACAGATAAAGATGAGGTTAGGATTCGAACACTAGTCATTTGGTCAAAAAAGGAGACCCTCGACCAGTGAGCTAAATGAACCAAGTTAGAATTTTTTTGTTGGCAATTCGTATATATTACTTCAGCCCAGCAATGAAAAATGGAACAAAAAGAAGTAGCTAGGTTTTGAAACCGCGACCTTAGAGTCAAAAAAGCTCCCTTGTAACCGCTGCACTGCTATGTGTTGTTAGAACATCATTGCGTGTTTCTATACATAAACTCGTCAAGTTCCGTAAATTCCAGCAATTAATGATTAATCACCTTATCATTATATTATCTTAATCCATCTTCCTCCACACATAAGCTGGGATCAACTTCTCTCTAAACATCCCAGAAACATTTCCCCCTCCTTCTCTCTTCATTTCTCAACCCCAAATCATCAACCCATCTTCAACCATAACTAATCACTTTCTCATCCAAGATTAAGTCAAGATTAGCATCAAAGCTCCAAGGATTGACATCTATCACAAGTTTGATCTTCCTTATCTCATTAAATCTTGTACTTTAATCATGGATTCATCTATTTCTATGTTTCCCAACATGTATAGCTAAATAAATTTGGGGCTAGAAATTAGTTAATTAATTGTTCTTATCATGTTTTAATTTGTATTGATTTTAATTGTTAAGTTTGTTCTATTTAGATTGTTGTGTCCAGAAAATTAATTATGTTGTGTTTGTGATATATATTATGAGTACTCAATCATAAACATATTGTTTGTTAAATACACAAATGAACGCTTTCTGAACACACCGTTAAACTTCTTTTACCTTGTCCCGGATTGAAGTTTTACGGGAGAATTTAATTATTTAATTATATTATTTACACCACGGGGTTGGGTAAATAATATAGTTAATAATTAAGGTTGTCGTTGCACTTAAACAACTAGTCTCGTTTTGGCCATCACTGGGAAATGTTGACTAGTTACTTATTTTAGGTGACTTGTGTTGGGTCCTAAAATATTTATCTACAACTTCTCACAATCTATCTAAGGATAAAATTATCAATTATGTCTTACAAATGATCATTGAACAATTAGTTGCCAATTTCTACCCCTACTTGCTATTGGTTGAACTTTGTGTTGATAAAAATCTCTTCTCTCAATCACTTTTATTTAATTACTTTTCCAAGCAAACAAAAATCAAAAGAAACGCACTCCCAACTTTAATCTTTAGTTTGTGCTTAATTATTTTATTTCCCGCTTCTCTGTGGTTCGACACCCTACTTCCTTGGGTAAAAAAATAGTTGTGTGCCCATTATATGCTACACACCAACTTGGCGCCGTTGCCGGGGAAGCGGTTTTGAAAAAAAAATGAAAGTATAAACTTTTAATTTTAGTTATTGTAAATTGTGTGTATATTATTTTTGTTGTTATCTAGTTTACTTTTGCAGGTTCAAAAAAAAAGTGATTAATTAATGTTCAAAAAAATAAATAAATAAAAAACAAAAAAAAATAAAAAAAAGAGGACTACGATTAATCATCTTACCTGAGCATTGGAGTCGGACTTGTTGACTGAACATATCTGGACATTCAGACCATTGAACATATTGTTACATTTTAATTTAAAGGATAATCCGCCTATATGGCTGGACCGCTTACTTGTACATTTTAATTAAAAGGATACTCCACCTATCTGGTCGGACCGCTTACTTGTACATTATAATTCAAAGGATACTCCGCCTATACGGTCGGACCGTTTATTTTTCTTTTTATGGTGGTTCAAACCCCAACTTTTTAATTTCTGCACTATAATTATCGCAATTTAATTTGTGCACTTATATTATCGCAATTTAATTTCCGCACTTTAATTTCAACATTTTTTAAATTTTGCATCCCCAAGCTTGTCGGCCGTGTCCACTTGTTGGTGGAGTGCACTTTTTTTTTTAATTTTTTTCTTAATAATCCCCAGACTGTTGGCATAGCTGCATCTTGGTGGAGACTGTATTTATTACTGTAGCTATTTTTTTTTCTTCCCTCAAATCACCATATCTGTCGGCCCAGCCGTATCCTGATGAATTACTGTATATACCAATTGACTACGTGCGAACCTTAATTAATTAATTAATTCCGCATTTATTTTTTCTTTTCATCTCTCTCTCTCTCTCTCTCTCTCTCTCTCTCTCTCTCTCCCCAATCCCAATTCCCTTCTGCTTATGCTCACACGTTCACGTGGTGCGAATTGTGAATTGTTATTCTTCTCTGACATTGAAAAGCACATACGTAAACAGAAAAAAATAAAAAAAATGTCAAACGATATTGTTGTTAATGAGCAGGTACCCGATCAACAAATCGTGGATCAGGTTACGAGGACCAGGAAACCGCTGTATGATTATGTTACGCCTCCCGTGGATGAGCATGACAGTGTTATTCCACCAGAGGTTAACATGAATCACTTTGAAATCAAGCATGCTATCATTCATATGGTTTCAAATACTCAATTTGGCGGAGCGCCAACGGAGGATCCAAATAATCACATCACAAAATTCCTTCGAGCATGCAACACCTTCAAAATCAATGGTGTGCCAACTGATGCTGTCAGACTACGCCTGTTCCCATTTTCTCTAAGGGATCGAGCTCAGAGTTGGCTTGACTCTTTTCCGGATAATCACTTCTCCACTTGGGATCAACTTCATGGTGAATTTCTCAAAAGATTTTTCCCGCCATCTAAAACGGCGAAAATCCGAAGAATGATTCAAAATTTCAAGCAAAATCCCAGTGAGCCCCTCTACGAGGCTTGGGAAAGATTCAAAGATATTCAGAGACAGTGTCCACATCATAACATCCAAAACTGGCACTTGATGACGGCTTTCCATGAAGGCCTACATGAAAATTCTCGGATACTCGTGGACGCGTCAGCAAATGGATCATTCATGTGCCTGGAACTTGAAGAGGCAGAAGAATTGATGGAGCGTATTTCATCAAATGGATCAACATGGTATTCTGAGCGATCATCTGCTCCACCAAAAATCGGAGGCATGTATGAAATTGATCAAATGTCGGCCATAACCACAAAGGTCGATAGCATGATGAATCTTATCCAAAAGATGGCACAAGTCTCTCTTGTGCAAAACTCTACATCAACTCCAGCTCCCATTCTCGTTCTTATGTGTGAATCTTGCGGTGGACAACACAATCAGTCTATTTGTCCATGGGAAGCAATGGAACAAGTTGACTATGTCAACTACAACAGGCAGCCCCAACAAAATCAATTTGGTAATTTCAATCCTCAAGGAAGAAACCATCCCGGTTTTTCCTGGAGCAATCAAAATGGAGCTGCTAATCCACAACCATCTTACCGGAGTGCACCACCCGGTTTCCAAAACCAACAACAGCAATTCAGAGGTGGCCAAGGTATTGTGAACCAGCAACACTATAAACCCATTCAAAATCTTCCATACCCTTCAAATCAACAACAAAACCACTTCTCCCCACTCCTGAAAAAACTCAAACTCCTGTCCTAGAAAACATTGTTGACCAACTTCTCAAGTCCCAATTATCTCAAGCTGAAACCCTGAAACAAATCACCGAAGAACTTGGTCAACTTCGAGCTCACAACAAGATGCTTGAGAATCAAATTGCTAATCAAGTATCTACATCATCAACTAAGGTGACGGGTAAGCTGCCTGCTTGTCCCGAAAACCCGAGGGAGCAAATCAATGTCGTCACTACTCGGAGTGGGAAACAACATCAATCCTTGTCCCTTTCTAGTGATGAACAAGAACATGAAGTGTTGGAGGAAAGGGCCGAGCAACAACAGAAAGGTGGAAACAACAACAATGAACTTGATGTCGGTACCATGCCAAAATCATCTAATGATCGTGAAGGGTCGAAGAAAGAAAGAGGCAGTTCGGTAAGGAAATACATTCCCCCAGTTCCTTATCCGAACAGATTGAAGAAAGCTAATATGGAGGAGCGGAGAACTAAATTTTTGAATGTTATCAAACAGTTGGATATCTCAATTCTTTTGCTTGATGCCATTAGAGAAATTCCTTCTAATGCTAAATTTCTCAAAGATATTCTCACAAAGAAGAAGGAGAATCCAACCACTGTTGCAATGAGCCAAGAATGTAGTGCCATAATCCAAAACAAAATTACACCCAAGTTACGTGATCCTAAAAGCTTCTCAATTCCATGTATCATTGGTGGATCTAAAGTTAACAAAGCTCTTTGTGATCTTGGTGCAAGTGTTAGCTTAATTCCCTATTCACTATGTCAAAAGCTACACTTGGGGGATCCCAAACCAACAACAATGGCGTTACAATTGGCTGATCGATCTGTCAAATATCCTATCGGCATTCTTGAAGATGTTCCTGTCAAAATTGACAAGTATTATATCCCGGGAGACTTTGTTGTCTTGGATATGGAGGAAGATGCTCGAGTTCCTGTTATTCTCGGGAGACCTTTTCTAGCCACGGCAGGAGCAATTATCAACGTAAAAAAGGGTACCCTTATCCTTGAGATTGGGGATGATAAGATCGAATTCAATGTACAAGAGCTGAGTAAGGATACACCTTGTGTCCTTGATGGTTACTATGCTGATGTTATAGACTCTTGTATCATAAAGACATTTGATAAGTCTTTTTGGCTTTCTAAAGATCCCATGGAGTACACTATACGAGAATCTATTGCAGATGAGCAAGCCAATGAAATGGTGAATTTATGTCTCGAAATGTTGCAAAGCATATCTTTACCGATGCCTAAAGCACTTAAATTTGAAGTGCTTAATCTTGAAGATCAATCCTTGAATGTCAAAGGAAAAGCACCTGAAGTAGAACTCAAACCACTTCCATCTACTTTAAAATATGCTTTTCTTGGCCCGAATTCCACTTATCCTGTCATTGTGAATGCTGATTTGGATCTTCAACAAGTGGAAAGAATATTGCAAGTCTTATGAAGCCATCGAAGAGTTATTGGCTACACCATTGATGATATTGTTGGCATAAAGGCATCTTATTTCATGCACCGCATTTACTTGGAGGATGATCACAAGCCGAGCATTGAGCACCAAAGACGCCTCAACCCGAACATGAAAGATGTTGTTAAAAAAGAAATTCTTAAACTATTGAGTTCGGGTATCATTTTCCCCATTTCGGACAGTAAATGGGTAAGTCCTATCCATGTGGTACCAAAGAAAGGAGGGATTACTGTTGTAAAGAATGACAAAAACGAGCTGATTCCTACACGAATAGTCACTGGATGGTGCATGTGCATTGATTACCACAAGCTAAACAAGGCTACTTGGAAAGATCATTTTCCACTTCCCTTTATTGATCAATTGCTGGAGAGGATGGCTAAGCACAAATATTTCTGTTTTCTTGACGGATTCTCTGGATTTTTCCAAATTCCAATTCATCCGGATGATCAAGAAATGACGACATTTACATGTCCTTATGGTACTTTTGCATATCGCAAAATGCTGTTTGGATTATGTAATGCACCAGGAACCTTTCAACGATGTATGCTAGCTATTTTCTCGGATCTCGTTGAGGAAATTATGGAAATTTTTATTGATGATTTCTCGGTTTATGGGATTTCATTTGATGATTGTCTTGAACATCTTGATAAAGTGCTGAGAAAATGTGAAGAAGCAAATCTTGTCCTCAATTGGGAAAAATGTCATTTCATGGCAACCGAAGGCATTGTGCTTGGGCACAAAATTTCTGAAAAGGGCATTGAAGTAGACCCAGCAAAGATAGAAGTAATTGAGAAATTGCCACCCCCTTCTTCCATCAAGGGGATTCGCAATTTTCTTGGCCATGCGGGATTTTATCGACGGTTTATCAAAGTTTTTTTCAAAAATATCAAAGCCTTTAACCAATCTTCTCTCAAAAGATGTGGAGTTTAATTTTGATGAATCTTGTTGCGCCGCATTTTCAAAACTCAAGTTAGCCTTAACTACTGCACCAATTATTAGGCCACCTGATTGGAGTCTTCCATTTGAACTCATGTGTGATGCGAGCGATTATGCCGTGGGAGCCATTCTGGGTCAACGCAAAGGCAAAGAAGTATATGCCATTTATTATGCAAGTCATACTCTTGATGATGCCCAATCAAATTATGCCACAACTGAAAAAGAGTTCCTTGCCATAATTTTTGCCATTGAAAAATTCCGATCTTTTCTTATCGGTAGTAGGATTATTGTCTATACCGACCATGCGGCTATCAAATACCTCATCAACAAAAAAGATGCAAAACCGAGGTTGTTGCGGTGGATCTTGTTACTACAAGAGTTTGACATGGAAATCCGTGATAGAAAAGGATCTGAAAATGTTGTTGCCGATCATTTATCTCGACTTGAGATTCCTTGTGATACCAAGATGTCAATCAATGATTATTTCATTAGGGAACAACTTATGGCTGCTCAAAATTTCGATCCATGGTTTGCCGATATTGCAAATTACCTTTCCCATGGGGTAATTCCACATGGTGCTACACATGCTGAAAAGAAGAAGTTAAAATATGACTCCCGCTACTATCATTGGACAGAACCTTTTCTCTATAGAAGGTGTGCTGATGGAGTCATTCGACGGTGTTTGCCCGAAGATGAAGTTTCAAATGTCTTGCACCATTGTCATTCCTCATCATATGGGGAACATCATGGAAGCTCTCGTACTGCTGCAAAGATTTTACAATCAGGTTCCTTTTGGCCCACTATTTTCAAAGATGCAAGCAAATTTGTGAAAAACTGTGATCGTTGCCAACGTACCGGCAATATTGGAAGAAAGAATGAAATGCCTCAACATGGCATACTTGAAGTCGAATTGTTTGATGTGTGGGGGCTCGATTTATGGGGCCATTTCCAAAATCAAATGGGAAAGAAAGAGTTCATCTTTGTAGCTGTTGATTATGTTTCTAAATGGGTAGAAGCAGCTGCCACACCGACAAATGCTGCCAAAGTGGTGATCCAATTCATTCAGAAGAATATTTTCTCCCGATTCGGAGTTCCACAATCTTTCATCACCGACAATGGTACTCATTTTTGTAACAAAGCATTGGAACGTGTCCTTTCCAAATATGGGATTCATCACTGACTCTCAACTCCATACCACCCACAAACAAATGGCCAAGTGGAACTTTCAAACTGAGAAATCAAAAAAATTCTCGAGAAAGTTGTTAATCCTTCCCAAAAGGATTGGGCCGAAAAGCTTGATGATGCACTATGGGCATATCACACTGCTTACAAAATTCCCATCGGCACCTCACCATTCAAATTGGTGTATGGGAAAGCATGTCACCTTCCTGTTGAGGTTGAACACAAAGCATATTGGGCAATCAAGACACTCAACATGGATCTTGCATTGGCGGGTGAGAAACGACTATTGCAGCTAAATGAACTTGAAGAATTTAGACTTGCAACTTATGATAGCTCAAAACTCTACAAGGAGAGAACAAAAGTTTTGCATGACTGGGTGATTTGTCGAAGAAAATTTGAACGGGGAGATAAAGTTCTTCTATTTAACTCACGTTACAAATTCTTTCCCGGAAAGCTAAAGACCCGATGGTTGGGTCCATTTGAAGTACTTGAAGCATTTCCATCCGGAGCAGTCCAGTTGTTAAACAAAAGCGGCCAATAACTCATGGTAAATGGACAACAGTTGAAACTATACCATGATGGTGAGAGACAAGAGGCAACTTCTGTGTATTGCCTCACTGATCCGACATATGAATGAAGAGGCATGGGTCAAGCTAATGACCTTAAACGAGCGCTTCTTGGGAGGCAACCCAAGTTTGTAAATTTCAAAAACAAAAAAACAAAAAAAAAAGCAAAAAAAAGGAAAAAAAATGTCTAGGTTTTTGTTTTTGGACTCTAAAGGGGCCACATCCGCTCGAAAGGACATCTCAACATCATCCGTCCGCACTTCAGGGAAGTTTTCTTACACTCCTTTAACTTATTTTCCACTGAGGACAGTGCAAATTTTAAGTGTGGGGGAGTGGGTAGTTCGACCCTGATTTCTTGTGTGATTTTTTTTCCTTGCTTGTTTGTGTGCTTTTATTTTCTTTTATTTTTATTTTGTGTGTTTGTTTGGAAAAGTAAAGACCAGTCTTGTCCAAAATACAACAATAGACAAACAACACATTAGTTTACACTTTTTATTACTAGTTACTTCCATAACTTTTTAAAACTATTCATTCACCTCTTTTGACGAAATGTGGTTTGAGTTTGAGAAGTGTCACTATAATTTTTTGAGAGTAACTTAGTATTAGCTTTGAACTTGATTTTTTTTAATACTTTAACATTAAACACCTTAGATTTTATTTTTCCAATTTATTGGTTAATAGTTGAATTAGTGAAAGTTTATGCAGTTTAAGATGTTCATACATTTATTCTCCTTGAAATTTTATTTGAACTTGACACATTTAGAAATGATTTAGGCCATCTTTGTTTACCCATGAAGCCAAACACTATCCCTTTGTAAATAAATAACACTTTCCCTAGTAACCCCGTTTCAGCCTTTTCAGTGTACAAGTGTAAAATATCTTACTTCACTTGTTACTGATTCTTTTTTTTTTATAACCTTGTAAATACATAACCTTCTGAAGCCCTACCCAAAGTTAATCTTTTCTAATCCTAGAGTATAGATTGTCTTGTTACTTGAGAGTGAATAAATGGAGCTACTATTAAGTGGTGTGTGAGTGAAGTACATATTTGTTTGTAAATTTTGGGGTTAGTTTTTCATTATAATGTTCAGTGTGTGCCCTCTTTGAAAAAAAAATCAAAAAAAAAAAAAAGAAAAAAAAGAGAAGAAAAATTGAAAAAAAAAAAGAAACAAAAAAAAAACAAAAAAAAAACAAAGAGGCACATTAAATTCTTGTTGTAATTTCTTTTGTAAAACCCCATTTTTTTACTTTTCATGTTTATATTTCTCATTGTTTTGTATGCTCCAAGTTTTTGTAAATTCTTGTGATGATCCGCTCAGTATTAGTACAATCTAACTCTCTCTGTATATTCTTACACCAAACCTTCCTTCCAACTAGCCACACTCATTAATCTCGCCACTCACCGAAAAAAGTCCTAATTGATCTATTTGTGTCATTTTTTGAATTTAGCGGATTGGAGAAACTTGTTCTGCATAACCCGAACTAATTTAGATCTATAGGTGTTTGTGTTAAAAGTTTGATTGGAAAATCACAGTGAAAGGCAATAATACTCAGTTTACTCTCATTGCGTTATTTTGTGACATTTTAGGGTATTGGACCGTTTAGTGAACATTAAAGGTGGATGTGTGATTTGTTTAGTTATGTTTGTAAATCTTATCAAATTGTGTATATTTTTATGTTTGTTGTTTGTTTTACTTGAGGACAAGTAAAAGCCTAAGTGTGGGGGATTTGATATGGTTATATTTTACACACTTTTTAGGCTTAGTTTGCTGTTAATTTTAGTTATTAAAGTTGTACTTCTGTACATATTTTTATTATTTGTCGTTAATTTGTATTAGTGCGGTGTTATGCGTGTATTTTGTATTTTCAGGTACTTTTGATGATATTTGGATCATATGTGCATAAATTAAAGAAGAAAACAAAAGTTCAAGTTGGAGAATAACAAAAGTGGAATTTCCTTCAAAGCAAATAAGGAATAAATTGGAGAAAAGTAGCAAAAACGGATAAAGATGAGGCTAGGATTCGAACACTAGTCATTTGGTCAAAGAAGGAGACCCTCGACCAGTGAGCTAAATGAACCAAGTTGAATTTTTTTGTTGGCAGTTCGTATACTACCTCCGTCCCTTAAAACTTTACCAAAGTTGACCGGTACGGAGAATAATAAAGTAAAAACTGTGTGGTCGAGGTTTGTGCAGAGGAGAGAAATAACAGAAACCACAAAATAATTGATTAAAAGGGAAAGTGGCAAAGTTTTTTGAGACGTCCCAAAAAGGAAAGATGGCAAAGTTTTAAAGGACGGAGAGAGTATATTACTTCAGCCCAGCAGTGAAAAATGGAACAAAAAGAAGTAGCTAGGTTTTGAAACCACGACCTCAGAGTCAGAAAAGCTCCTTTGTAACCGCTGCACTACTATGCGTTGTTGGAACATCATTGCGCGTTTCTGTACATAAACTCGTCAAGTTCCGTAAATTCCAACAATTAATGATTAATCACCTTATCATTATATTATCTTAATCCATCTTCCTCCACACATAAGCTGGGACCAACTTCTCTCTAAACATCCCAGAAACATTTCCTCCTCCTTCTCTCTTCACATTTCTCAACCCCAAATCATCAACTCATCTTCAACAATGACTAATCACTTTCTCATCCAAGATTAAGTCAAGATTAGCATCAAAGTTCCAAGGATTGACATCTATCACAAGTTTGATCTTCCTTATCTCATTAAATCGTGTACTTTAATCATGGATTCATCTATTTCTATGTTTCCCAACATGTATAGCTAAATAAATTTGGGGCTAGAAATTGGTTAATTAATTGTTCTTATCATGTTTTAATTTGTATTGATTTTAATTGTTAAGTTTGTTCTATTTAGATTGTTGTGTCCAGAAAATTAATTATGTTGTGTTTGTGATATATATTATGAGTACTCAATCATAAACATATTGTTTGTTAAATACACAAATGAACACTTTCTAAACACACCGTTAAACTTCATTTACCTTGTCCCGGATTGAAGTTTTATGGGAGAATTTAATTATTTAATTATATTATTTACACCACGGGGTTGGGTAAATAATATAGTTAATAATTAAGGTTGTCGTTGCACTTAAACAACTCGTCTCGTTTTGGCCATCACTGGGAAATGTTGACTAGTTACTTATTTTAGGTGACTTGTGTTGGGTCCTAAAATATTTATCTACAACTTCTCACAATCTATCTAAGAATAAAATTATCAATTATGTCTTACAAATGAGCAATGAACAATTAGTTGCCAATTTCTACCCCTACTTGCTATTGGTTGAACTTTGTGTTGATAAAAATCTCTTCTCTCAATCACTTTTATTTAATTACTTTTCCGAGCAAACAAAAATCAAAAGAAACGCACTCCCAACTTTAATTCTTACTTTGTGCTTAATTATTTTATTTCCCGCTTCTCTGTGGTTCGACATCCTACTTCCTTGGGTAAAAAAAATAGTTGTGTGCCCATTATATGCTACACACCAATGTATCCAACCGGATTGGCCCGGCCTGGAACCGACCGGCCCGCTACTGTGCGGGCCCGGACTGGCCCGGTTGGTGCTAATCGTGCCCGGGCTTTTACCCGGTTGGGGCGGGTTGGGTGGGCCGGGCTCGGGCCATGTTTTTCTTGAACCAGCTCGGTTAGGCCGGGCCGTGTCTAGTTTTTTTTTTCGTTTTTTTTTTGTTTTTCTTGGTTAGGGTTGGGTGTTTGGGGGTTGGGGGGTTGGGGGTGGGGGTGAAGAGGGGGGGGGGGGTCGGGGGTTAATTAGAAAGCAAAAAAAAAAAACATAGAACCGGGCCCGACCCGGACCGGCCTGGACCCGGTTTATACCCGGGCCGGTTCCGGTTCACCCTTTCCCAAAAATAAGCCCGCCCGGGCCCAGGCCCGGCCCGGGTCCACCCCTAGTCACCAATCACAAATTCACAACGTCCAAGCTCTGTCAAATTTGCAGTCAGTTATCACTTTTTTACTAATTGTGCATAGGGCTTTGTTCGCCCTGATTCTCAGCTGAATGTTTATCTCATCAAAGCCTTCAAAAAGTTGTATATTTGAATTCTAAGAACTCTTCAATTTATAGCTTGTCTCACATGATTGCTACCACCTCTACGCTCGATCATGTCTCCCTTTGCACCGATATTGACTTGGTATTCATTGATAATGGTGATTTCTTACATATCTCTTCTACTAGTCATTCCACTATTTCTTCTACTCCTAATTTGCATGATTTACTTGTGGGAAGAAATTGCTTAGAATTTGCATTCTATTGCGAGCTTAAGCAGTAGAAATGAAAATGAAAATGTTCAAGCACAAGTGATTGCATGACTTATGTTTATTTTGTAGAATCAGAACATAGCAACCAGGTTTTAGAAGCAACGTGAAGAAGGAATGAAGCAACATCAAAGACTTTCATGGGACAATGAAGGGGCAACAATGTTGATTGCAATGGGACTTCATTGCGGTGATGATCTTTTATACTCATGTTGATTAAGATGTTAGTGCATCTAGAAAATTTGATAATAGCAACCTTCCAACTTAAAAATTACTTATGAAGAGACTTGTCACCTAGATAGGGTTGGATTCGGTTCGGGCCACCCGGCCCGTGACCCGGCCCGGCCCGGTACTGTGCGGGCCCAGGACCGGCCCGGTCGGGCGGTCCGGGACCGGGTATGGACCCGAACCGGTGGGAATGGGCGGGGCGGGCTCGGTGCTGGATTAATGTGACCCGGCTCGGCCGGGTCGGGCCCGGGCCCGGGTCTGGTCTTATTTTAAACAATTTTTTTTTTGTTTGGGCTCTTGGGCTACTAGCCGTTGGGGCTGGGGCTGGGGACAACCCAAACGGCTATATAGCCGTTGGGTGGGGTAAAGGGGGGGTCCGGGGGGTTGGCTGGTGGGGGGGGGGGGGTGGTGGGGGGGGTGGGGGGTAAAAAAACCTATAAATACTCTTAATCTTAAACATTTTTTCATATCTCTTCTCCAATTCTTCCTAAATCCTATTCTTAACTCTCTACTCTCTAATTCTCTTATTCTCCATTCTCCAATATATTATATTTATTATTTATAGTTTATATTAATTATCTACTTATATAAACTATAAATAGATATAAATAGTATTATATTACTTATATTTGTTATCTAATTATATATTACTTATAGATTTATTATATCTATTAATATAGTTGGAATTATATCTAATTAATTTGAAGTCATTCTATTACTCCCATCCGAAAGACCGAAAGTCCGAAAGAGGTACGAAATTATTCTATTATTTACACTTGTTTAATTACTAGTTAATTTGCTACATTTGACTCTTGTTTAATAGTTAGATAAATAGTTAATTAGTTTTTTACAATTTTTTATTAATTGCTACATTTGACTCTAGTTTAAAAAATATGTTGTACACAAAACTAGTTAATTCACTACTTAATTTGCTATAACTCGAATTAATAGTTAGATAAATAGTTAATTAGTTTTTTACAATTTTTTATTAATTGCTACATTCGACTCTAGTTTAAAAAATATGTTGTACACAAAACTAGTTAATTCACTACTTAATTTGCTATAACTCGAATTAATAGTTACATAAATAGTTAATTAGTTTTTTACAATTTTTTATTAATTGCTACATTTGACTCTAGTTTAAAAAATATGTTGTACACAAAACTAGTTAATTCACTACTTAATTTGCTATAACTCGAATTAATAGTTAGATAAATAGTTAATTAGTTTTTTACAATTTTTTATTATTGCTACATTTGACTCTAGTTTAAAAAATATGTTGTACACAAAACTAGTTAATTCACTACTTAATTTGCTATAACTCGAATTAATAGTTAGATAAATAGTTAATTAGTTTTTTACAATTTTTTATTAATTGCTACATTTGACTCTAGTTTAAAACATATGTTGTACACAAAACTAGTTAATTCACTACTTAATTTGCTATAACTCGAATTAATAGTTACATAAATAGTTAATTAGTTTTTTACATTTTTTTATTAATTGCTAAATTTGACTCTAGTTTAAAAAATATGTTGTACACAAAACTAGTTAATTCACTACTTAATTTGCTATAACTCGAATTAATAGTTAGATAAATAGTTAATTAGTTTTTTACATTTTTTTATTAATTGCTACATTTGACTCTAGTTTAAAAAATATGTTGTACACAAAACTAGTTAATTCACTACTTAATTTGCTATAACTCGAATTAATAGTTACATAAATAGTTAATTAGTTTTTTACAATTTTTTATTAATTGCTACATTTGACTCTAGTTTAAAACATATGTTGTACACAAAACTAGTTAATTCACTACTTAATTTGCTATAACTCGAATTAATAGTTACATAAATAGTTAATTAGTTTTTTACAATTTTTTATTAATTGCTACATTTGACTCTAGTTTAAAAAATATGTTGTACACAAAACTAGTTAATTCACTACTTAATTTGCTATAACTCGATTTAATAGTTACATAAATAGTTAATTAGTTTTTTACAATTTTTTATTAATCGCTATATTTGACTCTAGTTTAAAAAATATGTTGTACACAAAACTAGTTAATTCACTACTTAATTTGCTATAACTCGAATTAATAGTTACATAAATAGTTAATTAGTTTTTTACAATTTTTTATTAATTGCTACATTTGACTCTAGTTTAAAAAATATGTTGTACACAAAACTAGTTAATTCACTACTTAATTTGCTATAACTCGAATTAATAGTTACATAAATAGTTAATTAGTTTTTTACAATTTTTTATTAATTGCTACATTTGACTCTAGTTTAAAAAATATGTTGTACACAAAACTAGTTAATTCTCTACCTATGCCGGAGATTCCGATTAAAAACAATTATAGTTCCTATTTAATTCTCAAATGTAGTTCATATTTCATTTGAAATAAATGCACTTGAAGTTTGTTTTTTAATACTTGTATAAAACTATAAAGTATAAAATATAAATTAAAAAAAAAAATAACCGGCCCGGCCCGGCCCGGCCCGGCGGGTGGCCCGACCCGTGACCCGGGCGGGTGATCCGGCCCGAACCGGACCCGTCCAACCCTCGGGCCGGTCCCGGACCCATGTGATACGAACCGGCGGCCCGACCGGGCCCGAATCCATCCCTACACCTAGATGGGCACATGAGCTATTAGGCAGTCAGAAGACACCATGTTTTGCCTTAACACTATGACAATATTGCTACCTTTGTCCCCTTTTATCTTCATAATTTTTCTTTCAGGACACAATAGAATATTTATTCTAATCTAGCCCTATTTACATGGTTACTTGCAAGTTGCAATCTAACCTAGGGGTGGATCAGAACTATAGAGGTGGACCGGTCTAATTTCGATCCCCAGACGGGCCAGTCCACGGTTGATGAAGTACAAATAATGCAGTTGTGGAACACTGGGATCAGTCCAATGCGATATAGCTTGGTCTCTTTTGGTTTGATTCCTTTTCTCGTCCTCAATGGTGTGGTTCTTTTTTCTCTAGCCATGGTTCCATTTTCTTACTTCCAATTATAGATTAATGTAAAATACATTAAAGATAACTATGTAATGAGGATGTTTTCTTTTGAACTGAAATTTGCTGGTCTGATCTGATCTTGTCTGTTTAAGTCTGGTCTGGTTTGGTCTGAACTGGTCTAGTCTGGTAAATGTCTGATCTCTGTGTATTTTATAACAATCCAAGTCCAGATTGAACTAGTCTGTTTACATCTAATCTGGTATGGTTTGAGATTGAAAACAATCCAAAAAACACACATAAGGGAATGTATCATAATATATGTCACTATAACACCACTAGATTCCTATACTAGATTTTGGTTCAAATAAGAACATGATCTTAGGAGAGAAATGAGAATGAATCTGGACCGTTAGATTTGTTTAAGTGAAAATTTCATGTGCATTAGATGAAACTGTAATTTGTATTAGGTGAAATTGAAATGTGCAACACAAAGGCTACGATACAGTGACATTATGTGAAGCTGAATTGTGCATTAAATGAAATTGAAATGTGCACTAGCTGAAACTGAAATATGCAGAATAAAAGATACGATGTAATGTTATTTTTGTACCTTTTATTCTGCAGATTTCAGTTTCACCTAATGCACACTTGAGTTTAAATTTTTATTCTGCACATTTCAATATCATCTGATGCACATTTCAGTTTGAACAAATGCACAATTCAATTCCACATAATACAATCCAACGATCCAGATTCATTCTCATTTCTCTCATGAGAGTCCGTTCTTACCGGAACCGCTCCCTCCTATACTATATGCTTAACTTTCATGCTTTGCCTACAAAACCGGTCAAGGATAGAGCTATGGCCAACAAATCCACCCACATTTTGTAAATAGAGTTAGTCCCAACCCTGGGTAGGAAATAAACCATTAGTTCTCGGTTCCAAAATGTGTTCATCAGGAATTGAGAATGTGTAAGGGTGATTCTTATCCTGGTACATAATTAGTTCAGGTTGTTTTCCGGTTTTTCCTATACGGAGTAAAATTGGGTTGATGTCGTGGTGAGCTAGTGGTGTGGACAAGGGCGTTGAGTTTTTTATTCGGCCAGCAGGCAGCAGCTAGTGCCTACACCAGTTTCTTTGCTGGATTGTAGGATTTCAAAAGAAAAACAAATCTGGTACTGTCAGTTTAACCGCAAACCGTGTCAAAGTCTAAACAATCTTAAATGCTTAAAGCAGAAACTGCACAAGAAGCTGATGAGATATGAGATATCCATAACCAAAAATGGAAGAAAGGATTCATTTACAAATATTACAAAACCACGGATTATAACTAGGTACATGGATTAGATGCAAACTTCACATAATTCCACAACAAAGGCCCAAATTCTTTTTATCTGCTAACAAGCCCGGAAGTAGAATGCCCCCGAGAAAAGATAAAAAGAAAAAAAATGTATTTTGTAGTATGATACCTTACAATTACACATTTACATGCCTAGTTGTCAGCTTCCGGCATCCTCCCCATTTGAGTACAACCGTCTTGATCTCTGATCCAGCTCCGCCAACACCGCTGGCTCCTGCTTTTTCCTATGTTTTGATATAGTTGTGGTTGTCATTGAGCCTATCTTGTCAAAAGCTACCTGCTCAATTTTTCATGTTTTGCTTACAATACCAGTCAAAATCATAGTAAATAATATGTAAGAGTAGTCGAATACATGTTATATACCAAGAGCACATTTCATAACGCTCATTTGGTTGAAATGACTAAATCTGCTCAATTTGAGGAAGTGAAACCGTTTGGCATGGATGTACTTATTTGCTTACTCTAATACAAATTACACACACACATGAGACATGCATATGACTCGTATATACATTAGTATATTTCAATAGAAAACATAGGGAGGATATTAATATAAACTTGGGTTTGGATATGGGTTCGGGTACTATACTACAAGTCTACAAGGGTACAACTCAACTCTACCTTAATCTGGGATAGGTTTTTGTTTTCGTTTTCGGTTTTCCCCTCTGTACCCGAACCCACCCATTACCCGATACTGCCTACCCAAATCCTTCCTGCTAGAGTTTGAGCAGGTTGGATACCTGCAATAACTCATTATGTATACTGCTAGCGCTTTTTACAACACTTTCAGTTTGCGTTGACCACCAAAGTGTGAGGGCTGAGATTGATTGTTTGGACATGTTTTAGGTAGAGACTGAATGTTGGGCAAGTTTCAAGTACCATGAACGAGTCAACAATTAAGGGCATCGCTTGTGAGGTTTCAGAAAAGAAAAATAAACAAACCAATCTGGCTGAGTAGAAAAATAACACAGGTTAAGGAAGTAGAGGGCAGCAAGTAAGCCGTTACCGATAATAGATCATCGGGATCAAAAAGGTGATGAGTGGTCCTCTGTACAATATTTATTACATCTCCAACTTGGTGCGCCAATACCAATTCTTCTTCAGTCATCTACATATTGTGAACGTAAAATCAGAATCAGATATTTTTTGGAGCTAAAGAAAATGTGATTAGTGTAGGCAAAACAAGATTAGAAAGACAGAAAGATTCCAAGAAATTAACCTTAAAAATTGCCAATGCAACATGAAATAGGACTTTTGCCCCTTCATAGAATAGGACATCCCAGACACGCAAGGTTGTCTGAAATAACATTAAAAGGGTCATCATAATTAATAAGAAGAAACATTTAGGTGCATGAAACATGAAAGGTATATGCATTTATTATATTGACCTCAGAAGGTAAACTCTTGGAGAAGAGACACAGAAACCATTCTGTACAAACAAGAGATACATCAAACTCCATAGCATCCAAATTTGAGGCTATCCTGCATTAATTTTCATTGCTATATTCAAGAACAAGGCAAAGGATGAAAACGGAAAATACATAACATACAATAAGATACGTTTAATCACAGTTCAGAAAAAGAGACACCTTGGACACTTTTTTCTTAACAAATCCTTAAATACTCTTTGTTCAACGTGGCATCCAGATAAATTATATGTATAACAATCATTGACTAGCACATTCTCTAGAAGGACAGCAAGCATCCAGAAAGCATCTTCTTCAGTTTTCATCACAAGCAATAGTAAAGCTCCAACATAATTTAAACCCTGCACAATAATAATTCACTATTATGCTTGGTGTTAATGTAATGACCTTAGGAAACACAAACACAATTGTAATGTCATTAAATGTAATTAGAAACAATCATAGTCTTGCTTTCAACTTTCTCAGGAAGAAATACCATAACACCCATTTTTCACTTATAAAAGTTCTCACTATAGAAACAAGAAACAGCACAAAGTAAACTTAGTTAAAAAAACATGCAACAATGCATGTGCAGAATACATAATCCCATGTATCCTAAAGAAATCAGGACATGCAAAAAAGCACAAGCCTTCTTTATGAAGGAATCTCAAAGAACTAAATTTTCATTTTCTTTAAAAGCAGACATATGAAAAAGTTATCATCACTAGTCCTTTTGGGGAAATATTGAATCCCACCTGACAGTAGCCAACATCAGAATCACGGAAAGAATAAACAACAAGAACGCGCCTAAGAGCAGCATGACCCTCTGGAGTGTCCAGCCATGGGTGACCAGGAAAAGTACGTGGCAGGTCCTGCAAAAAGTAAAAAACGCTATAATAGCGGATAAACCATGGCAGTTGAAAGTCTTTACAAATAGTAATAATACTAATAATCTTTAGCATAGGCATATGGGAAACAAAAAAAAAACTTTTTCCCACAACATTTAGAACTATGCCTATGAGCTGTATGTTCCGGAAGAAACTACTGAATCAAACTTAAGTTTGATATTAAAACCCCATCCTCTTCATTTTCGCAATAGATTAAGTGTTGCACTTCCTTTGTTACAAATACTAGGATAAGGAATTCAAAAGAAAAATTCTCCATCTATCTAATATTACTTGCCACAATCACCATTAACCATGAACTAACTCTTCTTTCTTCACTTGCTATTTTATACTCTCGTTTGAATAAATCTATTTGTGCTATATACAACTTATGTAAGATACAAAAATGAAAAAACAGTACGTACAATTTTTTAAATACAAGAAGTTAAACTAAGAAGGCAAAGAAAGAGGCGCTGACATGGTCAATCTGCTTGGTGGCAGGGGTGACCTTGTCCTGAACGGCCTTGGTGAGATCGTCGTAGTAGCTCTCCGGGACAGTGGATTTCTTCTTTGCGGCACCAGAAAGGGAAAACCAGACCTTAGGCCGGAGGGCGGGAGGGATGCCCTTACGGATGAGGCGCTTGAGGGTGATGGCATTGACAAGAGCAGAGAACTTGAGGGAAGACTTGAGAGTTGAGTAGGCATGAGTTTGGAGGTACCAATTGGAACCCTTGCTGGCCTCCAATGACCACCATACCCTCGCCTGCTCCCTCACCTTTTCCCTCACCTCATTCAACACATTCACATCATCCACATTTCCCTCCACCGTGAAACCATACAGATCCTGGAATTTCACCCTCAGGTTCGCCCTCCGGGCGTAAATGCTCGGTCGGAGTGTCGTGATCTGCGACCCGTATTCTAACGCCAAATCCTTCAGGCTCTGAGTATGAGCCCTTGCGCCATACATTTCTTTCTCCCTTTGTCTTATCAATCAACTAATAAAAACAGGTTCTTTTTCCACATGAATCACTCCATTAACAGATAAGATCATATAATTCCACCTTTCAATTTTAAGCTTCCCGACGAACAACATAACAGAGGGGGGAAGCGGAAAAATCCACACACAAAATGTACAAAAAGCACACAGACAAAAGCGTAGATGTATACAACAATTAAACGTACACATATACAGGTGGTGGAGGCTCCTCAGATATCAGACGAGCTGAGAGCAAGGCGTAGCCATGGAGACTGGATTATCATTGGCCCATTCATCCCCATTTCCAGAATAAGAAATTGAAAAGGAAGCAATGAATGAAGAAAAAGGGGAGGGGGTATTCCGAGACTTTAGAGAAAGACCATTTTCACTCTGGGGCAGAGAATAAAGAACCTGCATTATCTGATCCCATTTAAAATAATCAATTTCAAACACAATTAAATGTTGAATACAATTAAATGTTGAATGGGTACACATTTTTGTACACTGCCAGTGATGGATTTTTGTACATGGCCCTGAACTTTCAAGGTTTTCTACTGTATATGTAATATTTTTGTAAAATTTTCATACTTTAATTAGATTCGTCGCCTTTAACTTTTAGTTTTAAAATTAATATATAGTCTTACATAATGTAATACTCCCTCCGTCCCTCTTATATTGTCCTGTTTTATCTTTTCGGGAAGTCCCACTAAAATTGTCCCATATCATATCTGGTCCCATACTTCATTAGAGATTTAAAAGAAGGAACATCTAAAATAATTTACATAACTTAAATAAATAAATAATAGTGTCCATCATTTGCAATGAAGCCAAAGATTCATTATTTTTTCCTTAAGATTATGATGGAATAAAGCAAAATGTCTCACTAAACTGTCTGCACTTCTTTGTTATGAAACAGGAGTTAGTCCATGCAATTTTGGATGTGATATTCACTACGGGTCATCCGAAAATAGTCTCTCTATGCTTTAGTACAGGGGTAAGACTACGTACATCCGACCCCCCTTACCCCACCGTAGGTGGGAGCCTTTGCGACACTGGGATAAATGAAAATGAAAATGAAATAAACAAACAACGTAACAACTAATTGTTTAAGATTTAGGATACTTATTATATAAAAATTCTTAGTTTTGTAATGTTTAATTCTCTTTATTAGAATCTTAGATAACTAGTAAACGATGTTGTAATATATATATCAAACGATATTAAATACCAGACACACTAGTTACATAGTTTTTAGATTATGTGAAGTGAATCCAAGTTATAAATGTTTATTGAATTAAATTACACAATTCATTTACTTCTTACGTTCTAAAAAACTATTGCATAGATAATAAACTTTAATTATTTTAGCAAATATAATATGCACTATATATATTATATATGAATTAGAAATATAATATTATTCTACAAAAAGTAATCTCATACATACTATTGTAACATTAAGAAAATTCCTCGTGACTCATGTCAACCTTCCTTGGTAGACAAAAATTGTAATTCAAAAACCAATTCTTTATTTCTATAAGATTCATGTAGTTAAACAATGTTAAAGTTAGTTTAAAAGTATAGAAATTACTCTAAATAGGAGCAAAAACGTTTTGAAATTCCAAAATAGGAGTATCATGTTTTTTATTTCGTAAATAGGAGTATCATGTTTTTGAAAAAAATGACATGTTTTAAAGCCTAGTAATGTCAAATTTGGCATAAATTTACTCGTATTCAGAGAATAAAAAACATGATAGCCCGAAGCCCGCCCTTTTAGCTATTGGGCTGGGACCGGACCTATACATTAGCGGGTCATGCCGGGCCTAAACAGTTTCGGGCCGAGCCCGGGCCCGGGTTTTTTTTATGGATGGACCCGTCCCAGTCCATCCCTACATAGTATTGTAGGTATTTTTTCCATTATTATCTTTTGTATAAGTTTTTTATGGATCGCTTATCAAACCAGAAGTACCTTTGAAGTTATAAATCAAATGTCAAAATAAAAACGTGATCCGCAAAAGACATCATTAGGAGATTCACATATATTTTGATTTGAAAATATCAATTCTTTGAAAATTTAAAGCTCAATAGATTGAAAATTGTGTCTCGTGTATGCTTGTTCATCTTAATGTTAGAAGTATAGTACTGTAAACATACTATACTTCTAAAATACTCCCTCGTCCCTTATAACTTTGTCAACTTTTTTGGATGTCTCACTAACTTTGTCACTTTCCCTTTTAAATAAAAAATTTGTGGTTCAAGTTCATTCTCTCCTCTGCACAAACCTCAACCACAATTTTTACTTTATTATTCCTCGTGCTGGTCAAAATTGGGAAAGTTATTAGGGATGAAGGGAGTATCTAATGTGATGAAAAAATTAAATTGTTTGCAACACATGGTGAAATGACTCGTTACGCCATAAACGTTAATATTTTCTTACTCTAAATTATATTTCTGACATCAAAAACGTTCATCGCAACGGGATGATCTACCCACTAGGCCACTATGAGGTTGTTTACTTTTTTTTCATTAAGTCATGAATGAATTAAGACGTCTGTCTGAATTAAGATGTCTGTCTGGATTATGTGATACTAAGATAACAAACTGTTTACTATATGTGCTGAATGAGATGTCTGAATTATGTTAAATGACCAAATAACACTCATGTCTGGAATAAGTACTGAATATGTACTATATATGTTTACTTTCCTTCTTCCGAACGATTATTTCATGTCTGAAAAACATTATATTATGAATTACTTAAATAAAGGAGTCACATTACATTATAAAAAAGTCAAGAATTCTACAACAATATTTTAAAGATAAACATTTTGTAACTAGTCTATTAGCGATTTCATCTCGGAAAATTATCATTTACAATACTACCCAAATGTCTGATTTTTTACCAAATCGTGTCTCATTTACACAATAAAAAATAATTTAATATGAGTATCTCATCAGCACAAATAAAAAATTATTCAACAGCCTAGCTCTAACAAGCCAACTCCGTTCCTAGTTTCGCTACCCTGCTTTAGCCTCCTCCCTTTTCCCTGCTCACCCTTCTCGCCAAGGAAATAAGTCCAATAGAGCAGCTAATCAACGCTTTGAGCTTACCGAGAAGCTTCCCTAGTTACAAGCGAAGGGGGAAAATCAATATACTAAAGAGCACAGACTGCATACGAGATAAAGATCTTATTTGCTGGAACTAGAAGCCAATCGGCCGGTTGTTCGTCAGTGCTGTTTCGGGCAACCATCCTTGCTCCATTAGCTCACAGCGCGTCAGCGCTGCTGGTTAAGCTTCTGGTTGACGAAGATGAACCATTGCTCTTTTTAATTTAATGAAGATGGAGTGCTACTCCTGATCTTGCGTTGTTGGATGCGTAACGAGTAGAAAGAACGAAGGTAGAAAGAGCTAGGGTTAAAAAAGCCAATAATGGGTCTGTTAGCTAAGGAGTGTAATTATCCGGCTGAACCATTAAGGTATATTTCGTCTGAGCGAATAAGTCAAGTTTTTCATTAAGTCGTAAGTAAACACGACTTATTGGCTGAGCGAATAAGTCATCCTTCCATTCAGCTCTTAAGTCCTAAGTAAACGGGCCCTATATGTCATTTCTTTTAATAACAGATTTATTAGCATTTGTTTCTATTCAAAAGTTATAACGGAGTAAAAGATCTGTGCATCCGGGAAAAACTAATGAATAATAAGGAAATTAAACTTGCCTACAATGGGATCAAATTCTAAACAAGTTTTCTATCTTCGAAATTAGAATATCGGTTTGGCCTCCCTCACTGCATCTACAAAATAATACTGAACTCGACTTCACTTGGAGCCAATGCACAGAAACTTTTGTGAGAAATCGCATTATTGCGCGCTTCCATGCATCAAAGCTGTGGAGAATAACTACTATAATTATTACTAGTACAAGGATGATGGTTGGGGTGGTGATCAGCCAGCGAGCACCAAAACTTTGATGTTTCCCTGGCTGTTAGCAGCTAACATTGTAAGACTGTCACTCTTCCAGCATACCGCACTGATGAAGAAAGATGCCATGTCTTCGTCCTCACCCTCCAGCTCGGGGGTACCAAACCTATGCCAAGTCACTGGATTCTTGATTGCCTGTCGAGGTGGCCATAACAAAGCCCGCATTAGTCAGATTTTCTACCAAACACCAGCTATTTGACCACATCCCTTAATATGAAAAAATGGCACCTCTCCTCTACCTTCATCTTTTAGGAAATCATTTTTTAACTCATTTCGGAAAGTACTTTTTCAGCATACTTTTAAATTTGTCAATTAGTTGGCACATCCGGCCAGAAATTTACTCAAATTTAACTTGTTTAGTATGATAAAGAATGTGGTTATTTTGAAAAAATTGCACTGACCTTGTGGTAAACAAAGACTTCATTGGTTTCACTCCCGCAAGAGATGAACTCGTTATTCACTGTCAAACCAACAAAATTTTTCTCATTTGTATGCCCTCTAAAAACACGGACCTGCAAGCAAAATGGATCGGTCGCAGAGCATTATAAAGAATGTATCACCCACTCAATGACTCATGACAGTTGTCGCCTTCACTATATTAAAATCAAAGCTTAAATATAGTTTTCATCACACACAATACATTATTTTTTGTTGTAGGTCCCTGCAAAAACCATTTTTACTTATTCATCCCTAGAATTTAGGTCATTTTCTTTTTACTCTCATTCAAACTCACATTTAAAAAAAATGATGTGACTCAGAACTCCAGTCAACCTTTAAAAGCTAATTGAATAAAATGCTTCATATTATATTTCCAAAGATCCCGGGAGATGTAAATTGGAAGGGGGTTGGTTAAAAGATTCACTTAGCTCTAATTTGATGAGTAGTCATTGATGAGTTGCATGAAGTTGACATGGGAAAGCAAGATTATAGTTCACTGAGCCATGTCAATTTTTTAAAACGAATGCCGACGGACAGACAAAAATAACAATTTTATAGAAGCCAAAATTATAAATGTCACAATTGCAGGAACAAAAAAATATTTGTGTGCCCAAAAGGCCAAAACAAAAGCAGTGGAAATGTTGCTAAAATGGTTGGTGTGAGAAAGACTCGCATCTTAGAGATTTTACTTACAGGGGAGTTTTGTTTAACATCCCATAGCCGAAGAGTACTGTCAGTTGATGCTGATGCAAGCTCATGGTTGGACAAGAATTTAACGTACGAGACTGCTTTTTTGTGGCCGCTGAAAATATTGACTGGATGGGTGGTGTTTCTCAAGTCATAATAATGGATGTTGTGATCTGCTGATCCAACCTGCCATATGGAATCACATCATGAAGACCATTATTCCAGAAGATATCAAACATCAAATCTGACCTATCACAGGTCCCCCAACAGCTGAAAAAGACACAAACCACGACCTTGATAATAAACCTACCGCAACATGATAACTAGATCCCGGATTATATTTCACACAGCATATATTTGCCTTTGTGCCAATATTTATCACACTTGTATCTTGCTTAGTACACCAGACTTTTACCTGAAATAGCATCATAAAATGGTAAGATAAAAAATACTGCAACTCATTTCTATAATACTACGTATAATGTTGTGTTTGAAACATTGAATAATAGGATACTCAATTGTTTTTTGGATTTGAGGGTTCAAAGTCTGTGTACGGTGTACGGGAATTGGTATGAATTTGGATTCAATACCAGTATTTAAAAAAAAACCATCATTTGCAATGGAGCCAAAGATTCACTATTTTTTGGCTTGAGAATATGATGAAATAAAGCAAATTGGTTCACTAAACTGTCTGCGCTTCTGATAGATGGGACTGCAATCTCACTGATATAAACGAATAGATCTAACTATAACAATGATGTAATTGATCAGAAAGTTTATTGAACGAGAAGGAACACCATACACGCTTGGGACTGTTTGAGAAGCCCACTCTCCAAAGCCAAAGGCCAACAGAATAACAACCTACCTTATTTAGCTACTCCCACATCTATTTATAGTTAATACTCCTGTAAGGATAAACTACTAATATTGCCCATAACCCTTTCCCTGCTATTAATATTTCAGGCCCACTTATTATTATCTATGATAATAGGCCCACTTATTATCTATTCCTAACAATACTCCCCTCCTAAACAACCACCTTGTCCTCAGGGTGGGTGATAGGGAATAGCCATGATCTTCAACTTACACTTCATTCTTGCACCTTTCCCCTCCCAGTACTTGACTGGTTGCTGGATTAAGATCTTCCATACTTGAATCTTCCTCCTTACTTCTTCTAGCAAGAACCTCAATAGATCCCCCATCTTCAGAACATCAATACCACTCGGGTGGCTTTGTTCCTGCTGGAATTGAGTTTTACCAATCTGCCCAATCACTAACAGCTCAATCTTCCAATTGCTAACAACTCTTGCCTCATGATATGACTCAAGCTCTTGGATTTCAGTTGCTCCACTCCTTGAAGTTGTAGTATCTGACATGAAGTATTCCCTGGGACTGATAATAACAGCAGGAACATCAATTAACTGATCAACAACCATGGTAGATTCCATTTCAGAGTTGCTAAAGGAAGCTTTCCAACAAGAATCCTGTAACCCAGAATTGATAGGTGCCAACAATGACATTCCGAGTATGGATAAAAATCTGGCATAAGGAAATTCTGCAAGATACTCTTTGCCTTTTGAACAACCTGACTTACAAATGTCATCATCTTTAATCAAACATTTGGAAGAGCCTCTTAGTAGGGCAGTCATAGAAACTGGATTTCTATTATAAATCACCCACTTAGGACCAACCACAAGAGGTCCAAGATAGACTACACCCAATGTATCATCTTTCTTTTCATATGTAGCCTTGATCCCTTTTTCAGTAACTACCATCTGAAACTGATAGGCACAGATTACACCTCCATCTGGAACACATATACAAACTACTGACTTTTCCTTAACATTTTCCTTATCATTCCCGGTCAATCCTACTCCCAATCCCTTTCGGATATATTTCGTTGAATTCATACCATCAATTTTGACACCCTCAGTCAGCTTCTGCCCTTCCAACATTCCCTTTGATGAAGGATGGTACACAATATCTATTGGGACACCTAAATCCAGTTCATGAACTCTACCCATCACATGTTTAAGATATTTTGGGTATTGATCAATTGCACTAACATGCTTTTGAGCTTCATAGGTAAGGTTATCTGAATTGTGAACTTCGGACTCTTCTAGATTATTTGATGAATCAAAGTTTTATGCCCCTTCTGGAATATCATCCTTTGTCTCCAATTCTTGAACTGAAGGTGTAGACAATTTCAACTCAACGTTTGTTTCCAGCCGTGGGCCCCCTGAAGATCCTTTTCCTTTTGCGCCTGGAGTTATGGCTTCTGAAACGGCTTATTCCTTTAGGTACGTTCAAACTAGTGCATTAGGAGACGCTGATTGGGCTGAAATAGTTCGTGACTGCGATAAGAAAGCCAGTGAACGGAGAGAACTGGTTCGCATCTGCGAACTGGAAGAAGATATTGACCAGGATACCTGCGAACTGGTATGGAGAAACAGCCGACTGCGATGGTGATGAAATCTGCGGACTAATCTGTGAATTGAAACCTCCTGTCGATCTCGTTTCACTTGGAGGAGAAGAAGTTCTCGACTGCGATTGTGAAGACTTCTGCGAACGCGTGAGGGAGTCGATTGTCGATGACGAGCTGTAGGGAGAAACAGTAGTTCGCGTAGAAGATTGCGAACTGAGAGAATTCCTTGACGATCGCGATCTCTCTCTGGATCGAAGCTATTCAGTCATCGCGGCCATGGATGCCGCTATGTTTGCCGCCAAATTTTCCATTGCAACACGCTGATCAGCCACAGCTGATTGCAATTCCTTCTTCATCTCTGCTTGAATCTCCGGTAGTTTTCGCTCCCGATTATCGATGCGAATATCCATTTTAGCTCGCGTCCGGAACATTCACCACTTGAAACAAAAATTTCGCTGAAGTCACAACTCAATTCTGATCGTCGTTCACCTTCGATTCCCAGGAGCTATGCTCTGATACCAATGATAGATGGGACTGCAATCTCACTGATATAAACGAATAGATCTAACTATAACAATGATGTAATTGATCCTAAAAGTTTATTGAACGAGAAGGAACACCATACACGCTTGGGACTGTTCGAGAAGCCCACTCTCCAAAGCCAAAGGCCAACAGAATAACAACCTACCTTATTTAGCTACTCCCACATCTATTTATAGTTAATACTCCCGTAAGGATAAACTACTAATATAGCCCATAACCCTTTCCCTGCTATTAATATTTCAGGCCCACTTATTATTATCTATGATAATAGGCCCACTTATTATCTATTCCTAACAGCTTCTTTATTGTGAAGCAACAGTCAGTCCATGTATTTTTCGACGCGATTTTCACTATGGGTCATTCGAAAAAAGTCTCTATGTGCTTTAGTACAGGGGTAAGACTGCGTACATCCGACTTCCCCTTACCCCACCGTAGGTGGGAGCCTTTGCGGCACTGGGGTAATGATGATGATGATGACCGGTATTTAAAAAAAATCAAACTGAACCCCAACAATTAAATTTGAAGTGACACGATGGCATCTAGATTCTAGAAACCATTTACAACTACAGGCTCGGAAAAGCACCACCTAAACGGGATAGGGTGACAAATGTGGTAAAAATACCTTACAATCATCACTTCCAGATACAAGCATTGAGGGATCTGTTCTAGAAAAATCAACACACCACGCCCGTTTCTCATGTTCTTCATATTCCATCACACTCTGTATATTATATGTAATAAGAATATGAGTTCACAACATCAGTAACTTAAATACTCTAGACCAAAAAAGAGTAATGTTTGAGTAAGGTACAAGTTTTTATTTTTAGTTAACTCAACCAACTTATAAGCTTTTACATGTAAGGTACACTTAAACCCCAAAACTTATCTTTAAGGTTGTTTGGAGTGAATGACTAAAAGAACTTGCTACTGGAATTTTGCTTAAAAAGCTAAAGCTGATTTTTGAATCGGTCTCTTTTTGGGGAAAATAAGGTTCTGAAACAAGACATTTTTTCAAGGACAGAGGGAGTAGTTATCTTAATATACATGTGCAACCATTCGGCTTAACATTTAAGACTTCAAACATTAATGCACCTACTTGTCTTGTCGTGACATCCCAAATCGTCACTATTCCATCATAATCACTACTAGCAATGTGGTTTTTAGTGTACTTGTTCCAGCTCAGGCAGCTAAGTTTGGACCGCGTTGACATCTCCACAACAGGACAGTGCAAATCTGCAGGTTCATTCACGACCTATAATTCAAAAACAAAAAGGACCATATCACTGGACTAGTACGAAGTATTGTAAATTTGTAATTCAAATACCCGGATAATTTAAAAAGATTTTTGATGATGCATTGATGCAACAACTATAACTACCACAACTCTACAATGAGATGTCAAAAGTGACCTTGGCATAAACATGTATGCAAAAAATAAAAGAGCCTTATCTAGATTTTCTAATGAAAGAGAAGATATAAGCCTTTGTTTGTAGAGTAGAAATAGGAAAGTAAGAAAAGAAGAGAGGAGAAATAGAAGAGCAATGATACACTTTTCATGTTTGGTTCAAGAAAGAATCTAAAAGTGGAAGGACCCACTCACCCATCTCATAACTCGCCTCTCCTAATGTGATAAGAAATGGGAGAGAAATGAATTGCCTCCTACTTCTACCCATATCTTCTCCATTTCTCTACAACCAAACAACAGAGACAATTTATCCTACTTTTCTACTGTTTCTTGTGTTCTTAGTTCTTACCAGTCTCTTTTTCACCATATGCTCACTCTTTATTTCTCCCCTAGAAAAAAGGATTGGTCTGTTCATTTATAAAATACTGCATATAAATTAAGGGGGCCAGAGGGCATCTTTATGAAAATGGTTGCTCAGAAAGGGAGCCACAAAGGAATCTTGTGAAAGTTATACTGCTTCCTGAGTAGAGTTCGTGACCTCATCCTGCAAGCAGGAGATGTGTCTTACTACTACACGTCTACACCACAGAAAAAGATTTGCGTTGCTTGAATCAGATGCCTTGAGTGGTGATTACAAATACTCATGCACATTTGTTTTTCATTCTAAATAAATTAGGAATGTAGAAGGGGAGCCTTGGCGCACCGGTTACAAGTCTTGGCAGCGGTCTCTTGTCAAAGTGGCAACGGAAGGCTTACCCCTTATACACCTATGTGCACCGGGCTGCCCCTGCCTCCTTTCATAAACTAAAGCAACATAGCTATCTCAAGAGCTATTTTCAGATGAGTCCAGAACTAAAAAATACCACTAATATATGCAAAGAAATAAACACTAAATTCACAGCTTACCGAAGAGAAATCAAATACTTTGATGCGTCGTGAAACTCCAGCAGTAGCAAAGAATTCGTCATCTCGGTCAAATTCTATGCTGTAATGAACACAGGTAGATTCGTTAAAGAAGATTTGAGACAAGACAAAAGAGCATCTAGAGAGCAAAACATAGCAAGCAATAAATGTCAAAGACAATGGTATCAAAATTTATTTCCATCACAAACATTCCGAATATAGTGTCTTGTGTCACTAGTCACTACATCTATCTTGGAATTGGACAATTTTTGTAGGAACCATTTTTATATAGAAATCAAAGTATTTTACTAAATTAAGAAATCAGCTTACCTTGAAACGATATTAGCCGAGTGAAAAATATCTCCATGCCTTACCTCAGCAATAACTCGTAGTCGACTGTATCAAAGTCAAAAGATGTGAATATGTGATTGAAATATATATTAGTAAAAGAATCAGATATATAAGATCCTTTGCAAAAATGTTTCTGGTTTGAGAGTACAATAAGATTGAAAATTCTCTGATCAACGATCTTTTCTAGTAGGAATGGGTAAACCTACCTATAACGTGTGAATGTACTCAGTACAGACTGAAAATCTGTCAGACCTGCATTGTAACCTTCTCTTCTCGTAACGTTTTGGTCACTCCCGTCTTTGTCTTGTAACTGGTTTTCCATCTGACGTCTCTTTTGCAAGTAAAATTCTTGCAGGTCATTGAACTGCAGAATGAGAAAAGAAAATTCAAAGCGATGCAGATAATTGATTTTTCATGGGCTTTAAAAGAAGTGATCCCTCCCTCCCTCAATAACTGTCTTGAACTTATTGTCAGAAGTTAGATAACTTGAACAAAACTGTGTAAATGTTTAACTGAATATAAATATATGCAAGTTGCATAAACGCCAAGTAGCATGTGTCATTTTGATTTGATAACTTTGTGGTCAATCTGCAGACATTATAAATTTACACTTCATAGTATCTCCCTTTTTTAGCCAACTATGAACAGAATTCTTGCGAAAATAATTCTCCATAGTCCATCGGTATGATGATGGTGGATTGGCTTGACTCTATTTGAGGGTGACTCAACATTGAAATGTCACCTGTTACATTGTGATGGAACCAGTGCCTATTTAGGAGGACTTTCATAACTATAATTACCTGTGCATGAACACGTTTTTTCCTTACGACGACCAAGCCAGATTGGCTCATGTGTTGTGAATTCAATTCAGTGACAGAAACATCCTTCCTTTGGTCCCCATCCTTTTTTTGGGACACCAATTTTCCAGATGATATTCCTCCATGTGCAGCACGGGAAGATGGGAAAAGACCAAATGTATTCCTATCAACCGATGAAGACCGAGATTGTGCCCCCAAGGGATCATTGGCAAGCATTCGCACTTTCGTTGAATACTTGTCCCTTGCCTGGTACAGCTCTATTCTATGTCTCTCCACAGCAGTTACATCCTCTTTAATGTACCGGAGGTCAGTTTTTATCTTCGATGAAAGCAAGGGAAATCCATTAAGTAGCAATTTTTTTATTATTAAAAAAAATCAATATGCCAATGAGTATAACAGATGAAACCAAAAAAAGGATCCAAGATGAAAAAGAAAGAGATTATAAGAAGGATGCCACAGGAGATAAATGGATATTAAATGAGAAATAAATCCGCCAGGGAACAAGGATTATAAATGAAAGAGAAAAGAGTGAATACTTTATTTGTTGTCATTTTTTCATTTATGATTTTTTATAAACCCACCATATTTGTCTATATTTTTATTTTCATTCATTTTAAATTCAAAAAAAAAAGTTAGCATGTGTTTCAGTTCCAGTTGCATCAGTTTAGACTTGGTGGTCAACCATATTTCCTATAGGGGGTACCATTGAGATTTTGAAATTGCAGATGCCTGATTTGATCAAGCGGCTGAGTGTTGGAAACAAGCTTTTTGTTAAAAATAAAATACAAATCAATCATCAATGTCTTCAGAGAATTCGGAGATGTCTAACAAAGGTGGTAAGATAAAGCAACAATGGGAAACAGAAGAACCCGAAAGTATAACCATTAGTGGACTATAATAGTACAACCTCAATACAGGTTGTTATTTATTTTTAAATCCCAAATCATGTATTGTCACTGCTTGTATGTAGTAAAATGTTATTTGTCTTTCTTTCACCACTTCTTGCTCGTCTTCTAGTCTCCTTGTTTGCTATTCAGATTTGGTTAGTATTGATTATGGTTGGAAGAAAATCAGAAAAATCACATACCTCATTGAGCTCATCAACTTTTTTCTTCTTTAACATGTGTAGAAACTCAAGTAGAATCTGCATATTCCGTTCTGCTTCCTCCTGTTCCAGTTTTCTCTTTTTTTGAGCCAAAATTGACAATAGAACATCGAGCTCTTTAATTGAAACTTCCCAACCCTGTCTAAGGGTAACAAGTGTTCAGAAAAATGCGAGACATTTATACTTTAGAAGCTGTACATTATATGGCATATAAAATCCCTGGAAAACCCTGAGTCAGAAAAATGCTTCATTGCACAGTTATATATCACAGATACATCGGGAATAATAATGAAATAAAATTCATCTTTTTAAACTAAAACCTGAAGTAACCTTGAGTTCAAGTGAACATAACCCTATGTTGAATTTGGAGCTAATAATATAAAACGATTAATACATTTAGAAATGCTAAAAGTGCTTCAGGATTTCTATGCGATCGAGGTATGCCGACTAAACTGAAAGGTAAATTTTATCGTACAGCAATTAGGCCGGCATTAATGTATGTCGTAGAGTGTTGGGCGGTGAAGCAATGCCATATTCAAAAGATGAGTGTAGCAGAGATGCGTATATTGCGTTGGATGTGTGGACATACCAGAAAAGACCGCTTGAGGAATGAGGTAATCAGACAAAAGGTGGGAGTAGCACCTATAGAAGATAAGATGCAAGAGTCTCGTTTACGGTGATTTGGGCATGTGCGTAGAAGACCGAGTGATGCACCTGTTAGACGACTTGAGGGGTGGGGAGAAGAGTTAGAGAAGAGAGGGAAGGGAAGACCCAAACAGACTTGAATTAGAGTAATCAGAACTGATATGCGTCTTCTTGGGTTGGATGAGAGTATGGCTTTGGAGAGAGCGAAGTGGAGGGCGCACATCCGTGTGGACGATTGATGTCTTGTTTACCTTTCCTCTCTTTTTTCTTTTATCGTTTATCTTCCTTATCTTTTTATATTCTTATGTTATTTTTATCTTCTAGCTTTTTTATGCTCTTTTATTTTTTTATCTTTTATCTTTGTTATATTCTTGTGTTATTGTTATCTTATATTTATTTATCTTTATTAAATGAAAATGATATCTTACTTTTTTTTCCTTTTCTTGTCTGTCTTCTCTTTTTGGCATCGATATCATAGATCGATTCATGTTAGCCGACCCCAAATTCTTTTGGGATTAAGACTTGGATGTTGTCGTTGTAATACATTTAGAAATGCTAAATAAACAATTTGAGATAAAAACTCACCTGATCCAATGAATGACGAAATTGATCCACAGGAGACGAAGTCTTTGAAATTTGATGCGTGGATGTCTTTTTCAATAGCTACAAATGTGGTACATACAAACCTTTAACAAATAGCTGCATTGTGAAGTAAATTATTTCAAGATGCAATTATGCAAACCATGCCAATAAAACTTCATAATTTATGCTGTCAGCATAATAGCATATCCCCTCTCCCCCTTTATATACAAACAGTCAGACAATATAATCAGCAGATACATAAAAAAATAAGCAATACTCATTACCTAGTAGACTAGACTAGTACACGAAAATAGTTCATAATTCATAAAACTACTGCAGCCTCTCTATATATGAATTGGTGGATTCAATGCTCGAGTACACTGGATTATCATATCTATACTGTTCCTGTTCTTTGGTTCATTTAGTATTTCAAAAAATAATGCCAAGAATGCTAAAGGCCTGTTATCTAAAGAGGGTTCATAAAGACTGTTTCGGGTTAGTTTGGTTGATCTGACTAAAATAGTAAAACTCAGAGGACTAGTTGTAATGTTTATCACTGCAAGAGAGAGGCAGAACCCCGGTTTGATGCTAGGTGTTAGAGGACCTATGGCTATACTGGGTAGCATTCTTAGAGATCATATGGCAGCTTCATTACTTATTTTGTGATCAAGGACTCTCTGACCATTAGTGTCCAAAATGTTGAGATGAATGCTATATTAAATAGCAAATAGCAACAAAGTTACTTTGTCTAATGGGATTACTGAATCAGATATCTTGGGTTATGTCAATCTCATCAGCAATGAGACCACGAGTAGCAGAAAGGACACCTTACTCTCCATGGAGCTTATTAAGCTTCTGGTTAGTTATCAGTTTGAATTATACACACTCTTAGGGAAAGGAACAAAGCTGCTGATTTTCTTCTTAAGAACATCACCAGTCTTAGGAACCTAACTTTTCGGGATTTGTATGAAATTCCTAAAGATTGTAGGGGCACTTTGATCACTGAAAGCATGGGAATTGGATATGTCAAAATTGGGTAGAATCTGTTTGCTTGGTTTTGATGGGTGGAGTTTTGGTACTCCCTCCTCTTGTAACTGTTCTTGGTTTTATATCACTGTTATAATAAACTGATACTCCGTAATATACTCCCTCCGTCCCCCAATTAAGTTCTCGGTTTGACTTCACACATATTAAGAAAATAAATTTGACTTAACTGTGGAGTGCACTGTTTTGCACTGTTCAAACACTGTTTGACACTGTTTTCCACTGTTTGACACTGTTTTGATGTAGATAATTTCCCAAATAAGGAAAGTAAGGAAGTGTGAAGTTAATTTAGGGATTGTTCAAAAAGGAAAATGGTAACTTAATTGCGGGACGGAGGGAGTACTAATGTTTTTAGTAACAAAACTTAACTGTATAAAGAAAAACTGGACCATCCGGATTATATTACTACCTCCGACCCGTTGGAAGGTTCCCGTAGCAAAACGACACGGTTATTTAGGCAATAATTAAATAAAGTACTTCGAGTATATTTTGAAAAATAATTTTAATAGGTATATATTATAATGTAGTTAGTATTGATAACTGTGATGTTATAAGTGTACTATTTTTAATATTTAATGATTAATTTGTCACTTAAGATTGTTAATTGTTCCCTAAAATAGAAATGAGAACCTGGGAAGTCCAAAAAAGAAATGTGGGAACCTTTTAATGGGACGGATTCTAATGGGACGGAGGGAGTAGCATTAATTCTGGAGAATGGAAATATGTAGAAATAATACAGCAGACTAGGATGCTTAACAAAAAGTAAAATCAGCATGGATACTTCACCTATTTCTTCGATTATCAATCATATACTCATATTTATTTAGCATTTAAGTATGCTATTGGACAATGTTGCAGTAGCAATTCATAAAAATGACACAAACACAGTAAGTTCTTCTAAATAAAGTTGTACGGGGTGTGGACGGGGTGAGGGAGGGCGCCAAACCTTGTCGAGGATGAAGTTGGGGTAGAGCTGGGCGGTGGTGAGGTAATGGGAGCAGCAAGGGCAGTCGCTCTTGTTATGGAGATGAGTGATGATGCACATGTAGCAGAAGCTATGGCCACAGGCAGTCAGAAATGCATCTTTGATGATTTGTATACATATCGGACATAGCAGCTCTCTGTCAAGCTCGGGCTCCATACCCGACGGCGCTGCGCCGTCCCGGCGACAGCCGCTCGGGTCCAAGGACTTCACCGCCGGAACAACTGCTCCAACCATCGAGCTTTCCCCATCGCAGTCGCGCTCTCGCTCCCACATATCGACGGGCTTGAGAGAAATCCGTTCTGTTTACGATGGCAGAGTGGAGACTACGGTGAAAAGCATCACCAGAATCGGTTTTATGGGGGATAGAAAGCCGATCAGCGGTTGAGGGCCCACCTGCCTAAAATTTAGTGGCCATGGTGAGGTCTTGAGGAAAGTATAGTACCAATATCTCATCCTTCGTTTTCCTTTTCTTTTTTTTCTTTTTTGACTTTTTTCATTCATTATATTCTGTCATAAATTTCATTAAAATCCTAAGTTAATAAACTGTTATAATAAATGTCAATAATAAGTGTCTATTAATATACTTCTATAATGAATGTGAATAATAAGTGTCTGTGTTAACTTGTGAATTGGACACTTTTTTTCTTGGTATGTAGTTTTTGGATGACTAGTCATTTTTCATCAATAGGTGTCTTTGTGCCCTTATATTCATGCTCTTTTAAAGAGTCTCTTTTTCATCTTCATAAAGAGTGTTTTTGTTACTTCTACTTTTCTAGGTTAAAAATTTCTAGGTTGAATTTTTCTTTTTTGAAAGTATTTTTGTTTTAGGTTGAATGAAAGTGTTTAATAATAAAGAAGTTTAATACTTTTGAAAAGTGAGTTACTTTTTGACATTTTTCTTATAGTAATTTTCAAAATGAAAATGTTGATTTGTTTTCCGATGATCAGATCTCTATAACAAATTCATTACAAATTGATGATGGTAGCTGACGATGATTGTCACTAATATGATTACATATTCATCAGTTATGCACAATAGAACAAAAACATCAATATATTGTTTGTTTTGAAAATAAAAATTTCACTTTTAATACCATGAATATTGCATCAATGTATTGTATCAATTTCATTATAGGCTCATGCCTTTGGCGAGAGAGATGTTACTGTCATGACACCTAGCCATTACAACATCCACTATAGCGGTACAAATGATAGTAGTTAGGCAATAGCTTCTTTTTTGGAAAGATGAAGGCTTATATCGATATATCAAAAACTCATAGAACATGCACTAGATAAACACCTTCACTTCGGTCATGAGGCCCGGGATATACATAGAATTGCTATTGCAAACAGAAGCATAACAATTCACTAATCACTTCTCGGGCAAGTTAAAGTCTACAATGACCAAAAGGGAAGGGATTACCCCTCAAAACATCACTCCAATTCACAACAAAAGTAAAATGCATCCTTATGTCTTGACTAATGAAATAAAACCAAAGCAAAAATAGAAAACTGGCACTAGGAGAATAAAACTAGAAACGAAATAAGTAAATTTGCCAACTCGCGCAACAAGTCTTCAATTTTCCCGATGAGCCTGTTATCCTGAGCTCGCTCCAACCCCGTTTTTCCGCCATTGCTAGCCTGATCCAGTTCGTCATCCCTTCTCTTGTTGCCAGTGCAATAGAGAATAAAGGACATCATCTCAAAATCTCTAGACGCATCCCATTTGTTTGTTTGTCCTTGTCCCTTGTTCCCCACCAACCTGTGTAGAGGACCCATATGATTCCACCCTTGCTTCCCTATATGAAGGCGCACGTTTTCTTGGACACCAGTGATAAAGAAAAAACACTTTAACCCAAAATTAGATATCATCTTGACAATCACCGCCAACCATCAAAGTAGATCCCCTGACCTTGTGCGGTAGCGTCTCGCCGAGAAAACTCATGTGAACACCTGTGGTAATGAAAACTCAAGAATAAAGGCTCATCCCCGACGCTTAATAACCAGAACTCAAGATTGAGAGGATCAAACAATCCCCACACCGGAGGCATCGATACAAAATCACCATGCCGAACTTGAAAGTCGGCACCAAAAAAAGACAAACCTTACTAGAGGGTTACCAGGCCGCTTTGTTGACCTACTTGCCCATTTTTTTTATAGAAAGTAGAGTGAGGCAAATAGCTTCTAAGTGTAATGTTCACTCCCTTTAAACCCTTCAATTTCATCTAAAACCCTTTCTGTTTCAGTGCCAAGACTAATTTGTTCTCTAGAAATGAGCTACCTAATCTTTGACTCATCTCCCTCGTCGTTCAAAACCCACCTCCAACCATATTAAATCTTCGACGACCCACCCTTTCTGTCCAATAGGGAATCAAGTTTTGATATCATGATTTATTGCTTCGTGGGGTTGTTAGTGAATGTAATCAAGCTGGTGAAGAGCACCCAAAAATACATTAAAATATGGACACTGTACAGAATGAAACTAAAGTTAACCAAATGAGTGATGCCATAAGAGAGATTGAAAATACATTAAAAACAGAAATAATGAGAGCGATACCTCGCTGTTCATGACCATTGTCTCAATAGATCGGGGGATATTCGCTAGCTATGGTTCACTTATGTACTCCCTTAGCAATACCACTACAACATCCAACTGCATACTAACAAAAAATATAATCTCGAAATTGCAGATATTAAAATGAAATTGAAGTGAATGCACGAGAATATATGATACAACAACATGTCAAAATAAATCCCAAAAGAGTTTGGGTCAGCTAACATGAATAAACATATGAACTCGGAAGTAAAAAGGATGCAATCAGAGTACAATTAGAGAATAACGATATAGGAGATCAGATATATTTCACAGGCTATACTTATGGAATCTGAGGTGTGCGATGTTGACTTTACACGAGCTCTATACAACATATATACGGAAGTAGAAGCCCCATTAGCTCAGAACAGGGGTTAGCCCCGCTCTATTGCCGATTGATCTCGTTAATTGTCCCTCATTGAACCAACTTGAATCTTGCTTACCCTTATGCATGAATTGTTGAAAAAGAATATGTGATTACTTAGCCGTAATGGCGAGGCCTAGCCTGATCTAATAACTGCTAATTCATGCACTACTAAAAAAAATAGCTATTTGATGCGGTTATTTTTGGCTATTTGCTGCGGTTTTGAACCGCAACAATTGGCAGGGCAACAAATTGTAGGAAAAGTATTTGTTGTGGTTCAGAACCGCAGCAAATAGATATTTAAAAAATGAATTTTTGACTTATTGCTAGGGGTGGACATAACGGTTTGGTTTGACCGAACCGAACCGTACCAAACCGAATTAAACCGAACAGAAACTGAACCATTAGTAATTTGGTTTGAGTTTGGTAGTATTCCTCCCTGAAGCAAATACAAGTATTAAGCAGGATGAATGATTTATCTTATTATTCATTGAATGGTCTGCTATGTATATATAGCCATGTACACATATACTCACGTGAGAGTAGTTGCTAGATCCTAAATAGTAGGCTGTACACTTGGGTTTGTTACATATGATAAATACAAGTAGGTGTACAGATAAACACACCAGGCCGGATGGATAAATACAAGAGTTAATAATATTTATATTTTATACTTTAGCATGCCCCCGCAAGCGAGGTGGTCTGGGAAGAATACCAAGCTTGGAGCGATGAGATTGAAATAATTGTCGAGCAAGTGGCTTGGTGAGAGAGTCAGCAAGTTGATCCTGAGTATGAACATGTGTGACACGCAGTTGACCTTTTTGAATTTGTTCACGAACAAAGTGAAAGTCAATGGCAACGTGTTTCATTCGCGAGTGAAAAACAGGATTTGCACATACATAAGTGGCACTTAAGTTATCACAGAACACTGTTGGAGCCGAGCGTAGTGGAAAATGAAGCTCAGAAAGGAGGTTGCGAAGCCATTCTAATTCAGCAGATACTGAGGCGATGGCACGATATTCGGCCTCCGTGGATGAGCGTGCAACAGTGGCTTGCCTTTTGGAACTCCAACTAATGGGGTTTGATCCAATAAACACAACATATGCAGAAGTAGAGCGGCGTGTGTCAGAATCCCCTGCCTAATCAGCATCGGCAAAAGCATGAAGAGAGAAAGGAGTCTTAGCAGAGATGAATATGCCAAAATTAGCAGTACCACGAAGGTAGCGTAATACCCTCTTCACAGCTTGCCAATGTTTTGTAGTCGGACAGTGCATGAATTGAGCAAGTTTATTAACTATAAAACTGATATCAGACCGAGTAAAGGACAAATATTGAAGAGCACCAAGAATACTCCGATATTCAGTTGCATCATGAGGAGATGATGCATCAACCAGAGAGAGAGAATCATTTGGAGACACTGGAGTTGGTGTGGGTGCAGCCGAGTTCATGCCCGTTCGTGAGAGTAGGTCAGAGATGTATTTGTGTTGGGTGAGAAATAAGCCGCTGGAGGTCCGTGAAGCCTCAAGACCAAGAAAGTAAGATAGAGAGCCAAGGTCTTTAAGGCTAAAGCGACCTGCTAATGCTGATATAAAGGATTCCAGAAACCTAGAGTCGTTCCCGGTAAGAATTATATCATCGACGTATACAAGCAAGAATAATAGTGTGCTGCCAGAAGAGTAGATAAATAAAGAGGTATCACTGCGGCTATTGAGAAAACCAAACTGCAACAGATAGGTTTTGAGCTCACAGTACCAAGCCCTAGGTGCTTGACGAAGTCCATATAACGCTTTTCGGAGAAGACACACATGATGAGGATAAGCTTTGTTAATAAAGCCTGGAGGTTGCTGCATATAAACCTTGTCAGATAAGGTACCCTGCAAAAAAGCGTTGTTCACATCGAGTTGGCGAATAGGCCAACAATGTATAATAGCAAGAGTGAGAACTAGGCGGACAGTTGCCGGTTTTACAACCGGACTGAATGTGTCAGTAAAGTCAACCCCTGGGCGTTGATGAAATCCTTTGGCAACGAGCCGTGCTTTGTAGCGAGCAAGAGAACCATCTGGATTTTGTTTGACCCGATACACCCATTTACATCCTATAACGTTTTGCAGAGGAGACGGGGGAACTAGTGACCAAGTGTTGTTTTTCTCAAGGGCAGCATACTCATCCATCATGGCTTGACGCCACTCAGGATGTGAGGATGCTTGTTTGTAGGACGTGGGGGCTACAGGAATGGAAGAGGTACTGGTATGGAAATTATACTTAGGATTGGGTTTGACAATGTGGTTCTGAGAACGAGTGACTGGTCTGTGGGGCTGGACCGGAGGTGGGCTGGGTACTGAAGTGGAACTGCTGGGTGATACCGACGGCGTGGACGCTGAGGTGGGAGGGGAGGGTGAGTGTTCTGAAAAAGGAGAATGGGTAGTAGAAGGTGATGGTGAATGTGTGGGTGTGAGAGATGAGGTAGTAGGATTGTGTGGGGTGGAGACTGGCTGGGGAACCTGAGATGGAAGCGGGATGACATTGGAATGGGAAATGGTGTTATCGGTTGAAGATGGGTTGGCCAAGGCAGTAGGTGATACTGATAAAGGCATGGATTTCAGCTGAGAGATAAAGGTACGTAGACTATGGCTATAGTCAGAGGAGGGAGGTTGGGAATTTGGGGAATTGTATGGAAAATATTTTTCAAAGAAAAGTGCATGGCGAGTGAGATATATACGACGGGTTTGAGGATGTAAACATTGATGAGCATGGTGGGTGGTAGAAAAACCAAGATATACACATGGTTCAGACCGAGGTTGAAGTTTATGTTTGGTATAGGGGCGCATCCAGGGATAGCATAAACATCCAAATACTTTTAGAGAGGAATAGTCAGGCATATCCCCAAATAATTTGTGATAAGGGGTATCATTTTGGAGAGTAGGAGTGGGCATGCGGTTGATAAGATAAGTGGCATGTTTAAAGGCATACGGCCAGTAATAGAGGGGAACCTTAGCTTGAAGTATGAGTGCTAAAGCAGTTTCAACGACATGTCGGTGTTTGCGTTCGGCAGAGCCGACATGTTCGGGTGTGTAGGGTGGTGATTTAAGATGTTGTATGCCATGGTGGGATAATAAGGGTGTGAGTGCAGTAAACTCCCCGCCGCCGTCGGTATACAAGGTTTTAATAGTGGTTTTAAAATAATTTTCAATGAGTGCACGAAAATTATTAAAAACAGAATAAACTTCAGATTTATGTTTGAGAGGAAATAACCAAGAGTACTTTGTGTAATAATCAACAAAGATGACATAGAATTTAGTATTATGAATAGCAGAAACGGGAGCTGGACCCCAAACATCAGAAAAAATAAACTGAAACGGATGATTACAATTTATTGTAGACTTATGAAAAGGTAATTTATGACTCTTGGCTTGACGGCATGGTTGACACGGGAACTTGTCTTGACGAACATGCGTTTTATTTGATGAAAGAATGCGATTCTGGACTGAGAGAGTTGGGTGACCAAGGCGTTGATGCCATATGTTGGAAGAGATATGAGACACGAGTGGAGATGGTTGTTCTGGCCATATGTATAAATTGTTTTTACTCCGGCCGCGGGCCAAGGATGCCCCTGTGGTTAGATCCTTCACAACAAAAGAATCGGGTGAGAACTCAATGGAGGTATTATTGTTTTTGCAGAACTGGCTAACAGAAATAATGTTACGATGGATTTTTGGTGCATGCAAAACGTTATTAAGAGTAAATGTAGAATCGGATGAAACAATATCTGTGGAACCCATATGTGAGATTGGAAGAGGATTACCATCTCCCATGATAACAGTGTCATTGCCAGAATAGTCTGAGTGAATAGCCAGGTTGTTCAGATCCGAGGTAACGTGATGTGTGGCACCGGTATCTAGAAGCCATCCTGCATTTGCCTCTGCATTTGGTGATTTGTCTGTCATATTAACAGAAGGAGTATTACGGTTGTAACAAGTGCGTGTCGTATGACCATGTTTGTCACAAAGTTGGCAGATGACGGTTGAACGAGAGTTGCTTGCTTGAGAACCAAATCCGTGTTGATGAGGATTTGGGTTGGAGGAGGTGTGTCGACCGCGACCTCTGCCCCCTCTGCCACGAGAGAAATTGTTGCTTCGCCGTTGAGAGTACTGGACAGATATAGAGGTGTCGGGGTTGTCACCGGCCAGAATTTCAGCTTGTTGGAGATGATGACGAAGGGTGGAAAGCGTGAGAGGCGTTGGCTGAATTCGGAGAACAGAAATTGTTTCCTTATATTCTTGCCCAAATCCATTAAGAACATATGACATGACTTGGCCGGATGAGACGGGGTGACCAATAGTGGTAAGATCATCAACTAACCCTTCCATAATTCCCATGTATTCTGTAACGGATTTTCCAGCTTTCTTTGTGGTGGCTAGGCTGTTGTGCAGTGAGAGCATCCTGGTGATGGATGTATTGGCAAAGCTGGATTCAAGTTTCTCCCATGCTTCCGCTGAGGTCTGGCAGCTATTGATGATGGGGCCTACCGGGCCAGAAACCGTTGATTGAAGTGCCAGGAGAACAAGGCGGTCCTGACGATTCCAGAAGCTGAGATTAGGTGCAGATTTATCAGGACATGGAGTAGAACCATCGACATAGCCTAGCAGGTCATAGCCAAAGAGGAGATTAGTCATTTGAGATTTCCATGATGAGTAATTGCTTCCATCATTGGAAAGTTTAATTGGAATTTGAGATGAGGCATTTAAGGAGATTAATTGTGGGGTGGGAGAGTTATTCGTAGGAATAACACCAGCAGAATGAGATGAGCTATTGGCATGGTCTCCCATTTGAGAAAAGAAGAAAAAAAAATGACCGAAGCAATTCAATGAATTGCAGGCTCTGATACCATGAAGCAAATACAAGTATTAAGCAGGATGAATGATTTATCTTATTATTCATTGAATGGTCTGCTATGTATATATAGCCATGTACACATATACTCACGTGAGAGTAGTTGCTAGATCCTAAATAGGGATGGCAACGGGGCGGATCGGGGACGGGTACACATAAAACCGAAATCGCCCCGTTAGATAAATGTCTGCCCCAAAACCGCCCCATTACCCATTCGGGTAATTTTTATTTGAACCGTAACCGCCCCAACGGGGAATCGGTTTATCCACGGGTACCCGTTTGCCTAAATGATACCAAATAATCAATTTCTAACCCTACTTGTTAATGTAAACATCCTTCGTAGTAAATTATATATTAAAAGACCATATAATATACAAAAGTAAATGTTCAAGCAATCAAGCAGGTTTAGTCCTAAATTCATTAATATGACAAGCACTCAATATCTCTCATAACATAATAAAAAAAGTAGTAAAAAGAAGAAAAAAGGAACTGGGTCGAATCCTTGATAATGAGAAAGATAGAAACCACCGGCGGTAGAGCCGAATTGCAGGCCTTGCATCGTTCCATCTAGAAAGATCGAAGAGAGCTGTTCTCACTATTAAGAAGCGGAGCCCTGAACCATAAATCCGTAATACACTGAGTTATGGATGTTAGGGTTTTTGAAGTGGACCTCTGCTATAGTAGTCTTTATATAGTTATATGACATATACGATTTAGTGTACACAATTTAGCATATATACTTATTATTCTTATATATATATAAAGTTATATTTTATTAATAATGTTATGGGTCGAGTAACGGTGCGGATACCCGCACAATTAGTGAACGGGGCGGTTTCGGGGCGGATAACGGGGCGGATTAGTATAGAACCATAACCGCACCATTATCCATTTAAAAAAATCGGGTATTCCCCGCCCCGTACCCGTTCCCCAGTCAAACCGGTTTTCCCCAGTTTGACTAAATCGGTTCGGTGCGGGTATCCAACAGATCGGTCGAAATTGCCATCTCTAATCCTAAATAGTAGGCTGTACACTTGGGTTTGTTACATATGATAAATACAAGTAGGTGTACAGATAAACACACCAGGCCGGATGGATAAATACAAGAGTTAATAATATTTATATTTTATACTTTAGCACTCCCACCCCGTATTAAACCGAACCAAACCGAACCGAAATCATAAAACCGAATAAAACCGAACTAATCTAAAAATGAATTAATTTCTTATTTTTTTAAAATAACAAATCAAAACCAACTTACACCAAACTGAACCAAACCAAAATATAAGATTTCTCTCATTAATTTGATTGATGTTAATCTTTTTGAAGCTTTAATTCTTTAATTTTAGTGTCTCAGGACTAGAGTTTACTACAAGAGTTACATTCACAACTATAACAATTATAGTGATTTATGTAGATAGTGTTTAACTATAATTTATTATCTACTACTACTAGAGTACTAGATAGTATTTTTCACGCTTACCAATGCACAACTTTAACTCTGGAACCCACCGCCTCAAGGGTGGTCTAAACTAAACACGGATGCGAGCTTTGACCCGGAATCTGAAGAAGCAACGGCTGGATGTATCATCCGTAATTGCAGGGGTGAAGTCCTTGTAGCCGCATGGTGCAGACTTCCTAACTGTGTTGACGTTGAGGAGGCAGAAATCCTAGTTTGCGCTGAAGGTGTGAGGCTGGCCAGAACCTAGATTAATATGCTGATTATCATTGAAGGAGACTGTGCTGCGATTTTTTCAAACCTGTCAAACATTTCACGAGATGCATCCAGAGTTGGGATTCTGCTCCAGGAGGTAAAAGAGATGGCTGCTATGTCATTTTCGGAGGTTCATTTCAGCTGTGTGAAGAGGGAGAGCAATCGATCAGTACATGAATTAGCTCGGTTAGCTAAGAACGATCAGGAGGGAGGCTCCTGCGGCTTGAAGCACCACCACGGATTAATGTTGATTTATTGCCCTAAATGGGACTAAATTCTTCTTTAAATTCTTAAATAAAACTAAAGAATTTTTTTTCCCTAAATAGGACTGGATTACCAATTTACCCTTATTATTTCTCTTTCCCCTCTTTCCCCTACGTTTCTTCTCCCCTGCGCATCTTTCTTTTCTTCCCCTGCGCATCTTCTCCCCTACGCCACACACATCTTTTTCTTCCTTCCCCTTCGCACCGGAACAATCACACCTTCGAGCCCGCCGCCGCTGACGTGAAGTCCTCCGTCGCTGCCCAGTCATAGTCATCGCCGCCGCTGACGCGAAGTCCGCCGCTGCTGACGCGAAGTCCGCCGCCGCTGACGCGAAGTCCGCCGCCGTCGCCTCCATCGCCGTCGGAGATCTTCTCTTCTTCGAAGGTATGTTCTCTTCTTTGGTTGTTCTCCCCGTCCTTTCTCTGGTCTCTTCTAGTTCTCTCCCTCTTCTATTTCGTTGCAGAGGCATTTCTTCTTTGATTGATAAAAAATGCCAAGTTCAATCTCAAAATACCATCAAAATGGCATTCTTATTCTACAAAATTTTTGCATTTTTCTTTAAAAGTGCCAATAAAATGGCATTTTGATAAAAAAGTTGGCATTCGTGTCGGGAACGACCAGATCTGAAATGATAAAGGCCAGATTTACAATGGCAGATTCCGAATTAGTTGCGACGGTGGCCGGATCTACAAGGGCAGCGGCTGGTGGCCATCGGAGGTTAGATCCGACCAGATCTCCGGCGGCGTCCGCCATATCTGCAGCGGCGGCAACCGCATCAGTCAGATATCTATCGGCGGCCGGTTTTGAGGTGGCGGAGATGTCCGGCGAACGTAGGTGACCGTCGGTGGTCCGGCGTGCTGGTTGGCGGCAGTATGACTTCAAGCTTCAGGGGTGTTTTTGTCCAATTACAAATAATAACTCCTGTTTGGGGAATTTTTATACTTTAATCCTATTTTGACAATTAATGATTAATTTACTCCCATTTAGGTAAATACCTCATTAATGTTTTTCTGAAAAATGATTGTAATTCCGACTTGGTTTATCAATAATATTCCCCTTTTTTCCTCAAAAAAAAGCAGAGTTCGAATATGAAGCCTCAGGACTTTTGCTCTTTGGCGGAAGATATCGGACGGTGAAAGATTTTTTTGGTCTTGGGTGGAAGTTTTTTGTGCGAGGAAGATACGGAAGGATAGTATAGGGAAGATACTCAAAAGCCAATCCTAAACGTCACGTTTGATGGCTTTTCAAATATTGACTGTTTGGAGCAAGATGCCAATTAAAAAAGTCATTTAACCAAACATTTTTATTGGTTGATTGATCTGGTCAAAAGGCTAACTATAGTCAAATCAGCCAAAAAATGGTCGATAAACTCTTTACCAAACATCCCCTTAATTATACTTCGTATTATACATGTGAACTACGTGAACTCTCAATGTAACATGTTATAGAAAAGTTTTTTTGTATACCCAATAAATATCAACACGGATTATACATCCAATTAGATCACATAAAATAATATGGATTGTTATTATTGAGATAGCATTTCATTTTGTTTATTTAAACCGGTACTTAAGGAGTATAATAATATAACAGTGATACAATATCTGGACCATCTTAGTTAAGATATCTACATAGTATCTTATACGTACGACACATATTGAAAATCTAATGCATATCTTTATATTATCAAAGTTGCTACAAGTTTTGGAGGTAAAATTGCTGCCCAGCCAAATTAGGGGCATAATTGAAAGTTTGAGCCTTATTTTTATCATAAAAATGCGGCCATTATATTAAAATCGAGAACACATACAAGACAACCTTCAGACAAAAATTACAGATCCAATCGTCAACCTTAAGAGTAGACTTAGCGTCAGTCACCTCTTACAAAGCAACATGGCTCGCTAAACCTGAAACGAGCAAATTTAGGCCTAAAATGATCGAAACTGAAACCCTGCCTATCAAAAGAACTCCAAAAATCCAAACATTCAAACCAAATTTATTCGAACTAAAACAGAAACAAGTGATACTTAAAAGAAAATAATACTGAAATAAAATCTTTGCACAAATCTCTTTCTGATATGGTTGTGATTCTGGAGGAGGATGAGTTGTTGTGTAGTTAATTTAATATACTCCGTATGTGCCACAAATAATACACCTTACCCGTATAAATGCTGGTTGGTTTTCAAATCCCACCCACACTTAAAGATTTATTAACTAAGGATACAATCTTATTATCTTAACATAAACAGAACTACAATGTCACAATTGAATTTAAGGATGAAATTGCATGTATATTCTCACATTAGTTTTAAACAAAATAGAAAAATATCAGCCATAAATAGCCATAAATAGAACATCACTGTATAAATTCGCTCTCACAACTACTCTCTATCTCACCCACAAATGTATGCGGTAATAAACGAAAGTAACTAATCATAAAATATATTCTTCAAACAAACTAATCATGAAATACATAAAATAACAATATCGATTCCCACACATCTGCAAAAAAAATATAAAATGAAATATATTAATTAGTTCATATTGTTAAAGTCTCACCAATAAATATATACAAATGAGTAGTGTCTATATCGGACTGGCCTAATAGAAACCCTTCAGACTAATCTATGTTTGGCCGTAAATATAGTTTATGATCCACTTTTTTTATTCAATAGTATCAACTTTTAGTCCAATTGCTAGATCATCAGAAAATTAAAATTATCTGAGCTTTAATGTGATTTTTATGATAAAGTATTACTCCGTATTAACTCTTAGATAAGTGTTAAAGACGAAAGAGTGGGGTTGAAGTGTCCACCACAAACTTCATTTTGGGTAAAAAAAAAATGGGGCTGTCAAGCCGGTCTGGTGAAAATGCTTCTCTGTGATTACCATACATACTTATATCACATATTTTGTGAGTCGAGTTTTTTAATGAAATTAGATATGTCAATTAAGTACTCCATAATTGTTATAATGTTTTCCTTGAAACACTTCACTCACCAATCACCATGTGACATAGGTATGCTAATAAAGTACTTAGTCTCTTATATTCACAAACTTATATATTATATAAAACTAGATGAAATACCCGTGCGATGCACGAGGTACATCTAGAATAGAATATCAATTTATTTAAATTTATTTTTTATTAGGAAGCTCCTTATGTAATGTGTAATTTTGTTAAATAAAAAAAGTATGTAGGGTTTATAAATTATAACTTTGATTACATAATGATAGTTTGTGTGAAAAAGAAAATGTAGATCATACGAAAAATTGGAAGTAGAATTAAAACAAATCATAATGTGTAAGAATGAGGTCTATTTGACAATGAAATAACACGAAATTATGAAGGTGTTTGGAACCGATTCTGCTTCTGCTTCTTTTTAAACCAGAAGCGGAATCAGAATTAGTTTTCAAAAGTAGGTCCCCCCAAGCTTCTAAAAAAACAAATTCTAGGAGTAAATTAGAGGACCATAAGTACTTCTGTACTTTCACCCAAATACACCAACTTTTGCTTTTGCTCTCTAAAAGAGCAGAAACAGTTTTAAGAATCAGATCCAAACACCCCTATGATTGAAAGTTTGTTATTAGTTTTGGATTATTATTTATATGGTCAACTAATTATTAGCTTGACATATTTAAGGTTTATAGTTAGCTTTTCCGTATTTAGCACTATACTTTGGTGCTAAATAATTCCTATCAAAACTCTTTTCAACATCAAGCATGGTCACTTCTATTCTTCGGCTAAGCCCAATACTAATAGGGTAATGTACTCTCGCCCACATTGTATATTTCACCCCTCAAAAGGACCACGTTTACATCATTTTGGACAATTGAGGGGTGACATTTACAATCTCAGAAATACAGGTCTGAGATTTTAATTTCGTGGATAACTGAGGGACCATATATGCGATTTTCCCTTCTTTACGATTACTTTAACCCGCTATATGCTAATTTTCGTGTAGAAAATGATGAATCTTTTAAGTAAAGAAGCTGGTGAATCTTTTATGTGAATTTTTATTTACTTCTAATATTTCTTTTTTATTTTTGTTTAAGTATTTTGATACTTATTCATTTCATGCCAAATAACATAGTGATGGAATTAAACGAGGATTCAATTTTTCTTCAAGAAGTGGTTCATTTGCATGTAGTTTTGAAGTCAACCACTTTGGGTAGAGATTCAAAAGTTGTTTGTCATTTTTGGATCACTTTGTCGGTAGGGGTGGGCATAAAACCCGAACCGAACCGGTACCGAACCGTCCCGTAATGGTATCGAACCGAATACCGGGTATTTAAACGGTTCTATAGATTTTTATCCCATACCGAAAACCGTACCGTTTGAAACGGATACAGGACCGGTCCTAGATTTTGAGAACCGAAAAATACCGGGCCGAACCGTTCAAAAATAATGCATTTGATTTTTTTTATATATTTTTCTATACCAATAGATCTTTTTTGTAGACCAACAATTTTATACCCCAAGTATGCATTCATGTGTCCCTAAGATATCTAAATGTGTGTGTTTATATATATTGTTATTTTTTCTTTTTAGATAATATATGTTATATTTTGGTATGTATTGAAAGAATATTAAAATTTTAGAAATCATTAATGACTATTCAATTCTAGTAATGTAGTGTACATGACTTTTTGTTGTACTAGTATCATGTTTGTGCAATTTTTACAACTTAATTAATATGGTTTAAATCTTAGCTCTCAAGGTTCAACTATTGATTAAATTAGAACTACGGAGTAATATTTAACCTAGAACAATGAAGAAGAACGTTGAAGATTTCTATTACATTCAACAATTTGATGATATTTGTTTTTATATTTTCACATGAACTTAGTAAATTAAAAATGATAATTTTCTCGTGCGTCATCGTTTTGCTATACTTTTTCTTAGTTGTTTTGCACTATTTGTGTATTTTTGAATTTTAGTACTACGTATGCAATTTCTTGTATTTATTTCAACATTTCATGTGAGTTAGTTGGTGTTATGATATCTACTAATCGCAAGACTTATTCAAAATTTTTAGCATGTGTTTGGCATTGTACCGTACCGTTTTGTACCGTTCTGAAACAACATGGCACCGAACGGTTCTATCCTTAGAACCGGACCATACCGGACCGTTAAAAACCTCACGGATACATTACGGGTTTTACCAATTTATCAGACCATTCCGGACCACGCCCATCCCTATTTGTTGGGGCGTATGAATATGAATTTGAATTTCAGCAGTACAATGATCCCTCAAATAGATGGACAAATGGAGAACCTTAATCGCAAGTGATTTTGAAGAAAAGCTCGACAAAATATGGGCTGCATAGAAAAGGCGATAACTCTCGCAGCAGTGCTCCGTCTGAGGTCCGCAAGATATCAAATTGAAGCTTTTGATGTTCTCTATCAACTCATATCTCTTTTGTCTCATTACAGAGTTCCATATTGTGAAAACGTGGATCCCAGATTTGGCAATTTTCATATGTAAGACATTATGTTATTTATTTTTTAGAGTTGGACTACAAGTAAATTATTTAAAGTTCTTATGTTAAATCGTGAGCCATATATAAGGTTCCTAAACATTATGTTACAACAACTTTTGAAAAAAACGTTCTCAGGATTAACTTTCAATTTTTGATGGATTCCAGTTTTGTTTCTTAAAGAACACATTATTAAATAACACATTAGTGCTCTTTGTTTTCTTAGTCTATTTACCAAATAACTTAGTATAACAATAAGAGATAAAATGTAATATGTGGCTAGATTTCATTTTTTGCTTCACTCGAAAAGATTTCTTAACACATATATGAAAGAGAACTTTTTGACTTGACACGGGCCATTTCAAAGCTATTTTATCTTTAAAAAATCTAATTGTCCATATTCATGATGGGCATTTATAGTTCTTGAAGAAATTAATTTAGTTCCAATTATATATCGCATTTTAAACCTATGTAGTATTATAATGTGTAACTAATTTTGAAATTTTTATGTTACATGCTAATTGTTTGATATCTTTCTCATGTAGATATCTTTTACACATATATTTGTCACCTTTAAGAGGTATCTATTGGAGCATCTATATTAGTGCTGGACTCGGTGCGGGCCGCCCGGCCCGGGAACCGGCCCGGCCCGCTACTGTGGGGCAAACTTTTTTAAAGCGAAAAACGTCCAAAAGCGATGACCCTGGGCTTTGCTTAAAAGCGAAAGCGCTAAGCGAAGCGTAGCTTTCTCACAAAAAGCGATGCTTAAAAAAATAAAAGAAAATATAAAATATAATGTATAATTATGCCAAAAATGCATTAGTAGTCATAAGAGTCGTTCAAAATAATACTAGTGCGGCATAAAGTTTCAAAACCTTCATCACACATTAATCAATAAACCAAAAGTAATAAACTGGAATTTAATTTAGCTCCGAATACATCTGAGTAACTAACTACTAATGTGAAGACAGATTGATCTTTCTGTAAATAATTTACTTATTTGCTACATTAATTCTTGATAGAATAATAAGTACAATTACTAGTCTATTTATATATAAGAAAAGAAATAGCTCATTAAAATACAATTATGCCCTTAACGAATAATTGTATTTAGATTTTGATGATGCTAGGCTTATTAGGATATTAGAGTATCCCCATTAGAAAATATGTATTAGATTTTTTCCAAGTGTTATAACTTTTTTAGCATTTATCCAATTTTTTTATAAAAACTATATCAAAATCCATAATTTTTTACGATCTTTCATATGACATCAATATTAGATATATAAAATTTAAGAAAAAATGAAGGATTATTAAACAATCTTCCTATTTTCCAACCTCAATAAAGAATGTTCCGTATTAAATAAAGAAAATAATTCATGATATAAAAAGAATATCAAAATTCATTATTTTAAACAATCTTTCATATGACATCAATATTCAATATATAAAATTTAAAAAATATATGAAGGTTTATTAATGTTTTCATTTTTTCTCTATTTTTTTTAAAAAACAAATTTCATAAATGTTAGTATTGTCATTGTAAATTCTCTCTCATATGTAGTGCTTTTGGGGTATTATTAGAAGATGAGTTTGCTAAGAATTAAGCATGGAATCTTTCTCTCATAAGTAGTCTTCTAAGTACTAGTATAAGATAAGTCGGTAAACAATTGAGCGAAAGAGTTTTCTCTCTCATATATAGTGCTTTTAGGTAAGATAAGTCGACTCACAATTAAACGGTAAAATTTTCTTTCTCACATGTAGCGCTTTTAGGTATCAGAATATAAGATTGATAACAATTGAGTGGGAGAATTGAACTTGATCTCTCATAAACAGTTCTTTTAAGTATAAGATAAGTCGGCTAACAATTGAGCGGAAGAATTTTCCCTCTCATATGTAGTGCTTTTAGGTATAATAATAAGAAGATAAGTTGACTTACAATTAAGCGGGGAAATTTTTCTCTCATACGTAGTACTTTTAGGTCTTACAAGATAAGCTTGCTAATAGTTGTGCGTGAAAGCTTTCTCTCTCACATGTAGTTCTTTTTAATATAAGATAAGTCGGCTAACAAATGAAAGGAAGAATTTTCTCTCATATGTGGTGTTTTTAGGTATAAAGAAGATAAACCGGCTAAAACTTAAACGGGAGAATTTTCTCTCTCATACGTAGAAGTGATTTTGATTATAAGATAAGCTCATAAGCTGGCTAAAAATTGAGCGGATGAATTTTCTCTCATACATAGTGCTTTTAATTATAAGATAAGCCGGCTAAAACAATTGAGCGAGAAAATTTTCTATCTCATACGTAGTGCTTTTAGGTATAATAAAGAAGATTAGGTATATAATAAGCCGACTTAAACAATTGAGCGAGAAAATTGTCTCTCATATGTAACGCTTTTAGGTATAATGATAAGATAAGATAAACAGATTAATAATTGATCGAGAGAATTTCATCTCATATTTTTTCTCTCATGACCTTTTAAACTTATGAGAAGACATTTTTCTATAATTATCACCAATTTTATGACAATTAATAAATATCAAGCTCTACCACTGCAAAAAGATAAAATATTCCTACCTAGACATATTTTAGTCATGTAAAATTTATGTGTGCCATTATAGAGAGAGTTCAGAAGACATGGATTAATGGTTTTAATACTAGGTACATGATAAGAAAAGAAAATCACAAGTCATTACTACTATAAGTTCTCTTAAGGTAGTTTTTGAAAACTCTAACAATTAAGTTCAATATTTCACTCTGTTACCAACATCACTAATTATTATTACATAGTAAATTTTAATGGATGATGTCGATTTTTTATATTTTGATTTTCTTTTACTTTAAATATTTGTTGTATGGATTTATGCTTTTTTATATTCACTTATCATACTCCCTTTTTGAAATGAAGTAAATTGTAAGAAAAAATCTATTTTTATATTTAATTAGATCATGAATAAAAGTATATGTAGATCAACCGTTTTTTCCCGTGCGTATGCACGAGTACTGTGCTAGTTACTACCAAAAATCTTAAAAACTAAAAGATATCAAACTAAAAAAACAGAGTACCTCGTATAAATGTATAAGTGAGTTGTGAGGGACGATGTTCAGACTCGGAAGAAACTATTGATGAAAGACAACCTGCGGCTCACAAGCGAGAGGGAGATTTCAATCCGGAGGGAAGTCTGGGCGAAGTGGCGAACTCTCTGCCTCTTTCTTCACTCGCGGCTTCTTCACCTCCCACTTCTTCAGTCTTCACCTGCGGCTATGTGTGGAGTGTCGAAAATGTCGAATGACTCTCCTAGATAACCCTAACATGTAGTGACAGCAGATAAAGCTAAAACTAAAAAAAAGTTGACTCGTCAAATGAAAAGCGATGAAAAGCGAACGCTTTTCTCCCAAGCGAGCTCCGGAAAAGCGACAGTAAAGCACCGCTTTCTCACGCACGGATGCTTCTCAAAAGCCAGGCGCAGATGATGCGCTCGCCTGCGCTTTGTCGCTTAATGGCGCTTTTGAGCGCTTTTAATAAGTTTGTTGTGCGGGCCCGGCCCGGGAAACCAGGTCCGGTTCCAGTTCGGGTCTAGGCCCGAGAGGTCAGGCGGGTCCGGCCCAGAATCAAGTAAAAGGAGAACCGGCCTGGAAACGGCCCGGCCCAGCCCGGAACCGGCCAAGGGACGGACTGGTCTCGGGCCTAAGCCGTTCCTTAAACTTGTTACGTACTTGCATCACCGTTCTGTTTTGTACTAGATATTGTGAGACATATTGTACCAGATTATAGTGTTTTACTATTTTATATCAATTCGATGTGAGACAATTAGTTCATCAAATGACTGAATGACATATAAGGTAGGGTTTTGAATGGTACAAGTGTAGGATAGAAAATTTAATACTGCGACTATCTCTGACACCATCTGATGTTCAGTTGACAATTAGAATTCAAAGGATACCCCAAGAGTCTGAGCAAGAATAGCTCTGTCTCTCAAGTAACTCAAATCGGTACTTGATTTTCGATAATCAAGATAAATGATCTCCACTATCTTAGCAATTGGATCTCCTGAGTACTTGATTATGATGTCATCGAGGATTTTATAGAGATAAAACAGTCATTTAAGTCGCCAACAATATCATCAACTACGCTTGCAATCCAATCAGCAAACTTCAAGTCATAAGATTTTGCGGGGCTATTGACATTTTGCAACCTCATGTTCATAGTTAACCTCAATTAAACTATGAACAATACCACATTTAATACTATTTCTCCTTTGGAACTCAATGCAGCTGATAGAGTTCTCCATAAAAATGTCTTCTCAGTTTCATCATATCCATAAGGAAAATACATCCCTCCACATTCTGTTTGAATCGTATGCATTATCCCTTCATATACGCCTTACTTTCTCTTCAATCGTATGTTTCAATCTTGGCACATTCTCTTCTTTTCCACATCCTCGAACAGCCGAAGTTCTTCTTAATCGGGCTCTGTAAAATTCTCTCTGCTGCTAACCATGAAATCATGCTGTAACTTGTTAGAGTTGTTAATCTGAACGACTAGAGCCGACAAACCTGACGGATTTCTTGGACATCTTGTTTGGGCTGCAGGATTTCTGTTCTGAATGTCATGGCGCCAGGAATTTAAAAGAACTCTACGAGTAACGAAGACAACAAAACAGCGAATTCATCCACATATGGAATTGCCACTCAATCCCCTGTGCATAGGATTATCTCTTGGTACGTATTTGTTCGGTTCTTTTGTAATTAAATTTCTAGGATTCCATCTATGTTTTCTGTTGGTGCATTTGTACATATTTTGATTATACTTAGCAGTGGCGTATCCAGAAAAATTCGTGAGAGTGGGCGAACTTGCTTTAGATATTATCTCACGAATGTCATTGACTAATCAGATTAAGAAAAAAATATTGTAGAGACAATCGTAAATAACAGAATATTCACTAGACAAAATCATTATAATATCATGCTTAAAAATCACAATAAATAAGTTTCACTTTGTTATATATAAATTCTAACTACACGATGTTTGTTATTTGTTCAAAATTATGTTACTAAATAAACAATTTGTTCATTGAATATATATATAATAGAGGGATTGGGTGAGGGTTGAGTGGGGGCAGTTGCCTCCCACCCCCACCCTGGATACGCCCCTGATACTTAGGTAGCCTTATGCTTTTGGTTTGTTTTGCTGTATGAATTCAAAAAAGCAGTAGAATTTCTATTATTCATTGAATATATATATAATAGAGGGATTGGGTGAGGGTTGAGTGGGGGCAGCTGGCCCCCACCCCCACCCTGGATACGCCTCTGATACTTAGGTAGCCTTATGCTTTTGGTTTGTTTTGCTGTATGAATTCAAAAAAGCAGTAGAATTTCTAATATTCCAAATGTAATCTTTTTAGTTCAACTAACTTTTCACACTATTTAATCTCTTAATTATGTACTTAATGAATACGTAAAAAATGTATTCTTCACTTTTTAAACGTTTTAGTGAAAGTTACTTTTAGTAGCTATATATTCTGTTGATGATTTTTTTAGCCAAAGGGGTTGTTTGGCAAATAGCGGCTTATCAGCCATTTTTTAGCTTGTTCGACTCAAAATAGCTTGTTTGACTAGGATAAACTGTCAAAAATCTTGTTTGGTAGTTTGAAAAGTAGAAATTTGACTCACAAAAAGAAGCCGAAATTTGAAAAGCTGGCCCAGGCAGCGTTTAGGTCATATTTTGTCGGGGGTTGCTTTGTGCACCCCCATTTTTACTTTACGTAACCTACGCATGACGATTTTGACCTTTTTAGTTATTGAGTTAAAATTAAGTTAAAAATTAAATAATACTTGTATTGATGTGGAGTTCTTGTTAGGATCACAGGATGGTCCCTAACAACTTGTTGCCATGTGGCAAAAAAAACATTTTTTTATAAAATGTCATAACTTTTTCATTTTTTCTCCTCTTTTTATAAAAATTATATCAAATTAAATTAATTTTTATGATCTTTCATATGATTGTTCAGGTTTGGTGAATGTTTGATAAATGTGTATTCGCTACATAGTATTATTTAAATCTAATCTAGTCTAATATGATCTAATTTGTTTGAAATATGTCTGGATCAAAATCAATTGAATTAAAAACATTTTAAATATCATTTAGGCTAAATCTAGTCATGTAATATAAAACATGGTGTTCGTTCAATTTTAAAAGGCGATCCTCCACCTTTGAAATTAGTCAAACAAATAAAAAATAAAGATAATTAGTTTACCAAGATTAAAATTGTTACTTATTCAAATATATAATCCAGTATAGAATAACTATCAAAGTCTAGTCTCGTTTGATTTGCTGTGTTTTAAGTCTAACATGGGTCTAAAACCAGTTTAATTAAACATTCTAAATAGTCGATCATAGTTATATGTAATAGAATAAAGACACTTCAATACAAATATGAATAAAAAATTATGTGTTACAATTTGTAACCATCTAAACATTCCTGAACATTGTGTGCGACAAACACAATGGAGATAAAGATAATGGGTTACATAAATTTTACCGAATATTGTATGCGACAAAACAAATGTACCATTTTTCATTTATATCACTAATAAATTTATTTTAAAAGAACGCCCGAACAAGCCCGAGGACCGGCCAGGTACCCAGGACCAAATCGGGACCCGTATAAACTAGGCTTATACAGGTTAGATCATATCATATCAAATTAGACCAGATCAGAAAATTTCAATCCAACTAAACAAATTCTTATTGCCATTATAATTATAAATAATTGATTCATATTATTTGAATTTTTTACAAATTAATACTCCCTCCGTCCCTTGAAACTTTGCTAACTTTCCTTTTTTGGATGTCCCACTAACTTTGTAACTTTCACTTTCCCTTTTAGGGGCTGACTTGTTAGTTTATTGTATACAATTTTTTTGCAATTTAATTTATTTATTTATGCAAAATGTTTATTCGAATCTTTGGCGAAATCTCTAATATGACAGTACTCTCAAATTTTCACTATTACCAATGGGGCCATACATCTTTCCCTACCCCTTCTCAATCCATATCTGTTTGCCCTAAAGGTTAGGTCCTTTATATTAATAATATCATTCATCTTTAATACCTCTAAATCAATGAACCATCACTAACTTTTTTTGAGAAAGGTATGCATTTTCATTTACCCCAGTGCCGCAAAGGCTCCCACCTATGGTGGGGGAGAAAGGTATGCATAATGGAGAATTTTAAAACTGCAGAGCTTGTCTCCTTTGGGTGTTGTGTATGTGACGATAATGTGCTACTTATACAATTATACTATCTTTGAGGCAATATGTAATCATAATCATCATATTTTTTCTAGATTCGAAAACCTAGTGGAGTACACTCATTTATGGTATTCACAATTTCCAATTAAACTTTAAATATCCTTGGGGCTATACTTATTTAATTACCCACTATTTTTTATAGAATTTGAAAATTTATTCTAATGTGCCAAGATGTAAATTAAATATACAGCATTGGTAATCTTTTGGTGAGTAATGTGCAGAGCTTGTCTCCTTTGGGTGTTGTGTATGTGACGATAATGTGCTACTTATACAATTATACTATCTTTGAGGCAATATGTAACCATAATCATCATATTTTTTCTAGATTCGAAAACCTAGTGGAGTACACTCATTTATGGTATTCATAATTTCCAATCAAATTTTAAATATCCTTGGGGCTATACTTATTTAATTACCCACTATTTTTTATAGAATTTGAAAATTTATTCTAAAGTGCCAAGATAATTAAATATACGACATTGGTTTCCTTAAACTCTATTTAATAATCCACATTTCACGGTTTTTTAACATGTAAGTGTACAATGGTTAGGAGTATTTCCTCTGCTATCCTGATCACTCTATTCTTACGCCATTAGGCAACATGTCCCTAGCTATCTAGTGCCTTAAGCCTTGTATTACTAACTGTGATATTTGCTAATTATTCATTTTTCATGAGTCCTTTATGTACACCTGGATTCAATTTAATGAAACACTCATATAAGGAGTTACGTAATTCAGGGACATATTTTAATTTAATTATTTATTTGCATGAGTCCTTTATTATTTTTGAAGATGTATGTTGGTGGATAGCAGCTTCCGAGGCTGTTAGTACTATGCTCAAGCTTTATCGGGACCTGGACTTATGTCTTTCCATTCAAGAACTCATTGATTTCGTGTCTCTCGTATAGATCCACGAATATATGAATAGAATAGTGGCCATAGGTAAATCTGGAGCTGTACTTGGGTATCCAGACTTAGCTTTGAAGTACATTAAGGAACGTGGATTGACAATGGAAAGGGATTATAAACTGGCGGCGTTCGAGAGAGACAATCCCCCCCCAAACAAAATTTCAATGTAAGTTGTGCGTTTCAATTGTAAACTAAAAGTCTAAGAAGTAAATTGTATTGTAAATAAAAAAAATCTAAAACTTAAAGTATAAAGTAACTATAATGATAGATATATTTATAGTTATATCTAAACTAATTACGGAGTAGCATTTATTTATAAAAATAATCTTAACTATACTTATCAGGCTATCGTATATCAATTCATGTTAGCCGACCCCTAAATCTTTTGGGATTAATGCTTAGATCTTTTTGTTATTTATAAAATAAATATACATAAAATTGCAACTACAATGTATAAGCTGAACTGTAAACTATAAACTACTCCCTCCGTTCCAATTTGATGATATCGTTGCGGTTTACGATGTTTGTCCGACGATAAAACAAAGAGATCTCTATCCGAACTCAAATCATTTTTAGAATTAAAATTACTTATTTAAAAACTACATTAAGAGCTTTACAAGGAGTCGCAAAAACCAGAATCAAATTTGATAAAATTTTGATATATAACGTAAGAGATTAGGAGTGATTTGTGTTGACCAAGTGAATAAGAACTGATACTATCAAATTGGGATGGAGGTAGTAGTAAACTATCCACTATAATTAAAACTATTATAGTTATGATACCTACAATTATAAAAAAGTGTAAAGTGAGTAGGATATAAACTATTAATAATAATATATATTAATGTAATTAATTTCGATGTATGTTTTATCAATGTATTCAGATTTTTGAGATCAAGATTGGGAATGTAACTCGAGAAAACACACGTTCTTCTCCACGTCATTTGAGTGTTCAAGATGCTAATTTTCTGAATGCAATGGCTAATTTGATGCAAACAAAAATCATATTAGCATGTATTGAGCTTTACAATTCATTTATTTTACTCAAAGAGGTGCTTTCTCTACTTTTTTTGTGTTCTTTTAAGTCATTCAACTATCATCAATTAACTTTTTTTTATTTTCAAAAAATCTATGAAGGACATCAACCCAGTGAAACGTTAATTTATTACCATGTAGTTCAACTTGTAGGATACGAGCAAGAGAATACAATTGACTATTTTTTGATAAAAAATTCTTATGGATTACATTGGGGCCATAAAGGGCGTGAGATGGTTAGAACTTATCTATTTTTCAATTTTATTCATTTTGATTTTATAGATCCATTCATATATCCCTAAGTTCTTAGCTCCCAAATGGTAAGATTTTTAATCCCTAGTATAAATTAATTAATCATATTTTGAGTAAACATAAATTTTAATTTCTTTACATGCAGAGGGCCCATTTTTACAATTTATACAAAATCATGTTGCATCGCAGGACCAAGCTTTCAAAGGTTAGTTGTTCAAATTGCGTGTCATTGTGCGTTTAAAAATAAGATCATATGAGAAGTGTCTAATATGTTGAATCTTGTCACCATAGACTAATGTGTTGCATCTGTATCGAGAAGCACTTAATAAAATCCATAAAATCTCTTGTTTCTATCTAAAATCTGGTGAGAAAAAAACATGCTTGCTATCAAGTCTCAACAATCACAATACTAGTAGACCATTAGAGATTTTTTAGACAAAAACAAGAGATTTTAAAGATTTTATTAAGTGCTTCTCGATAGAGATGCAACACATTAATGTATAGTGGCAAGATTTAATTTTGACATAGAGAACTAATGGCTTCCACCTGTAATCATTTTTCAACATATTAGGCACTTCTGAAATGATCTTATTTTTAAACGCACAATGACACACACGAAATTCAAACAACTAATTTCTGAAAGCTTACTCTTGCGATTCAACATGATTTTGTATAAATTGTAAAAATGAGTCCTCTGCATGTAAAGAAATTAAAATTTATGTACTAAAAATATGATTAATTAACTTATATTAGGGATTAAAAACCTTACCATTTGGGAGCTCTTCAAACTTCAAAGCTAAGAACTTAGGGAAATAGGTTATGAACGTTTCTAAAAAATTAAAATGAATAAAATTGAAAAATAGATCTGTTCTAACCCTCCCACACCCTTTATGGTCATACGTAATCCATAAGAATTTTTTATCAAAATATAGTCAATTGTATTCTCTTGCCCGTATCCTACATGTTGAACTACATGGTAACCAATTAATCTTTCACTGGGTTGATGTCCTTCATAGATTTTCTGAAAAGAAAAAAATAAGTTAATTGATGATAGTTGAATGACTTAAAAGAAAATAAAAAAAGTAGAGAAAGCACTTTTGACTAAAATAAATGAATATTAAATCTCAATACATGCTAATATGATTTTTGTGTGCATCAAATTAGCCATTGCATTCAGAAAACTAGCATCTTGAACACTCAAATCGTGTGGAGCATAACGTGTGCTTTCTCGAGTTACATTCCCAATCTTAACTTTAAAAATCTGAATACATTTTAAAAAAATACATCAAAATTAATTACATTAATATATATTATTATTAATAGTTTATAATCTATAGTTTATATCCTAATAACTTTACACTTTTTAATAATTGTAGGTATCATAATTATAATAGTTTTAATTATAGTGGATAGTTTACTACTACCTCCATCCCAATTTGATAGTTCCAGTTCTTATTCACTTGGTCAACACAAATCACTCCTAATCTCTTACATTATATATCAAATTTTTATCAAATTTGATTCTGGTTTTTGTAACTCTTTGTAAAGCTTTTAAAGTAGTTTCTGAATAAATAATTTTTATTCTAAAAATGATTTGAGTGCAGATAGAGATCTCTTTGGTTTATTGTCGGACAAACATCGTAAACCGCAACGATGTCACCAAATTGAAACGGAGTAGTTGATAGTTTATAGTTCAACTTATACATTGTAGTTGCAATTTTATGTATAGTTTATATTTATAAATAACAAAAAGATTTAAGCATTAATCCCAAAAGATTTAGAGGTCGGCAAACATGAATTGATATACGATAGCCTGATAAGTATAGTTAAGATTATTTTTATAAATAAATGCTACTCCGTAATTAGTTTAGATATAACTATAAATATATCTATGATTGTAGTTACTTTATACTTTATGTTTTAGAATTTTTTTATTTACAATACAATTTACTCCTTAGACTTTTAGTTTACAATTTACACGCACAACTTACATTGAAATTTTGTTTGGGGGGAATTGTCTCTCAAACGCCACCAGTTTATAATCTCTTTCCATTTTACATCAAAGCTAAGTTTGGATACTCAAGTACATCTCCAAATTTACCTATGGCCACTATTCTATTCATATATTCGTGGATCTCTACGAGAGGAACGAAGTCAATAAGTTTTTTGAACAGAAAGGCATAAGTCCAGGTCCCGATAAAGCTTGAGTATAGTACTAACAGCCTCGAAAGCTACTATCGCCCAACATACATCTTCAAAAATAATAAAGGACTTGTGCAAATAAGTAATTAAATTAAAATATGTTCTAGAATTACGGGACTCCTTATATGAGTGTTTCATTAAATTGAATCCATGTGTGTACATAAAGGACTCGTGAAAAATGAATAATTAGCGAATATCACAATTAGTAATAAAAGGCTTGAGACACTAAATAGCTAGGGACATGTTGCCTAATGGTGTAAGAATAGAGTGATCAGGATAGCAGAGGAAATACTCCTAACCATTGTACACTGGCATGTTAAAAACCCATGAAATGTGGATTATTAAAAAGAGTTTAAGGAAACCCCATTAATTATAAACAATATACTAGCTATAAGGCAACACTATATACTATCTATAAGGCATAAACGACATCTCCACGTTTTATGAATCTTGGTATGTATAAAAGGAAGAGAAAAACAGGCACTTTTCCATCAATAGTCACAGGTCAAATATGGGTGGGTCTCGTCAAATATGGGTGGGTCTGGTCAAGTTCGCATACAGAGTATAACAATCATTCATTCATTCATCATGATTACCCTAGTGCCACAAAGGCTCTCACCTACGCTAGGGTCATCATGATTTCCGGATGACCCAAGGTGAAAATACAGATGTTAGTACTCAATAAAAATAACACAAATACATTCACATAGTAAACCAATGTATATATCTAAATTTTGAATTATCATTGCATCTTTACACTATTTATTACATTGTATTACTCACCAAAAGATTATCAATGCCGTATAATTAATTTACATCTTGGCACATTAGAATAAATTTTCAAATTCTATAAAAATAGTGGGTAATTAAATAAGTATAGCCCCAAGGATATTTAAAGTTTGATTGGAAATTATGAATACCATATATGAGTGTACTCCACTAGGTTTTAGAATCTAGAAAAAATATGATGATTATGATTACACATTACCTCAAAGATAGTATAATTGTATAAGTAGCACATTATCGTCACACACACAACACCCAAAGGAGACAAGCTCTGCAGTTTCAAAATTCTCGATTATGCATACCTTTCTCAAAAAAAGTTAATGATGGTTCATTGATAAAGGGGTATTAAAGATGAATGATATTATTCAGATAAAGGACCTAACCATTAGGGCAAACAGATTTGAATAAACATTTTGAATAAATTAATTTGCAAAATAAATTGCATATAATAAATTAACAAGTCAGCCCCTAATGTGTATTTATGCACACAAACACACAATAAACACTAAATAGGTCTACATTGTATAAAATAATAAACACTAAGTAGGTCTACATTGTATAAAATAGGTTACCGTATTCACGTTGGTCTGATGTTTCCGACAAAAGAGGCTGATATCCGTTTTCGGTGACAACAGATACCGCCGTCCACGTAAAATCAGCACCTTTTTGAACCCAAAAATCTTTTATGTGGTAACCATCCTACACTCGACATTATTAAATAATTAGTACACAATAATAACAGCTAATAAATTACTATGTGCTAAATATAATCTTTTAGTTTTATAGATATTTACTCAAAGTCAAGTAGTTCTTCGATAGAGTGAGAAAATATCTGATAATCCTCACAATCTATCATGTCAACGTCCATGATTCTAAATGGAAACCTGTATATTACAATAATTTTACAATAAGAGCAAAATGAATTGTGTCATTTTGATAAACTCATTATAACATTTGTTACATTCAATAACTAAAAATGGAAAAATGAAAGGGGTCTTTTGCATCCATAACTTTACCAATTTATACTATCAAAAACAATTAAGATTTTGATTTTGATGTTTGTTTAGACACGATCTTGAAATGTATTTGCATGTAACAAAACCTATATCTATCATAATATAAAAGCAAAATCTTTTTGACACTGTTTTTTGAACAGTATTCCCACCTATAAAAGTCTAAATCAACAAACAATACAAGCTAACAAAGAAAAAATTATCTGCATGGGAATACGATGTACATGTAAACATTGTAAAAAAGTCTTCAATTAATCTTATATGTACAACAACTTGACGGCTGCAATAGTGCACTGATGTAGAATTAATGTTTGTAATTGCGCAATGCAATTACGCCTTATTGCGCGCCTCGATTACTTTTGGAAGTATGGCGTAAGATTGCATTGCAAAAGGCGGAAGGGGGTGTTGCGTACGTTTCGTTGCACGAAGGCGTACGCAATTGCGTCTACGCAATGACCAAGTAACTCATCCTGCTTTGTTTTCAATTGTATTTTCATGTTCACCGCTTTGATAATCATCTATACTTTTCTTTCGTAAAGGAGCCATCTAAAATTCAAAATAACGAAGAACATATATGTAAAAAAATTGTTATAACTAAAAGAAAATTTGCTAACAATGTATTAACAAAACTATTACCTTAAAAAATTTGTTCGATACCAAACTAAACTAGTATTAAATTTGAAAAGGTAAGAGTCAGATGGTCATGATCTGACTCTAATCAAACTATTGATCTATACCATGAAGTTATGGAAGGGTACTAAACGTGATTCATGTATGTAAAGGCAGTAAAGTATTTATTAAAATGTTAATGAAATTAAATGTTGAATCATGTAAATTACAGAATTATAAAAAATATCAGTTAGGATTTAGGAATGCTACTAACTGTAGTTTAATAAATGAATACTAGACGTCTAGAATGTCATAGTTCAATATGTAACCAGTTAGGAATCCTACTAACTATAGTTACCGCATATGTTCAAAGTTTTTCCCAGAACTTGGAATCACGTAAGTGTTAGAAACTTTGCTACCAGCTATAAGACTTGTGCATGTTGAATTGAAATGTTGAAAAAGTTAAAATCCTATAATTGAATAATTGATACCAAAAACTTATTAGAAGGTAAATGATAAGAACATGGCTTTAACGTATAGTAGTTGGATCCCATATTTAAAATTAAATTTCAGCTTTCCATTATGAACATTCATCAAATGACAAACATTAAACAAATCCTGAAAATACAATCACAATGTAAAACAACAACTAATTTCTCACAAGCATTTTAACAAACACCTTTTGGGCAAGTAGAAAATCAGAAACATATAAAGAAAACCTCAAACACCAAGCTGCCAAATATTCACAACAATAATACACTTGCAAAGTTAGCTCACTCAAACATCAATACCCAAAAGAAATCACCAACATATCAAGCTTTAAAATCAAAATAAGTTCACAATACACAATATAAAAAGACTTTTTTTGTTCAAATAAAGTTTGAATATATATGAGTGGTTCCCATTTTCAAAATACCTGGGCAGGAGTCTTGTGAAGGAATGAAGATCTTTCTTCCTTGACCCTTTTTCTTATTTTGGTATCATATTGTTTTCTGATATACATTTCAAAAAGTATCAGGCAACTCAATAGGACACAAATGCAAATTAATGGACAATACAAAGTAGAGAAAAGAAAACAGAGAGGGGGGTCGACGAGGGGAACGGACGCAGACCGGCCAGTTGCTGTAGAAGAGAGGGGGGTCGACGAGGAAAACAAAGTATTTGCTTCTGCTTTCTCATAGAGAAGAGACAATTTTAGAAAGTAGATTCAAACACACGTTTATAATGCAACTTCCTCATTATACCGATCAAAATACCCTAATTCCAAAAATATAATGACTAAATTTTGTTATGGAATATCTAAGGGAAAATCGCATATATGGACCCTCAGTTATCTACAAAATTAAAATCTCAGACCTGTATTTCTGAGATTGTAAATATCACCCCTCAATTGTCCAAATTGTTGTAAATGTGGTCCTTTAAGTGGTGAAATGTACTCTCGTCCACATTGTATATTTCACCCCTCAAAAGGACCACATTTACAGCATTTTGAACAATTGAGGGGTGATATTTACAATTTCAAAAATACAAGTATGAAATTTTAATTTTGTGTATAACTGAGGGATCACATATGCGATTTTCCCTATTTCAAAATTTAAAATAGGTTATTAAAATAGTCTATTTTTAAAAGTTTTAAACTTGAAGCACTAGGCTCATAGGAGTTGGGAAATGGTCAGAATATGAAAAATAATGCACTTGTGTCTATTTCTTGCTGGAACTTCAGCTTTTCGGTTCAAAATTGACAAGAATTGTTCGATGCTATTTCATTGGGGCGGTTACAAATATACTGCCCATTTACAAAAAAGTAGAAAGTACAGTGATGTGGAGAGGGTGCTGAGTAGGCTAGCCAAACGGTTGTATTATTCTGTAAAGGTACGATTCAGTCTAGATTTTCAATTTTTGGTTTTGTTCTTCAAAATTTAAACTCAAATTTATGCTAATCTACTCTTTGATTGCGTTTGTAATTGGTTGTGAAATAGTCTGTATTATTTTTTTTGGTTTAATTTTTTGATATTGTATTTATATTTCTCAAATATAGTTGTAAACTTTAAAAAAAATCTTGCTATCTTACTTTCCAAATCTGAATGTACACTTTAAATTCAATATTATTTCATACTCCGTGCATTCTAGTCCATTTTCTAACATATGTTTCATTTCATTTTTAAAAAAGATTTTCTCATACAATTATTGCTGTTTTCAAAGTATATTGTTACTAATTGGGTGTTCTTACGTGTTCATTCAGGACATGTTGACTTAGCTTAGGCCAATTGTGGGTGATGCATGGTGAAGTACTCAACTCTTTTGAAATATAGAACTTATACTAAATACTACTACTACTAACATTCTTAAGCTCAGGACAATTTAGAAGATGGCCAAAGGTAAAAAATAACACGTGTACCACCCATTTGTAATGTGCAACTCATTGTTTCTTCCAAACAATTTAGTTTGAAGTTCAAATTAATTTAATATGAATGCTTTCTGTTTTCAATACCTATAATTTGAAGTACAGTGACCCCATGTTGAGTGACAAAAAAATACCCTGCCCATTTCATAGGATTTGGCAAAACAATGATTTCTGGAGAATGAAAATAATGATTTCCTCCTGGAGTCGTGGGCATAGCTAAAATGTGCCTTAACAATATATCCCTTCATATCTATATATCTATATATATATATATATATATATATATATATATATATATATATATATATATATATATATTAAGTGAGTTAAGTGAGTTCCCGCTCATGCGCAGGGGCATTTTTGTAACTATGCTTAATTTCCTTAAATCACCGCTCGAATATATTTGGTAATTTGGGACGAAGTGACGAACTATTCGATTTCGCCGACAACTTTGTACTTGCTTCCGCTCAAGGCTTGGAGAGTCCATCACGGTTAGTATTTTCCTAATCATTTATATTTCTTTGTGACATGCAGTATCTATATCTAAAAATTTCATCTCAACTTTCGTCGAAACCCGTAGATTTAGAGGAAACTTTAGCTACAGCGGGCTTTATGCTATTGTCACTCTAACAATATAGGTATGCCGTACAAGTATCATTGGATACGCTGGAAGAATCTTTGTCTTCCTCATGATGAAGGGGGTTTGGGTATTAGGTCTCTAGTGGATATTGAAAAGGCTTATTCTTTAAAGCTTTGGTGGAAATGGAGATGTAACAAATCAGTTTGGGCAAATTTTTGTCATTCTAGATATCCAAGGGGCAATAATATGGTTCCTAGGGCTACAAATTCATTTATCTGGAAAAGAATTTGTAGAATTCATGATTTGGGGGAATCACTATGCACACAAGATCAAGATGGGGAGCTGACCTGGTTACCTGATTGTAAGGGCACTATTTCTTTATCTTCAGTCTTTGAGCAAGTTAGAAGAGCACGGAATGTTGCTTTCTCTTTCAGCCATGCCTGGAATAAATATCAATCAAGTAAAACTCAGATTTTCCAGTGGAAGATTATTAATAGAATTCTTCCATTTCCAGATAATTTGAGAAGGTTTAATCTGACAATCTTCCCTACCATGTGCCCCTTCTGCAAAAAGGACTCTGATTCCATGGACCATGTCCTCCTTAATTGTTCTTTTACATGGAGAATCTGGAAATATTTTATTGGAATTTTTCAGATTACTAGCCCTCACAGGCCAACAACTATACGCGAAATGCTTATTGCATGGTGGCTGGAGGCGGGATCTAAATCCCTTCTTGATATTTTCAGGCACAACTTGGCAGGGATAGTCTCATGGCACATTTGGAAAAATTACTGTAATCTACGTTGGGGACAGATGCAGGAGGTAGACAGCTATCAGTTGATTATTCACCAAATAAAATCATTCTTACATAGTTGGTCAGAGGTTAAACTGAAAAAGCTCAAATTGGGCACGTCCAGATCGATTCTTTTTTAAGAACGATTATTGCCCCTTTCCTTTAAATCTATAAATCTGAGGTTTCAAGTAGTTAAATGGGACTTACCTTCTCACCGATTCAAGCTGAATGTAGATGCTTGCTTCAATGCTCGCCAGGTTGCAGGGGGAGCTGTAGTCAGATCCAGTTCAGGAGAGTTGGAGGTGGCTCTTCATTTTCCACTTGCTGCAGAGTCGGTGATGGAGGCAGAGCTTAAGGCATTTCATCGATCTGTTTCTTGGGCGATTAATAAGGGATTTCAGATGTTTGAGGTTGAAACTGATTCTAAGGTTGTTGTTGACATTATTCTGGGAGAGGTCATAGAAGGTCGGTGGAGAAGAATCGTTGCTGACCTTAGAAGATGGAAGGTTGACAAGCATCTTATCTTCAGACATATCTTAAGGGAGAAAAATTGGCCGGCTCATTTTTTGGCTAAAATTAGTTGTGATGACTTTGGCATTTTTTATAATATTGGTCAATTACCAGGTCCAGTTTGCCGCTCGTTGATTGAAGATAAACTGGGTTTGAGTTTTATTAGAATCCTTTAGCTTTTTATATATTATTGGGTCTGGTTTGGTCCTTCCAATAATTTTTTTTGAGTTGATTCTTTGCTCTGTTAAAAAAAGGAGAAACATACTAGGGATAGTGGCGCCGACCTCAGGCTGAGCCATATCACAGCCCAACGGGGAAACTTGCCCTCCTTGTTCACTTTCTCTCCGGGGGGCGGCGATCTCCTCTTCCTCGTTATCTTCAAATTCTGAGGGCGCAACAACACCAAAACCAGGCACGGGCACCTCAGCCGTTGGAGCCGTTGGGGGTGGAACTACTACTTCTTCTTCTTCTCCCCCATCATCCCCAACGGGCGCGACATCAATAGCCATCACAGCCTGACCAAGTACCGCCAGGGGGAGAAACTGGTGCATTTCAGATCATCCCTGATCTTTTTCTCAGTAACAAATTTCCTAATTTCGTACTGACCGAGTTTTAAATACTTCTTGACATCGTCAGTATACTCGCCGAGATCACCTGCATTGTGCTTCCGGGCAATGACCGACTCCCGAGTAAGAACCGAGGCGTCGGTAGAAAACAGTGACACTGCTGACACATCCTGACGGTTGGCGCAGACATAGAAAACCCCGCCCTTCCACCCACGGTGTGAGGTAGGGGCATCAGTAAACCCGCCGCGGCCCCCAACCTGGGCTATGGAAGCATAGCTCTGATTCCCCTTTGACGGATTGCGCCCGATATTGAACAAACAGTGGAAAAGACCCACATTGGGAGTAATTTTCAACCCCACACAACGCAGGAGGAAAGCGGCAATGTAGTAGAAACCGTGCTTAACAACGTAGAACGGATGCAGGGGGTGCAGGGGGGAATCTAAAACCGTGGCGGAGAAGCAAACCGACTCAGTCCAGGTACTCAGCATAGAACGGATGCAGGGGGGATCTGAAACCATGCTTAACAACGTCGTAATAAACAACAAAGAACCCCGAAGGGCAAGAAGAGGGTAGCTCACCTGCATCCGGCCTCATCACAACAACACTGGGCCCACAAAAGCGCCTCGTTTCCTCCCACTCCCTCTCAAACATGGAACAAGCAGTTGCGGGCGCAGTAAAACTATCCAAAGTGAAAAACTCAACATTACCCTTGACGTTTTTCTTGGTGAGTGCCCTACGGCCCGGCCGCGCATTTTGGGGCACAACCTCAAGAGCGGAGGTCGCGTCCGCGAGGTCATCAATGAGACCAGCCTCCCTCAGGACAGCAGCATCATCGTACCCTAGTGGTAGGTCATTGCTAGCCCTGTCCTCGGTGTTAGCAAAAGCACTTGGAGAAGACATTTTCAAAATCCGCAGAAAAACATACGCACATGCAGACATTCAAAATCCGGGGTTAAGGACGAGTAATCTGACCCCCAAACAAAAATTAAACACTCGAATCAGCATCAGCATGCGATTCCGAGTCCAGGGGTACCAACCTCATCAAGAATGGGGGACTGTGCGCCCCCATTGCTCACAAAACCAATTCGACAGAAAAAACCTTATTTTGGGTTTTTTCGGCCTAAAACTATGGCAGGCAAAGAACGAACAAATAGAGCCGGAGACTAACCAGGAAATTAGAGATTTACTCTCTCTCACCTCAAGTTTCACTTTCGCTTCGGAGAGTGGGGGACTCATGATGGAGTATATTCCCATATACCCCAGGGGTATCATAATCGCCGGTAGAAAGCATTGCGGGTCCATCAAGGGCGCAAAAATGCTAAGTCCACAATCCGAGCCTAACCCCGATCCCTATCGCCGAGGTCGGGAAAACACCAAGCTCAGGACTCAACCAGACTTAGAGGATAACAAAGTCGACCGACCCCGACCCCGACCCCGAGGTCGGGAAAACATCAGGCTCAGGAATCAACCGAACTCGACAAGTTATGAGCCTGACCTCGATGCACCCGAGGTCGGTACCAGGTCTGACCCCGAAAGTCAAACATTCGGTCAACGATGATCGAGCACCAGGCACTCAACTACCTCAAAGGTGGATACGGAAGACAAAGGGGCGAGTCCTCCCATCACGAGCCCGAACTCCCAGGCATCGACCTCGGTAAAACTCCAAGGTCTGGATAAAGCATCATGGACTTCAACAAAATCCACAAGGATCTACCTCACAAGGAGACATCGCCACGTCACCAGGGAATATTCTCAGTTACCCACGCTTAACCACATGGGTATTCTGGCAGCGATTCTGTTAGAAACAAACTCCAATCAGCCAATTATTGATAACTCTCTCTCCAATCAACTTTACACGTGGCTGCTCCCCATTGAATTAGGCTATTAGTTTGTTAGAGTAGCTTTACACGTGTCCCTCTCCCATTAGACTAGCATCTTTTTGCTTGGGCACCAAGTATTTCCTTTTCTCATTAGTATAAATATCACCTTCCAACTTGTGGATAGGGATGCTTAATCTGCTGCACTCTTGAGACTTATACACTGAGATTTTGTTAAATTGAATACCTGACTTTTCCGTTGAGTTCACTCTCCCCTTTACTCTCATTCTCGGTGGATTTCGGCCACCCCCGGTCCGACGATCCATCATTTTTGGTTCCCTCATTGAGAGTTGAACTGTGAACAAGTCAGATCCTCCCGATTCTCTCCGGATCTATAACAAACTTTTCTGCAACAATGGCTGGAAAGAGAATTTTGAGAAGTCGAAGTGCTGCTGCCGCCGTCGCACAGGTGGAGCCCTTGCTAGAAGTTACTACTACTTCCGGCGCTAGGAGGACCGCCGGGGGAAAACAAGTCGCTGAAACTTCTGCGGATCTACGCAGTCATATTCAGCGTGCTTTCCCAGATTTGCGTCAATAGATCTCACTCAACCGTGATGCAGCGGCAAGCCGTCCGCACAGGTGATCCCACAATTCCAGAACCTTCTGATGGTGGATCCCTCTGTGGCGGTTGGCGACCTCATAATCGGATTGCAGCAGGTACTCCCCACGCTGCAATCTCAGCCTGCAGCTACTATGGCTCCCCATGCCACCAGGCCTATCTCACCGGCGAATTCCACATCCCGGTCTCTGAGAGTAGGCTCAATTGACGCCCCTCTGGTGGTGGACAGACCAGCACAGATGGTCTACCAATCTCCCCTTTGCCAGAGGGAGACTCCGAGGATCAAATCTCCCCTGATCCGTCAGATGGCTTCCACAGCACCTGTGAACGATGTGCCTCTCGCGCAACAAGCGGGGACTTCTCGTCCCACTGCGGCACCACAAAGGATGGTGCCACCGGCACCTCCCACACTGCCGTCCAGGTACACTGCACGCCGTGTTGATTACAGCTGCACCAATGATGAGGGTGTCTATGTTGTCACCATTGAGGACTCCTCGCAGTCCCCCTCCCTGCATCAGGATGACAATCCCAACCCATGGATCGAAGTGGGAAGGCATCCCATCTTCTCCAGATTGGGGGACAGATCTATGGCGAATCAACGCCTGTCTGTCAACATCCGGGGGATTAACCGGGCAAACTCCCCAGTTCTCGACATCCCTCGGCAACAACAGCAGCAACAGCCTGAGAGAAGGATTCCAGAGCGTGTACCCGCTTTGGAGAGGCTAGGGGGCAATCATTCCACTAGATCCCCCCCATGTCATCAGCAGATGCCTTCTCCCCTAGGAAACATCGCATTTCTCCATTGCGCTAACAATAACAACAACACCAACAACAACCCCTGCGCTAGCCAAGGCTCTCGCCGCCGAGGCGGCAGGTTGAATCTCCACCACGGCGCCAGCGCCAGGTGGATCCGCGGGAGGAACATATCCGCCTCCTGACTCAACAGGTCAGTGAGCTACGGACTACTGACTCAACAGGTCAATGATCCGGCGCATGATGCTCAGCTAGAAGCACTGGCGCTCCAAGTCAAGCAACTCCAGGCTCAGATCAACCAGGAGCATGTCACTGTAAGGGTAAGGACTGCAACCCCCTTTACCACACGGATCATGCGGGCCCTTATACCCCCAAAGTATAAGGGGTCCAACATTCAACTCTATGGGGGTAAAACTGACCCCCGGGAGCACTATACACGCTATCTGCCGTATGTTTCCCTCCACTTTAGAGGGGGGGGACATACGAGTGGTTCAATGATCTCCGCGATGAGTGAATCGATTCATGGAGGGAGTTGGCTACCCGCTTCCTCACTCATTTCGCCGCAAGGGCGACGACGAAGAAGCATTTCTCCTACATGTTGTCCGTTAAGCAGGGCAGAGATGAACCTTTGAGCAAATTTCTGGAATAGTGGAATGAAGAGACCTCCAAGGTCTATGGAGCTGATGACAACACTCGTCTAGCTATGCTCCAAGTGGTCCTGTGGATTGGTGGGTTCTCAATGAGCCTTATCATTGACCCCCCATGGGACTATTAGCGAGCACTCCACCGTGGGCAGAACTATGCCCTCGCGGAGGAAGTGCACAACCGCAAAAGGGCACATGAAAATGCTGTCAAGCCTCAGAAATAGGAGCAAAAGCAGCAGGAGAAACTGAAGCAGCCGTGGGAGGAAAGACCCCGCGACGACGGTGACAAGCCCCAGAACAGGGGTAATTTCATGAACAGACGCCCTAAGGTTGGTCCCAAGCTCCTAGCATCTGAGGTTCTGACGCCATTAACCCATTCCGTCAGTCACATTCTGGAGGTTGCTGACCAGGAAGGGTTGGTGGTTTGGGACCCACGGATCAACGAAATCCAGCAAGGGGACATGTCTGGTCCCTATTGCAAGTTCCACAGGTTTCATGGCCACACCACTTATGAATGTCACACGCTGAAGCTATAAATCGAAAAGCTGATCAGTCGTGGTTACCTGACACGCTTTGTCCGGAAGCCAGAGTCCGGCCAGAAGCGAGGTCATGAACGCAGATCCCAGGAGGAGGAACGAGAGTCTGACCGTTCTCCCCGCAAGAAAGATATTGGGTTGATCTCCGATGATGATTCGGCCGAGGATAATAGGCGTAATCAGCGGCGCCGGCATGAGGTCCGGATGATCATCGGAGGAAATACGGGCGGAGATACAGCCGCACAGAGGAAAAAGTGCAACAACAAACTCTATGTGGGAAGATTACAAACCCCCACCTGCTACCAAGAGATCAAGGTCCGATGTGATCTCGTTCACCGACCGTGACCTGCCGGACTTCCCTCCCCCCCACAGGGATGCTCTAGTGGTGAAATGTGAGGTGGATGCAGCAATCATCCACCGCATCTACATTGATACGGGATCCTCCGTCAACATTATGTACATACAAACGTTCCACGAACTGGACCTCCATCTCAACTCTTTGAGGCCCATCCGAACTCCCCTCTTCGGATTTACCGGTGACTCCATAGACGCCGAGGGCACTATTGAGCTCACCCTTAAGTTCGAAGATGGATCTCATCACTCTAAGATCCCCGTGGAGTTCGTGGTGGTACGACTTGAGTGTGCTCATAATGTCATACTTGGAAGGCCAGCACCGGAGGACTTGGAAGCAGTGATCTCCATGCGGCACCTCTGCATAAAATTCCCGACTGAGACCGGAGTTGGCTACTGCAGAGGTAGCCATAAGATAGCCAGATCTTCCTACATGAAGATGACAAAGCGGATGGCAGCCAGAGACATGCGCATCAAAACCATCTCACAGGCCGCGCTCTAGGAAGAAACTCCCAGACCTGAGCCTCTAGAAACCTTGGAGACTGTTATCCTGGATCAGTCCAACCCAAAAAGAGCTGCTCAGATCAGAACGAACCAGAATCCAGGATTAAGGTAAGAAATAATCTCTGTTCTTGTTAAATACAAGGTCATTTTCGCCTTAGGCCCTGATGAAATGTCGGGGATTAGTCGTGACATAATCACACACAAGCTATCCATGGACCCGAACGCGACGCCTGTCAAACAACGCAAGCGGTACCTGTCTACGGACAGAAGGGAATTTGTCAAGACTGAAGTGACTATGCTCCTTAGCATAAATCACATCACCTAAGTGGAATACCCGGATTGGCTAGCGAATGTGGTTTTGGCACCCAAGCCACCAACATTTCGTATGTGTGTTGATTACACCGACCTCAATAAGGCTTGCCCGATGGATCCACTCCCACTGCCGAACATCGATCAGCTCGCCGATGAAACAGCCGGTTGTGAGCTCATGAGCTTCCTGGACGCCTTCCATGGCTACCACCAAATTTTCATGAATGAGCTCGACGCCCCGAAGACGGCTTTCATGACTCCAAAGGGCATCTTCTGCTATCTCGTCATGGCATTTGGGCTCAAGAACTCAGGCACCACCTACACATGCATGGTGGACAGGGTCTTCAAAGCTGTGCTTGGCAGGACAATGGAAGCCTACGTGGATGACATGATAGTCAAGAGCCGTAAAGCCAACACACATACTGAGGATTTGGAGGAGATCTTCCAAATCATGGATAAAATCAACCTCCGGCTGAACCCCAAGAAGTGCACATTTGCAGTTCAAGGGGGCAAATTCCTGGGCTATATGATCAACTAACGTGGAAAAGAGCCGAACCCGGAAAAGGTGCAGGCCATACTTAATATGGAGCCGCCCCGAAATATCAAAGAAGTTCAGAGGTTGACCAGGAAATTGGCAGCCCTCAACCGTTTTCTCTCAAAATCGGCTGAGCGTGCACTGCCTTTCTTCCAAATCATGAGGTAGTATGCGAAATTTCAGTGGATTCCCGAGTGCCAGACGACGTTCGATGACCTCAAACGATATCTCGTCTCTCCGCTTATATTGTCAAAACCTGAGCACGGGGAAACGCTATTCCTCTACCTCGGCATCAGCCATGGGGCCGTGAGATCAGTCTTAATTCGCGAGGAGGATGGCGCTCAAAAGCCCATTTACTACATAAGCAAAACTTTGCGCGACGCTGAGCTCCGGTACTCCCCAGTAGAGAAGATTGTACTCGCAGTGGTATGGACGGTGAAGCGCTTGGCCCACTATTTTCAGGCCCACGCCATACATGTTCTCACCCACCAACCACTGGGCCAATTAATGCTGAGCCCAACAAGCTCAGCCAGGATCGTCAAATGGGTCGTCTTCCTGAACCAATACCAGATCGAGATCAAACTGAGGTCGACCATCAAAGGGCAGGCCCTCGCCGACTTCATGGCAAAATGCACTACCAGAGACCTGACCCCAGTCGCCTCAATGATGAGAACGGCTTCCGAGCTTACTATGCTATACGCTTTGCATTCAAGGTCTCCAACAACGAGGCAGAATATGAAACCTTATTACCTGGCCTACGCCTTGCAGCTAATATGCAGGCGGGAAAGCTGAGGATCAAATGCTATTCAAGGCTCGTGGTCGGGCAAATCAGCGGCTCCTGTGAGACAAAGAAGGCCCGAATGAAAGTGATGGAGTATATTCCCATATACCCCAGGGGTATCATAATCACCGGTAGAAAGCATTGCGGGTCCATCAAGGGCACAAAAATACTAAGTCCACAATCCGAGACTGACCCCGACCTCGACCACTGAGGATGGGAAAACACCAAGCTTGGGAATCAATCAGAATCAGCGGATAACGAAGTCAATCGACCCCGACCCTGACCCCGAGGTCGGAAAAACATCAGGCTCAGGAATCAACCGAACTCGACAAGCTATGAACTCGATCTCGATGCACCCGAGGTTGGTACCTGGTCCGACCCCAGAAGTCAAACATTCGATCAATGATGATCGAGCACCAGGCAGCCAACTACCACAAAAGCGGAAACAAAAGACAAAGGAGCGAGTCCTCCCATCACGAGCCCGAACTCCTGAGCATCGGCCCCAGTAAAACTCCAAGGTCTGGATAAGGCATCATGGACTTAGACAAAATCCACAAGGATCTACCTCACAAGGAGACATCGCCACGTCAATAGGGAATATTCTCAGGTACCCACGCTTAACCACACGGGTATTCTGGCAGCAATTCCGTTAGCAACAATCTCCAATCAGCCAGCTATTGGTAACTCTCTCTCCAATCAACTTTACACGTGGTTGCTCCCCATCGAATTAGGCTGTTAGTTTGTTAGAGTAGCTTTACACGTTCCCATCTCCCATTAGACTAGCATCTTTTTGCTTGGGCACCAAGTATTTCTCCTTTCTCCTTAGTATAAATATCACCTTCCAACTTGTGGAAAGGGATGCTTAATCTATTGCACTCTTCAGACTTATACACTAAGATTTTGTTAATCTGAAGACCTGACTTTTTCGTCGACTTCGCTCTCCCCTTTACTCTTGTTCTCGGTGGATTCCGGCCACCCCCGGTCCAAAGATCCATCATTTTTTGTTCTTTCATTGAGAGTCGAACTGTGAACAAAGCAGATCCTCCCGATTCTCTCCAGATCTACAACAAACTTTTCTGTAACAATGGCTGAAAAGAGAATTCTGAGAAGTCGACGTGCTGCTGCCACCGTTGCACAGGTTGAGCGCTCGCTGGAAGCTACTGCTACTTCCGGAGCCAGGAGGGCCGCCAAGGGAAAACAAGTCGTTGGAACTTCTTTGGACCTACGTAGTTAGATTCAGCGTACTTCCCCAAATCTGCGTCAACAGATCTCGCTCAATCACGATGCAGCGACAATGTCGTCCGCACAGGTGATCCAACAATTCCAAAACCTTCTGATGGTGGATCCCTCTGCGGCGGTTGGTGCCCTCATCACTGGATTGCAGCATGTACTCCCAACATTGCAATCTCGGCATGCAGCTGTTGTGGCTCCTCAGGCCACTCGACCTATCTTTCCTGCGAATTCCAGATCTCGCTCTCTGAGAGTAGGCTCTATCGATGCCCCTCTGGTGGTGGAGAGACCAGCACAGATGGTCTACCAATCTCTCTCTCTCTAGAGGGCGACTCCGGGGATCAACTCTCCCCCGATCCGCCAGATAGCTTCCGCAGCACCTGCAAACGCTGTGCCTCTCGCACAACAAGCGGATGGCACTGTGGCGCCACAGAGGATGGCACCACCGCCACCTCCCGCACTACCGTCCAAGTACAATGCACGTCGTGTGGATTACGGCTGCACCAATGATGAGGGTGTCTATACTGTCACCACTGAGGACTCCTCGCAGTCCCCCTCCCTGTAACGGGATGACAATCCCAATCCCTGGATCGAGGTGGGAAGGCGTCCTATCTTCTCCAGATTGGGGGACAGATCTACGGCAAATCAATGCCTGTCTGTCAACATCCGGTGGATTAACCAGGCAAACTCCCCAGTTTTCGACATTCCCGGGCAACAACAACAACAACGGCCTGGGAGAAGGACTCCAGAGCGTATACCCGCTTTGGAGAGGCTATGGGGCAATCATTCCCCTAGATTCGCCCCCACTCCACCAGCAGATGCCTTCTCCTCCAAGGCAACAACGCATTTCTCAATTGCGCCAACAACATCAACAACACCAACCCCTGCGCCAGCTAAGGCTATCACCGCCGAGGGAGCAGGTTGAATCTCCACCACGGCGCCCTCACCAAGTGGACCCTAGGGAGGAACAGATCCGCCTCTTGACCCAGCAGGTCAATGAGCTGCGGACTGCTGCAGTGTCCGCGGTACCACCACCACCGCTCCAATAGACGGCGCATGATGCTCAGCTGGAAGCGTCGGCGCTCCAGGTCCAGCAACTCTTGGCTCAGATCAACCAAGAGTCTGTTACAATAAGGGTAAGGACTGCTACCCCCTTTACTACACGGATCATGCAGGCCCCTATACCCCCAAAGTACAAGGGGCCCAACATTCAACTCTATGGGGGTAAAACTAACCCCCAGGAGCACTATACCTGCTACCAGTCTGGCATGTATATGCCGGGCGCTAGCGATGAGTACATTTGTCGTATGTTTCCCTCCACTTTAGAGGGTGAGGCATACGATTGGTTCAATGACCTCCTCGATGAATGCATTGATTCATGGAGGGAGCTGGCGACTCGCTTCCTCACTCAATTCGCCGCAAGGGCAAGGACAAATAAGCATTTCTCCTACCTGATGTCCATTAAGCAGGGTAGAGATGAGCCTTTAAGCAAGTTTCTGGAGCGATGGAATGAAGAGACCTCCAAGGTCTATGGAGATGATGACAACACTCGGCTGACTATGCTCCAGGAAGTCCTGTGGACGGGTGGCTTCTCAAGGAGCCTTGTCATTGACCCCCACGGGACTATCAGCGGGCACCTCACCGTGGGCAGAACTATGCCCTGGCGGAGGAAGTGCACAGCCGCAAGAGGGCGCAGGAAAGTGCTGCTAAACCCCAGAAACAGGAAAAAAAACAGCCGGAAAAACCAAGGCCGCTGCGGGAGGATAAGCCTCGCGATGATGGTGATAAGGGCCGGAACAAGGGCAACTTCAAAGGCAGGCGCCCCTGGACGGGTCCAAAGCTCCTAGCACCTGAAGTCCTGACGCCACTGACCCATTCTGTCAGTCATATTCTGGAAGCTGCCGACCAGGAAGGGTTAGTGGTACGGGACCCGCGAATCAGTGAGATCCAGGAACGGGACAAGTCGGACCTCTATTGCAAATTCCACAAGTTCTATGGCCACGCAGCTGATGAATGTCACACCCCGAAGTTGGAGATTGAAAAACTGATCAACTGTGGCTATCTGACAGGTTTTGTTCGGAAGCCAGAATCCGGCCAGAAACGTGGCCATGAGCGCAGATCCCGGGATGAGGAGCGAGATTCTGATCGTTCCCCCGTAAGAAAGATATTAGACTAATCTCCGATGATGATTCGGTCGAGGATAACGGGCGTAGTCAACAGCACCGACATGAGGTCCGGATGATCATCGGAGGGAACACAGGCGGAGACACGACCGCACAGATGAAGAAATGGAACAGTAAGCTCTATGTGGGGGAAATCACAAACCCCCCACCTGCTACCAAAAGAGTAAGGGTGGATGTAATCTCGTTCACTGACCGTGATCTGCCAGACTTCCCTTCCCCCCCACAGGGATGCTCTGGTGGTGAAATGTGAGGTGGACGCAGCTATCATCCACCGCGCCTACATTGATACCGGATCCTCTGTCAACATCATGTACATACAGACGTTCTACGAGTTGGACCTCCATCTCAACTCTTTGAGACCCATCCGAACTCCCCTCTCCGGATTTACCGGTGACTCCATAGATGCCGAGGGCACTATCGAGCTCATCCTTAAGTTCAGAGATTGGTCTCATCACTCTAGGATCCCCGTGGAGTTCGTGGTGGTGCGACTCGAGTGTGCTCATAATGTCATACTTGGAATGCGAGCACTGGAGGATTTGGAAGCAGTGATCTCCATGCGGCACCTCTGCATGAAATTCCCGACTGAGACTGGGGTTGGCTACTGCAGAGGTAGCCAGAAGATATCCAGATCTTGCTACATGAAGATGACAAAGCGGATGGCAGCCAGAGACATGCGCATCAACACTATCTTACAGGCCGCGCTCGAGGAAGAAATTCCCAGAGCTGAGCCCGTAGACACATTGGAGACTGTTATTCTGGATCAATCCAACCCAGAAAGAGCTGTTCAGATCGGAACGAACCTGAATCCAGGATTGAGGCAAGCAATAATTTCTGTTCTTGTCAAATACAAGGTTATTTTTGCCTTAGGCCGTGATGAAATGTCGGGGATTAGTCGGGACATAATCACACACACGCTATTCGTGGACCCAAACGTGACGCCTGTCAAACAGCGCAAGCGGTACCTGTCTACGGACAGAAGGGAATTCATCAAGGCCGAGGTGACTATGCTCCTTAGCATAAATCACATCGCCGAAGTCGAATACCCGGATTGGCTAGCGAATGTTGTTTTGGCACCCAAGCCACCGACATTTCATATGTGTGTTGATTACACCGACCTCAATAAGGCTTGCCCGATGGATCCATTCCCACTACCGAACATTGATCAGCTCGTCGATAAAACAACCGGCTGTGAGCTCATGAGCTTCCTGGACGCCTTCCGGGGCTACCACCAGATTTTCATGAACGAGCTCGACGCCCCGAAGACAGCTTTCATGACTCCAGAGGGTATCTTGTGCTATCTAGTCATGGCATTTGGGCTTAAAAACTCAGGCGCCACCTACACTCGCATGGTGGCCAGGGTCTTCAAGGCTGTGCTCAGCAGGACAATGGAAGCCTACGTGGATGACATGATAGTCAAGAGCCGTAAAGCCAGCACACATGCCAAGGATCTGGAGGAGATCTTCCAGATCATGGATAAAATTAACCTCCGGTTGAACCCCAAGAAGTGCACATTTGCAGTTTAAGGGGGCAAATTCCTGGGCTATATGATCAGCCAACGTGGAATAGAGCCAAACCCGGAGAAGGTGCGGGCCATACTTAATATGGAGCCACCCTGAAACGTCAAGGAGGTTCGGAGGTTAACCAGGAAATTGGCATCCCTCAACCAGTTTCTTTCAAAATCGGCTGAGCGTGCGTTGCCATTCTTCCAAATCATGAGGAAGTCTGCAAAATTTCAGTGGACTCCCGAGTGCCAGACAACATTCGATGACCTCAAGCGATATCTTGTCTCTCCGCCAGTATTGTCAAAACCTGAGCACGGGGAAACACTATTCCTCTACCTCGGCGTCAGCCATGGGGCTGTGAGCTCGGTCTTAATTCATGAGGAGGATGGCGCTCAAAAGCCCATCAACTACATAAGCAAAACTTTACGCGACGCCGAGCACTGGCACTCCCCAGTAGAGAAGACTGTGCTTGCAGTGGTATGGACTCTGAAGCGCGTGGCCCACTATTTTCAGTTCCACGCTGTACATGTTCTCACCCACCAACCACTGGGCCAATTAATGCGGAGCCCAACAAGCTCATCCAGGATGGTCAAATGGGCCGTCTTCCTGAGCCAATACCAGATTGAGATCAAACCGAGGCCGTCCATCAAAGGGCAGGCCCTCGTCGATTTCATGGCAGAATGCACTGCGAGGGTTGTGACCCCAGTCACCTCAACTGACGAGGACGGCTGGTGGACATTGCTCACTGATGGCTCTTCAGTAGACAAAGCCTGCGGGGGGGAGTTGTACTCATCTCCCTCGAGGGCTTTCGAGCTTACTATGTTATACGCTTTGCATTCAAAGTCTCGAATAACGAGGCAGAATATGAAGCTTTATTATCTAGCCTACGCCTTGCAGCTAATATGCAGGCGAGAAAGCTGAGGATCAAATGCGATTCAAGGCTCGTGGTCGGGCAAATCAGCGGCTCCTTTGAAACTAAGGAGGCCAGAATGAAAGCATATAAAGCTGCTGCACTGGAGCTCTTAGGAACTTTCCAGATGTTTGAAATCCTGCAGATACCGCGGGCTCAGAATCAAGAAGCTGACATTTTGTCTAAACTGAGCTTCGACACGCCTGAGTACATTTCCAAGATAGCTCAGGTGGAGGAACTGTCAACACCAAGCATACAGCAGACCCTCATACATCAGGTACAATCCATCCCGAGGGACTGGACTACCGACCTGAAAGAATACATTAACAATGGGCAATTGCCCCCGGGTGAGGCCAAGGCCAGGCTTGTCAAGTTTCGAGCTCCGACCTACACCCTCTTTGATGGCGTGTTATACAAAAGGTCCTATAACGGCACGCTCCTACGCTGCCTCAACACCAGTGAGGCTAAGATTGCCATGGAAGAGGTGCACGTCGGGGTCTGTTCGGCACACCAAGGCCCTCACACAATGTCCAGGAAGCTCTTATTACAGGGGTATTTCTGGTCCACCATGGCAAAATATTGCGCTCGGATGGCACGCACTTGCAATGCGTGCCAACAGTTCCAGAACGCCTCGGGACGCCCAGCAGTGAACTACGCCCCCATAAGCACAACAATCCCATTTTCCAGGTGGGGCATAGACCTTGTGGGACAACTTCCCCGAGGTACTTGTAACTGCAGATGGATCATAGTCGTCATCGACTATTTCACCAAGTGGATAGAAGCAAAACCACTGGCCAGCATAACCGAGGTACAGTGTAGGAGATTCGTTCACAAGAATATCCTCACTCGCTTCGGTGTGCCACAGCAGCTCATCACAGACAATGGTACTCAGTTCGAGGCCAAAAGTTTCCAGGATATGCTGGCCAGCTGGGGAATCAAACACACCGCAGCCTTCGTCGCCTACCCACAGTGCAACGGACAAGTAGAGAATGCCAATCGCACCATCCTGACAGACTTAAAAAAGAAGCTCACAGACGAAGGCGGAGGTTGGGTGGAAGAGCTCCACAACATTCTGTGGGCTTACAGAACAACTCCCCGCAGGGCGACAGGTGAAACCCCATTTTCACTCTGCTACGGCTTTGAAGCCAAAGCCCCTACAGAGGTCACAATCCCGATCCCGCGGGTCCTAACATACGACTCCGAGCAGAACGAATAGAACATGCGAGTCGATCTCAACTTCATTGATGAAAGAAGGGAGGACGCATTCTTGAGGTCGGAGAATTACAGATGCCAAATCAAAAGTTATTATGATGTCAGAGTCCGAGGTTGGGAGTTCCAAGTGGGGGACTATGTCCTTAGGCGATGGGCCGCCAGCCAACCCAATGAGGGAGGAAAGATGGCCAAAAAATTCGAAAGGCCCTACATCATAACGGCCGTAGTCCGGCCCGGCACTTACAAACGAAGCACTCCAAAAGGCACGGAGGTTCCGAGATTATGGAACGTCCACCACCTGGTGAGGTACTACCAGTGACCCCAGCGTTGTAAAGGAGACGATGAGCCCTCGCCAAACGGAAACTTTGCACAATCACGGGCATTGGAAATCCGGGGTCACTAATAGTAGCCTCAGCCGTACACTGTAAACTGTTTACGGCTCCCATTGAAATAAATGAAGGAAGTTTTCAACACATAACTCTCCCCTGAAGCAACCTATAAGCCTTCCAGTTGATACTTAACGATAAAATAAGTCGGGGCAACTTAATAAGTCCTCGCAAACACAGGCTCTTCAGCCCATTCTTAAAGTTCCTAGGCAACTTTATAAGACCTCGACGTCTCCTAAGACGACAGCCTCGGCGGCTCAAAAAATCTGAGGTCACTCTGTAATCCCTCGACGACACACGCTCCTAAACTGAGCTCCAAAACCGAGGCAACTTTGTAAGTCCTTGCAAACACAGAGTCTTCAGCCAAACCCCAACGAGCCAAGGCGACTTTGTAAGCCCTCACAAGCACAAGACTCTTCGATGTGCAATCAATCTCTGAGGCAACTTTGTAAGACCTTCATTCTTCGGGAACAACAGCCTCAATGGCTCCCGATCTCCGAGGCCACTTTGTAAGCCCTCCACAACCAAACAGGGACAGTAGCCCCACGCGTCTCCTAAGGAGAGAAGTCAAGGCATCTACATCAGCCCTTGTTCCTTACTCACAAAACAAGCTGGGATAGTAGCCCAACATGGCTCCCGAATATTGGGCTGAGGCAATTTTATAAGTCCTCGCACCCCATGATTTTTTCGTCTCCCCCTTTAGCATTGAAGGCGGGAGGAGATAGAGGCGCAACGCCGAAGGCTGGGCTACTTGACGGTCCTGACCTTGGTCGAGCACCTCTCACTCCCGACCCCGCCGAGCTCTCGCATAAATCTCGCAGCGCCGAGCTCTAGTCCATATCTCGTGGTCTGAGAGGAGGTCAGCTCCCTAAATTGATGGCGTTTCGCCCGAGGCTGGGCTACTTGACGGTCCTGACCTTGGTCGAGCACCTCTCGCTTCCGACCCCGCCGAGCTCTCGCACGAAACTCGCAACGCCAAGCTCTAGTCCATATCTCGCGGTCTGGAAGGAGGTCAGCTCCCTAAATTGATGGCACAATGCCACAGTCTTGAATTAAAGTCCGACTGCCTGCACCTCTCACTTCCGACCACGCTGGGCTCTCGTACGAATCCCGCATAGCCGAGCTCTAGTCCATATCTCGCTGTCTGGAAGGAGGTCGCTATCAAAATCAATGGCGCAAAGCCAAAACAGTCCGGAATTAAATTCCGGCTGCAATACAACGCATCACTGCGAATTCTAGTCGGGCTCGCCTAAAGACCCCGCATCTGGATAATAACCGCTGGGCCCACTTCTCAAGCCCTGCAGACAACTCAGAATCTACTTCTCAGGTTCTGTTTATACATTAAAGCTGTTTGGGATATTTTACAAAATAAAATACCTTTGCAACAGTCATTCATGACAAGTGAAACAACTGCTGCAATTCTGCCAAAACATTTTTCACCACAACCTAAGCAAATACTCTTAGCAGCATAAACTCAGAACAATGGACAGGGGGAATTTTAGTAATGAAGTGACCTCATCAATGAAGCGCGTCTGTAAACTTTACGTTACAGTTATAATAGACAAAAATAAGACTTTTCAAACTACTTTCTCAAGAAAGAAAATTGGTCCCAAAAGCTTTGATAAGCATAGGGCATCAGACACAAATCACTGGCTGCAAAGATTTGACACAACCTAAAGCTCCAAAGTGAAGTCGAGGCCAAAAGCTCCACTGAAAGCTCCAGCAGTTAGCAATCAATGCTACTGACAAACTGTACGGTAATGGACCCTTGATATTCCATTACCGCACAAGCACGCAACGTGCAGAATGCAGCATGGACATCTAAAATCCATGCCTGCAAAACAAACAAAGGCAAGTTCCCTGCCATTAAAAAACAGCAAGGAACCAACAATGCCCCACCCAAACGAGGCTGACTATGCAACCTCTACTGGGGACAATTACTGCAACTTAGCAGACAGATGCTAAGCTCAGAATAAAAGGAGGGCAGGCCACCTATGGCCCATCCCCACTAAACAACACCTGTGCAACACGCCAGAAAAATATGGAAAGCGCAACAAGCATAAACATTGCAGAAAGTGGTCATTTCATACACAAAGATGTAGCAAAGGATGTTCAAATGTTTACAACTACAAAGGCTGAACAGCCAGATATACAGAAAAGATTAAGGGGGAGGGGAGTCTACTCCTTTCTCTTTCTCTTCTTCTCCTTCTCCTACTCCACCTCCTCACCGGCCTCAGCTGACTGCGTCTGAGTTGCCAAAGAATACTGAATCTGCTGGCCTGGGGCAATTTCAGGATGCTTCATTGTCCGCGGAAGCCGGCACTTCTTGTGATTGAAGCCCGACAAGGCCTTTCGGAGCTGGTCATAAATATCCTTTTGCATGAGGTATTTTCCATATTCCAGGGTGGGCAACATCCGCTTTCCTAGGAACTCTAGGCCCCCGACAGTAACCAACCAGCTATCTATGTGCTGGCCTTACGCTGTGCAACCAAGCCACGGAATCAGGGGAAGGAGAATCGTCAGTGCACGAGGCCTTGAACTCATCAGCCCCGGAAGCCTTCGCTTTTGAAAGCTCGGCAGCGTGTGCGGTCACGATCCCTTCTAGGATTTGGCTACGCTCTGCGGCAAAAGTAGCGGAGGCATTTTTCAGGATCTGGACCTCTGTCTCCAGTTGTACGATTTGAACCCCTTTGAGCCCGCCCTGCAACTGGGACTCCCGGAGGGCGGCCTCAAGCTCATTACAACGTCGTTGCCAACCAACAACATTCTCCTGCAACTGCTTATTCTCTCGAGCTAAGTTGTTGGCCTCGCTAGACATCTCGATCACAGACCTATGAAGGGCCTCATTCTCAGCAACAGTATCCTCAGCAATATCGGTCATCCTCTTATGCATAGCTTGGTACTCCTCAAGCTCCTCTTCAGCACAGAGAGCCCTATGCTCAGCTTTCTGGGCCCTAAGATCCGCGGCCTTGGCATTTTCCTCAGCCTCCACCAGGCATTTCACAGCCTCATCCGCCGACCCCTTGAGATTCTCAAACTGACGCTTGCCCTCCGCCAGCTCAGTATCTAGCACAGACACCTGTTGCTCGGCACCCAGGGCTCGCTCAGTAAATTCGTCAAGCAGCTCCTTGAATTGAACAGTCTGCTTGAGGGCTCGATTAGCGGTGGCCTCCATTTCATCAGCGCGCTTCTCAGAAATCTTGAGAGCTTGCTCAACAAGGGACCTGGTATGGAGAATACCGACCTCTCTCTTCCAGACCTGACGAGCCCGGTGCTCTGCATCATCGGCCGTGCGGCCAAGCTCGTGACATGTAAAAGCAGACTGCATAACAAAAATGCACGATCAGATCACAACCAAAATATATCAAAATAAGGATATGCGAGGAAGGAAATTCCTGACCTGGAGACAAAAATTAGCGGCATCCAGAGCAATCTCCCGAGTGGTCATATGACTCAAGATATAATCATTTGCATAAGGGCGAATCTGAGAAAGGAAATCCATGCTATGCACAGTGCCGGCATCAAAGTTGTGATCCCGATCCATGTGGTACTTGAACCACTGATTATCCGGATCGGGATAGGAACGACAACTGGAAATCTGGGGCGGCCAGCGTCGGGGCGATTAGAAGGCCCAGCCTTGTTGCCCCATCCGCATGCGGGCCGGCCTCTGGAACAGCCCCACCACCTTTCGGGGAGAAGCGAGCTTGCTTACCCCCCTCATCCTCGCTTTTACTCTCTACAATCATTGTATCTGGTTGAGAGGAGGGGGTATGGTAGCAGGCTCAACATCAACTTCAGGAACGGCAACGGGGGCATCCACGTCCATATCAGCTACCCTGATGCCTTAACTGGAAACAACATCCCGGTCAGGGGAAGATCCCCTCAGAGGAGAGCCCGAGGTGGCACCCTGATCAACATCATGTTGACCACTTGCAATGGCCTTCACCTCATCCACATGAGGGTCATGGGCCATCTCGGCAGAAACAACAGGGAGAGCAGCATCAACCGGAGAGTCATGTGCGGAACCTGCACCATCCCCATCACTTTCCTCAGAAGAGGAGGAGGACCCACTAGGGAAGGGCCCCAGTGGCTTCATCTGGGCAAATTCCTTCTGGACCCGGTCCAACAGAGCAAATATGTTCGGGCAACCTGTGAACAATAAAAGCTCAACATCAACAAAGCTCCAAGACAGGTCGTACAAATAGTATAGTAAGACAAATAAAATTGAGGGGGAAACATACCAGGAGTAGTGGCGCTGACCTCAGGCTGGGCCATATCATGGCCGGTCGGGGAAGCCTGCGCTCCTCGTTCACCTTCTCCCTGGGGAGCAGTGATCTCATCCTCCTCGTCATCTTCAGATTCTGAGGGCGCAACAACCCCAAAGTCGAGCATGGGCACCTCAGCCGATGGAGCCATTGGGGGAGAGACTACTCCTTCTCCTTCTTCTCGCTCATCATCCCCAAGGGGCGCGGCATCTATAGCCATCACAACCTCGTCAAGTACGCCATGGGGGAAACTGGTGCATTTCAGATCATCCCTGATCTTTTTCAAATTGGCCGAGCCTCAAATACTTCTTCACATCGCCAATATACTCGCCCAGATCACTTGCATTGTGCTTCCGGGCAATCACCGACTCCCGAGTAAGAATCGAGACATCAGTAGAAAACAGCGACACTGCCGATACATCATGGCAGTTGGTGCAAACATAGAAGAACCTGCCTTTCCACCCACGGTATGAAGTAGGGGCGTCGGTAAACCCGCTACGGCCCCCGACCTGGGCTATGGAAGCATAGCTCTCATTCCCTTTGACGGGTTGCGGCCGATATTGAACAGACAGCGGAAAAGACCCACACTGGGAGTAATTTTCAACCCCACACAAGGCAGGAGGAAAGCAGCGATATAGTAGAAACCGTTGGGGTGAGTTGACAAGGAAGCAAGCCGACCCAGTCCAGGTACTCCGCATAGAATGGATGCTCAGGGAATCTGAAACCATGCTTAACATCGTCGTGGTAAATAACAAAGAACCCCGAAGGGCAAGAAGAGGGCAACTCACCTGCGTCCGGTCTCATCATAACAACACTAGGCCCACAAAAGCGCCTCGCTTCCTCCCACTCTCTATCGGACAGGGAACAAGCAGTTGCGGACACGGTAAAACAATTAAAAGTGAAAAACTCAACATTGCCCTTGATGTTTTCCTTGGCGGGCGCCCTACGGCCCGACCGCGCGTTCAGGGGCACAACATCAAAAGCGGAGGTCGCATCCGCGAGGTCATCATTGAGACCAGCCTCCCTCAGGGCATCATCATCATCGTACCCCAGTGGTAGATCATTGCTAGCCTTGTCCCCGGTGTTAGCAGAAGCACTTGGAGAAGACATTTTCGAAATCTGCAGAAAAACACACACACACACGCAGACAGTCAAAATCCAGGGTTAAGGACCAATAATCTGACCTCCAAACACAAATTAAACACTCGAATCAGCATCATCATGCGATTCCGAGTCCAGAGGTACCAACCTCATCAAGAACGGGGGACTGTACACCCCCACCGCCCACAACACCAGTTTGACGGAAAAACCCTCATTCTGGGTTTTCCAGCTAAACTGCGACAGACAAGAAGCAAACAGGCGAAGCCGGAGACTAACCTGAAGAGGAAAGTCGACGGAGAAAGCTGGAACTTCGGAAGTACTGGCCGGAGAAGACGAGCTCTTGAAATGCTTGAAAACTCTGAAAACTCGAATGCAAAAGAAAGCGCAAAGGAGAAAGACGAAAGCTTTCGCCTTTTATACTTCCCTTCAAAAATGAACAGGAAGCTTACACGTGGCGCACTACTCTCCAACCGCCCAAAAAACTCAAACGTTTTTCCAAAAGGCGTGCAAAAAACGCAATGATGGTGCCGTACTGTCACTTCAAACACCATCCATCACATTAAATGTTGAGAAGCGGCTATTAATTCAAAATGTTGCAATAGGGATGTTTAAATATTCCTATTTGTACACATCAGCGTTACTACATGCCACAAATTCTCCAAAGTCCACCAAACGATAAATTCAACTGCCTCGTCCCCTTCAAACTCATACTCTTTCGCACTAAGAAAATATTCTAAGTCCACAAGAGTGGGGGACTGGTAAGTGGGGGACTCGGGAACGAAATAAAAAAACAAAGACTACAACGACCTCGGAAAAATGCGACAACCTCGGGATCAGCACCGAACATGCATATCTTTGTAAAACAAACTACGCACACACACATTAAAATCCCTTGCATATTTTCAAAAAATTTATCAACCCACGGCCGGGGCCGTGGATGTAGCAACTAACCCATGAGGCAGGTTTGGAACGCGGAAGACACGGAGCTCGAGCTCGGACTTCTCTGCAGCGGGGCGTCGCTTTCCTCTCCGGACTTCATGGCAAAGCGGAGTATACTCTTTTTCCTCCGTTAGGATTTTTTCCCACAGGGTTTTTCCTCAGCTGAGTTTTTAATGAGGTACCCCTTTGTCATGACCATGGAAGAGCAGCACCCCTGTCGGGCGAACAAGCCCAGGAAATTGAAGATTTACTCTCTCTCACCTCAAGTTTCACTTTCGCTTCGGAGAGTGGGGGACTCATGATGGAGTATATTCTCATATACCCCAGGGGTATCATAATCGCCGGTAGAAAGCATTGCGGGTCCATCAAGGGCACAAAAATACTAAGTCCACAATCCGAGCCTGACCCCGACCCCGACCGCTGAGGTCGGGAAAATAGCAAGCTCAGGAATCAATCAGACTCAGCGGATAACGAAGTCAACCGACCCTGACTCCGACCCCGAGATCGGAAAAACATCAGGCTCAGGAATCAATCGAACTCGACAAGCTATGAGCCCGACCTCGATGCACCAGAGGTCGGTACCAGGTTTGACCCCGGAAGTCGAACATTCGGTCAATGATGATCGAGCACCAGGCAGCCAACTACCTCAAAAGCGGAGACGAAAGACAAAGGGGCGAGTCCTCCCATCACGAGCCTGAACTCCCGAGCATCGACCCCAGTAAAACTCCAAGGTCCGGATAAGGCATCATGGACTTAGACAAAATCCACAAGGATCTACCTCACAAGGAGACATCGCCACGTCACCAGGGAATATTCTCAGTTACCCACGCTTAACCACACGGGTATTCTGGCAGCCATTCCGTTAGCAACAAACTCCAATCAGCCAGCTATTGGTAACTCTCTCTCCAATCAACTTTACACGTGGCTGCTCCCCATCGAATTAGGCTGTTAGTTTGTTAGAGTAGCTTTACATGTGCCCCTCTCCCATTAGACTAACATCTTTTTGCTTGGGCACCAAGTATTTCTCCTTTCTCCTTAGTATAAATATCACCTTCCAACTTGTGGAAATGGATGCTTAATCTACTACACTGTTCAGACTTATACACCAAGATTTTGTTAATCCGAAGACCTGACTTTTCCGTCCAGCTCGCTCTCCCCTTTACTCTCGTTCTCGGTGGATTCCGTCCACCCCCGATCTGACGATCCATCAGAAAGAATACAAAGCTGCTGCACTGGAGCTCCTGGGAACATTCCAGCTGTATGAAATTCTGCAGATACCACGAGCGCAAAATCAAGAAGTTGACATTCTGTCCAAACTTAGCTCGGACACGCCTGAGTATATCTCCAAGATAGCTCAGGTGGAGGAACTGTCCACACCGAGCATACAACAGACTCTTATCCACCAGGTACAACCCATCCTGAGGGACTGGACAACTGACCTAAAAGAATACATTGACAATGGGCAACTGCCACAGGGTGAGGCCGAGGCCAGACTTGTTAAGCTCCATTCTCCGAGCTACACCCTCCTGAATGGTGTGTTTTACAAAAGATCTTACAATGGTACACTTCTACGTTGCCTCACCGATGTTGAGGCCAGGCTGGCTATGGAGGAAGTACATGTTGGAGTTTGCCCTGCACACTAGGGCCCTCACACTATGTCCAGAAAGCTCCTTTTGCAAGGATATTTCTGGCCCACCATGGCAAAAGACTGTGCTCGAATGGCCCGCACCTGTGATGCCTATCAACAATTCCAGAACGCCCCAGGACGCCCAATAGTGAACTACGCCCCCATAAGCACGACAATCCCATTTTCCAGATGGGGCGTAGACCTCGTGGGACAGCTTCCTCGAGGTACTGGCAACTGTAGGTGGATTATAGTCACCATTGACTATTTCACCAAGTGGATAGAAGCGGAACCACTGGCCAGCATAACCGAGGCGCAGTGTAGGAGATTTGTCCACAAGAATATCCTCACTCGCTTCGGTGTGCCACAGCAGCTCATCACGGACAATGGTACTCAATTCGAGACCAAAAGCTTCCAGGACATGCTGGCCAGCTGGGGAATCAAACACACCGCAGCCTCCGTCGCCTACCCACAGTGCAACGGACAGGTGGAAAATGCCAACCGCACCATCTTGGCGGGCTTAAGAAGAAACTCACAAACGAAGGTGGAGGCTAGGTGGAAGAGCTCCACAACATTCTGTGGACCTACAGAACAACTCCGCGCAGGGCAACAGGTGAAACTCCATTTTCACTCTGCTATAGCTTTGAGGCTAAAGCCCCTACAGAGGTCACAATTCCGACCCCGCGGATCCTAGCATACGACCCCGAGCAGAATAAGAAAAACATGTGAATCGATCTCAACTTCATTGATGAGAGAAGAGAGAACGCATTCTTGAGGTCAGAGAATTACAGACGCCCGGTCAAGAGCTACTACGATGCCCGAGTCCGAGGTCGGGAGTTCCAAGTGGAGGACTACGTCCTCAGGCGGCGAGTGGCCAGCCAACCCAATGAGGGAGGAAAGATGGCCAAAATTTTTGAAGGTCCCTACATCATCACAGCTGTAGTCCGGCCCGGAACCTACAAACTCATCATTCCAAAAGGCACAGAAGTTCCGAGATTATGGAACGTCCACCACCTGGTGAGGTACGACCAGTGACCCAACGCTGTAAAGGAGACAATAAGCCCTCGCCAAATGGAGACTTTGCACAATCACGGGCATTGGGAACCCGGGGTCACTGATAGCAGCCTCGACCGTACATTGTAAACTATTTACGGCTACCATTGAAATCAATAAAGAAAGGGTTCAACACAAAACTTTCCCTCGAAGCAATCTAAGCCTTCCAGTCCACATCTGACACTAAGGAATGTCGGGGCGACCTCATAAGTCCTCGCAAACACTACTATTTCTGAGGCCATTCTGTAAGACCTTCACGCTTCTGAGACAACAGCCCCAACGGCTCTCAAATTCGAGGTCACTCTGTAATCCCTTGAAAACACACGCTCCTTAGCGGAGCCCCAACAACCGAGGCGACTTTATAAGTCCTCGCGAACACAGGCTCTCTAGCCAAACTCCAAAAAGTCGATGCGACTTTGTAAGCCCTCGCGAGCGCAGACTCATCAGTCCACAACCAAATTCTGAGGCAACTTTGTAAGCCATCCGTTCTCTAGGGATAACAGCCTCGACGGCTCCCAACCTCCGATGCCACTTTGTAAGCCCTCAACCAAACAAGGATAATAGCCCCACGCGGCTCCCAAAGAGAGAAGTCAAGGCATCTATATAAGTCCTTGTTCCTTCCTCAAAAAACAAGCTGGAATAGTAGCCCAACACGGCTCCCGAATATTGGGCTGAGGCGGGTTTATAAATCCTCACACCCCACGAAATTTCGTCCCCCCCTTTAGCATTGAAGGCGGGTGGGGGGGGATAGAGGCTAAGTCGAAGGGTTGGACTACTTGACGGTCCATTCCTAGAGGAGTAAGTATTCACATTTACCACGAGGTGAATGTGGGGATGAGCCTCCCTAAAGCTGTGGAGCTCACCACGAGGCTGAGCTACTTGACGGTCCTGACCTTGGTCGAGCACCTCTCGCTTCTGACCCCGCCGAGCTCTCGTACGAATCTCGCAGCGCCGAGCTCTAGTCCATATCTCGCGGTCTGGAAGGTGGCCAGCTCTCTAAATTGATGGCACAATGCCACAATCTAGAATTAGTCTGACTGCTTGCACCTCTCGCTTCCGACCACGCCGGGCTCTCGTACGAATCCCGGACAGCCGAGCTCTAGTCCATATCTCGCGGTCTAGAAGGAGGTCGGTCTCAAAATCTCTGGCGCAAAGCCAAACAACCTGGAATTAAAGTCCGGCTGCAACACAACGCATCACTGCGGATTCCAGCCGAGCTCGCTTAAAGACCTTGCATCTTGATCGTGACTGTCGGGCCCACTTCTCAAGCCCTGCAGACCTCTCAGGACCTACTTTCCAGGTTCCATTTACACATTAAAGCTGTTTGGGATATTTTGCAAAATAAAATACCTTTGCAACAGACATTCACAACAAGTGAAACAACTGCCGCAACTCTGCCAAAACATTTTTCATCACAAATTGAGCAAATGCTCTTGGCAACATGAGCTCAAACCGGTCGACGGAGGAGGATTTTGGTTAAAAAGAAACCTCATCAGTCCCGCGCACTTGTAAACCTTTAAATTACGATTATAACGAACCAAAATAAGATTTGTCAAACTATTTTCTTAAGAAAGAAAACTAGTCCCAAAAGCTTTATTAAGCACAGGGCAACAGATAAACGAGCTCTCCAGATGTAAGAGAACTACACAGCATAAAGCTCCAAAGTAGAGACGAGGCCAAAGGGTCCAGTAAAAGCTCCAACAGTTAGCAATCAATGCTACTGACAAACTCTTCAGTAATGGACCCCTGAAAATCCATTACTGCACAAGCATGCAACATGCGGAATGCAACATAGACACTTAAAAATCCATGGCTACAAATCAAACCAAATGCAAGTTCCCTGCCATTGAAAAACAGCAAGGAACCGACAATGCCTCACCCAAGCGAGGCTGATTATGCAACCTCTGCTGGGGACAATTACTACAACTTGACAAAACCATATGCTGAGCTCAAAACAAAAGGAGGACAGGTCGACTATGGCCCATCCCCACTCAACAACACCTGTGCAACACGCCATGAAAATATGCAAAGCACAACAAGCATAAACATGACAGAAAGACGACATTTCATACACAGATAAAAATGATGTTCAAGTGTTTACAATTACAGAGGCTCAACAGCCAGATGAACAGAAAGATTAAAGGGGAGGGGAATGCATTATTTCCTTTTCCTCTTTTTCTTCTTCTCCTGATCCACCTCCTCTCCAGCTCTGGTCTCAACTGGCTGTGCTTGAGTGGTCAGGGAGTATTGAATCTGCTGACCAGGAGCAATTTCTGGATGCTTCATCGGCCTGGGGAGCTTATACTGCTTATAGCTAAAACTAGGAAGAGTCTGGTGAAGTGTATCATAGATGTCTTTTTTCATAAGATACTTTCCATACTCCAAAGTAGGCAACAACTGCTTCCGCACGAACTCCGGCCCCTCAGGCGTAGCTAACCAGCCCATCAATATGATTGCCCATGACCCCGTGAAGCCAGTCAACATCTGACGGGGGGGGGGGGGGGGGGGGTCCTTGGAGCATGAAGCCTAGAACTCAGAAACAACACTGGCCCTCGCTCTTTCAATGACAGCAGTATGGCCCGCCATGTAGCCCTCAAGCTTCTTATGTGCGACAGCCACATCAGCTTCCAACGACATAAACTGAGCTTTGTCATGCCCAAAAGCAAGCCGGATTACTGCAAGCTCCTCCTTCAGCTTATCCAGGTCAACGCCCTCGGAGGCAAGATCAATCTTAAGCTCAGAAACTCGGGCTCTGGCATTTTCTGCCTCCTCAGCCTGCCGTTCGAGCTTCTCCAAGACACGCCCTTGCTTGGCGATTTGGGAGCGGGCTTCTTTCAGCTCGAGAGCGACTTTATCTTGCTCCGCCTCCCATTCACGATGTTCTCGCGTAACCACCACGAGTTGGCTCTCCAAGGTGGAGCACTAGGTCTTGAAGGAGCACAGCTCCGCCTCAGTCTCCCCGAGGGACTTCCGAAGCTGATCTATTTCTTTCATGGCCAGTTGGGATACATCTATCATCCGCTGCCACTCTTCCAGGCTGATCTTCGCCTTCTCAATGGCGGTAGTTGCCTTGGCCTCAGCAACCCGGGCCCGCTCTTCAGAACATTGAGCATGAGCCTCTGTCTCGCTTAGAGCTCAGACAGACGCATCAGCAGTCTCCCACAGAGCTCCAAACTGGACCTTATAGTCCTTGAGATGGGCCTCGGCATCTTGAGCCCTCTTTTGCAGCTCATCCACCTGCCCTTGGGCAGCTTTTAAGGCCCGCTCAGCTAAATGTTGGCCTTCAAGGAGGTCTGACCGCTTCCGGGCTGCTACCCTTGCCTTAAGCTCTGCGGCCTCAACTCTAAGGGCCATCTCATAACCCAGAACAGAAGCCTGCAAATATTGGAGAAATCGGTTCACACAAAGAGGGGAAAGGAGCAAAGTATGCGCGAGAATGCAACAGAAGAGGGAAACTCACCTTCAACGTACTAGAGGACAGTTCCTCTGCCACACTCTGGGTATCCATCTCATCCATGACTTCAACGTCGCAGGGGAGGCGGAGTCTTCACAACAAATCTACAGCCCCCACGTTCTCAGAAATGAAGCCCTGATCATCCCGAACAGAGAACTGAAATCTATGTCTCTTCCGTTCACTGGCAGAATCGTGGGGAGGACCACTACCCCTGGCCACTGAACGCTTATTCCGGCCACCATCCGGGAAGGAACCGCTGGGGCCTGCAGTATCTGATCCTAGACGGCTTCGGAGCTGCTGAACAGTGTCCTTGTCCTCTTCATCATCACCCTCATCTGTGGCATCCTCTATGACCACATCCGGTGGAGAAGCAGCGTTTGCAGTCGCCGCAGTATTCTCATCTTGTGCCGCGGCATTAGAGGGCTGGCTGACACCTCCACCAGTGGTACCCACAGCCTCATCATTGCCTCCGCACTCTGAGCTCTTGGAGGAGGAGGAAGAGCCAGTAGATGACGGCTCGACATATTTTACGCCGGCAGAGGGCTGGGTCTTCATTTTCCTACCCTCTGATGCCCGATCGAGGAGGTTGAACTGGTTGGCACTTCCTGTTAACAATGAAGTAAATATAATTATCTACAGAGTCAACACAATTAACGAGCACTTGTCGTGAGTGCGTCAAAATAAATTCAATACTAACACTTATACGTAGTATAGCGTAGTAGAGTTCGTATCCACAGGGAAAGGAATGATTTTCTTTCTATAAAACTAGTAATTAAAAGGGGGTTTTTGGTTTTGAGTGATTTAATTTAATTAAGAACTAAGATGAACAACCTATATGTGTTTAATTCAAAGATAAAAAGCACTTGGTATTGCTACTTTCCACTTGTTGATATATTTTAGTCGATCATTGTTATATCTATAACTTATTCCCTCTCGAATACTCAATCGGGGAGTATATCCACTTCATCGAGGGTAGTTATTAACAATGACCGTTCATTAATAACTCTTACTATTAATCAAATATAGAACAACGCCTTATACAGATTTAATAGTAGCATTTAATCTTTCTAACTCCTTGATGAAATCAATTGAGATTGATAACCTTAACACAAGCGGTTTCGGTTTAACCAACAAAATTAATCCCTCTTAAGTTTATTAACCACGACCGTGCATTAATAAACCGAAGTTACTTACTTGTGAAACCATCAACGATTAACCATCGGTTCGTTGATCGTTTCTAGTAATAATTAATATATGAAACAAAACTAGTTGATCCTTTAAGTAATGTTCAAAATATTAATATGAAATAAGAGTAGGAATTAATTAATATTCAAGGAAGAATATTATTAATGAAGATGAATCCTACTATAATTAATATCAAGATGTTAACTAATTGTCATCTTAGCAACACTCCTCAATATTAATATAGAGGAAGAAAATACCATTCTAACTAATGTCGAGATGTTAACTAATTGTCATCTTAGCAACACTCCCCAACATTAATATAGAGATGATATTAAGGAAAGAACTATTAATTAATATTCAAGGAAAGAAGTTAAGAAAATAACTCACAACTTTAATAATCAACAAGCTTCAAGAGCAACACCAAGAATGGAAGTTTAGCTCCTCATTTGGAGACTAAACATAGCTAGAAAAATATAAAGAAATGCTATTCTAAACTGAGCTAAAGAGTATGGAAGAAGGGCTGATTTTTAGAGGAGAAAAAGAGTGCTATTTATAGGTGTTTTTCAACACCTTTGGCCGGGTACCCGACCGGGTCAAGTACACACCCGACCGGGTCCATGTCAAAATCAAATATCCTCCACGTTCTGGCGATCTTCAGCATGTTAAAGTGTCCGAGTCAAGTCAGACCCGACCGGGTGGGGTAGGGGACCCGACCGGGCGAGTGCAAAAATTGGATATTCTGCACGTTCGGGTGATCTTTGCACATCGGGTTGTCCCCGGTCACTTCTCACCCGACCGGGTGAGGTAGTGGGCCCGACCGGGTCAAGTATTATACCCGGTCGGGTATTTGCTCCTGGGCAGCCAAAATCTTCTTTTTCTTCACTTCAAAGTCTTCCTTTCCAAAACCATAAATCCTAACTAGACTTTACAACTGACAAATAAAGACTAAAATACAATTACAACTGAAATCACATAAATGTTTACAAACTAAATAAAACGTCAAACAATTAACATAAATCAAACATAAAAACATGTAATTATGCACTACTAATTAGTGTGCATCAAACACCCCCACACTTAAACCTTTACTCGTCTCAAGTAAATCAAATCAAATCCAAGAAGTCCTAAATGACAAGAATATCAATACAAAACATCCAAGAGTGTTTTTACCACAATACAAAGCATCCCCAAATAATAATTAAAGTAAATTGGGGTCTTCAACCTCATCTTTATCTCCATTTCTTTTTTGAACTTATCACCTTCAGGATCCTGCAAAATAGACATTTCTCTCATTCTCTCGTTTTGCCTAGGTGCCCTTTCAGGTTTTCATCCCAGCTTCCCACATTTTTTTATTTTTATTTTTTAATTTTTCTCAAATCTCACAAACTCACTCTTATTTTTGCTTTATTTTTGCTTAAGCTGCCCTTTGTGGGTTTTCAACTCAACAAGCTTTCGTTTTTTTTTGAGATAACAAGAATAAAGAGTGTGAATGTGAACATACCGGGAAGATCTCTGCACCCCCACACTTAGGATCTGACACTGTCCCTAGTGTCCGCCTAGACCTCCACCTTGGTGTCCGTCCTCATCCATGTGATCCCCGCCATAACCACCATCGTAACCTCCATCACCGGAGCTCGATCCTCCAAAGAAATCCCACTGAGAGGGGTCATACCATGATGGTGCAGGAGGTGGAGTGGTCATAGAGGAAAAGGAGCCCTGGTGTGCTATATATGAGTATATCGGACCAAAGGTTCTACGCTGATTCTCCTCAGATCTCCGTCTGTCTTCCTCATACCTACGCCAGTCTGCTTGTCGCTGCCCCTCCATCCTCACAATGCTCTGGTTGAGCGTGACCATGTTATCGAGCATTTGTTGCTCGAAAGGTGTGTATTGGAATGCTTGAGGTTGTGGTTGTTCGGGTATGATTGGGGGTTCTTCATCATCTTCATCGTGGATGGGTTCTTCATAATGATCCGGGATTGCCCCGGGAAGACAATAGTGATGACCATCCCCGATTTGGTGATTGATGATATCCAGGGGGACGTCGGTTGAGGGTATCTGGAGGTAGATGGAAGTGCGTGGGAGAATGCGCCAATAATAGATGTGTGCCCCAGTTGGTGTTGTGTGCGAGGGGACCAAGTCTAGCGTCTTTTGTAAAAGCCATTCAGTGCAAATAAGGTGTCTTGAGGTGATGGGGTCGGGGTCTATAAAACCATATAAAGTGGCTAGATGTGTGATGAGGCCCCCCATAGCAATTGGTCCTGTTGATGTTGCCACGTTGTTGAAATGAGTCCATAAGATGGTGGCAACATCAACTTGATTTGGACCCGGCAAAACAGCTTGTGCTAGAACACACACATCCCAGATACGTGTGTGATGATTATTCGGTCTTCCGAGGAAACAATTTGAGCAAAATTTTAAGAATAGTCGGAAGACCGGATGTTGCACACGATTCACACTCAGTTTAGATAGATCAACCACATTCTTTCCGGTCATTCTTCTCCACAATTCATACCCCACAAGAGAATCATATGTACGTGCTTCATCAAACCATGGGAGACCAAAATGTTGAACAAATTCTCGTTTGGTTAATGAACGATCCTCATTTAGTAAACGAAAGGTGATTATGTCATTTGCATGATCATTCACATCTTTTGTATACGCAAATGAGCTAAAAAATTCATACACCAAATGAGGATATGTCACATATTGCATTTCAAACATTCTAGATATTCCAATTCTTGCAAATATGTCACGCATCACAGTATCAATCCATAGTAGTGCTAAAGTAGTTAAGCACATAAAACGGGATTGCTTTACCTCCCTTTTTGATTGGTTGATGAAGTTGTTCCGTTGAGCCTCCATAGCAAACTCCACGCTCTCATAGCCCGCTACCGGTGGGATAGCTCGATTTCCCCTTGAGGAAGAGGCTTTTGACTTTCTTGGAGCCATTGAAGTTCAAAAAAAAAAAAATTGGAATTTCTTTTTTGTGATTTTCGGATTTTGGGGTAGGGTGGGATTTGGATGGCTTTTATGGGTATGGGGTTGAAGAGGATGATGAGGAGAGTAAGAATATGGTATTGGTTGAGGATTTTTGGGGAGATTTCGGACCTTGAATGTCCAAGAATGGGGATTTTCGAATTTCGGGTAGGGTTTTTGGGTTTGGTTGATTGGGAAGGTTTTGGGGGATTTTATGGGTATAGAGATGGAGAGGGAAGTGAGGAGATGAAGAAAATGGGGGTTTTTAGTGGATTTGGTTAAGGAATTGGGGAGATTCGAAGGTTTGGGTGTTTGAAAATGGTGGATTTTGGGAATTTTGGTGTTGGGAGGAAGAAGAAGTGGGAGGGGAAGGGGGTGAGCCCGACCTGGTATAGTCTGTTTTCCCGTTCGCCCGGTCGGGTGGGGTAGTTTACCCGGTCGGGTGAACGCTATTTGCCCAGGCAGAATGTTTTGTGTTCGGTAGCCCGACCGGGTAAAGTGGTGTACCCGGTCGGGCTGTGCGATGTTTTGTTATCCAGTAGCTACTGGAATGAGTACCCGGTCGGGTGCTTTAGGGTACCCGGTCGGGTCTTTCTGATTTTTAAAAAAAAAATAAATTCGTACCCGCCCGAGTTTCAGAAATACCCGAATGGGTATGCATTCCAGTGTGTTCAGAGCCAAAACTATGTGCAGACCCGGTCGGGTTTTGGATATACCCGGTCGGGCATATGTTTTTTTTGTTAGCAACCCGGTGGCCGTGTTGCCCGGGTATCCCCTTTTTATTAATAAACCCGACCGGGCTGTTTGGGATACCCGGCCGGGTTTCAGCCCAGGCTCATTTTTTTTTTTGAAAAAAATTAAAACACACGAACTGAAAAAAAAATGAAATTAAAAATAAAAACTTGGGTTGCCTCCCAAGAAGCGCTTGATTTAATGTCGCGGCACGACGTTATTTTTATTTTTTATTTTTTATTTTTATGTGGGATCGTGAACATCCCTTGTTTCATTTTTCCTTTTCGGCCTTCTCCAGTAAGGTCGGGATTTCTTTTCTGGTATCACTTCAATCCCAGGTGGGATCCATTCTCTTTTTGAAAATTTGAATAATTCTTCTTTTTCAAAAAGTTTGATTTTCTCATATTTTTTTTCAACAAAAATATTCGGGGTCTGTGGTTCAAAAACATTTAGAGCACAAAGGGATTGGTCTTTAATTTGTTTTTTCGTAGAATAAAAAATGTTGAATTCTACCTTTTGATCATCAAACTCTAAAGTTAATGAACCATTAGCCACGTCTATTTTTGTTTTTGCGGTTTTCAGAAAAGGCCTACCCAAGAGGATGGGTGTAGTTTGGTTATCATCTCCCATTTCCAGAACATAAAAATCAACGGGGAAAATCAAATTTTCTACCTCTACTAGCACATCTTCTACTACACCCTTCGGGTAAGTATTAGACCGATCCGCTAGTTGAATCACTACACCAGTTTGATGTAGTGGGCCGAGTTGTAAGGATTTATATAAGGAATAAGGAATGACATTTATTGACGCTTCTAAATCCAACAAGGCCTTAGAAAATAAGGTATCCCCTATTTTGCAAGGAATAGTGAACATGTCTGGATCGCTACATTTCCCGAGAAGTTTCTTTTTAAAAATGGCCGAGACACGTTCACTCACTTCAACTTTTTGTTTCCCTTCCAGTTTATTTTTCTTTTTCATTGTGCATAGTTCCTTTAAGAACTTTGCATAACGGGGAACACTTTTGATCAGTTTGAAGAGTGGGATGTTTACCTCAGAATTGACGAATGTTTCGTAGATGTCCCGATCATTCTTCAGCTTCCTCGTGTCTTTCAATGCCTCAGGGAATGGAGGGAGTGGTTCATATGATGACAGTGGAGGGAATTTAGTCTTCGTTGGCTTCTCCTCTTCTTGTTGGAAGCCTTCTTCAAGATCAACCTCTTGCTTCTCCTCCTCAACTTCTCGTGGTTGCAATTCTTTACCGTTCCTCAACATGATTGCATTGACATGTTGTCTCGGGTTTTGCTCAGTTTGGGAAGGGAGCCTACCCGAATCTTTTGCTTCAAGTCGACTTACGGCATTTGAAATTTGGCTAACTTGAGTTTCCAAATTTTGAATGCTCGACTTGGTTTCATGTTGGAATTGCATCATTGTTTGTTGGAATTGCCCCATGCTTTGCTGCATTGTTCCCATATTAACGGCCAGCGCTCGAATCATGTCTTCGGTGGACATACTCGAGTTCGATGTTTGGCCTTGGGATTTGTATTGTTGAGGGGGAGGATTTGTTTGAGAATTTCCATACCTTAAATTCGGATGATCCCTCCATCCCGGGTTGTAAGTATTTCCTTGAGGATCGTACCTCCTTTGACCTTGGAACCCCAAAGCATTGACTTGCTCGGAGTTCTCTTCTTGTAGTGTCGGGCAAGAATCTGTGGGATGCCCTTGCGTTGAACAGATGCCGCAGACCTTGACTTCTTGGGTTTTTGGATTTAAAAGGAAATCTTTAACCAAAGAAGTCAAGCCGGCTACTTGACTTTCCAACGAATTGTTGGATTCCGTTGCCATGACTCGTCTCGATGATGACCTTCCGTTGTAATGTCTCGAGTTTTCGGCCAACTCCGAAATGAGGTCTCTTGCTTGAGAAGGGGTTTTGTTGACAATACCCCCTCCGCATTCCGCATTCACCATGCGTCTATCTTGATCAACAAGTCCATCATAGAAGTAGAGAATGAGATCTTGTTCTGAATATCCATGATATGGGCAACTAGCACATAATTTTTAAAGCGCTCCCAATATTCATACAAGGTCTCATTATCTGCTTGCTCAATGTTGCTGATTTGCTTCTTGAGACTTGAAGAGATAGATGTGGGATAGTACCTGTCAAGGAAGCTCTTTTTCATTTGAGCCCATGTATTGATGCTCCCTGAGGGAAGATAAAATAACCAATCTTTGGCGGTGTCTTTGAGAGAGAATGAGAAGGCTCTCAGCTTGATTTGCTCCTCGAACACGCCATTAGGGCACATGCTTGTGCACACAATATGGAACTCCGACAAATGTTTATTTGGATCTTCCCCTCGTAGGCCATGGAAAGAGGGAAGTAGATGAATGAGCCCAGATTTTAGCTCGAATGTGACCCCCGTATCAAGAGTTGGAAAAGTGATACATAAGGGTTGTTGATTTAGATTCGGAGCCGTGAGCTCCCTCAGCGTCCTTGTTTCCAGAGCCATGTGGAAGGACTCTTCGGATTCGCTAGAATGGGAACTAGCACTTGATGATTCCTCCGAAGAAGTATTCGGAAATAGATTCCTGGATCTCTCGAAGGCTTGTTCTGTTTCGGGCTTTGTTTGGTAGGTGATTTGGTTTATAGATCGATGTTTAACCATAAACTCCACTAAGCTCAGAAATAGAAGAATAAGAACTCTTTATATTTTTTTTGTTTAATATTTTTTTTTTTGATTTTTCTTGAAATGAAATAAAAGAAAAATTAATTGCCTTTCCCCGGCAACGGCGCCAAATTTGACGAGCACTTGTCGTGAGTGCGTCAAAATAAATTCAAAACTAACACTTATACGTAGTATAGCGTAGTAGAGTTCGTATCCACAGGGAAAGGAATGATTTTCTTTCTATAAAACTAGTAATTAAAAGGGGGTTTTTGGTTTTGAGTGATTTAATTTAATTAAGAACTAAGATGAACAATCTATATGTGTTTAATTCAAAGATAAAAAGCACTTGGTATTGCTACTTTCCACTTGTTGATATATTTTAGTCGATCATTGTTATATCTATAACTTATTCCCTCTCGAATACTCAATCGGGGAGTATATCCACTTCATCGAGGGTAGTTATTAACAACGACCGTTCATTAATAACCATTACTATTAATCAAATATAGAACAACGCCTTATACCGATTTAATAGTAGCATTTAATCTTTCTAACTCCTTGATGAAATCAATTGAGATTGATAACCTTAACACAAGCGGTTTCGGTTTAACCAACAAAATTAATCCCTCTTAAGTTTATTAACCACGACCGTGCATTAATAAACCGAAGTTACTTACTTGTGAAACCATCAACGATTAACCATCGGTTCGTTGATCGTTTCTAGTAATAATTAATATATGAAACAAAACTAGTTGATCCTTTAAGTAATGTTCAAAATATTAATATGAAATAAGAGTAGGAATTTATTAATATTCAAGGAAGAATATTATTAATGAAGATGAATCCTACTATAATTAATATCAAGATGTTAACTAATTGTCATCTTAGCAACACTCCTCAATATTAATATAGAGGAAGAAAATACCATTCTAACTAATGTCGAGATGTTAACTAATTGTCATCTTAGCAACACTCCCCAACATTAATATAGAGATGATATTAAGGAAAGAACTATTAATTAATATTCAAGGAAAGAAGTTAAGAAAATAACTCACAACTTTAATAATCAACAAGCTTCAAGAGCAACACCAAGAATGGAAGTTTAGCTCCTCATTTGGAGACTAAACATAGCTAGAAAAATATAAAGAAATGCTATTCTAAACTGAGCTAAAGAGTATGGAAGAAGGGATGATTTTTAGAGGAGAAAAAGAGTGCTATTTATAGGTGTTTTTCAACACCTTTGGCCGGGTACCCGACCGGGTCAAGTACACACCCGACCGGGTCCATGTCAAAATCAAATATCCTCCACGTTCTGGCGATCTTCAGCATGTTAAAGTGTCCGGGTCAAGTCAGACCCGACCGGGTGGGGTAGGGGACCCGACCGGGCGAGTGCAAAAATTGGATATTCTGCACGTTCGGGTGATCTTTGCACATCGGGTTGTCACCGGTCACTTCTCACCCGACCGGGTGAGGTAGTGGGCCCGACCGGGCCATGCACTTTCTTTGCATTTTCGTTTTTCACTTCTTACCCGACCGGGTCAAGTATTATACCCGGTCGGGTATTTGCTCCTGGGCAGCCAAAATCTTCTTTTTCTTCACTTCAAAGTCTTCCTTTCCAAAACCATAAATCCTAACTAGACTTTACAACTGACAAATAAAGACTAAAATACAATTACAACTGAAATCACATAAATGTTTACAAACTAAATAAAACGTCAAACAATTAACATAAATCAAACATAAAAACATGTAATTGTGCACTAATAATTAGTGTGCATCAACAATATACAACGGTAGAAGCAGGAAACACGAAACAAACAGAGGCTGGAAATACCAAACAAGGGTTCGAGAATAGGTACATGGGGAAGAAATGGCAGTAGGCTAAGCAAAGGAGGTCAAATCAACTTTTGATGGATCTGCCATTTTCTTAACAGGCTCAACTTCAATCTCTGCAGGTCCTGCCATTTCCGCAGCACCCTTCTGGCGCCTTCTCCTCTCCAGCGCGGGCTCCTCATCCTCAGAGGACTTGGGCTTAGGAGGGGACATATGGGAAAACGCCCTCTCCTCACCTGACGATTGGGGGCCCAACACATCAGAGGCAGTGGGCCCATCTCCCGAACCCTGTCCCATGGCCAGGGACGCAGCAATAGCTGCAGTAATGTCGGTTTCCTCCCGAGCACTTATTTGCACGTCATCCTGAGGCTCATCACCAACGGCAGCCCCTTCATCTTCAACACGGACTTCAGTGAAAAACACGAAGCCCATGTCCTTCAGCTTCCCTCCGGGCAAGAAAGTCGTGATATCCCGGTCACCATACCCAACGTAAGTGCCCACATTATCGACGAACTCATCCATCGCACCAACATCGTGCATATTGAAAGAAAGGGAACCTGGGGCAGTAAAAGGAGATCCTCCCTCCCTATCAGTACAGATGAACACAAACCTGTGCTTCCATCCATGATGAGATGACGGGGTGTGGTAGAACCCACTCCTGCCGGAACGCTGGGAGATGATGGCATAACCTTGACTGATCTCCAGCGAGCTATTATGCCCGATTTGGAACAAATGCCTGAAGAGGCCGACGCTAGCCTTCAAGCCTAGAACCTTGCAACGCAAGAGGAAGACAGTCATCAGGTAGAACCCATTGGGGGTTATCTGATAAGGGAGTAGCCCAACCCAGTTGAGATATTCCACAAAGAACGGGTGCAGCGGAAAGCGAAACCCGTGATCCATCGCGTCCAGATGAACCGCGAAGAAGCCGGAAAGGCAAGAGGACGCCGGGCTCCCTACCTCAGGTCTCATGATATCAACAGTGGGACTGGCCACGCGCCTGGCTTCGGCCCACTTGGCATCAGTAATCACACACACATCCACAAGAGGGCCGTTCTCCGTGAGGGTACCCACCGCATTCTCGGCCTTCTTCTTGCTACTTCTCCACTTCCTAATAGAGCAGATGGGAGGCACGTCAAACACAGCGGCATTATCCTCGACCTCGCGTTGAGGGACGGCCCTATCTCTAGCATTATCAGAAACACCCTGAGAAGACATTTTCAAAATCTGCAGAAAAAATACGCACACGCAGACAGTCAAAATCCGGGGTTAAGGACCAATAATATGACCCCCAAACAAAAATTAAACACTTGAATCAGCATCAGTGTGCGATTCCGAGTCCAGGGGTACCAACCTCATCAAGAATGGGGGACTGTGCACCCCCATTGCTCACAAAACCAGTTCGATGGAAAAACCCTTATTTTGGGTTTTTTCCGGCTAAAACTATGGAAGGCAAATAACGAACAAACAGAGCCGGAGACTAACCTGGTTAGGAGAGTTGACGGAGAGAGCTGGAACTTTGGAAGTACTGACTGGAGAAGACGAGCTCTTGAAATGCTTGAAAACTCTGAAAACTCGAATGCAAAAGAAAGCGCAAAGGAGAAAGACGAAAGCTTTCGCCTTTTATACTTCCCTTCAAAAATGAACGGGAAGCCTACACGTGGCGCACTACTCTTCAACCGTCCAAAAACTCAAACGTTTTCTCCAAAAGGTGTGCAAAAAGGCGCAATGATGGTGCCATACTGTCACTTCAAATGCCATCCCTCGCATTCAATGCTGAGACGCGGCTGTTAATTACAAATGTTGCAAAAGGGATGTTTAAATATTCCTATTTGTACACATCAGCGTTACTACACGCCACAAATTCTCCTAAGTCCACCAAGCGCTAAATGCAACTGCCTCGTCCCCTTCAAACTCATACTCTTCCGCACTTAGAAAATATTCTAAGTCCACAAGAGTGGGGGACTGGTAAGTGGGGGACTCGGGAACGGGGAACGAAATCAAAAAACAAAGACTACAACGAGCTTGAAAAAACGGGACAACTTCGGGATCAACACCGAACAAGTATATCTCTGAAACCGAGCTCTGCACACACATTATAATTCCTGCTGAATTCAAAATTTTATCAACCCACAGTCGGGGCCGTGGATGTAGCAACTAACTCATGAGGTAGGTTTGGAACGCAAAACACACGGAGCTCACGCTCGGACTTCTCTGCAGTGGGGCGTCGCTTTCCTCTCCGGACTTCATGGCAAAGCGGAGTATACTCTTTTTCCTTCGTTAGGATTTTTTCCCACATGGTTTTTTCCTTAGCGGAGTTTTTGATGAGGTACCCCTTTGTCGTGACCATGGAAGAGCAGCACCCCTGTCGGGCGAACAAAGCCCAGGAAATTGAAGATATATTGAATTCAGGTTTTTAAACTAAGGTTTATAAATTACGTTTTCAAGTGTAATATGTATATATATATATATATGTGTATATATATATATATATATATATGTGTATATATATATATATATATATATATATATATATATATATATATTATGTATATACATAAACTCCTATCAATTCCGTTCAATTCAGGATTTCCGAACAGTGGAGACATGGGAGGCCACGGTGGTCTGAATATTCTCCCGCATGGAACGTCTACAACTTTGACAACCGCGAGAAAGTCCGGCTCGACGAGGAAGCTGCGGCTCGGGAAGAGCAACTCAAACGCGAGGATGCTCATAAGCGTGATATGGAATTACGCCTCGAGAAGCTCAGGCAAGCGCGAGGATTAGCTTCTGCCTCCACGAACGAAACCCCTAAATCCTCTTCTTCCGAATCGAGATCCGAAACGATACTGAAGAACGATTCAAACCACGTAAATTTGTTCGAAGGAATTCGTATTTTCAACCCGATTGAAGAGAAAGATGCATCTAAAGACCAAAGGCCTGTAAAGAAGGTGAAAAAGGAACAGCCTCCGAGGGTTGTGACCGCAAAGGATGAAAAGTATAAACTAGGATATGGATTTGTTGGGAAGGGAACTAAATTGCCTTGGTACATGGAAAATCCGACCAACAAATCTGCTAAAAAGAGCAATCATGATGAAGAAGACATCGTGATGCCTGTTGTGAAGAAGAGCAATGGCAAGAAGATGGTTGAGGAGTTGCGGAAAGAGCGGTTAGATAGGGAGAAAAAAGAGAAACATAGACAAAGAGCTCTGCTAATGGAGAAGAGCCGAAAAGATGGAGGGTTCTCTAAACGTTGATGAGGTGTGTACCATAACATCAAGGTTATTTTTCAAAAGGCAATTGTTGGTTCAGTATCTGTTTATTTTTGGATTCAAATGGGCCTTTTCTCTTCCAGATCGATGTTAGTGCTCTCAATGTTCTGGAATAATTGAGTTTTAATTGTATGTTGGATGATAGAGATATAATAAATATTAACATGACAAATATATATATATATATATATATATATATATATATATATATATATATATATTATATGTACACGTGTGTATGTATCCATATACTATGTATATAATATATAAAACCCTAGATTTAAATAATCCCTCTGTTCTTGATGCTGGTTGTGGAATTTGTCTTTCCTGATTTTTGTTAAAAGATATGTTACCTGCAAAAAATAGGAAAATACTAATTAACAAATCTGAATGATGATAAGCATCAGATTAACAAAGTGTATTATTAGGCTTACACATCCCTTCGATGCGAATGGAAAATGTTAGCCGATGATGCATACACGTATGTCACCACTATCGATTTTATTGCCAAGATATACACACGTGAAATATCTACATATTTAAAGGAGTTGTAACGGGGACATTATATACCTTTAATGAAAATATTTAACTCTCCCCAACATCAAAATGCCAAGCAACCTCCATGGCCCCTTCAAGGTTTCAACACCCTCTCTATGCAATAGCTTTGATGTGTGATGCTCTTGAAACTTTGTGGTATTTATACTTCAATCAGCAGTGTGCCCTTCATATGTACTGCGTATAAACAATTATCCAACGGTTAATAGTATGTAGTGTCTTTTTTTATGCCATGACATCTGAATAGACAACACACTCTACTAATATCAACCACATATTTAATTTAAATAATATTTAAATCTGAAAAATCGTACTGCAAAATCTTCAAAATCGATTTGTTTGTTTACATGGCAGCCCAATACTTCTTATCAAAAAACAACTCATTTGTCCGTGTCAAAGCAGTCCCATCAATTGTACCGGCCGAAAAGCTTCTAGCTCAATGCACGCCACATATTTAAAATTTGAAATCAAGTACCAAGCAGTCCCATCAATTGTGCAGAGTATTAAATCTACTCAGATGCAATGTTGATCTCTACTCTTGAATTGTACTTTTGCCCAGCAAACAACCAAGATCCGACACTGTGTACCCGACCCGAATTTGACCCAAAACTTTGGGCGGGAACACTGTTCATTTTTGCCACAGCGTTTTGTATATAGTAAGATTTTTCTTTCAGCAATCCGTATGTTTGGGCTCCTCACTCTCTCTCTCTTCTTCAATTAGGTCTCCAATTTTAATTCAACCTTCTTCTGATCAATTTTCTTCATAGATAATTGATTTCTTCTCACTTTTGAATAGCGTTGCATCTCAAATGCATCCAACGAGCTTAGGCAACGATGAGGCAATTTCTATAAGTTGTTAGTCAACTATGGATTGTCTGTGACTGAAAGCCCATTGCTCCAGGTTGAGAAAATGCTTCGGTGAAGATAAAGACCTCATCAACCAAAGAACTCTGTGATTTTTAACGACTTTTGGATCTGATATCCTCTACTTCTTCACCAAGGTAATTGATATTTTTTTGCAATTGTTTCTCAAAAACTAGTAATGACAGAGGATATTCTAGAAGTATCTCTAAATCCAATCATGTTGATTAGGTTTGTTGACTGTACTTAGTTTGATTTTTGAATTAAGTACTCATTTTATGTGATTAATGAAAATTTACTTTATTCATAATTTTAGAATCATTTTTGTAGTTGTGTGACACCATTAATTAATGTCTACCAAGTGTTTGTTGTATTGTCTCAATGTTTAACGACATAAGTTTTTATTTTATAAGTTTTTTTTGGTAAATTATAACTATGTGAACATATAAGTTAAATATCATCAATCGTTTCTATTGAACAAACACTGTATAGCAAGCTACGTACTTTGAGGAAAGGTTTTACATTAATAATAGACAAAACCTTTATGAATGTGAATCTTCAAGTTAGAGAATTGTATTCATTATTGGTATATGCCTTTCTCTTCACTAGGGGATGGTTTGACATTATACAATGAGTATGCTAGCTTCTATGGAAGTTTTTGTTGAAGTCTTTGGTTATCTCCATAATTCAAATGTTAAAAATTGTTATAAGTGGACGGTTATTGTTTGTAGTTATACAATTCAAATGTTAAAAATTGTTATACAAGCTACATACTTTGAGGAAATTTTTTACATTAATAATAGACAAAACCTTTATGAATGTGAATCTGCAAGTTAGAGAATTGTATTCATTATTGGTATATGCCTTTATCTTCACTAGGGGATGGTTTGACATTATACAATGAGTATGCTAGCTTCTCTAGAAGTTTTTGTTGAAGTCTTTGGTTATCTCCATAATTCAAATGTTAAAAATTGTTATAAGTGGATAGTTATTGTTTGTAGTTATAGAGGTTTGGCATCTATGTTGATTTTATACAATTTTTTATACTGCTTGATATTGTTATAATGGGATGTTTATTTATGAAGTATTTTCTATTGTTACTGATGGTGCAATGCACCGGTAGACGGTTGTTAATTAATCTGATTAATCTGAATAATTTCTTTTGTTTTTAAAGTTGTGAAACTAGAGGTGTCCTGACATTTTTATTGCAGCTTAACCAACATGTTTTTAGTATTGGGATTAATGTTTTCGCATTTTAGTTATAGATGAGAACATCATTAAGCAAGCCAATGAGTTTGAGAAGATTGTTAAAAAATGAAGCCACTAATTTATAGTGGTTGACTGGGTGCAAAGCGTAAAAGAAGATGCAAAAATGAGATGGTGAATTGGAAAACAATGCTCAACGGGTTTTGGAACATAGTAGACAAGTTCAATGTATTAGACATGTTTAGCACTTTCTGTTTATGTTAAATATATCAACTTTTATGAGCATAATCATACTAAACTTGTATTATGAGAATAATGTTAAATGTGTACTTGAATTTCATCGTTCATGTTTTACTATGAAATGATAGTCATTAATTAGTAACTTACAATAAATATTTTACTCTTAGAGGCATTAATTTTATTTTAGCTTAAGAGATTTTCAGTGTATAAGCAGTCTACATACATGAATTCTAAACTACTAAAGTTTTCATACAAACAGTTGTATGAAACTGATCGTCCCAATATCAATCAACAATCACACAATATAATAGAAGCAGAGAATCACAGAATGATTTAACAGTATTTGAACGATGAACTCCCTCTTCCTTATACCGTGAAAGCCATACAAAATGATATGTGCGTTAATGTGCGTTGAGGCTTGTGAGAGTTAGGGTTTGCTTAAGTTAGCATCCTTTTATACATAAGGATGTCTAACTTAAGACTTACAAGTGGGCTAATGGGCTGAAATACATTTGTGGCCCATATTACACATCTAAATAATTACTACACAAATACAAAGATATTTAACTAGATTGGACACCATAAAATATTCTCAACAATCTCCCCCTTGGTGTTCAATCGTGTTCAATCAGCATTGGAGCGCATATATCCTTGTCTTTGTGTTGAGCTCGACTTCTGAGGAAGGCTTTCTAAAGAAATCCTTGCAATCTCCCATTTGATGTCTTCTTGGCAATTTGATCTTTGATGCCATGGGTTGATGAATCTTGAAACTCTTGCTTGTAGTCCTTGCTTACCAGAAGTTACTCTTGATCAACTTCAATGAAGTCCGAAGGTGCCTTTAGAATGAATGTTCTGATGATTTTCAGGCGCATCTTTAGCACACGAGTATCTGGCCTTTGTCTCCTCCAGAATGCAGTCTTTTTGACTATTTGAGGTGAATGCTTTTGAGGAGAACTAGTCGGTTGCACAGCGGAAAATGATGATTGACTTGTGAGCGTAGCTGACCATTTGATGTGAAGCTGACTTGGCATTTTTGATGATTTGAGAGAGTAGAGAGTCGTCGTTTTTTTTTTGTTGGAGGAGGAGTATCCGAGAATGATTTTGAGAGTAAATAGCATGCAGACCACTCTCCCCCTCATGACAATCCGATGAATCGGAACGTCATGCCTTTATTCTTTTATTCTGGGAAATAAAATAGAAAGACAGACAAAAAGGTTAAATGATAAAAACCAGATACACTGAGGTGTTCCTTTAACACAACATTTGTAAGGAATAAATGTATTTAGATTTTGATGATGCGAGGTTAATTAGAATTTGAAAGTACCCCTTTAGAAATTTTGTATTAGAATTTTCTTTGTAAGTATTAGCATAGTCGTCATGCCAGAGACCCTCTTGGACTCTCTCATCAGAGTTGCTACCAGAGTTGCTCTTCAGAGAAGCTACCAGAGTTGGGTACCAGAGTTGGCATCAGAGACAGACTTCAGAGCTGTAACCAGAGAGCCTCACCAGACTTGCTGGTACTTAGCAGAATTCGAAGACTCATTCCAACGGCCGTGAAACTAACGAGAAATTCTCTAACGGCTAGGAACCATTCGACGGAACTTAGTATTGTACACGCATTTAATGCTCAATTAATGCGGTACGTACGAAGAGATATTTAAAGCTGATGATTGACCATGCGTATATCCTTTCGCCCCCAAAATAGCAAATCGAAGAACCAACCGGTCAAATCAACAGTACAAGCATTAAATGAAGCTGTCTTCTACACTCCAACGGGATGACCGCTCCCAGTATATAAGATACACTTCGAAGAACTACAAGGATAACTTTGCTCAACTTTAGCTCACACTACAACATTTGAATTCAAGCTTTCTTGAGACCACACTTCATCTCTATCAGCAAGAAAAGCTTTCGTTGGAAGATATTATTCTCATATCCTCTCATCCAACAAAGAGCAAAGTTCCTCCAGTTCTTCAACACTTCGAAAGCCTCATCTACACATCCTTTGTGAAGAAGTTACGTTGGAGAAAACTGATTTTCAATCAAACACTTCTTGAAAAAGAAGGGACGTCTCAAACTAATTGGAGTAGTGAAGTGGAGATACTTCAAGGAGACTCAGTGAAACGAGACCAGCCATCAGGAAGCAAGGACTGCATCCCGGGTGGCAACTAGGCTTGAAAAAGACGTGGAGTGCTTCTTAAGTGCTAGGGACTAAGGCGTTGTAAACTGTCGTTTTTACAAGCTTAGTGGAACAGTGAATTAGAGGAACACGTTGTTCCTTGAACCTCTATAAACCCCCGGTGTCATTTACTTTACGCTTTTACTTTCAGTACTTAAGATTCTAATTGTTTAACTCAAAAGGTTGGACTCTGTGTTCAGCATATCTCCCTTAAGAGTTAACAGAAAAGCATTTACCTTAGTGTTTTTCCTGAGGCTACCCGGACAGAACCTAATTCGCTGCCAGGTCCAGTTCTTTTACCAGAACTCGACCTTCTCTGTCACCAGAACCAGACCTTCTCTGGTAAAGTCAAAGTTGACTTAGAGAAAAAGTTTGAAAAACCTGAACAGTCTATTCACCCCTCTCTAGACTGTTCCCATTATAAACGGGACCAACAGTTAATTATATTTACTTCACCTCATTTTAAAATAAAAACAGTTTTGTTTGTATAAAATCTAATTTTGTATTTATTCATATGCCACTTTACTAAACTTTAGACGAACATTTTTTTTATTTATTACTTCACCTCATTTTTAGTAAACTTTATATAAAATCAAATTTTATACATTCTATAAAAACAAGTTTTTTATTAAACAGTTTTTTATTAAACTATTTTTTATAAAACCGTGTTTATAACAAATTAGCAATGCCAAGTCCTTTTTATCTTTGAATTAAATGTCATATAAGTTGTTCATCTTAGTTTTTAAAGTAAATAATTCAATCCCAAAACCCTCTTTTTTTATTTACTAGTTTCATAAGAAGAGAATTATTCCTTTCCCTGTGGATACGAACTCTACTACGCTATACTATGTATAAGTGTTAGTATTGAAAATTATTTTGACGCACCGTGACAAAGTGCATCATCAAATTTGGCGCCGTTGCCGGGGAGAGGCAAATATTTTTCTTTTTATTTTATTTCAAAAATAAAAAATAAAAAAATAAAAATAAAAAAATATAAAAAAAATACCTTTTCTATTTTCTGAGCTTACATGAGTAAATGGATACCAACACATCATCGCTAGAGAGTCAAATTTCTAGATTGACTTTTTTAGTAAAAGAGTTTCTCTTATGCTCAAAAGTTCAAGATATCAAGACCTGCAACATTTGCATATCACAAAGGCATCTTACGGATTTTTGCCCAAAGCTTCAAGAAGAATACCTTGAACAGAGTAATGATGTTGGTTTCCAAGAGAGGAATGATTTATTCTCCAACACATATAACCCATACTCAAGTTCTTATTCCAACATGTCCTCTGAAGACATTATCCGAGCTCTCACTATCAATGTGACAAAAATGAAACAAGATATGTCACAATACCCGCAAAAAATAGTGCTCAAAGAACTGAACTTGGAGAATCAAATAAAACAAATGCCAAGCGTTGTGAACTACATCCACGAGGAGGAGGAAGAAGAGGAGCCTGCAGAAAAAGCTCAACCGGAGGAGGAACCTCAAAACTCAACTCCACCACCGGCCATTCCTGAGACAATGCCACCATTTCCTGAGGCTCTAAGGGAAAGACAAAGGGTAGAGGAAGTCAAAGACGAAATTTTCAATGAATGTGAGGGTAATTCAAATGTACTTGTAATGGTCGCGAATAAACCGAGAAAGTATCATTTGGATTTATTTTCATTCACAAATATGCAGGAAATGACAGTGGAGTTAAGTAAACATTTGATACCCCCTCTTATGCCACCAAGATCAAAACCCTTTCCATTGACCATGCTAATCGGTACAAATTTTCCCTCACTCTTACAACATAAAGCAATAGGAATCCGGATATTTGATCCTGGAAAGATTGTCAAAATGGGTGGTCGGCGAATTGAGCGCTTCTATAAGAGTCACCGAGCAGCTTTCTCCTTGGTTTTCAGGAGTTCCATTTAAAGACAACAGAGTGGGCTATGCAGCAGAAATCAACAACTTCTTCCAATGTTGTTTCCAATAGTACCAATAAGGTAGATTTTTTCAAAAGATTTGTCTACGTAGTTATCTCTAGCATGTGGAACTCAATTAAGTGTTGAGGCTCCTTCAAGGTTGAAACAGCCTGCCTTCATAACTTCAAAGGTTTCACTTATTCCCTATCGTTTCTAAAGGTCTCTTTCGATGAAAGGTTTTAGAGAGGTTGATCTATATCTTCATGTGTTTGAGATTTTATAAAAACTAAAAGATTAACATAACATGGAATAGAGTTTCAATCACGTTTTATTAGTTTTTAGAAACATTCTATGTATCAAGGTACTGTCCAAACTTTCCAAAGCTTCCCCCCTTGAAACCCTAAAACCGAACAGACCCTAGAGAAGTTGTTAGCTTTGATATTTTCTAATGTACGATGGTTATTTGATTGAGCTACTTTTTCTTGGTACAAGGGTTCTAAAGAAAATGGATGGGCATACTTCCAACAAAACTGTGAGGTAAGCTGTTGTACCAGGGTAAATTGCTTTGCTTCTTTCAAAGTTTTTCTTGTGTTCCATTTCCATGATGTATATCCCAGCCAAATGTTAATATGTCTAATTTTATATATTAGTGTGCAAAAAGGTGGAAGAGAAACAAATGTAGACCATGAGATCTTGCCTTTTTTGATTTCTTTTTTCATTCTAAATGTATGCAGTTAGTACATGGAAGCTATCTTTTCTCACAAACTCAGGAATATAACAGTTGGTACATGGAAGCTACTTTTTTCATTCTTGCTTTCTGGAAACACACTTGCAACAAGGAATATATGGTTGAATCAAGTGGAGATAAGTGAATGAGTCTTGGCCTAGCGTGTGTAGAAGTAACGTTACTTGATCGGCCGTGATCGACACACATGGATCAAGAGTCTGCACAAGCTTATTAAGATTAGTATGGAGTAGTACTACATAATACTACTGTTTAGTTTTAAAAGAAACAAAATTTGTGATGTATTTATTATGAATTTTGGTGTTGTATTACTTAATTCTTGCAATTATGATTTTGATTTTGTGTCAATGAAATATTGGATTGTAGAAATGAATTGTTTCTTATTTTTGAAATAAGATATACGGAGTATTTTGATTAAAAAATCAACTTTATAAATTTGGGTGGCATTGTAAAACAAAACAAAATATTATGCAAATAGTATCGTGAGTTTTCGCTGCGGTCATTTATCTATTTGCTGCGGTTCAGAACCGCAGCAAATAGCAAAAAATAACCGCAGCAAATAGCTATTTTTCTAGTAGTGGTGTGAGCATTTGTTGGGTGTTCGCCCCCTTCTTCGGGCTGACCTTCAGGGGTCATCTCTGAGGATGTCATGGCTGAGAAAGCATTTCGCTGTTCTTCATGCGGATGCTGATGAGGTGATAATCCAGCAGCATGCAAGGGCATATATTTTGATGATGATGGGAGCTTCCATTTTCGCTGACAAGAGCGGAAATGAGATTCAGGAGGTGCTGCACTTGCCTATGCTAGAGAGGTTTGATGTAGCACGACAGTTCAGTTGGGGTAGTGCCGTGGTGGCTTATCTCTACAGACAGCTGTGTCACGACTGCCATAGAGAGAGCACAGATGTCGGAGGATTTTTGCTTCTTCTCCAGATTTAATTTGGTCATGGGAGTACATCCACATTGGGCGTCCCATTAGAGTGGCATACCATGGCATTGATGGACACCCAGTGCCTGATGAGCCTCCACGTCTCCTGGGACCACATCATGTATGGGGCGAGAATCCTCTGGGTTGTCGGTATGTTCTCAATTGTTTGAATTTATGTTATTGTATGTTGAATATAAATATATTAATAATATTCATATTAATATATGCTACATGAATGGTTAGATGGCTAATTGCTGATCCATGTCGCACATCATCGGCTTCTGGGCTCGGTGTGTACAGGGATGCGTTTGATCGGATGTTTGAGGATCAGGTATGGTGTGCGTAATATAACATTAACTATAATATGTATAGCAGAAATACTAATTTTGTATCTTTATGAAATAGATTACATGGATGCCCTATACAGCTGAGATGTTTGCAGAGTTGCCCCCCACTGGACGAGAGCATTCTCACATATGGCGAGCACGTGTGTCGTTGATATGTTTTGACATTGTTGAGCTTCATTTGCCTGATCGTGTATTGCAACAGTTTGGGTATGAGCAGGTCATTCCAGCACCTATCGACACATATGTAGAGCTTCATAGGTCGGATAGGCGTGGGAACCATATAGAGGATTGGGCACTCAGACATGTCAGATACGTCACTATGTGGGAGAGGCAAGCTGAGCTTGTTGTGACTGGGACACCAACATTAGTCCCATCTGTTTCGAGAGACTACATGGGATGGTATTACAGCATCACTCGTTTGTTTGTGTCTGCTTCGTTCAGACTCCCTACTCACCATTATCAGCCTAGCTCCTTGGCTTTGCATCTGACGACGAGTATATTACTAATTACTAAAGTAAGTCATATTCTTTAATTAACACTTTTATTTATCTCTAACTAATTGTAATTGTGTTTCATATTTCAGACACGAGCATTGCACGGTATATATCAGCGGGGCTACTGCCACATTGAGTGATACACATGACGTGGACATGTACGGTTAGGCTTTGACGGGCATTGCCTCGTTGTGTTCAGATGTGTTGGGGCGAGTTGACTACGGCCATCTTATACATATGCCCCCATCTCAGGATATGCCATCAACATCTAGTGCAGCGGCGACTTCATCATCCCAGACTCAGCATGAGAGAGTGGTTCTTCAACCACGTCAGCGGCGTAGACGTAGGCAACAACAACAACATCTTCATGATCAAGACAATCAAGAAGACCATGAGAACTTGTAGTTTGTCTTTTGTATTGGAGTTTTTCTTGTACACTAGATGTTGTAGGAAGAATTCACTTTATTTTACGTATTTCCACCTGTAAACTCTTTTATGATGTGTTGATGTGTTCAGTTATGAATATTAGATGACTATTGTGTTATGAATATTGAATTATCGTACTGTGTTTTACTGGTTATGAATCTACTAGTTTGTATCTTATTTGTGAAGGGTATGCATGCGGTGTTTTGTATGTTTTTGAGAGAAGGTGTTATGTATGTGTTTGTGAGCAGGTGTGTTGTATGTTTTGTAATGTGTTGTATCTCGTTTGTAACCCCTAAATAGGAGAAGGGAGGCCTTATTTATAGGAAACAGGTGAAATCAGACTGAAACTAGGGAACCCGGAGTCAGGCACAGCTCCAGGCACGTCGTGCCTCCCTGCCTGGCACGATCGTGCCTGGCTTCCAGTAGCTGGTTGCTTAGTTCAGATGCAGGGGGTAAGTCACCAAACGGTTGGGCAACTTATAAGTCGCCAAACCGGATGACGACTTATAAGTCGCCCAACCGTTTGGCGACTTACCCCGACCATGGTTAAATCCAACAGTACATCGGTAAATACTTTTAACCCAGCATTATTTTCGTAATTAATTAATTAGAATTAATTAAAAAAACTCCCAATTAGTGTGTCTGCAGCTATCATCATATTGCACTATTAATACAATTTGTATTATGTTTTCACTTTTTACAATATGTATGCATATACAAATTACTCATAAAACGAATTGCTTTGAGGAATAATTAATTTTATTTGCATTCAGACAATGTAGAGAACGATTGATTAATTATAATAAAAATACTTTACATTTGGTGTAAACGTTTGCACATTGTATTGCTCATTTTGCATAATTTTCTTTTTTGGTTGTCCTACTAATCTTTCACTTTCTTAAGTAAAGAATTTTTGGTTTCACTTAATTTTCTCTTTCACAAACCTCAAACACATAACTTTTATTTTACTAATTTACGAGTTGGTCAAATTTGGTCAAGTTTTAACGGAGAAAGGAAATATGAATGACGATATGAATGTTTTTAAAAAAATTCCAAAAAAAGAACAATAAGTCTTGGTGTACACCCTGGGTTACAGCCTGGGGTACACCATATATAAACCCTTTTTAAAATTTTACCCCATCTCCCACATCTCATGTGGCATTTGAGCTCCCAAAAAAAGCCGCCCTCCCTACCCTCCCTCTTCCACATTTATTTCCCGCTTCCCCACTCACCGCTTCCCATCCATCATATTCCGCTGCACTCCTCAAGCCACTTCCATCATTCTCCGCTTCTATTTTTCAGTTCCCAATTCAGGGTTGCGACGGTCGAAGGTGATGTACCCACTCATACGGTTGCGACGGTCGACGGTCTAAGGTTGGCGAGGTCGCGACGTTCAAAGCACAACAAGTTTCAGAAATGATGCGGACAAAACTTTCTGAGCTCAACGAACGGTAAGCCTCAATTTTTCCCATTTGTAATTTGATTTCTTGAAGAAGATGGTTAAAAGAATGTTAAGTTTGTCGTGTTTTATGGTCCAATGATGTTCATATATTGTTTTAGGGACAAAGACTTAGGTGGGACGGGCGGCGGACCTGTGGCACAAGGCGTTAATAAGGTTCCGACATTTGATGGTCAGGATGATTACAGCTTTGAAGGGGAAGGAAATAACAGGGGGAAGACGACCGCACATGTTGGAGGTATATTCTTCGACATACACAGACAACTTACATACTCAGTGTCGGTGTGTACCGACAACTAATGTCGTTGTGTACAGAGTAATGTCGGTATGTATAGACAAATGAAGAAATCCTCACTTTTTACGTGTTACAGATGATTATGAGTTGTCGGTGTAGTTCAATTTATGCTTGGGACCATCTAGCTACCACAAAAACATACCTTACCGACACTTTTTACGTTTCACAGAGAAAAGGTGTCGATGTAGTTCATTTAATGCATGGGACCTTCTGCCACAACATAAGACTGTACCGACACTTTGTACGTGTCACAGAAAAAAAGTGACGGTGTAGTTCAATTTTACATAAAAATCATATACATTTTACAGGTTTGCTCTACAAGACAATGATTGGCTTACAACAATGTACAATGAAAGACACCATTGGGTCCCTTGTTTTCTTAAACCAACATATTGAGCTGGAAGATGAAGCTCGGTGGGTATTTGACATTCTATCTTGAAGCCGAAGTCCTGGGTTTAGTTCCGGAAAGAAAAAGGCGGTCATGATGCGAACAAGCTTGTCCCACATGGTCCAACAGTACATTTGAAGTCATCCATTTGATTTTATTTTTGGGTTGAGATTTCAGTTGATCATTTTCGTGATTATGTTTAGATTTTGTTGAATTTATTGTTTAATGATGTTACTTGACACGTTAGTGTGATGTGTATGTGTATGAAAAATCGGAAGAATGGATCAATACTTGGTTTTGTTTGTGTTCGAATTGCAGTGTTTGTGTGGAAAAATGGTTTGACATAAAGTTGTCTGCGAGTATTTATGTACGAGTAGCAAAGTGTCTATGATATTGTTGTGTGAGTTACAACAAAAACTTGGTCAAGTGTTAAAACATTTTTACAAAACAATGTAAACAAGTGTAGTACTACACATAAAACTTATAGTGCCACACCCACAATTATATTAAACAAAACATATACACATTGTCATGAATTCATTACATTTAATTGGCCAAGTGTTAAAACATTTTATAAGTAAAAAACGAGCAATAGATGTCAATCGGCTTTCTTCTTCAAACGCCGGAGCTGACAAAGTTAACTATAAGAAGTGCACATAAAATAATGTCGATGTACACAGACAATTATACACTGCTTCACCGACACTTTGGTACATCGTACATGCACAAACACAAATGGACAATAGCAACACAAGCAAAACGTATCAACACACAATATAAACTTATGCTCTGCTTCTTCCACCATCCTCAATTGTGCCTTTTAACTTTCCTCATCATTATTTTTCTCAGAAGTAGGATCACAACTAACATGAAGCTCACATACAACCATATGAACGTTACAGACATATCATATGAAGCTCATAGACAACTATATGAACGTGTTCAAATTGTCTGTGCAACAATAGAATTTGTCTGTGTACTGATAGAAGTTGTCCGTGTAGTAATACAAGTTGTATGTGGGTCACAAAAGTATAAAAAATTAAAGGTGATTTGTGTTACATTACAACAAACTTAATGACATGTTCAAATCTAAAGCATCAACATATGCGGTCGCCACTTCATCTCCAACTTCAAGAACATTGACTTGCTTCTCATTTTTCTCGGGTCTTACCTAAATAAATACAACGTATGTGTTAGTGCAATTCATATATCTATGTACAAATGCTATCGATCACCCATTCTTTATATTTATTTGAACTTTTGTCAGTGCACACTGATCGGTTTGAACTTGCAAGTGTACAAGTGCCGATATAGTAATAAATTCCGGTAAAATACCGGGTCGAATCCACAAGGAAACGTTGTTTAATTCAAGTCCGAGAGTAGATAACTTTAAATGAAGAATTGAATAAAGTGCAGGGATTTTGATTTGTGTTTAATATTTTTGGCTTTTCACTCTTTTGCTTAAGAAGATCATCGTTAACTAATTTTAAGTTTAAGGTAAATGATAACAACAACTAAGGCTTCGGGAATCACTTAAATGCTTTAATAGGGTTGAATATTAGTTCTTTACCAATAATTATGAATACGATGTCGCTAATATATTCTCAACTCCGGTTAAGGCAGCGAGAGCGTGGTTTTCGTTACGTGTAAGTCCCGTTACGGCTTACATTCATCTACCGAAAACCCCGTTGAATATCAAGACATCACACCCGTATCATATAAGACCGGATATATTTCTATTCTCGGTACTATATATGTTTATCCTTTAGTGTTCATAGTTTAGACTTCAACGTTAATTGCAAGTATAAACTAAATTTAACATACTTCTATGTTGTACACCATAGTCATAAACAATCAATATATAAAGGATAAATCACAATTTATTGGTTTAGAACTTTTATCAAACACCTAGTGGGCATAGAAGTTCATCCCTAGTCTTAGCTAAGAAATTAGCCTCTAATGCTCATATTAATCACAATACAATAATAAATGTAATGGAACATGAAATTACAAAGGAAATAATACCTAAACACCAATGATTTCGGAGGATGAACTTCCCTCCTCAAGAACTTGAAGAAAATATCAAGAACAACAATATAAAAGCTAAGAATTAATCTATGGAATGGAATGTATTTGCATGATGAATTGAGGGGTTTATATAGGCTAAAGATTGGCATCTTTTAGTCTATTCGAACCCAACAATCAGATATGGAAGCAATATTTGATTAGCATTGAGGAAGATGAAGTTTTCCCATCAAAAATCGTCTAGCACGTTGCTGTGTTTTAGCAGAATCCGACCCAACCGGCGCCGGTTCTGGCTTGACCGGCGCCGGTCATGTGTATTTTTTTCGGAAAATAAAATCCAACCGGCGCCGGTTGGAGTGTGTCCGGCGCCGGTTACCGCGCCAAATTGTTTACTTCCTTTTTCTTCTCAACTTCGTGCCTCCGATTTATCCAGAAGTGCCGATTTTCGATCCCTTTTGACTTTTGACTCCTTTTTTGTTGCTCCTAGCCATATTCCACATTTTTGAACACTTTGGAATATTTACCTGTTTTCGCTCTATATTTTTGTGCGGATAAATATAGTTACCTATGTAAAACGTAAGTAATTATTGTGCTTATCACACACATACAATAATAACAACTAAACAGATATTATCGTTGGTGCACACAAACAATAATAACAACTAAAGAGGTATTACTTTCGGTGTGCACAGACAATATAAACAACTAAAGAGATATTACTTTCGGTGTACACAGACAATATGACAATAAAGAGATAATATCATACAACTATGTGGGATTGATTATATGATGTAGGCATATTAATTAAATTACTGCTTACAAATCTTAATATCCAAATTTTACATTATTCAAAGGCCTTTTACAGAAATTCTACTCGGGCCAAAAAAGTGTTAGGATCGGCCGTGCACAGAAAGTAATATGAAGGTCACAGATAACTCCTATGAAACTCACTGATAACTCTAACTCCAAACATGTTGGCAAACTAACACTTACAAATCAAATGGTTTCATCAATCTCCCACATTTGTATATAACTCACACAACAAACTTCAAAATATACACAAACAAACACCAACAATTCTATATCATAAATAACAATATGAATGACACAAACACCCCAAATGGCTTCAACAACCTGTCACTTTTGTATATAACTAACATAAAAAAACTCATAGGTAGTTCACCAATCTTACGTAACAACATTCATAGATACATTAACTCATTCATACATACAACATTCATTTTTGTAGGTATACATTAACTTAATGAGGATTTCTTCAGTTGTCTATACATACCAACACTACTCTGTACACAGTGACATTAGTTGTCGGTATACACTGACACTGAGTATGTAAGTTGTCTGTGTGTCGAAGAAATACCTCCAACATATGTGTTCATCCTCTTCCTGTTATTCCCTTCCCCGTCACAACTGTAATCATCCAGGCCGTCAAATATCGGAACTTCGTTGACGCCTTGTGTCACAAGTCCGTCACCCATATCGTCTAAGTCTTCGTCCCTAGCGTTGTTCAGACCACCATCTTCCTCGCTCACACCTCCACCATTTACGTCCTCCGTCGCAGCTCCATCTTCCATTCACAGGTAGGTGTCTTCCAAACCTCCTTCGTTTCCTGTTACTTCTCCATCCACAATCAAGTATGCTAGAAAATCATCGTGGAAAGAAAAGCGGGAAGAAGAGAACGAACAGAGAAGGATGAAAAGAAACGTGCGTGGAGAATGGGGAGGGGAGGGTTCTGCGATACGAGGAGTAAAGAAAGCGGTAAAAATTTGGCCTTATATATGTGTTGGTCCAAAATAGGACGCTCGTAGGCTTTTAGGAAAGCTACGTACGACACTCAAGCAAGAATTAGGAAAGTACGAATATGGAAAGTTAGCCAGAAATAGCATATCTGTATTTGAAATTCGAATTGCCTTTTATAGGCGATTACAAATGGTAACTGCCGAACATAATAATGACTAAATTAATTACAACATTAATACGGAATTAAACACATAATTAAGTCGCGCATTGATTGTTGGCCGTTACTCTTCCTGGCCGGCAGGTCAGCCTGGCTGGCAGGCTGGACGCTTGAGCTCCCTCCTGCTGGACTGGACGGTGGACTTCCCGCTAGGCTGGAGGAAGGCTTCTGACCGGGCTGGAGGCAGGCTCCCGGGTAGGCTGGAAGGCAGGCTCCCAGGTAAGCTGGAAGGCAGGCTCCCCGTTGGGCTGGAGGCAGGCTCCCACCTGGACTGGACCGCAGGCTCTCAGTTGGACTGGATCGCAGGCTCCCAGCGGGGTTGGTGGTCGGCAGGCTCCTGGCTAGGCTGGAAGGCAGGCTCCCCATTGGACTGGAAGGCAGGATCCCCACTGGGCTGGAAGGCACGCTCCCCGCTGGGCTGATCGACAGGCTCTCTTGGCTTCCGCTCCTTGATTGCCCTGATTGGTTGGGCCGACTCGAGTTCTAGGTTGCTGGGCTTGGGCCCGCTGGTCCAAGTTCGGGGCCTGGGCCGATTAGGCTCTGAGCCTGGTCCCATAACCCCATCATGGTGTACCCCATGTACATGGTTATTCGAGCCAGCATTATACGAGGAGTAAAGAAAGCGTGTGAAGTTTTTGAGCCAGCATTAGCAATTTAATTTGAATTATTCTGCTTGGATTGGAGGATGTACATCTACAAAATAGGTATATACGATAGTATATAAACAACTTTTTTCCATTTAATTTAGCATACAGAGTTGACCGGCAATACTCACTCTTTTTCTTGCACTCCACGAAACACTCCAGTCTGAACGAGCATTCTCCCACAGAGGCCGCGCCGGTGCCCTGCTAAGTCTAGTGTCTTCGTCTTCTCTATGACTCCATCTGTCTAAAACCCAGCACCGCAAACGATTTTGTCTGCACCCATAATCGCAAACAAGGTCAGAGATGCATCCGGCCATTTTATCAAGTATTGATAACCGGGGGATGTTTTGCTTTTGAGGAGTCTTTTGTGTATGTATATACATTCCAACTACTGCTATCTATGTATTGCTAGTTTTCGTTTCCCCATTGCTTCTATCAAAGGTTAGCTAGCTAGGCTAGTGTCTTTTCGAGCAAGCCTCATGATGCCAAGTTGGATTATCGTTCTATTCTAACAAAAAAAAATCGAGGTTTTGTGTTCTATTCTTCTCCCGGGTTATAATCTATCTAATGCCTAAGTTCCATTTTTCCATTTGTAATTGTAGATTGGATTTTGCCATTTATCTTCTTCCTGCTCTTGCCTTTGGGGTTTGATGGACATATGAGGGAGGGATTGCACTTATCCAAAACACACATTAAGTATATGTGTATTGGGATAGCAATTTTTCTATGACTAACCATTTGTTTCTTAGTGGCCTTGCTCTCTGATTTTTTTAGAACATGCCAAACTGCCTAGTCTGTTGCATGCTCAGACGCTTGTATATAATCTATCTATTATTCAGTTTTACATTCAAGAAGACGTTTAGATGCATGACTACTTCTGGATTACTTTGATTACATGAGTCACTCTTATCACATTTACCGACTGGCTTTCTTGTTTCAAAAGATGGCATACTAAGTTCAGGCAGTTCTGAGGATACCCGCAGCTACTCTCTAGTTTATAGCATATTCCTGTTCTTTTATTCTAGGCACCATTGCAATTGAAAGAGCATCATCTTTGGTTTAGTAACATATCACATTGTTTGGACTTGGGAAGTTTTTCAATATCAGTTGCCGAAGTTCTTTCTTACCAGAATATTCATTTGAAAAAAATCCTTATATAGGACTACACCATAGACAAAATGTGCATATAGGACCATCATTGTTTACTTCCTAAAATAGGACTTATTCAATCCTAATAGGGGAAGTTTTATACTTTTGATAGGATCAAATAAGTCCAATTTTGGAAATAAAACACATTTAGTCCTATTTGTGCATTTCATCCATGTTTTAGTCCTATTTAGAGCAATTTCTATATTCATTTAATGAAATCTGGATTTCTAAACAAGTTTATATCGATTTCGCGCATCCTGCTATCCAATGTCATGCATGTGACTCTTTTCAAATGAGATTCTTATCTATTTGCTATTCTAAACGATATTAGGATGCTTTCCAGTGTTAGATATGGGAACAACTAATGATAGAGATGAACGTGGTGGCTTACCTATGCTGTCTTCCAAAAATGGTTCCTTGTTTGTGCCTGCTCCACCTACATCCTTACATCCAGATGCAAAGCCAGAAGAACTTGACCAACCTAAACATTCTACTATGTCAAGGCCGGGGTTTGGACTTCTGTGTCAATCTACTTGCATATCATTTTAAAGTTTCTGTGAAGTGTCCCAATGAAACTTTTTGCCAGTACAGACAGTGTAAGTAATTTACTTCACTTTCATCCTAATTTGAGGATGCATGTTGTTGGGAGAAATTTATTAGAGAATGTTATGACAGGTTACTATTACTTGTCAGGACAACAAAGCTGTTAATGGCAGATGCATTCGGAGAAAAGTCATAAACTTTATCAAGCATATTCTTCTGAGTTTTCTGGGAAGAGGTTTGCATATGATGGAGAAAAATGCTTGTACAGCAGGGCCCCTAGAACAGAACAACATGAAGTATACTGTAGTTCTTGAAGAGGCTACCGGCAAAATGTAACTGTGTGGATTACTTCTCATTTCTTTGGCATAAGAGTATATGTCCATTGAGAAGTATGAGAATGAAAAACTTTGATGTTGAAACTTGAAACACTCTAGGTTAACGCAATCCAAGCTGTATTGTATCCTCTCCACCTTAAACCACTACACTTTTAAATTTTAAAATCCTTCATATGTTTGACAACTAGGGTAGCTCCACCTCTTTATATTGATCTTATTCGTGCATTATGCTCTTACACATGGACTGGTGGATTCCTTGGTGATTCTGTTAAAAGGCCCAAGGGCTCTTTACAACCAAGGAGGTTCATAGCTGAGATAACTTTTTCTGCCAAAATACCTTAGCTCGATATATCACGCCCCTGAAGGAGCTGACCCAGAACATGGTCCAAATGCACTGAGGGTCCTTGACGCTATACTGAGACAATGGGCAGCTAATAGGTAGCAATTTATTTCTTCACGTCATGTGTAACGTTTGTTTCAGCTACAAGTCTACAACATATCAAGATTTCAGTGCTTCCTACAAAGGTTGCCTCTTGGTTGGTCAGTCATTCTTTCATGATGACTCAAGAAACTGTACTGAAATTGGTGGGGGTGTAACTGGTGTAGAGGGTTCCATTATAGCTTTCGCACAACTCATGCTGGCTTGACCCTCAATATGGGGTTTTCCCTGAAACAACTTAGCATATGCATATCATAGTGGCAGAGAAGGTTAGATGTTTTCTGTGGCTGGTGATGAAAAATAAATTGCTTACAAATGTGGAAAGGGAGAAGCGACATATGGCTGATGATGCTTGCTGTCCAATATGTAACAATGCGGAAGAAACAGTGCTGCACATTCTTAGAGATTGTTCTTTCGCGGCTTCAGTTTGGAGGGCAATTGGCCTGGGGATAAATAGAATGGGTGAGGACATTTTAAACAGTTTTGATTGGATTTATAGCCACTGTGTTAACTCTAGAAGTGCTCCGGGCAGAAATCTGCAAGTTTCTAGATTTGCTTACACAGCCTGGTTGGTTTGAAAGACACGAAATGCGCTGATATTTGAGGGCATTTAACCAGATGTGCACTGCCTTGTGAAGACTGCCAAACTCTTAGCTGAAGAGTATACAATTGTTTGCTCTTGGAATCAAATTAAACAACAAAGAGTAGCTAAACCTATTAGATGGATTCCACCAGAAGTAGGTTGTTTGAAACTCAACTGTGATGGGTCTTGCTGGGGTAGGGATAAGGTGGACAGAGCTGGTGGTTTAATACGAAACCATAAAGGGGAATGGGTGAGTGGTTTTATGCTTACTATTGGTAAAACCAATAGCTTTAAGGCTGAGCCGTGGGGCCTTAGACGTGGGCTTCTGTTAGCTCAGGATCTAGATCTGAAGAAGGTAATTGTTGAAACTGATTCAGAAACCAATTCAGGCTCTGAAGAATAAAGATGGGCAGAATGCTAATAGTATGGGAGTAATTGTGCGGGATTGTCAGTAACTCTCGGCCGAAGAGAGATTTATTAAATTACAACATACCTTTCGTGAAGGGAATAAATGCGCAGACATTTTGGCGAATGCATCACACCAAGCGTGAAAAGGTTTGTCTATTTTTCAAGAAGCTCCTATTTGGGTGACACACTCCCTTTGGGAGGATACAAACGGGCTAGAGATTATTAGATTCTAGTTTTTGTTATTTTCCTTTCCAATGTATAAAAAATATCCTAGTTGTAGGCTTGTAGCTGCTGCTTTATTCAGAGGATGAGCTGTAACTGCTTTATTCATTATTGCAGATGTCTCTAACACCTGGAGCTGTAATTGACTTTTTGCTTGCAGACCAGAGCATAAAGGAGAGGCATTATATTATTGACTGGGATGACTGCAAGAATAATCAGTAGTGGATTTTAGCATTTCCCCCCTACGATTTTCCTACATGCTGATTAAAAGCTAATTTCTACAGGCAAAGAAAACATTAAGAAATATGAGGGTTAAAGCTAGGCATAACAACATGAAGTTCAAAATCATAGGGTTAAGTGAGCCACCTTGCCATAAGCAATTGCAAGTTTTTTTTAATCTTGCAGCATGTTTATTTTATGCTATCAACAGATGAACAGATCATGTTTTTGATGTGTGCCTTTGGCGTTAAAGCTTTTCCATGAAAAAGAAAAACGAAGGTGGTTCACATGATGACGGGGAGGTGATAAAGATCAGTGTTTGTGATTACTTCACTAAGCACCGCTGTGTAGAGCTCACATATTCTGCATTCATGCCATGTGTTGATGTTGGGAAGCCAAACAAGCCTATTTACCTTCCATTGGAGGTTTGGACAGTTCATTTTCATTATCCTTCTGATTTCCAATGAATAATTTACTTTCAGAATGCCATGCATGTTCTGAAAGTTCTCTCTTTCCTGACATAAATCTATGCACTTTGGTTTCTCTTCAAAGATACAAAAAGGCATTATCTTTCACACGGGCGTTGTTTGTTGAAAGTTCAAGGCAGAAGCCTCCAGCAAGAATTCAAGTTGTAATTGATGTGTGTAGTAGCAATATATAATTGTCCTTCTAGTTCTTGGACTTTCTTGGTTTATGCCTTACTCAACTTGCAGGCTATAAGAAACTATAGCTTTTATGATGAACCTGTTCTCGCTGCTTGCGAAATTTCAACTGAAAAGCAGCTTATTCAAGTTGAAGGAAGGGTCTTGGATGCACCAAAGGCAGTTTCTATGTCCTTATATAGATTGGTAATGGTGAAGATTGGTTTCCTTGTAATGGCAGGTGGAACTTGAAGAATAAGGTATTCTTTATTTTTGGGGCGAGTTGTCATATATGACCACACATTATATAAAAGTTACGAAGTGACAAATGATTCTTTTGTAGAAGAATCCAGAAAATATTAATTTATAATATTTTCAATTATTACAATTTCAGTTTTAACCGTTACATATCTTTGTAATTAGTATCATAATAATTATTCGCTCCCAATGATTGTATAAATACCATCATATGTTTGAGAATAAAGTATGCAGATGAGTCTGCAATTCTCTCTTCCTCTAAACTCTATTATGGTATCAGAGCAGTAAGAGCTCTCACTAGCCCCTCTTCCCCGCTACTACTTTGTGATAACAAAGGCGCTACAACTTCTTCAGCAAATCCGGTTTTCCATTCCAGGATGAAACATGTTGCCATTGATTTTCATTTTGTCCGACAACGCGTGCAACGTGGGCTTCTTCGAGTTCTTCACATCTCCTCTCATGATCAGTTAGCTGATGCTGTTACCAAATCACTCTCCAGGCACCGTCTTACTCTACTAAGAGACAAGCTCAGGATCCTTGGGAGTGACAGAATACCTGGCTTGCGGGGGCGTGTAGAAGAATCCAGAAAATATTAATTTATAATATTTTCAATTATTACAATTTCAGTTTTAACCGTTACCTATCTTTGTAATTAGTATCATAATAATTATTTAGGCTCCCAATGATTGTATAAATACCATCATATGTTTGAGAATAAAGTATGCAGTTGAGTCTGCAATTCTCTCTTCCTCTAAACTCTATTATGGTATCAGAGCAGTAAGAGCTCTCACCAGCCCCTCTTCCCCGCTACTACTTTGTGATAACAAAGGCGCTACAACTTCTTCAGCAAATCCGGTTTTCCATTTCAGGATGAAACATGTTGCCATTGATTTTCATTTTGTCCGACAACGCGTGCAACGTGGGCTTCTTCGAGTTCTTCACATCTCCTCTCATGATCAGTTAGCTGATGCTCTTACCAAATCACTCCCCAGGCACCGTTTTACTCTACTAAGAGACAAGCTCAGGATTCTTGGGAGTGACTGAAATACCTGGTTTGCGGGGGCGTGTAGAAGAATCCAGAAAATATTAATTTATAATATTTTCAATTATTACAATTTCAGTTTTAACCGTTACATATCTTTGTAATTAGTATCATAATAATTATTTAGGCTCCCAATGATTGTATAAATACCATCATATGTTTGAGAATAAAGTATGCAGTTGAGTGCATATCGATGTCCTAACCCCTCTACCCATGGCTAATGAAGAAAATACAGCCAGACAGACGGAGATTTAATCTCCAGGAACAAGGAGACCTCGAAAATCCGCTTGCTAAAACCTTGGCTACCCCTTCCAACAACCCCTTGATCCCTGATGGACTCATAATGCTTAACCCCAGTCAATTCCCCGAAAAATTAGACGGTTCTAATTACCTGGTTTGGCGTGACCAGGTTCTTGACCTTCTGTTTGAGTCAGACTTGAGCCAATATATCGAGGAGGAGACTACACTGCCACCAGAAAGCGATGCAACCGGCCGTCTCAGATGGAACCGGCAGGACAGACTCCTTCGCCACACCTTAGTCTCCTCCCTTAGCTCCGCTTGCAAGCCATTAATTGGCTCTGCACGCACTTATGCTGATGTCTGGAAGACACTTGAGCGGCTCTATGGGACTCGGTCACCTTCTGCAATTCGAAACCTCAAAGACCAGTTCCGACACATGCGGCGGGGAGATCAACCAGTGGGGGAGTACCTTCACAAACTTCGGACCCTAGCTGACGAACTGACGCTGACAGGATGACCGGTCGACGATGATGATTTCCTCATTCAAGCTCTGGAAGGACTCCGGCCAGAGTTCGAAGCAATGGCGAACTCCATCCAGACCTCAGGCGACACTTGATTTGGAACCATCCATACACTACTCGTAGGATACGAAGACAAGCTTCGACGGAAGGAGACGTTGAACTCCAATCCCGTGCTGACCGCTAATGCAGCTATCACGGATTTCACGGGGACGGGAGAGTCTCTTGCTTTAGCCGTTCGAAGGAATGCCAATGGTCCAAGAGAGAATTGCAGACTCAACTGCATACTTTATTCTCAAACATATGATGGTATTTATACAATCATTGGGAGCCTAAATAATTATTATGATACTAATTACAAAGATATGTAACGGTTAAAACTGAAATTGTAATAATTGAAAATATTATAAATTAATATTTTCTGGATTCTTCTACATCTCTCAATTTTTGCACTCCTTTTGAAAAGCTTTTTCAAAAACCACCTCATTACACAAAACTTGCTATTTTTGGGTGTCAATGCTTTATGTGGTTGCGTCCTTACACAACCCACAAATTAGAACCTCGATCCAAACCATGTATTTTTCTAGGATATTGTGATCAGCAGAGTGCATATCGATGTCTTGATCCCTCTACCCATGGCCAATGAAGAAAATACAGCCAGACACCCTATATTATCTTTTGCATATGTTTTCATTTATAGCAAATTTTGACACCCTCTCGGGTTGAGCGCTGGTCAGTTGTCAACTTTTCTGCATGATGTGATACAAGTCATCTTTGCAAGGAACAAAGGCATTGTATGTCCCTTGTAATTTAGTTCCATAATGCCATTGTTGTGTGATGCCATATGTTGTTTATTTGACATGGTTGGCATGCCAGCATATGGAAGGCCACACACGCTTGTTGAGGAAGATCCTGAGTATCAACTACCTGATCCTATAGTTCGAGTTGAAAAGATGTTTGAGTTGCTAATGTCCAAAATCCTTGCTCCCCCTCAGCTTCTTCTTTGTGTCTTGCCAGAGCACAAATGTTCAGATTTGTATGGTAATACAGTCTATTTCTGCACTTGTTTTTCTTCTTGAAAAATGCAAAATCTCATTAAGATTTCCTCTAATCAATATATCTGGGAACTTGGAAGAAAAAATGTTTGGTCAACTATGGGATCGTTACACAATGTGTATCACCAACAAAGATTATTGATAATTACCTTACTCATGTTCTTCTCAAAGTCAATGCTAAGGTAATTTTTAATCTATTATCAGTAACCCATCTTCTTTTTGGGGTTTTAATTAATTTAAAGCTTGGAGGAAGCAATTCATGGTTGGCAATAGAGAAAATACCTGGTAATCTGGTATACCTATAATTAAGGAGTTAAGGACACTCCCAAAATGATTTTGGGTATAGATGTGTCTCATGGATCTCTCAGGCAATCTAACGCTCCATCCGTGGCTGTGGTCCATCTCTTTTAGGACAATGATACACCGATAGCACAATACTAGTTAGAAAAATGTCTCCCTAATTTCTTACGTTTTTCTGTCTGCCAGGTGGTTGGATCCCGGTTTTGGCCGTTCATTTTGAAGTACCGGGCCGCTGTTCGAACTCAATCTTCTAAGGTAGAAATGGCTGAATACTTGAATCTTTCTCTATAAGACTTTAGCAGATGGTGAGGATGATGGTATCATGAGGTACAATTAAATTTGAAGTTATCTTGATTTTATTCTCTGTACATATGTTTACTTATGAGTTATGAAGATTTAAATAGGAATCTTTTTTCTTTCTAAAATGCATATGAACTGTGTTACAGAGAGCTGCCTGTGGACTTTTGTCAAACAAGCAATGGGAGTAAACCAGCTCAAATTATTGTTTTCAGGTATTCCACCATTTTAATTCTTAAAAGTATATCTCATCTTCATTTTTTATGGAACTTAATAGTGAAGTATGGTATTTTCTTCTCATTCCCATCTATAGAGTTAATTGTCTGTTGCATCCACGTTCTACTATGCTTGTATTTGCAGGCTTTAGTATTACTAATGACATGGCACAAAAATCTTTCTCAAGGATGGTGTTAGTGAATCACAATTTCGTCAAGTTCTAAACATCGAGTTGTATAAGATGATCAAGGTAATCTGTTTTTTCTGATCGCTCAATGGCACCACTCTCTGTAAACATCATAATTTATTTCAATCATCATATCTAACTTCACTTTTGATCATTCATTTGTTTGGTTGAATTACGTTCTCTCCCAAACTAGAAGAGACATGCCCTTGGGGTCCATTCAGAACTCAAACGATACTCTAGGGAAAGAAAAAAGGAAGGAAAATGTAACAATTGTTCAAATTTCAAACTCAATGTTTTTTTAATACTTGTTTAAACTCGTTATATATATATATATATACTACCTCCGTCCCGCTAGAAGGTTCCCGTGAACGGTTTACGATGCTTGACTGACGATAAAGCAACTTAATCCCTGTTCACACTCTGATTAGTTTTAGTAAATAAAATTAATATATTTAGAAACTACATTAAAACCACTACAAAGGCCGTAACAAAAATGTAAATTTGATAAAAATTTGATTTATAAAGTAAACGATTAAAAATGATTTAAGTTGATCATGCAAATAGTGGACGAGAACCTTCTAATGGGACGGAGGTAGTATATATTAGAGTAGTGTTCTGGTCCGGACTTCCGGACCAGACCCGCCGTCCGGCCGACGGCTTTTGGCCGCCTTCCCCGGTTGAATTTGTTGATGAAATTTTTATGGCATGTTCTTCATCAAGTCTAGTTTATCCACACAAAAATTCAGCTATAAAGTCAATCCGGAAGGTTGTCAAATGATTTTTTGAAATTAACTGCGCAAAAAAATACATATAAAACGCAGTTAAATTGCAAAAATCATTTGACGACCTTCCGGATTGAGTTTTTAGTTGATTTTTTTTGTGGATAAACTAGACTTGATTAAGAATATGCCATAAAAATTTCATCAACAAATTCCACCGGGAAGGCGGCCAAAAGCCGTCGGCCGGACGGCGGTTCTGGTCCGGTATTCCGGACCTGAACATTTGTCTATATATTATATTTCAATTATATACTGAGAAATGTAAACATCACTTACGGAAATTAAATTATTAATCATATTTCCTTTTCTTTCCATCGTTTCCGGTGGAGTCAAAGACTCACTATTTTTTGGCTAGAGATTATGATGGAATCAAGCAAAATAGCTCACTAAATTATCTTCGCTTTTTTGTTATGAAGTAATAGTCAATTCATATAATTTTTGACGTGATTTTCATCCTGGATCATCCGGAAACGGTATCTTTGTGCTTTAGTTTAGGGGTGGCTGTGTACATCTGACCCCCTTACCCCATCGTAGGTAGGAGTACCGTACTACCAACTGGGAGTGCAAGAGCTATTGTTCTGCTAGCGTGTCTGCAAAATGGTGCATCATCTTATTGTATCACAACTAATATATGTGAAGAATGCTGAACCTTTTCTTCACCAGGCATGCACGCATCTTAATGAGGTCAAAGTTCCCAAATTTACTGTGATTGTGGCCCAGAAGAATCACCACACAAGGTTATTCCAAGCTGGTGCCCCCGGTAATGTTCCGCCAGCTTTGTATTTTCTTACTATCATGCTACTGTTATTAAAGATTCAATGGAGTAAGTGACGAGTGTTGTAGGGAGAAATGTTCGTAGAGTTTCATTATCGAAAGCTCATATAAATAGGGATAGAGTAGGGTTTACAAGTACGGGCCAATAGGCCCATAATACATCATTTACATAGAAAAGCCCTAATACATATTCTATCTAAATGATAGCACACAACATAGATTTTCCTTCAACACTCCCCCTTGTGCTGAGTTGTAGATAGAATGTTGTATGTGTCTTGTTGCCTCTTCAAAACTCTGTCAAGTAACAAAAACCCTGTGGGAAAAAATAACCTTGACCGGAGAAAAAGGAGTATAGCATCAAGATAGGCTTCTTTCATTAAGTCTATATTTATTTGATCTTTGCTTTGATCATTAAAGTTTATAAGTATTGTTACCTCATTAAAAACCTTACCAAGTAACAAAACCCAGTAGGAAAAAATAAAACTTGGGTAAAGGAAAAGAGTGTAACGTAATCTAGTTGGGGTACTCCCCCTCAAGTCTACATCTACCCTTAATATTTACATTAATCAAGGGTGTTTGTAAAATATGTGCATTTCAATACTTGTCACATTAATTACCTTAGCGAAGGCACACAATAGATGAATATAATTCCTTTAATTCTCCCCCTGTGTGTCGAGCGTAGGGAATTTTCCCAAATTATTAACTTGCGAAGACGTTGCCAATGAACAAAACCCAATGAGAAAAAATAAACATCGGTCAAAAGAAAGTATGGTGCACTAATACCTACAAGTCAATTACTTTTGATTGCGATATAGTAATTATGTTCTTTCTTCAACATTGTTTTACTTTCGCAAAATTAAAATGTGGGATGGTGCATATTATGTTGTCTCATTAAAAAAAACCTTACCAAGTAACAAAACCCAATGGGAAAAAATAAACCTTGGTCAAAAGGGGAAAAGAAAAGGAGTACAACGCACCAATATAACTGATGATAAATAAGTATGTAAGGACTCCTCCTGAGTGCAACACATCAATAAGGATTCGATATCTACTTGATATATACTTTTATCAAGGTATTCCGTATATAACATCTTGGTTTCTTTCATGGTAAATATATACTCATTTAAGAAAGTATCGATGAGGTAAGGGGATATCCATCGGTAAAACTCAAATCACGTTATTTTGTATTAGAGTGATACTTTTGACATTTCCAATTCCTTTAGAAATATTATCATCATCAATCATTTAGTTAATTTATAAGGGATGGATAAAGATTACACCAATGGTTTCATATAGATATCAAAGTACATTCTTGATACTATTTCAATGATGATGTATTGGTCCTAAGCTATTTTCAGCTAACAGTTCTTGAGAATGTATTATTTGGTCGAATGTGTTTGTCAAAGTACAATCATGCGCATATTGCACTTTCATAGGGAATTCCTTCTCCCAATGATTTTCCAATAATGGATATATTTTTTAGCATCCATATTTCGACCAATCATGGGAGTGCTAACAGTTTACATTTATCCATGTTAATTAGCTTGAGAACCCTTTTGGATATATGCAACTGGTGAATTATTATTCAACCAACTCGGTGTTTTCAAAACAACCTGAGTTTCCCAAGATCCTTTATCTCAATAATGACTTTCAAGTATCTAGGATTTCTCATTTTCTTTAATATGAGTACATACCATGTCTATATCTTCGACATATAATGATACTTGAAAGGAAAGCATAATCTATCTTTCTCTATCCCTTTTCAGTCAAGTGGTCACTTAGACAGGTATGTCACCCTCCTCTGGATTGATTTAATCCAAATGTGAACGTTTCAATGTAAATATACAATGTAATTTAAAACCACTTGATTAAAGATAATAAAAAAAAAATACTTCATATACATCTCTTTAATGAAATTCTATTGAGACATTTAATATCCACAATCTTTAGCTGCATCTCCATTACTTTGGAGTCTACTTATAGATTAAGTAGTTGAACGTTTTTGTGTTCAAAATAGAGAAGTATAGCTTTTCATATTTGAATCCAGGGCGTTGTGAGAATAATTAGGACCTCATTATCTCAGAACACTTTCTAACAAAGAATTATTTCACGTCCTACAGGCTTTACACTTGGTTGATTAGCATTATCATACCAAATACCTGTCTCTTTGTCAAATATTAAATTTTATACCTGAATTACTTGTACGCATTTAGGCCAATATTCTCATTGCTTTCATATTGCAATAGATTATGGTTCGATATCATCGTGCTCTATGCTCCTTTGTGCAACTGTATAAATATATCGTCAGTATAAGTGTAAGGTCTATCATTCGACTCATACACACTCTCATTAACATTGAGATTTTAATTCTCTGAAATCATTTAAACTTTGGGGCGTCCCCCATTATAAATTCATGGACATGTTTAATCAGAGATAATCTCATGAGAGGAATTCATATGATGACGAGTATATTGGTTTGTGCCTTATCTACCCTCTACTACTTGGGGTGGATAATTAATCGAATCATGTGGCTTCCCTCTATTCCTTTAGAGAGCCACGGCCTCAACCACAACCCCACTGCTTGTGATTGCAATCTTTCTTCCTTTAGCATTGTTTCTTTTAATTTAAATTCAAGCCTTATAAATACGTTTGCAGCTAGTGTGTATAATCTGATTACTTAAATCATTTATGATACCACTTTAACTTCAATGTTACATTTTGAAGTCTAGGATTTATCATTGAGACAAAGTAGTGATGTACCATCATAATGATTTTGTCATTCAATTAGAGAGTTCTTTCTCTAATCTCCCCTAATGACAGGAAAATCAATTGTCTCATCAAAGTCATATCCCGCAAAGCGGTGTACACATTATTTGTTAAGGCTAGTAGCGGATTATTGTTGAGGATTCATATCCAACATAAACATCATTTTTCTTTTAAAACCGATTATAGTGCGTTGTGGGAGACGCAATAGGCACAACTATTTAACAACCACATATTCATAAGTAGAACATCTCAGGCTAATATCCAGTCACCAACTGGTATACATAAACGTGGTTGTCTAGTATCGATTTAAAAAAAATAAATGTGTAAGAGTGCTTGCATATTGCATAATCTCATACAAAAAATATTAGTGTGCGCATAATAGATATAATATTCATCACCAATATTCTTTTAGATGTGATTTTTACTGAGTTCTTATTTTTCACATGGGATGCGAGATGTTTTTCATTGATCTAGAAAAATATGCAATAATCATCAAATACTTTTGATGAGAACTGTCTAGCAGTAACAAGTCTTATAGACTTGATTGGTCGGGTGATGGACCCTTAAATAAATAAGTTTTGCTAGAAGTTTTGCAAATGCAACATTTTTATGTAACCGAAAAATAGATAGTATGAGTAAATTTCTACCAAAGCATAATTACTTAAATGGCCCGCATTTTGGTAGATATGTTCTCATGTGTCAAATTAAAAAAATGAGATATCTACATTTTTATATCCTTAGCATAGACAAATCTCGATTTCATTATTACTAAGGAGTAAACTTTAAGAAATAACTGACGTGCCTTCTACTATATCTGTAAGGCGTAACGAAAGGTAAATATTTCTTTTCGTACTTTAGAAGATTGATATTGCTTTCTATTTATCAATGCTAAAACCAACAATTTACATTGTGTTGGATCTCATTTCATCCTTTATTCGAATAATTAATAGCTTGAATGAGTTATTTCAAAGTTTGTATGAGTCAATGACCATTTTATCTCATAACCTGCTTAAATATGCATTTTCTTTTACATTTATTATCGCAATATAATATTTTTTTTTCTATCTCATTTTTATTATAGCGAATTTCTATGTGAAACCCATTGAGGGTAGCTCGATGGACATTGATGTTCTCACAATGTGAGGGTTCAAGGAAGCCCCACAAGGTGTATAAGGGACAAGTCTTTCTTGTTACTTTGACAAGAGCCCGCTCACAAGACATTGATCCACGACATGGTTCCTTCTAACGTGGTAATTTTAACGACTTCTAGATACATTTAGAGGTCGGAGATACAATTCTATTCATTTAGACATGAAATATTTAAATAGTTCATCACCCTTAATAAATGATAATAAGGAATTACTTCAATAAATAAACACTCATTCCTTAATTTATTGTGTATCACCAGAATAAGGTAAAACACCTATTTGTTATAGGTTGTACTAATTTACAAATGTCACTCATATACTTTAGAGTGCTATGACCTCAAGTCGAATGTGGTACATATCATTCTACTATTTTATGGATATATTCCTTTAATTTGTATCCATTCTTTTATGAATAAAATTCATAGATATGCATTTAATGAATTCAAATGCATAAACATCTCAAATATAATTTAAGATAAAACAATGAGATGTTAAATTAATTAAAAATCTCAAACGAATATAATTTATACCAAACTTTAAGACTTGAATAAAAGTCTAATTAGAATTAGTAATGTTCATATTTATAAAACTCATGAAAGGGTAAAATAAAAAATGGATAAACCCAACAATTAGAGAATGTTCTTATTCTCAAAATAGTAGACAATCATGAAACTTAATTTATATTCTCATGCAGTGATTCTCTTGTTCTTTAGAGATTCTACGAAGATAAAAACTAAAAGTATATTTTCAAGTTATATATATCCTGACGAGATAATCACATTTAATCCTCTTATATTAAGGGATTTACTTTAAAATTTATATTTTCAATTTTTTTTTTATTTGGAAATTTCTTTATCCAAATAACTCTTGGGAGGTCTCTTTATCCCAAAAAAAATATTGTAATTGCATTAAAAAAAAAAGACACAATAACAATAAACATCATTCACTAGTGCAAGCTAAAAGCTAGTTAGTTACATAATTATTTAATATATACTGGTGCATTAGTATATGTCTAGAGAAGTATGTGTAAAAATAGTTAATTTTTTTCTATCAAATTAAATAAGCTTTTGTGATTTGCTTTTCACAAAGTGTACCGGAGTAGCATTGAATTCTAAAATAAGCGTTGAATATACTCAAGTTCATTTGAGTGCATAATGTCAAACTCCGGTCAAATTGATTGGTCAATTAAATTTGTAGAGCCTTGTGTGGAGATTCTTTATCACACAAGTAATTAATATAGAAAACTGAATAATGGTACTCAAATCCGTCCGAGGCCAAAATGCCAAATACAAGTTGAGATGATCAACCATCTTAAAAAAAGTTACATGATCATGAGTACATTCATGAACTTGTGTAGTTCATATGATATAAAACAGAAATTTGTGTATAAACAAAATCGATTCTTTGTGTGAAAATTCTTTATCACAAAAAACTAATCATGAGGGTATGTCTCTTCGTAGACAATATTTTACAATGCATCGAAGTGAGGAGATATATATTCACCTGCTTAAAAAAATCATAGAGATTTTTATAGGATGTTATATGATGTTTTTAATATAGAAAGTATTAATATTGGTCTAATGAACGGATTAGGCATAAAATATAGTAATCTTACGTGATTATGGTTCCAACTATATGTAAGTGACATATAGCATTACGGAAAAATATAATCACATAATATGTATAAAATAATTAAAAAAGTTCATAATATGATTTTAATTCCAACTATATGTATCTAACATATAGCTTTACGGAAAGTATAATCATATGATCATATAAAATACATGAAAATAAGATTAATCGTGTGATCTTTGATTCCAACTATATGTATATGACATATAGTTTTACGAAAAAGTATGATCACAAGGATGTATAAAAACGAAGAGGGATGCATAATGTGATATTGATTCCAACTATATGATTATAACATATAGCATTACGGAATTATAATAAAAAATTGCATCTCTCTCTCTCAAAAAAATGGATGAACGAGGCATATCATCAAACACTTGGTGTGCAAGAAATGGATCTCAAAAAAATGACAACTTAATCTCAAAAAAAAATCAATGATGTTCATCACAATGGTAAACATGATGCAATAAATTATATACATAAGATTCTGCAATGATTTTTGAGTAAAAAAATACCTCAACAGAGATCCGGGAATTGATGAGTCGCAGCCGTTGGAAGGCGGCCAAGCGTGATTGAATTGCTGGCGGCTGGACTGCTGGAGGCGCGACTGAGCTAGTGGGAGGGGGCCTCCACGTTCTTTTGTCCTCTGCTTGCAATACCCACGAGCAATCTAAAACGCTGACTAAGAGGGGCGGCCTAAATAGATAACCGTTCACTGAATAACAAATTAAACTAAGAAAGGAAAGGAAGGATATCCATCTAAATAGATATCCATCTGTAATGGATAAACATATAGATCGATCATCTGCATCCATCTGTAATGGGAGCAACGTCTTTGTCCTTCCCATGAAGGTAGCCCCCGGCGTAATCCTTAATGTGGTTGGCGGTGTCCACAATCCTGCTCCGAGCATAGTCAACTGAGAAGGGCGTCTTCGTGGGGCGGCCAGCTGTTCCGGCTATGAGGGGCGGTGATGGCTTTGACCATCAAATACAGATCTGGCGATCCATTCTGGGCAAATAGAAGAAAGAAACGTCAAACTGCAGAAAGAAAATGCCGACTCAGAAAATACTTGGAGGACACCGGAGCCTGAATAGAGAAGAACGGAAAGAGTAAGAGAGAAGCTAGGGTTAGGGCATCGTGCTGGTGCTGATAACGTGTTGTAGGGAGAAATGTTCGTAGAGTTTCATTATCGAAAGCTCATATAAATAGGGATAGAGTAGGGTTTACAAGTACGAGCCAATAGGCCCATAATACATCATTTACATAGAAAAGCCTTAATACATATTCTATCTAAATGATAGCACACAACATAGATTTTCCTTCAGTAACGAGCACTTTGTCACGGTGCATCAAAATAAATTCAATACTAGCACTAATACGTAGTATAGCGTAGTAGAGTTCGTATCCACAAGGAAAAGAATAATTCTCTTTTTATGCAACTAGTAATTAAAAAGGAGGTTTTGAGTTTGAATGATTTAATTTAATTAAAAACTAAGATGAACAACCTATATGTGATTTAATTCAAAAATAAAAATGACTTGGCATCGCTACTTTCCACTTGTTGACATATTTTAGTCGATCATTGTTATATCTATAACTTATTCCCTCTCGAATACTCAATCGAGGAGTATATCCAATCATTGGTAGTTATTAACAACGACCGTTCATTAATAACCCTTAATATTAGTCAAGTATAGAACACCGTCATATACCGACTTGACAGTAGCATTTAATCTCTTAACTTCTTGATGAAATCAATTGAGATTGATAACCTCAAAACAACAGTTTCGGTTTAACCAACAAAATTAATCCCTCTTAAGTTTATTAACCACGACCGTGCATTAATAAACCGAAGTTACTTACTTGTGAAATCATCAACGATTAACAAGTGTATTCGTTGATCGATTCTAGTAATAATTAATATATGAAACAAAACTAGTTGATCCTTTAAGTAATGTTTAAAATATTAATATGAAATATGAATAGGAATTAATTAATATTCAATGAAGAATATTATTAAAGAAGATGAATTCTACTATAATTAATATCAAGATGTTAACTAATTGTCATCTTAGCAACACTCCCCAACATTAATATAGAGGAAGAAAATACTACTATAACTAATGTCAAGGTGTTAGCTAATTGTCATCTTAGCAACACTCCTCAACATTAATATAGAGATAGTATTAAGGAAAAAACTAATAATTAATATTCAAGGGAAAAAGTTAAGAAAATAACTCACAACTTTAATAATCAACAAGCTTCAAGAGCAACACCAAGAAATGAAAGTTTAGCTCCTCATTTGGAGACTAAACATATCTAGAAAAATATAAAGAAATGCTATTCTAAACTGAGCTTAAGAGTATGGAAGAAAAAACGATTAAAAGTGAAGGAAAATGAGGTTATTTATAGGTGTTTTCAACACCTATGGTCGGATACCCGGCCGGGTATTTGACATACCCGACCGGGTATTTGTCAAATCAAATCTTTTTCCCACGTTCTTGCGTTCTTCTGCACGTCTTTTTGTCCGAAATCACTTCATACCCGACCGGGTATATGGAATACCCGATCGGGTATTTGCTAGTTTCGCAGCAATATCCTTTTTTCACTTCATACCCGATAGGGTAAAGGCCATACCCGACCGGATTTTGTATAAAACTCAGGTTCCTTCATCCTTTTTGCTTCCAAATTTCTCCTAAACTTATAGCCTAACTAACTGCTTATAACATACGATTAAATGCTAAAAATACAATTACAATAAAATGAAACTAATGGCTACAAACTTCCCCAATAATAGTAAATAATCATCACAAACAATAATAAAAATGTATACTTATGTACTAACAACTAGTGCCTATCAGTAACCGAAGGTAAATGTGCTACTATCAAGCGGGTGCCCCCGGTAATGTTCCGCCAGCTTTGGTCTATCTCTATCTCATCAGGCACCATTGTGGACACTCAAATAGTGCATAAAAAAGTTACGACTTTTACACGTGCGCTCGCTCTCACCCAGTGATGAACTGATGATGGTATTTTGTTATCATCGCCCATCTTAGGATTGGTCTTGAACCTTGCTCGTTGGTGTTCGTTTTTCTTAATTCATTAAGAAATGTTAGAGTTGTAATTACATGGCCTTGTGTTTTAGTTTCACACCTAATTACTAAGACTCCAAGGAAACCATTAAGAAATGTTAGAGTTGTAATTACTTGACCTTTTGTTTAAGTTTGAGACCTAATCACTAAGGCTCCAAGGAAATGTTTTTCAAATAATCAAGGCCTCATTCTGCGTTGTTTTCTCTTTTAGTTTCCTATTTTCAGTAAAAGTAGTTTTCAGTTTTCCATGAGCAATTTTCATAATTAACAGAGTTATTTGTATGATTATTGTTAGTCCATCATAGATCATGTCCCTTTTAAGTTCAAACATCATAAAATAAAGATCAGAAATAACGTTAAGACAGAGTATATAACATAATATTTGAATCATGAAAACAGAAACCATGAAAAAGTTTGAGAAAAATGACCCTCCGCTTTAAAACATGGTAAAAAAGCGATGTCATTTTTCCCACCGGAAAGTAGAAAAAAACACCTTCTAAGACAACATTTTCCTTGAAACAATTGGGTCTAGATGGGGAAACACAGACTGACTGGGGGCGCCTCAGCCTGCACATTACCATGTCTTGTGTGATGAGATTGGCTTCTCCCCTGATGACTTGCAAAACCTTATACATCCTCTGTGTTATGTTTAAGCTGCTTTCTTACCTCCCCCTCCCCCTCCCCCTCCCCCAGTACATGTCTTTCTTTCCTCCCAACATGTGCTGCACCTTACTCACATGGCCATTATCTGCTTCAAAACTTTCAGGCACCAAAGGAGCACTATAGCCACCTCAATAGGTACAATTACTTTGGAAGTGGAAGAACATCTAGCATTCTAGTCATTGATTTAACCAGAAAAAACAAGAGCCCGGCGACCTATTTATATCTCATTTCTTTCTTTATGCAGTTGCACCTGTTTATTATGCTTACCTAGCCGCACCCCCAAGTGGGACAGTTCATCAACATTGATGGTCTCTCAGAAACTTCTTCAAGCGTGGTTCCCGAGTTCCCCAGGTTGCACGAAGAGGTTGAGGACTCAATGTTCTTCTGCTGAATTGGCTTCAAACTTTTGCTTTGTGTTCCTTGTTTGCTTGTTTTGCTGAATGATCGCTTTTTGAGCAGTTTTTTTAGTCATATACGAAAATAATTTTGACTGAAAATGGTAGGAATAGCCAGAAAATATATGCATAATGCATTGGTAAGATTTAAGTTTACATCAGAATACATATATAATGTTATGTAGAAACAAATCTTACTTGATACAAGATCGTACCCATTTCACATTCATGTTCCATTACTAAATCTACACTACAGCAAGTCTAAATAAGCAGTGGAAACATAAAAATTTAAAAAGAAGTGAAAAATTCTGGAAGATGAGAATGGGAACAACTTTTTTGGCGAATATTTATAAAATATTATTATATGTATATAATATATAAAATTAGGGATACCATCACTGATTGTTGATGCTCAATCAGAGGCGCAGGGCGGTGACCTTTAACTCGTTGGCAATGAAGTGGTCGGGGGAGGGAGGGGGCAGGTTGAGATCAAAGGGCAGGGGCTTTTTGGTAAACAGCGATGACGTGGTTTGGTCTTGATCTTCATCGTCTACCACCGTTGAAGAAGAATCGCAATCGCTGCGGCAATCGTCTAGCGGCGGAAGCTTTGGACGCGGTTGCTGTGTAGCAGGAACAGAGGGAGGGTGGGGCCCACTAGAGGACTCCACGGTGCTGCTGAGACTACTGCTGGCCGGCCTGGAATACGGAAAGCCTTGGAAGTGATTCTCGGTCGGGAGCGGAACAATCATATTGCCGCGGCTATTGTTATTGTTATTATTAATATTGTTATCGTGGCGGCCATGATCGGCGAAGCTGAAATTGGTTCTGGCTTTATGGCCGTGGAAGGTACGGGCGGCGTCGTCGTAGGCGCGGGCGGCTTCCTCGGCGGTGTTGAAGGTGCCGAGCCACACGCGGGCCTTCTTGGCCGGATCCCTTATCTCCGCGGCGAACCGACCCCATGGACGCTTCCTGACCCCACGGTAGCGAGGTGGATCGGCGGCGGCGGTTTCAGCTTGCAGTTGTTGTGGTGTCGCCGGAGTTTTCCGCTGGCGCATGGCCTTGGGGGAAAGAGGGGCGGAGATCTGAGACGGAACGGGGTAGGGATCGATGGATGAATCTGCCTCCGCGTCTGAACAGTGGATTCTCAAACATCGAATTCCATGGTTGGAGACGATTTCCTTCTCCTACTCGGTAGCGCAATTGATGTTGTTTATTGATGGTCGCAGGAATTGGAGAAACACGCTTCTTCTTCATTTCCTGCCTGGCATAATTAGGGATAATAATAATGAGGGTCGGAATCAGTCACGAATTGAGTGAAGTTTTTTTTAACGTTCACCTTAACCGTTACGACTCAATCATTTTATTCCATTTTAATATTTTTTTACTTGAATGAAAAAATAAATTACATTAAGCTGTGAATACATTATTTTTGTACATTTTCTGTGTACATTCATTCATATCTATCAAACCCGTCAATTTTCTATAAATGGATGATACATATGAATGTGTATCAAAAATAGGGGTGAACCAAAAATTCAAAACCCATCGACTAGAACTAAAACTGACTAATTCGTCCAGGATTTGGTTTTTGATTTATGCTTTTCAGGGTAAAAACTAAAAACCCAGCCAAATCAAAACTGGCCAACAAAACCCGGCCGAACCAAGCTACAATCGAACGAAATCGATACAAATAGATTGAAGTGATTCATGCTTTTTGGTCCGATTCTCGATTTAACCTATTCTAAAACTCGCTCCAACCAACTGTTGAAAAACTGAAATTGACCAAAATCGACCGACTAAAAGTCAAAATCGATCAAAACAGAACTGATAAAATCAAAACCGACATAACCGAACCGATGATTCGACGAACACCCCTATTCAAAAGAATATTGTGTTTCTGGTCAGTCGTCACCCTTACATTACTACTCCATGCTTATATATTTTTCTAGCTTTGAGATGAAATTTTGATGATGTGTAGGTTTATTAGGTCTAGTTTTGATCGTTGTATTATTATTATCTCGTATGTTAAAAGTCTAATCTAGTTTTAGATTAAATTAAACTTTAATAAATTTTAGGGTAATTATATTAAATAGGACTAAAAATGTTTGCATATTATAAAATAGGACTATCATGTTTTTATTACCAAAATAAGACTAATTATTGTCATGTTCTGATAGTACTAGACTTTAAACATTACAATATTTTCAAATTTAACAGTAATTACTCCTATTTTATGAATAAAAATATGACAATCCTATTTTAAAAATTTCAAATGTTTTATTCCTATTTCGGGAATTTTCTCTAAATTTTGATAGATATAAGACAAGTCATGCTCTATTAGTGACTAAACTAATAACGTTATGATGATAAAATTAATGAAGTTCACTTTTATCTAACAATATTTTTTTTATATGTAAGAATAATAGGAGTATATGCTTTCTTGGTCTTTGTGAGAGGGTCAATTGAATATGAGAAAAGCATGGCCTGAATGAAAACGGAACTCTATAATGGATTTCGAGTTGATATGTACACCAATATATGGACCCCCAAATGTGTTGTACTGCTTAAAACTGATCATATTATATCAAGTCCAATTCAATAAAGATTGTCATATATACACCTGGAGGATACTTCTCTAAATCCCCATTGGATGTTGAGAATAAACAATTGATAATTGATTTTTTACCTAAAATATAATTGAATTAAATTATAGATAAAAATGTGACTAAAACTATTATGAGTGTAATATCATGATAACTATATATATATATATATATATATATATATATATATATATATATATATATATATATATATATATATATATATATATATATATATATATATATATATATATATATATTGTATTATTAAACTTTATCATAGTATCAAAAAGTTTCATATATAATCACTACATATCACTACAAAAAACAAGACGATTGTCATGGATTTTGTCACGGACCGTAGTATAAAAAATCCGTGACAAAAAACTTTGTCACGGATTTTGTCACGGATATTTTACCGTATATTTTACGTAAAGTTTCATATATAATCACTACATATTTTACGTGACGTTTTAGACATCACAAACAATTGTCACGGATGACAATTCGTGACAAAGCTTTGTCACGGACTTGTCACAGATCAATCCCTGACAAAAAGGTCACATGACAAAGCTAAAAGATTCACTTTTATCACAGAAATCTGTCCGTGACAATGTTTGTCACGGACGAGGGGTAAATCGAATTTTGAAATTTTACGTTGTCACGGAATACGTCCGTGACAAAGTGGGCTGGAAGATTCAATTTTTTTTAAATTTTACAGGGTTGTCACGACATAGATCCGTGACAAAGTATTTTAAAAGAAATAATATATTTTGTCACGGAATACATCCGTGACAATCATTTTTGTATAAACAAATCATTTAAAGCATGATAAATAAAACGGCGGAATTATATAATTCGAATTAGTCACGGCCTATATCCGTGACAAACAACATATTACATTAAAAAAATTCCTACAACCAAATTAAATAATATAAATTCAAATTTAATGTACTACCTAGCTATTACAGATTCGGTGGGTCTTGATCAGAATTCAAATACGGAGTAGTTGAATTTCAAAATCCGTATTGGGTTGAGAGTTTGATTCATCGAATTGTCGGCCGCCGCTTCTCCCTCCGGGTGTATAATATGATTGGTCTTGATAACCATACGTAAAAGTCGGCATTTGAAAACCTTGGCTAGAATTGAAACCCATGATTCCCATGAATGGCATTTGAGGCTGCATTTGCTGCATAGGAGGCCGCCGTGTGGCAAAGAATTCATTCATTTGACTCCACATCTCATCCAGCTTTTCCCTTTCTCTCCTCGCGACTTCATTTCTGTTGATTATGAACTTTTGTTGATGACTAACCATAAACAGAAAAGAACACTATCCTTAGGTCCAAAACAAAAGACATTGCCTTGTCAATTCACTAAACCATACAGGTGGACCTTTGGATAGAACTACGATTGGGTCTATCAAGAACAAACTTTGTTCTGGTTGACATGAATAATTATCATGCTTGATAAAAGAATTGATTGATGTATGCCTGTATGCCTTGAGTATTATACACGTGGCACGTTTCTTAAATAAATGACTAAGCATTTACCTTAATGACTTGACCTATGTGCGTGTCACCTAAATAAATACTTTGCCACTATTATAATTGACCGGAACATTTATCTGTCCATAAAAGTCAGCTGGAAACTCTTTTGGTAAGGATACTTTTGTAGTGTGGCTTGCTAAGTAATATTTGGACGTTGCATATATATCTTGCCATTTTAATTTGATTACCATATTAATAAAGGTTGACCGAAGCTTTTCTAAAAAGAAATATTTTTTGTAGCTTGATTGCATAAATATTTTATTGCTACTTAAAGACCGTTGCGTGCCTACATGTTAAGTAAAGCAATATTACTTCCTTATATGATGACTCGTAATATCATGAATCAATCTATTCATGATTGAACGAATAAAGTGAAGCTACTGGAAGGAAAGAAATTCAAAATTATCAAGGCAAGTCTAACAAGCTTCAAAAGGAAAGAAGGATCCACGGACATCTTCTAGCCCATATATATATATATATATATATATATATATATATATATATATATATATATATATATATTCGAGGAAACAAGAGCAAGATGTATGCTTGACCGAGCAATTATAGAGAGAAATACTTATAAAGAATTATCAAGACCAAGACACCTCGACGTGCTCACAAAGTTCTGGATATAGTTTCTTTTCCCTTCTTTATTTTGTAACTAGATTTTGAGGTAAAGCTAAAGTGTAGCTTCCTCGAGTTGGGGTCGTGTGTGTGAGAGCTTTGTTGTAAAGCTGAGAGGCTCTCTACCCGCAAGGTAGAGATGCATAACTCTTCCTAGAGAGGATAGAGTTGGGGTGGCTCAAGGGTAGATTAGGAGAATTTACCTTGTAACCACAATGGGCTTTTTAGTGAAGTTGTTTAAAATTCCTCCGAGAGTGGTCGAGGTTTTTTAATCCCTTTGAGCCAAGGGATTTTTCCTCGTTAAATCCTTGTGCACTTTATTCTTTTGCAATTCCCTAAACCCCACACTAGAACTGTGCGAAAAACTGCCACGGTTCCACACACACACAATTCACCCCGCCCCCCTCTTGTGTTGCTAACCATTTCATCAATTGGTATCAGAGACGGTCTTCACCACATAAAGGGTAAAACTTTGGGAAGAGATTCGGCTGTATGAATACGGTTGAACGATTGGAAGAAGGATACTCGACTCAACGACCACCGTTGTTCAACGACAAATTTTACCAATTCTTGAAGAGTCGAATGAAGAGCTTCATCAAAGTTGAGAATTATCAGGTATGTAACGTATTTGAGACAGGTGATAACATTATTACTAAGGTGGACTCCGAAGGTAAGGTTGTCCCTAAACCCAAATCTGAATTCATTGCTGATGATTATCGTAAACTCGAGCATAATGCCTAAGCATTAAAAATATTTGATTTGTGGACTTGATCCGGCTGAGCACAACCGTGTTCTTGGATGCAAATCCGCAAAACAAATGTGGGATTTACTCGAGGTTACACATGAAGGTACCTCGCGTGTAAAAAGGTCCAAAATTGACATATTTATGCGGAAATACGAATTATTCGTAATGAAACCTAAAGAGTCAATTAGGGACGTGATTACATGTTTCACTAATATTATAAATGAGCTTTCAGCACTAGGGAAAGAGATTATTGTGGAAGATCAAGTAAGAAAAGTTATGAGAAGCTTGCCGTTCGCATGGAAGCCTAAAACTACGACAATAGAAGAAGCTAAAGATCTCTCCACCATGACTCTAGAAGACTTGACTGGCTCACTCATGACATATGAGTTAGGTCTACAAGAAGAACAAGATGCCGAAAATGTGAGGAAGGAGCGAAGAATAGATCTCAAGGCTTGAGAAGAAGAAGAATCCGAAAGTGAGTCGGAGGACGAAATGAGCATGTTTGTCAAGCAATTCCGAAAGATGTACCGAAAATTCAAAGGCATCCGGAATAAGCAAGCTAAGAAAGGCTTTCAATCTTTTAATAACCAAGGTTGTTTTGTTTGTGGGTCCTTTGAGCACAGGGCAAAAGATTGTCCTCAAAAGAAAAATGATAGAACCTACGACAAGAACAAGACCAGTTCTCACCGAAGGCCTAGTGAAGATAAAGGATTCAACCGAGACCTCAAAAAGACAATGATGGCAGCTTGGGGAGATTCATCGAATGATGATAAAGAAGAAGATGAAAAGAGCTCCAATCATGCAGGGTTGTGCCTCATGGCTAATTGCGACGAGGAATCCGACCAAAAGAATTTCGAGGTAAATTTAGAAAGCTTTCTTTCCAAATTTGATTCTCTTTCCAAAGGCAAGGTTCGGTTTTTTAAAAAGATTAACTATCGAGCTTAATCAAAGTCTTTCTGAAAACGAACATCTTAAATCACAAATCACTGAACTTGAGTCTAAACTCGAGGAAGCCACTAGAGCCAAGATAAGGCTGGAAACAAAAGTGGGAGAGTTAATAGATGAAAGGCTCAAGTACAGCGAAGTGGTTCTAGAACAAGATACTCTCATTTCATCACTCAAGCTCGATAGTATGAATAAACAAGTTAATGATGAAGAAAAACTTCTAAGAAAAATTCCGGATATTGCCTTGCTCATTAATCATCTTAATCGCCTCGAGGACGAGAGACATGATTTCAAAAATAAACCGGAATACCAACCATATAGTACCAAAGTCAGAACCAGGTCTAGACATCATTCTAGAACTGGACCCTCTCGGTACAAAAGAAAGGAAAACGAGATTGCTGGTCTCGGATATGTTCCAAGAGACACTCAAATGAATCAAAAACCGAATCTTAAGAACCAACCTTTTTATGGTAATAGAACTAGAGGACAAACCAGTTCTAAGCCGTATCAAAGGCAATCTAGAACTGGACCAACCTGGTTCGATAAGTTGGTTCAAAGACACAAAATAGGTTATGGACAAACACCTAACCGAGAGTTTTATAAAAGAGACAAACATTTTTATGGAAATTGGAAAACCAAATACGTTGATACATATGATAGCCGAATTTGCGGGCATTGTGGCAAAGTCGGTCATCTTAGGTATCAATGTCACTCTCGGCAACATGCCTTAGAAAGAAGCTTTAATCATATTAATTTTTCATCAAACAAATACAAAATGGAACCCAAGCAGGTCTGGGTTCCATGCACTAAACCTTAATCCTGGAACATCGCTGAGTGAGGGGGAACAATCACGGGTTTCTTGACAGTGGTTGTTCTAAGCACATGACAGGAGATAAATCTTTATTCCTCTCACTGCGTTCATTTAGCGGAGGAAAGGTGATATTTGAAGACAACAGCAAAGGAGAAATCATTGCTTTGGAAAAAATTGGAAAGTCACTTGATCATGCAATAGACAGTGTTTTTCTCGTCAAGGGTTTAAAGTTTAATTTGCTTAGTATTTCTCAATTTTGAGATCGAGGTAACAATGTAGTTTTTGATCATAATATATGTCGCATTGTTAATAACGAATCACAGCAAGTCATACTAGAAGGCAAGAGACTCGAAAATACCTATAAGGTTGATCTTGACTTATTGCCAAGCATAAGTCTAACTTGCCTAAGCGTTATTGACAATGATCCCCTACTTTGGCATAAAAAGCTTGGTCACACTAGTTTTTCATTAATGAATAAACTTAAAAATCATGATTTGGTAGTTGGACTGCCCAAAATAAAATATTCACTTGATCATATTTGCTCTGCTTGTGCCACCGGAAAACAATCTCGATCATCTTTTAAAACAAAGAATTTGGTGAGCACAAACAAGCCCATTGAACTAATTCATATGGATTTGTGTGGTCCAATGTCAGTCCGAAGTCGGGGAAACAAAGAATATGTTTTAGTTATTGTTGATGACTTTTCACATTATACTTGGACTATCTTTCTTGCAAGCAAGAAAGATACATTTAATGAGTTTGTTACTTTTGTAAGGAAAGTTGAGCATCAAACAGGACTACAACTGATTAAGATCCGATCGGATCATGAAACTGAGTTTGACAACTCACTATTTGACACATTCTGCAAGGAACGAGGCATAGACCACAACTTCTCTGCCCCTAGAACTCCTCAACAAAATGGGGTAGTAGAACAGAAGAATAGAACCCTAGAGGACATGACTCGAACAATGCTGATTTCCAGTGGTCTAGCAAGAAACTTTTGGGCAAAAGCACTAAACACGGCATGTTATATAATTAACTGTGCTATGATCCGTCCACTCCTAGGGAAGACACCCTACGAACTACTCAAAGGGAGAAAGCCCAACATTAGTCATCTAAGAACATTCGGATGCAAATGCTTTGTTCATAACAATGGGAAAGATAACATTGGCAAGTTCGATGCAAGAAGTGATGAAACAGTCTTTCTCGGATACTCATCTCATAGCAAAACTTACAAAGTTCTAAACAAACGCACACAATGCGTGGAAGAAAGTATCCATGTAATCTTTGACGAAGCCCTTTCATTAAAACCAAAGCAAGATGATGAAGGAGATATAGGACTCTCTCATAAAGAAAGACAACCCCAAGAAAACAGTGAGATAAACATTGAGGAACCACTGGATAACGAACGAGCCGAGTCTAGAACTGAGGACAGACCACAACCAGTCAGACTGTAGAACCCGCTGGTCCAGTTCCAAGAAGGTGAAGTGTAGCTTCTTTTCCAGATTCTTTTCCCTTCTTTATTTTGTAACTAGATTTTGAGGTAAAGCTAAAGTGTAGCTTCCTCGGGTTGGGGTCGTGTATGTGAGAGCTTTGTTGTAAAGTTGAGAGGCTCTCTACCCGCAAGGTAGAGATGCATAACTCTTCCTAGAGAGGATAGAGTTGGGGTGGCTCAATGGTAGATTAGGAGAATTTACCTTGTAACCACAAAAGGCTTTTTAGTGAAGCTGTTTAAAATTCGTCCGAGGGAGGTTGAGGTTTTTTAATCCCTTTGAGCCAAGAGATTTTTCCTCGTTAAATCCTTGTGCACTTTATTATTTTGCAATTCCTTGAACCCCACACTAGAACTGTGTGAAAACCTGCCACGGTTCCACACACACATAAGTCACCACCCCTCTTGTGTTGCTAACCGTTTCATCAATTTCGTTGTTCTCGAAGTTCCTGCAGTTCTCTCTCAAGGCGGGCCACCCGCTCTTCACTAGGCATCGATTGAGAAGATCAACTGTCTCCTTGAGAATTTTTCAAAATTCGTACAGCTTCAGCACCTATGAATGGAACCCAACCTTTATAAACACCAGCATCCGCCAAATAGGCCTCATCATCTTGGTCACTACCAATTTTGGCTTCCTAGTCACTTAGCTCGGCACGTTTCCTCTGCTTCTCCTCATCGTACTTCCTCTACAAGTTCATAAATTTATTATAGTTAAGATCGAAAAATTTATTTCAGGATTTATTAAATAATTTGATTTACGGTATTTACTTCGAATTCAGCGATGTGGGGTGGCGGCAATTCCCCGGTCTTCGGATACCAACAAGACTTAATTAAATCACATTTTGTGACCTTTTTCTCGGGTCTCCTTCCTACATGAATTTCAAATTACTTAATAATAATTATATATATAATTATATGTAATAGTATTTCAAAATTTCGTGATCGTGGAGTTTATCAGGTCTGCTTTATGCGCACTCATGGGTTTGTGGCCCCCACGCCATTGAGTCATCAAAACTTTTTTAGAATTCTGGTTTTTCTTTCCGACTGTGCTTTGTTTCAAAAAAATTGGATCCATGTTCCAATGATGAAGAAGGTTTTTCCAAACATCGTCTGAAAGGTATCCAGGCTTTTTATTATCGACGTCGAGATTCTTGAATGATATTCTTTGATAATATCCCTTTCGTCCTTGGGATTCCAACGATGTTAATGCTTCATTACAAAATTGATGTATCATTTATTAAAATTAAGTTGTTAAAATGTAAAAGAAAATTATTTATTTTTACTAGGAACATCTTCCACCAAAAGTCACGGGTGGCATCATCAACCTCCCCGTAATTCGACCAAGTCCCCTTAAAATGTCCGCCAACTATTTTAAATTCTTTCAAGCACCTCCTTACCACTTTAAAAAGTTCATAAAATTATTTATATCAATTTATATTTTTTGCGATTATTTTGTTTCAAATAATAGAGTTAATTAATTACCTATGAACCGCTTGATGAGGTGTCACCCAAAACGCATTAGGATTCTCAGGTTCTATTTCAGTAGAGGGGTTGGGGACTCCGTGAGGGCGAGAGGCATCAGGGCCTCCACGGGAGTTTGAGGGGTCACCACCTCAATGCACGTTAGAGGTGCTTGCATGTGCATGTGATTGCTCGGAAGAAGGTGTTCGGACATGTCCCGAATTAGGATCCAATGACATTGTCATCATTGACATCTGGAATGGGCCTAGTCGGGGTGCGTGAATGAGAACGGCCTCCTCGACTAGAACGGTTGGAATTGCAAGAAGGATCATCCATCTAAAATGATTTATATATTTTGAAACATTAGTGTGATAATTGACAATTTCTAAAACAATTTTCTTAAAAAGTTTTATACTACGTATGTATCTATAAAACATTTGTTTTTTAAGAAGTTTTAAAGAAGTTTTATGTATCACATTAGTGTGATTTATAATCAATAGTGTGATTTATATAAAAAAAATTGTATATTGTAATATAAAAAAAATTATTAAATATTAAACTGTTAGGGAAAAAGTAAATTTTTTTGTACTAATTTTTGTTAAAAAAGTATTTTTTGTATTAATTTTTGGAAAATATAGTCTGTTGTAATAATAAAATACAGTATATTTTTTTTATAAATTTTTAGAAAAAACAGTGTGTTGTACTAATAAAAAACAGTATATTTTTTGTATTAGTTTTTAGAAAATAGTATATTATTTGTATTATTTTAGAAAAAACAGTACATTTTTTCTACTAATTTTTATAAAAAAATGGTTTTTAGAAAAAAAAATGGTTTGTACTAATTTTTACAAGAAACTGTATTTTTTGTATTAATTTTAGAAAATACAGTCTATTGTGATAATAAAATACAGTATATTTTTTTTATTAATTTTTAGAAAAAAAGTTTGTTGTACTAATAAAAAACAGTATATTTTTTGTATTAATTTTTCAAAAACAGTATTTTTTTGTATTATTTTAGAAAAACAGTATATTTCATTTTTATTATTCCTTACAAATATAAAAAAAGATGTTCAATCCTTATTCCTTATTATTCCTTACTATAAAACTATAAAATACTGTTTTTACTATAAAAACAGTATATAAAATACTATTTTTAATATAAAAAGTATATTGTTTTGTAAAAAAAAAAAACAGTTTGTATTAAGTTTGATGTAAAAAAAAAGTATACTGTTTTTACTATAAAATATGAGTAAAGTGTTAAACGTTTTTACAAGTTTAACATGAGGGGGACAAACTTTTTAAAATGTTTGATGTTGGAATCATATATCTAACATATTAAACTGTTTATAAGTTTAATATGAGGGGGTTAGAATACTTTAAATAAATATTTTATAACTTCGATACTAGACCTATTGAATAATAATATTTATAGAGAAGAAAATAATTCATGTCCGAAAATGTCCAAAAATTATGCTATTAAATGTCCAAAAATATTATAATATTATTCAACATTTCTTACATATTACTATTAAATGTCCAAAAATTGTGTTATTACAAGTCCGAAAATTATACCATTACAATAAATAATACAAATAGAGCATGCATCTATTTATAGTGCAGAAAATAATTCATGTTTGAGCATACATTTTAGTAATTAAACAATTCATGTATGGGGTAAGCATGCATCTATTCAACAAGTTCGTGTAGAAAAAAATTCAAGAGCATGCATATTGAACCAATAGAGCATGCATCAAACATATAAACGTAAAAAATTAAAGTATTCTACGAACATGCATCTTTATACTATCAATGTATGAGCATGCATTTTAATAATTTTAATAAATTCAACAAATAGAGCATGCATTTTAATAATCGACTGTGAGAATTATTTTAATAAATTCAAAAAATAGAGCATGCAAACGGAAGTTGAAAAGTAATACTAAAAACGTGCATTTTTTGAAGTTTTAAAACATTTATATTCAAATTTTCATAAACATATGAATGAAAAAAATAAAAGATTCAGACACATAACTTTGAGGGACGACGAGGAACGGCGGTGAGTGGCGATGGACGGCGGAGAGCGGCGAGGGTCGGAGCAAGAAGGTTGAGAGAAGGGAGAAGGGAGTGGGCCGAAATATTTAGGGTTTTTGAAGTGCGGCGATAACAAAATCGTTAAGTGTTCCTTTTATATAAACGCGTTGTCACGGACGGATACGTGACAACGCGTCTCGGAATCTGAAATGTTAGGAGCCGCAAGGTTGACCTCGAAAAAGGCGTTTGTCACGGACGGATCCGTGACAAACGCCTTGGAACTTGAAATGGCAGAACATCTGGAACAAGATGTGGATATAGGAATAAATTTGAATTTGTCACAGATGGTTCCGTGATAAATTCTGTGACTATCCACCAACCTTGAGTATAAATAAGTGTTGTCCGACCTAAAATTTGGAATACCAAAAAAATGAGTAACCCTATGAAACTAGTCAATTGGAAGCTCCTATGTAGAAAAATATAACAAATTGATCTGAAAGAGTGTGCATAGTTGATGAAACCAATATAGATGAAGAAGCTAAGAAGAAAATTATCGAGCAGTTAGATAGGCTTCTCAAAAGCTTTGACGGTGAATCAAGCAGTGTCAGAGAGGGAAAAAAATGTGCCGCTACTACCAATGAGAAAAAAACATTCAATTTGAAGTTATTTGTAATGTTTATTTATTTATCAGTACTGATGATTTGTATTACTCCGTAGTAATGATTTGAATTATCAGTGTAATGTTGGTTGTTAATTTTAATAAATAAATTCATGGGTTTCTTACTTGTCAATTTGATGAAACAAGAAGATATACTATATTGTATTCTCTATCTCTATTGTTATTAAAATTTAATATATTATAAATTAAACTTAATATTATAACGAGAAAGATTTAGATTCAAATTAAACTATTTTCGAGTAAATAGTTTATAACTATTTTCGACAAAAATATACAAAAAATTATATTCTAAGCTTTTGAATTTAATTCTTTTAGGTAAATTTAATTAATTTTGAAGTTAAATTATACTATTTTCGAAAAAATACATTTATTATATTCATAATGAAAAAAATCGAATTATTAAAATTTAAATAATTTTCCATTTTCGAGTGAAATATATATTTTGTAAATTAGATAACTAGCTATTTTTGAGTAAAATATATTAAAAACAATCCGTAGAAAGCTTTTGAATTTAATTATTTTTTCTTGAAAAGGTATATTGAAGGCTTTCGAAACTAATTATATTCAAGTAAAATTAAATTATTTTGGTGTTGAATTATACTAAATCCGTGAAAAATTAGACTTAATATAATGATGAAGAAAAATAAAAATTTCGAATTCTCATTTAAAAAATTTCAAATTATCGGTCACTTAGAAATTTCTTAGTAATTTCAGAAAAATTAGATTTAAAATCATTTAACTATAAGAAGAATATTTTCTCAATAACAAATTAAAAGTAATTACAATGCCTACACACATTAGCAATACAATTATTCGCTATCAGAATCAGTATCTTGTTGATAGAGAATATTTTATCATGTTCATCGTCTTGTTCTTGTTCATACTGTTGAACAATTTCAAGCTCAATTTGGGGTGTTGGGCGCAGATGATTTTTTTCTGGCATGACTTCAACATGTCCGCCATTTGGATCACTTAACTCAATGTTAAAGTTGACCGCCTCAGCAATAGGTGGAGGTTGAAAAAAATCTTGTTGAAAAACATCAAAACCAACGTCCTTGTGTTGAGTTTGTGATACAATTTTCCTCGAACGAATAATACATGCACAAACCCAAGGATTCCGTATCCGCTTGGTTGAAGGTATTCTGCATAATAAACGTGGGCTGCTTGTTGAGCGAGTATAAAAGGTTCATTTTTTTGATACACGTGAGAGTGGTGATGTCAATTATATTATACTTTGATTTTTTTTACACCACGTATCAGATCAATCCATGTGTAGCGGAACAAAACGCATGATAATTCTTGCATACCAGAAGGCATTTTAGTTCGAGAATCTCATGTAAGAAACAAAAAAAAATGGTTTCCGAATTATCATAACCGATGATTGGGACACTTAACCTGTTCATTGTTGGTTGGTCTTGTCCATAATCGACTGTGTGATAGGTGTAACCATTTATCATATATGACCGCCAAACTTTTGCATGTGAAGAAGGGTCCCACACTAATGATTGTAAGAGAGGGTCGTAAATCCCACGACTCTAGATATGTAAATTAAAACATGAAACATTGGGTAATTATTAAAAATTATTCGTTAATAGTATATATAATGTGTGTGTGTGTGTATATATATACACACACACCAGATATTGGTACCATGTTACAAAATCAGAGTCCACCATTGCATCAATTGTATCATTAGGAAATGTTGATAAAGATACTCTAAATTCACTGTGAAATAATACAAAAATAAATTATACCACTCTTGCTTATATTTCTAACTGTATTACAAATATAACTACCGATTCAACTTACTTATAAAATGGTAAGATTTATTGACCATTAATGCATGAGGACGTAAGTATGTACAACTTTATATTGTTCACCCACGATGTAACGGTAAGTCGTAGCTCCTTTACCCCTACTTGGGTAATTGAAAATGGAAACTACTTTATCATATGAATCCTCGCCAATGTCATCGTTATGGGCAGGTCTCTTTCTTTTAGTGATGACATTACACATCAGAATGGGAACATAGTTTTCTAGTCTTTGGAGGGCTTCAACATCCAAAATGGTGGAACATATCGACTGAAACAATAAACTGATTTCAGTAATACAGCCTCATACGTATGGACGAAGCATGTCTCTGTGTGCAATCGACAGAAGTATTTGCATGATTACATGAGCATCATGACTTTTCGATCATGTTCGACGTCATGGTAAGGTTTTTTATGCCTACACATCTGGACATGTTAGAGCAATACCCATCTGGAAATTTTAGAGACACAAACCACTCTAATATTTCTTTCTTTTGTGCATTTGTGAGTTGGTAGACTGTTTTTGGAATTTTACCCTCATGTTCGATCAACAGCAAGTTCGGGTCTAACACACCACATTGTCATGTCATTTCTAGATGAGAGAATGTCTTTAGTTTTATCTTTGAAATCCATCACCGTGTTAAATATATTGTCAAAGACGGTTTTCTCAATGTGCATGACATCTAAATTGTGACGAATGAGAATATCATTCCAATATGGCAACTCCAAAAAAACACTTCTCTTTGTCCACTTATGGGTATCACAATACCCATCTGGATCTGTGTTTGGCTTCTGCACAACCGTAGGAATACGTCGAACCCGGTTAAAAATTTGTTCGCCTGTAAGTCTTGGGGGTGGGGGGTCTCATATCACTCTACCGTAGATGAAATGCTTTTTTTCCTTTCGATATCGATGATTTGCCGTGAGAAACTTGTGGTGATAATCATTAGTAACTTGGTTTTCCACTGAACTTGAGCCAATTGGCACTTGATTTTTTCATACATATCGGACATTCCAGAAGACCGTGTGTGCTCCATCCCGAAAGCATATCATAGGCAGGAAAGCCGTTAATGGTCCACATGATGACAGCTTTCATGAAAAACATTTCATCTCGAGAGACATCATAAGTTGGTGTCCCAATGACCCACAATTCTTTCATCTCCTCAATAACGGATAGGAGATAAATGTCTATCCTTTTTTTTAGGATCCGACGGACCTGGACAAATTAAAGTCAAAAGGATGAAATGACTTTTCATGCACATGTCAGGAGAGAAATTATAAGGAGTTAACATGATTGGCCAACATGAAAATTTGCTCCTAAATTTTCCAAAAGGAGCAAATCCGTGTGACACGGATTTTGTCACGGATTTTGTCATGGATTCTTCCGTGACAATCACAACCCGTACAACATTAACTCACTGACCGTTGGAGATAGGTTATTGCATTGTAAGTTTCTGTGACAAATCGCCGGAATAAAAAAAAATAACGCCGATGTAAGTTTCCGGTCATCGGAGCTGTGTTGTCACTCACGGAATAATTCTGTGACAAAACTTTGTCACGAATTTGGTCTGTGACAAAGATTATTGGTGAGATGGGAGATAAATCCGTGACAAAATCCGTGACAAACTTGTCACGGACGAAATCCATGACAAAATCGTTGTTTGTTGTAGTGTATAAGAAGTCACATTTTTATTTATCATCTTTATTTTAGTAATATATATTTCGTATGTCATTATAACTAGTATTCCATCCAATATACAAATCTTTACCAGTTGTGATAAAATATTATAACAAGTCATTTTTTAACAAATGCAAAAAAAATAGACCTAACAACCTGCCTTCATGTATGATGTATACGGTTGAGCCCCACGTAATCAAATTAAAATATGATAATATATATATAACAGAACCATCAAATGTAACAAAATCATTTGCTGGTAAGATGATTATCTATCCCTAGTGATTTTTTAATGAAAGGTCGCATTTACTACTCCTGAGCTAGATTGTTTATTGGTTTGCAATCGCCAATCGAGAAGGAAGCTCACATCCTAATGTATTGTGTGCCTAAATTTTATTAAAAAAATCAATTAGTACATATACGTCATATAATTCCGCTACACGTACTCTAAATTTACACAATTCAAAAAATTAATTTTATACTCCGAAAAAAGTATACGAAAATTCTTGAAAAAAGTATACGAAAATTCTTTTTATAATTTTATCAATTGAAGTGCTCATGAAAAAAGTATACGAAAATTCTTGAAATAGGAATAGATTAAACGTTTTGTAACTCCAAAACAGATTTGTCATATTTTTATTTTCTAAATAAAAGCAATTACTCTCAAACTTTGAAAAACTGTCATGTGTAAAGCTTTAATTTGTAATGTCAAAACATGACACTAATCATTTCTATTTCGGGAACAAAAGTATGATAATCTTATTTTGGAATTCTGAAACTTTTTTACTCTTAGTTAGGACAATTTTTAAAAAGTATTCATACATTAAAGCTTAAAAAATGGGAAATCAAAGATAATTTATTTGATAATAAAAAATGTTAATATTTTATCAAACTATATCATCATAAAGAGTCTAAAAGATCAGATACACATTCAACAAAACTTTTAAATATCTTGTGACTTATTTAACTGCATGAAACTTATTGAAATAAAAAAATGAATCGCATTTTTTGTCTACCAAGGTCCAAGGGTGTTCGTGAATCACGACTTGTTTTCCTAATATTATAATAATATGTATGAGATTATTTAATTTTTGAATAATATTATGTTGCTAATTCATATAAATGGTGCATATTATATTTTTATTAATGTTAGAATAAGTTAAAGTTTATTATTTGTGCATTTTTTAAAAGTAAGAGGTGAAAGAATTGTGTAATCTTAATATCCCATAAGCATTTATATGTTGGATTCACTTTTCATAATATGAAAATTGTTTAACTAGTGTGTTTGGTATTTAATATAATTTGATACTACGTATTTTATAAAATCAAGTACTAATTATCATAAAATGATAAACTAATAGTATAAAACTAGGATTTTTTGAAGAATAAGTATCCTAACTCTTAAACCAATGAGTTGTTCTATTATTTATTTGTCCAAGTAAATATAAATTATTTTAGATTTTCTCGTTTTACTTACATCTCATATCAAATATTAATATACTATCTCTGTTCTTAAACAATTGCGACATTAAAAATTATATAATATTCATGTGATGTTCTTTAACCAAATTTCATTTACGAGTGTATTAAAATTTTATTTTTCAAAAAAATACAATTAAAGTCTTCTCACTTTAAATTCTCAAAATGTGATTTTTTTTAAATTTGTATAATAAAAGAAGTAAATAAAAGTATATTAATAGCCAAATTTGTGTGTTGACAAACATGGAAATGAAAGCGTTGCAACTAAAAAAGAATTGAGGAAATATTAGTTGCAAAACTAAAAGTTAAGTGGGCGAACCTACATATACACAATTACAGTATAAATGTTTTATGAAAATATTACATATGTAATAGAAAATTTTGAAAATCTCAAGGGGGTCGCACCCCCCAAATCAACCCCTCTGTGCAAATCTCCCATCCCTCCATGGTTTTATGACCATTTTAATTTCCCACTAGATTCTGGATTTTCTTTTTAGAAATTTTTCAAAATAAAATCAAAATATAACCAAAAGAAATGGGAGTCAACTTAATTGTAACCTATCCAAATCAAGGAAAACCGCATGGAATACGTAAGGTGGTAAGGGTACATATCAAGGAATTCAATAACCCTTATGTATTCACCGATACTGCAATGGTTACGATTTTATGAATCAACTTTGGTTATTTTTAGTTATATTTTCATTCTATTCATTCCTATTATTTGTTTGACACCAAAAAGGATATATTTTTTCCTTTCCATTGTGCATATATGGATGGTATTTTCTACAGTGATTTGAAAGCAAGGATCTCCTTGTGGAATTTGAGTTTGATATGATTATTATACAATTTGTCTTTGTTTAATTTTTAAAGTTTTTTTAGGTTTAAAATAACTTGGTAGCCTTCTTCTTCTAATTGTTAGTGCATGAGGCTGTTAACGGATGTCTCACATCTAGGAATATAGGATCACCTAATTGATGCCATTTTCCCCATTTCAGAATGGTTATTTTAATATTAAATTATTATTATGGATCCTTTTAAGTAAAAGGCTGCCAAGCGGACGGCGCATCTATCTAGGGTTTTAAACCCTCGTATGCGGAAGTTTTGGGGTCGGCGATTCCAATCGCTCGACGATTTTCAACGCAACCAAGTTGAAGAAACTATCCACGCTCGATCGTAGAGAAGGATTGTTCACAAACGTTCCAACAAAGACTGCATGAGAAGGTCAACGAAATACTATGCCAATCAAAAGGAAGGTGGAAGGTCCAGGATCAGCAATATTCAGGGTTTGTGGCGGTGATCTTTTGAAGCGGACCAGATTAAGGGATTGAGTGGAAGGCTTTGCTTGAAGTGACATGGAAAATTCCAGATTCAGATGTTGGAGGAAGAAGATGAAGGGTTGATGACTCGTCCCCCTCCTGAACCACCGCCATGGAGGATGACGCTTGAAGTATGGATTCGGTTGCTCCATAAGTTTATTTTATTTAATTCTGTTTTACTCTTTTTGAGTTGTTTAATTATGAACCATGTTGGTATTGTTATTTCAAACACTAAGGGGGTAGGGGTTTTGCTTGGTTTATTTCATTAGATAGGTTTCTGTTCGGAGGCAATCAGACTGACTCAGCCGCTAATAGCTTTTGCTCTCACCGTTTCAGCGATTAGTCTCGCTCTATTCGGGGGCCGATGGGCTTTTGGTTTTATTGGGAGAAAAGGTGATGGATAAGTGTACCCGGGGGGTATCTATTCAAGGGGTTACTGCGGGGAGTAACAAGAGAAGTCAGAGCGAAAATAAGAGAGAGAGTATCTATTGCTGAGAATGTGTTGAGCGTATTAAGCTTGCCTTACAAATGGGGAAAAGGGTGTTATTTATAGTAGTAATAAATGCCAGATAGGGACACATGTCATCATTCTGGTGGTCGAGGGGTCACCTCAGCGGGGTGGCACTGGCACTCGCATGTGGCCGCATTAAATACGGTGGTTGGATGTGACGTTTGTACTTGGTACGTTGATCCGGCGCATGTGGGTGGGAGATTCTGTCGAGGAGATGCCTTCGGCCGTAGATGATTGGTCGAAGGCTCTTCATACCGGGGGCCCTAGGTGCCGAGGGCTCTAGGTGCCGAGGGCTACTGTTTCGCTGCTTTCTCCCGGACACTCTGAGTGCTTTTAAAGAAGCTGTATTGTGAGTTTATTAGCCTTCGGCCAGGGGGTTGAAGGCACACCAGTGTTCGTCGTGGGCTGTTTGGCACTTGAGGCGCCGTAATTTGGGCCAGCCATGCTTCCTGGGTCTGTTGAGCCTTTGCTACATTAGTGGGAGTCTATGGGCCGGGGGTTCCTGGGCTATATACTCCATCAAAAGGAAATGTAGGTTTTGGAACATGCTTGTTATTTTGGTTCGTTTGATTTTAATATAACTTCTTTCCTTAAAAGAAAAGTAAAAGGCTACCTTTAATTTATTACGTAAGAGTTTAATTTTGAAATTTAAGTGATAGATGTTGATCATTTTAGTTTTGAAGTTTCAACTCCAGTGTTATTCGATTGATCCTGTTTTCTTTGATCTTCTAATTTCTGAAAGTTCAAATCATTTTTGGACATTTGATTACCAAAAACGTGTATACAGTTTTGAATATTTGCTAGAACACTTAAATTGTGTTGTAGTTTTCAAAACTCTTAATGGGAAAAAATAGTGCCAATTCACTATAGTAATGACAATATGAAATTAGCAATCACAAAGAAAGGTCCATATACAATAAGATATTACCTCTATTTATATAACACCTAGTGAGTTTGTGTTAGGGGTGGACATGATTTTCGGTTCGGTACGATTAGGAACAAGTTCAAAGAATTATTACCAAACAAAAATCATAGCACGTAGTATTTATCGGTTTGGTTCCGTTCGGTATAGTTCGTTTTGATTCAGTTTGGATTTGTGATTTTTTAACAATATATGAAGATTTTGTTGATTTCTTTACTACGTATTGAGAAAAAATAGTGCCAATTCACTATAGTAATGACAGTATGAAATTAGCAATCACAAAGAAAGGTCCATATACAATAAGATATTACCTCTATTTATATAACACCCAGTGAGTTTGTGTTAGGGGTGGACATGATTTTCGGTTCGGTACGATTCGGAACAAGTTCAAAGAATTATTACCAAACAAAAATCATAGTACGTACTATTTATCGGTTTGGTTGAATTCGGTATAGCTCGGTTTGATTCAGTTTGGATTTGTGATTTTTTAACAATATATGAAGATTTTGTTGATTTCTTTAGAACGGTTCGACTTTGTTCAATTTTTATCAATTTCAGTTCGGTTTAATACGATTTGTAAGAAATAGTACTAAACTCAAACCGAATTGCATATAGTCCAATTTCAGTTCGATTTAGTTCGATTTGATATAGTTCGGTTCGATTAAAACAAACTCCATACGCCTCTACCTAGTTTGTGTAATGCCATGAGCTGCTTAACCCAATGCTAAACATACCGACATACATGTTCTCTGTTGGTGATTTTAATGTCACCGGCCGTTTTGTGTAATTGAAAATGACATGAGTGTCAATGAGGATTAGAACCGTGTTCTAATACAAGCTAGGAGGTGTGGAGTGCACACTTGTATATAAGAACGAGTTCTATTCCAAAGTGTCTACGCCAGTGGAACTCGAGGTAGAACACTCAGTAGACCAACTCTGTAGTTCTAGACCGAGGTCTAGAGCGGTTGGGCAGTTTCGTGCAGTTTTCCAAAACCTACCACAGTTATTCCAGAACGTGTTGCAACTGCCCAGGACGTGTAATATGGTTATATATCACCATATTTCGTATAGAGAAAGATGAGGAAACATATCCAACATATCTTCATCATTTTTGGCATTCAACTTAAGATGTCAATCCATATACTCACTAGTTTGGCTCTAGTTCTTGTGCCTAAGTTCTAGAGTGTCCTTAAGGATTATCCTATATTGAATTTCTTGTAACCCAGGCATAGGGGACAAATATCAATTCGGAAAGTGAACTTACACGATCCTTAAGCAATTCAAGTACTCGATTATCACCCCCTACGTGATATACCCCTACATTCTCGATGCCTCTACACAAGATAATGTGTTCCTTCAATAGCATACAATAAACTATGTAGTACTTTACATCCCAATGGACATTGCACTCTTTGGATTAGGTGAGAAATAAAAAATTTAAAAATTGTGTGGTTGAGAAAGAGAAATGAGCAGAACCATAAATTACTTACTTTAAAGAGAAAGGAGCAAAGTGTTTTGGAATAGCCAAAAAGAGAAAGTTGATAAAATCCAATGAGATTTTAGAAAGAGTATACTAAAAATTAGTTAGAGAAAGTTGGTAAAATCCACTCTTTGGAAAGAGTATAATTTACTCTCTCCGTCCCGAAATTATCTTCGTTCTTTCCTTTTCGATCCGTCCCAAATTTATCTTCTCTTTCCTTTTTTGGCAAAGAATTTGTGGTTCACAAACATTCTTACACATTTCTCTTTCCTCTGCACAACTCTCTACCACACATTTTCCACTATCTTAAAACCCGTGCCCAGTCAAATAAGGAGATAATTCCGGGACGGAGGTAGTATTTGAGATCGAACTACAAATTGTAATTAGTTAGAATTAAAAATACCATGAAACAATAAAAAGAACGGCTATTAGTCTTAAATGGGACTAAAAGTAATCCAAAATTCCACATTAGGACTATACTCATTTTATTCCTAAAATAGGAGTAATGTAGTATCTTCTTCCTATTCTACCCACAACCTATAATTTTTAATCTATTTATTTATGAATTAAAAATCATAATTTTATTTATAATAAAAACATCAAAAAGCGTAAAAATATTTATAAATTAATAAAAAAATAAGGAAAAAATAAAAATAAATGATTTTAAAAAAAAATATAAAAATAAAAATAAAAATTATTAAAAAATACTTAAAAATATATAAATAAAAAAATAAAATACCCAAAAAATATAAAAAAGATATGTAGGCCACTACATCCGCATCCTCCACCTCCCAACACCACCACCTTTTATCGCTGGGAAAAAAAATACCATCTTGTGTAAAAATTGCGTCATTTCTCTAAAAATTTCATGAAGATGATATTTTTCATCTTTGAAAATATCCAATTTTTTTTTTCAAAATTGACATCAGAATGACATTTTTTCCTCAACTTGGTAATCTTTTTCGGCGATCGACGGTGACGGTGCTGGAAGGTGGCTGGAGTGATGGTTGAGGTATGCATATTTTTTTAGGAAGAGTTAGTCTTATTTTGAGAATTTAAACTTTAAACTCTTGTTGATGCAGATCACTTGCAGTTATCCTTTTATTTAGTTCCGTTTAAGGAAATCTCACTAAAAAATCCTAATAAACAAATCTAACTAAGTCCCACATTTTGAGCATCCCAAATTAACCTAAGTTAATATTCTACGTCTCGAATGCTACAATGTGTATAAATATTAGTAAATAAATTATCTTTCTCCTTACTTAAATGATTTTATATAATTTGGATAAGTTTTTCTCTACAATGTCAAGAAGATCGTCTAGATGTAGACGTTGTGGTTGACATTGCTAAGAAAAACTTACCAAAATTGTATAAAATCATTCAAGCAAGGAGAGAGATAATTAATTTACTAATACTTATGTGATCATCTCTCATGACACATGAGCACAGTGCACATTGTAGCATTAGAGATGCTCTAAGCGTTGGAGAACAATTAGACTCATTTTCTGTGGATGGCAGATTCTCTTGTTTCCAATACATACATACTATTTAATGAGATCTTTCCTTAAATAAGATTGAACAAGTTACATTTTGACTTGAATGTAATTACATTTCGTATAGACGTGAGTTACATTTCTTTACACGCGAGTTACGTCATTCTGCTGCTGGAACAATGAAAAAACATAAAAGAAGTTACTATTTACGCGTGTGATATATAACACACCTTTTTTTCTGTGAGAGCAGCATGCTCACCGAGTGCTGCTCCCACGGTATACCAACGGAAAGCCGTAAATTATACCGTGGGATCGGCCCACCATGCGCATGGTGTGCCGATCCCAAATACGGTACCGTTTTCCATAATATAAACTGAACATGCATCACATTTCACTCCCAGCCTCATTTCTTCTTCTTCTTCGTTGTTTAGTTTTGATTTTCTTTTTAAAAAATCATTGATGTTCTCTCTGATCTCCACGTTTCACTCTTTTGATCACCAACATCGTTTCTTTTTTTTTCTTTTTCTTTGTTTACGTTTAATTTTTTCATTATCAAAAGTTATAATGTTTCTAAATACTATTTTTAATTTAGGAACACTGATGTATATATTACAATTTTGTGATCAAATTTTCATTCTTTCAAAATAAATTAATTATGTTTTCTTTCTCTCTTAGTTCTTATTCATACATTTTTTTGCTTTCAACCAAAAATACAATATTTTTTTCTCTTTAAAATAAATAATTTTTTATTTTATACACTTGTGTGATTTATATTTCCACATGTGTGACTTGTGTTTATAGACAATTTCTAGAGTTACATTTGATAATATATGAAATTACATCTTCTAGTGGGTGAGTTCCACATCTTTCTACACGCGAGTTACATTTAAACTTGCATCCATAGGTGCCATTTTGCATACACCTAAGTTAGAGTTTTCATCAATGTGAGTTACATTTTCCATAGTGCGAGTTACATGACATAATAAACTCCTACTCTTGAAACAAAAAAATCATTTATTTGCATAAAAAATGATTTTTTGGCAAAAAAAATATATGATAGTATTTGTTTTTGGAAAAGAAACATAACTTTTTAAACAACAATGTTTATGGCCTTAAATATTAAAAACAAAGCATATTCACTATTTACGTAAAGTAATTGATCAATCAGACTCTTTATTTTCATTGTTTACATATGATAGTACATGTAGTTGCATCTTTTTATGCACAAGTTACATCTTTATTATACGTGTGTTACATCTTTTTATGCGTTAGTTATATTTGGGTATGCTTCACAACGTTACATTTTTCACACATCTAAGTTAGATATTCCATCAACGCGAGTTACATTTTCCATAACACGAATTACATTACAACATAAATCCTACTATTAAAACAAAAGAATCATTGTTTTGCAAAAAAAATATCTATTTGGCAAAACATGTTTTTTAGCAAAAAAGGTGATTTTCAAAACATTTTTACAACCTTAATGTTAAAAAAATTATATATTCACTATTTCAGTTAATCTATGCTATCAAAACAAAAAAAATCACATTTTTGCAAAAATAAATTGAAATTATTGGTGAAAAATTGATATTTTGGCAAAAAAAAAACATTTTTATGGCATTTATATTAAAAACAAAACATATTCACTATCTATGTAAGGTAATTAAGCAATCAGACTCCTTGTTTTCATTAAAGTCAATGTTTTATATCTTATAATCCGTATTAGACAAGTTACATTTCGACTTGCTTGCAATTACATTTTCTATAGAGTAAGTTACATGTCTTTACACGTAAGTTACATCATACTACTATTGGGACAATAAAGAAAACAAAAATGAAATTACTATTCACGCGCGTGAACAGTAACACACCTTCTTTTATGTGGGAACAGCATGCTCACCGTGGACTTCTCCCACGGTATACCAACTGGGTTAAAGCACACACTAAAAATCTAAACATATGCCACACTTTTTAATTTCGCACCATACAACCATTAGAATTTTATTAAGTTCATATTGAATATGATATCCCAAATAAATTGATTTACATTCCTTGTAATAATTCTGCATTAGCATTCCAACTCACAACCCCATGTGGTGTGGGGGCAAGAAAAGAAACCTGCCCAGAGAGCTGATACTCTTAGATTTAGATTTCAAACGCCCAATCTCATCATCATCATCAGGCATCATCATAGTTCATATTATTGCAATTTTGGAACCTTATTCAGTTTCAGATTTCAGATGTCATAAACTTCCTGTAAGGTCATTCCTTAAAGTACCGTTACACGTTGCATATAAAAAGGGAAATCAAGATGCCAAAGTTCCCAAATTTGACCCAATCACTCGATTGACGCGCTTATGGTTTCGTGAGATCATCTTTCTCCTCCTCCGCGACTTTCCGATCGGAACGCCTTGTTTTCCGCCGCTTGACCTAGTCCTCCGACTGTCGGTGTGCTCCGTTGACCACTTGACCGGCTGTTGCAGTCGCAAGAATGAGCTTTCCGAATCAGAACATGAGGAAAAGAGAGCGAGAGAACCCGTGCGTCGTCTGCGGCCACTACCACAAGTACGAGGAAGGCGAGGTCTGCCCAACCTGCGGCCACCGCATGCCCGGGGTGACAGAGAAGACGTCCCCGATCCACGTCAGCGCCTTCCCTTCTGAGATCCTGCCCGACTTCCTCTTTCTGGGCAGCTACGACAATGCCTCCCGGGCAGAGCTTCTTAAGACCCAGGGGATTTCTCGAGTTCTCAATGTTAGTCAATACCACTTCTCCTTATGCTTTGTGTAGTTTCTGTTAAGTTATCACGCGTCTAGTTAAATCTAGAGTCAGATCATATGAAGAACAAATGATCCGATTAAAACTAAAAAAATACTAGCTTTAGTTTTGGTGTGCTCCAAAAGGCACTTGAGGAAGGGTATTCTTGAAAGTTGGAAGCGTCGCTGTTGCTTCACACTAATCGAGTATTCTAAACGATCTGGAGCATTTGCCTAAGCATTAACTTTATTCCCTATTCTGGATACAAGAAGTGCTAGGTTTCTTTCATTCATCATAGGGGTATAATAGATGCTTATTATTGTGTACTCTTTGCTGATCGTTTGGTACTTCAATAATGAACCTATAGGCTATAATGATCCCAAATAAGTAAATTTTATATTTGTAGCAGAAATATGTGAAAGCCTATGCTTACAATTTCCAAATTAGTTGAAAAGGCACTGGCAAACGTGATAACTGATGGGTTTTCTTTCCAAAGTAGACAAAAAGATTAAAGGGAGTACTTGGTGATTGATCTGAGAGCTTATGTTTCTGAATTGGGTGGACAAAATTGGTGTAGGCTAGGCCAGATTTTAGCTGCATTTGATGAATGAGTATACCAGACTTCCTTATTAACTAAGTCTGCTTTAAGATGAATGAACCATGTGCAATACATTTACGTATTCTTCCAGTTAAGCTGGCCATCATGTTGCTCCTTTACGAGCATTTACAATGGCTGGCCTAATGATAAAATCCACTGTTTGCTTAGATCACAGGAGAGCATAATCCTTTAAAACTGCTTTTTTCCCATATTGGAAATATCATAACAACTCAAGTTTTCTAAATGCTGAATGATACTCTCAATTCACTTGAAAATTGAAATATCCTCTTGACTTGCCTCCCAGTCAGATAATAAGGAAGTCTGGTATACTCCTGTCCTACATACATTGGAATTATTTTGCTTTTTAGGCCAAATGTGTTGAACTTTGACCAATAATATATTTTTCGAACAAAATGACATAATGATAAGTAATGTAAGGTGTTCGTTGTTAAAGAATATTTATATTAAAGTATGTAATTTATAATTTTTAAAGAAATATAACAGTTAGAAACATTGGCCAAAATTGAACATTCCATAAAAGTAAAATGTGGCCTATCTTTGTGGATGGGCGGGAGTACATGCTATGATTATTGTTGTTGGTTATCTTCTATGATGAATATAAAATTTCCACATAGATATTGGATGACCTAGCTAATCTGTTTTCTTTTTTGCAGACTGTTCCTACTGTTCAAAACCTATATAAAAATTCTTTTACATATCACTGCCTCCAAGATGAGCAAAAATTAGAGTTTGATGATGCGGTTGAATTCTTAGGTGATATTTCTTTCTCTTGATTTCATGATATTGCCTCTGATAATATATTTTGGTGCTTTCATTAACCTTGTGTTTCTTGCACAGTTTTTAAAGTTTTTCCCCACTTTTTATACCTGCATTATTTTTGAGTCGTGAATATTCCTTCTCCTCTGGAATCCTTAGTATGAGAGCACATAGCCATATGTGGCATGAGTTTTTTCATAAAATCCTTTGAGACAACAGTATATTGGAACGTGAAACTGCTAAGCTATAATGTTCAATCATCATAAATGCAAGCATAACTTGGTTTTGAGATTTGAAATGGTCTCACCATCTTGTGGTAGATCCACAATTGTCATTCCCATACTTTTCCTGTATTTTGCTACCCAAAAATGAGATTATGAAATTTGTTTTTTTGCAGAAGAATGTGAAAGGGATAGAGCACGTGTTCTTGTACATTGTATGACAGGAAAAAGCAGGTGAGAATGCCTTTTATCTTTATATCCCCTCTCTTAGTTGAGGGAGTGGGTGGTGTTGGAGTCAGATTCCATCATTAAAGATTAATGATAAATATATTCGTGAAAAAGTAAATGGTTTTGTTGAGTACACCTTCAAACATGTACAAAAAAAATCATAGTTAAATGTTTGATCAGAACTTCAAAAGTTACCTTCGCTTTCAGGTCCCCTGCCATTGTGATGGCATTCCTGATGAAAAGTAAAGGATGGAAACTTGCACAAAGCTATCAATGGGTGAAAGAGCGTAGACCCGTGGTTGAACTAACTCAAGGTTTGGCTTATATTTTTTTTTCTATTTAATATTTCCCGAGTCTTTTAAAAAGTCTAACTTATAATTATGGAGGTTTCAAGATTATATTCATGACTGTTTCTAGACAGTTTTCTAAACGGGCAGTCCAGAGTTACTCCTATAAGGCTAAGGTGCAGATTCTTTTGGGGTTTTGAAAGATGATCAAGAAATGTTCCAATGCATACCCAAACAAAAACAACAACATTACCCTAGATTTCCGGATGACCCATGAAGTTCTAATTGCATTGAATGACTGCTGCTTCATAATAAAGAAGCATAAACAGTTTAGCGAGTTTGCTTTATTCCATTATATCCCCAAACAAAAAATAGCGAGTTTTTGGCTCCATTGGAAATGATGGAAAATAATTCCAATGCATACCTATTTGTCAAACATATGGCATGTGAACATATCGTGTGCAGATGAAATATTTTACCAATCAAACTGCATTATGTAATGTCCCCTCAAACTTAAGAATTTTGTAATTAAAAGTCTTTTAGGATCAAACAACTTCGGTTGGTAATATACTGCCTGACTGCCTCCATTTTTATCTATTTGCTTTGCACTTCTTTGAGGAAAGATTTTATCATTCGCTCAATATCCTAATTTATTAACTAAATATCCCTACTTTTCATCTTCTCATTCCTACTTTGTTGTATACGTATTCTACCTTTTGTTCTTCTTCTCATTCCTACTATTCACTACCCCTGCTGGTTTAGCCTGCCATATAGTATGGGTTAATTATAGTGTTAAATGCTGGTAATTGTTCTTAGATTACACTACGTATTTAACATGTGAGTGTAAAAATATAAAATATGTATAGTTTTTTACTTTTAAAAAAATAGTTTTTTTTACTTTATCTTGGGTCATCCGGAAACAGTATAGGTGTAAGATTGTGTACACCTTTGAGGCACTAGTATAATGCTGTTGTTGTTGACTTGTTGTGTATAGTTTTTTACTTTAAAAATAATGCAATTAATAATTGGTATCGACTGAAAATTTTGTTTGAAAAATATGATGTTTTCTCTTTCCCAAGAATTGGTCAAGTAGGGTTTAGGTCCAATGAATTGGTCAAGTAGGGTTTAGGTCCAATGAATTGGTCAAGTAGGGTTTAGGTCCAATGAATCAGAGCTAACAGCTGGGGTTTAGAACGTTTGAACTTATAACTAACACGAATTAGTTTTAATCGTGTTTTCAAATTGCAGCTATCTACCAGCAATTGCAAGAATACGAACAGCAAGTCTTTGTAAGCGGGAGTGGCGTAGTCCCTTTGAGCGTGGCAGCGGTGGCCTCAAACCCCCCTGCCCATCACGTGCCACCTTCTTTCAGCTTCGGCTTCCCAAAGCCCAGTGAAAGTGCTTCTGCTTTTTCTGTTCCTACTTTCAACACTGCTGGTGCAACTTCCGTTTTCACCAACCCACTTCTCAGCAACATTGCTCCTCACGAATTCACTTTTGGGGCTGGTGGGTGTACTACCACCTCACAAAACCCTCCTCCCATTGCACAACCAAATGCGAATGACAGTGGTGATATATGCATGGATGGGTCATGAAGAAAAAACACTCGGGGAATCGAAACCCAATGTCAGTCTTGAATCTCTTGATGAAACTGTGGGGTCACAATGCAAAGCTTCCAAAGTTGGTGAGGGGGATATTTAAATGTCATCTACAGATGTAAATTTGGGAAAAAGTGTTCATACCCTGTACTTTTTTTTGCTTGCTCTTACTACAAACTATGGTTGTTGCGACTTCAATGGATTTGTTGTGATGGGATTATGGGAATCCATGTTTTGTTCAAGACTCATGGACGAGAGAACCAATCTAAGCGGTATTTGTACATTGTGAGTTGTGACAATTATATCTAAATCAGTTGGATTAGTTTTCCAATTCTAATTTTTGTTGTATAATATATCTAGTTACAATTCTGTAATATAGCTAAACCTGTTGGATTAGTTTTCACTTTTCACAGTTGTCACATAGCATAAGTAGATGTAAAACATGTTACTCCTCCGTCCCTAAATAAGTTTCCAGATTTTCTTTTTCATCCATCTCAATTAAACCCCTCATCTTTTTTGGCTTGTTTTCTATCTTTATATATATAAGCATTATTTGTATCCTTTTTATTTTATCATTTTTATGTACATTCATCTTTTTTTATATTATCTTTTTATAATAGTTTATCTTTTTTTCTTTATTTTCTTTCTTTTCCTTTTGGAGCTGATATCATGTATTGATTCATGTTAGCCAATCCCAATATCTTTTGGGATTAAGACTTGGATGTTGTTGTTGTTGTATCTATCTCAATTAAACTTTCACTTCCCTTTTTGATTAAAAAATTATGGTTCACAACGTTTCTTACGCATTTTTTTTCCTCTACACAACTCTTCATCACACAATACTCACTATTTTAATCCTCGTCTCATTTGTACTATATGGAAGTTTTATTAGGGACTAATAGAGTACTACTTTTTGACTTTTGTTTAAATACATACGGAGTATATAAATGATACATTATCATAATGTAGAAGTTTGACTTCTTTTTAAATACATATATAAATAATACATTATCATAATGATAATGATTAGATATAATATTGAATGTAATCACCTCAAAACAGATTATTTTTGCTATAGTGTGGGGTCAGGGGGTCGAAAATCAACTATCTACAAAATGAAAATGGTGGATCGTTTTTAGGCAATGTCTGAGTTAAATGTTTCATATGTTGTTTAGATAAATAGACACTTGTGGCAATAAGATAGATTATCGTTGCTCTGTTTCTGAGTCATGTTACGTAAGTAATGAATTAATTAAACGTTAATGTTAAAATTTGAGAAAATAAACAATATTACGTTAATTTTACTCGTAATGAGTTACACGTAGGGATAGACTCGGGCCGGGTCAACCGGCCCGTAACCGGCCCGGCTCGGTACCCGGGTCATCTGACCGGTTCGGGCCACCCGACCCGGTACTGTTCAGGGGCGGGCTCCGAGTCTCAATAATCAAGAACCGGCCCGGCCGGGCCAATTTTTTATGTTTTTCAAATTTTTTTAAAAGGTAAATGGATAAGGCTGGGTGTTTTGGAGGGGTTTGGGGGTGGGGGTAGGAAGTAATTAAAAAAAAAAGGTACCCAACCCGGGCCCGTTAGCTACCTGTGCCGGTTCCGAGCCTCAAGATTCAAAAAAAAAAACGGTCGGGCCCGGCCCGGCCCGAGTCCATGCCTTATTACACGGGCCATAATATATGAAATCGACGATATTTTAAAAGTCTACTCTCAAACTTTCAGAGAGGTCGGCTGACCCCCTTGACTCCGCCCCTCTATGGGGGTGCTTTGAAATATATATGGACTATATGTGTATAAGGTATGTGCTGACTGTGTGGTCCAATTTGACTGATACTTGGAAACTTGGAACTGGTGAAAAAAGTAAATCTCAACCGTAAGCAACGTTTAATGCCACCAGCCCGCCATTAGTCACAGTGATGAGAAGGTGCGTTTAGAAAGGGTCGGTGATTTTGAACATGATGATGAATTTGGTTGTGATGTCCTCCATTGAATCCGATAGTAGTAGTCCTCCATTGAATCCGATAGTAATTCCCATTACTTTTGATGGGAATTGAATTTAAAACCTTTTATTAAGGAGAGACTTAAACTATATATTCATAACTAACATTTTAGTTTCTATAATTAAAATAGCTCAAACTTAGATGAAGTGTGCTCCAAACTTACATATGTAATTTAAATACCCTAATTTTATATAAAAAGTTATTTTAAAACCATGGTAATGTGTTGTTTCTTTCAAAAATATTAATTTTTGGTGTTTATTTCACGATTTGATAATTGTTAGCATTCATAAAGATAATACAATTGCCATTCTAAGCTTCCATTGTAAAATAAATAGTATTACTCACCACTATATATAATTCTAATGTTTTCAATTTCTTATTTTAAATTATGCATTTAACAACATAAATTTACATTTTTAAAAAAAATAATACATAATCATGGTGTTAAAATAACTTTTCATATAAAGTTTGGGGTATTTAAATTACATGTGAAAATTCAGGGTGTTTATCTCACACCACTTCAAAGTTTGAGCTATTTTAATTATTTTCCCTTACAAAAAACTGAAATTGTTATTTCAATAACTTCTTTTCATATCAAACAAAAGATTCTTAGAATAAGGTAATTCACTCTTTTAGTCTAAACAACTTATATTCAACTCTAAACCACATAACATAATTTTCAATTTATGTCCGTCCATAAAAAATGAAGACTAAATCATGATTATTATTTTTTTCTTATAATAATTCATGATTATTATTCAAGTCAAATGTGATTTCATTTCATTAGTATAATAATAAGGTGACCCAAATCCGATTACAAGAAAAAAGAAAACCTTTTCACGGGAAAAAATAGAAATCATTCCGTCAAAAAATAGCCAGTGTATCGTGTATCAGACAGTTGCATAACGGGCACGATCCTCCGTTCAACCACATTTCTCGGGAACACGCCCTACAATAGGTGTGCCCACACGGTATCAAAGCCGCACCTTGATTCCTCTCCTCGCACACCCCGCACACCCCGCCAACAACACCTCCTTTTCTGCCGCCTTTCACGGCGGTGCTTTTCTCATCGCGGCCGTCCGCCTCCTCGAACAATGTCACGAGTGTTTTGACCTCGACGGCCGGAGCCGCCCTCCGCTTGCCACGCTCAGCGGCCAGAGCCATCGCCAGGTTCCACCGGCCGCGCTGCACCGCCATCGCGGCCCCATCATCTTCGATTGTCTCGAATTGGGCTTGGGCCTTTAGTTGGGCTTCTTCATCGCTGATCGTTGAGTCTGGAACTCTCTGGCTCCTCGGGGACCCACAGCAGGCCATTGCTGTGAATCGGAGCCGCCGTTTTAAGCTTCTCCATGTCGCCGTTCTCGGCATCTCTCCGCCCTCCATTCTTCTTCACGCTCTTTCTCTCAATCAGTTCAACTAAATAGAAAATAATGGGACTGATTGGGCGTATCATTTTCACTTCTCCGTTCCGTGCAAGCTACAAACAGCACATAGCGTCATTGCCTCATTTTGTCAAAATATCATCAAAGCTATGCATGCTTTATTTCAAACTTTACAGTAAACGATGAAATAAGAATATGATATTTTTCAATGTTTTTTTTCCTAAAGTGTCTCCTAGGACGTGAGCAATTATTAATGTCTTTTATTACCAGGTATCAAATTATGAGAAAAATCTTTTTTTACGTATCCTTAATCTATTATAGTATCTAATATAGTTGATGTCAACATCCTTGATTGGGATGAGATCCGATCACTCGAATTTGTTACTTCCTCTTTGAGATCAACGGTGATGCCATCATACCACAAAATACTTCCTTATACGAAAAACTTTGATAACTTGGACAAAAAAATCATACTCCACCACAAATTAATTTACAACATCGATATTTTTTGGTTAATCAATGCTAAAGTTAAATTCTCTCTACTATTAATAATTAATTCAATTTTTAATATTTAAAATTTATATATTCAAAAACTACGTTAAATCTCTTCAAAGTTGTAAACTCGAAATTAGAATATAATTAAAAAGTTTTATCTTGATAAATGAATAAATTGAATGTGTTTGATCCCACAAATCAAATTTGCAAATCAACTTTGCAAATCAACGTTAAATCAATTTGCAAATCAGTTTAGTCTAACTCATTAGGAATGTGGCCCAACTAAACAACTTGAATATGGAAATAACTAGGGAAATTTCTCCTGATATGACTAAAATATATAGAGTTTCCCCTAATGTGACTAGCTATGTTTCCCCCCCGAAATATGACTAAAATCGGAAAAAAAATCTCGTTATACTAAATTGTGAAAGGACGGAAATACCCTTATTTAAAAAAGATGCATGTTACACTACTTTTGTCTGAGTAAAAATAATGCACTTTATGAAGGCGTTATTGCACAACATTTACTACACTTTATGTCGTAGTTCACTACACGACATATAATGCACTTCTTGCACTTGAGTTATGACACTTAAGTTTATCGTTTTTTAGTTTTGATAACTTTAGCTTTTACGTTTAATTAAATATAACCCACTCCATGCGAGAGTTACGGCACGATATTACAAAAAATGTTAGAATTTTATATTTTTTTGTTTTTAGATTTGATAATTGCATTTTATGTCAATGTTAATGCTCTACATTATTGCATTTCTTGTCATAATCACATTATTTATGGTCATATCATTGCATTTCTTGTTATAATCTACTTCTTGTGATATTCATGATAATTCCGTATTTAGACACGCGGTTGATGCGTGTTGAGATCGGATTTTGATGGTTTTCCTAGCTTAAAGGTGTCATAAATCTCATTATTAGCTCAAGTCATATTTTACCGGGCGTTAAATCGAGTTTGGTATTTTTTGAGTCAAAATCAGGGAGTTTAAGCCCGACACCGGTGCTTGAGAAGCAATCGGGATGATTCAAGATGCATTTGAGAATGAATCGAGAGTTTTAGAGGTCACCGGGAGGTTTATGACGAAGTTTTGATGACAAAAGAGCTTTAGGAGTGGTATGGGATCAAATGAAGACGAATAAAGCTTGAAAACGGCGTTCAGGATTACCTTCTGTCAATCATTCAAGCATATCTTTTTGCATAAACATCCAAAGAACACGAATAAAGTTCCATATGAAAGCCAGGTTTAAGAGCTACAAATCATATGAAGCACTGCGAGAATCTGAGAGGAGAAAGGTGAAAACAGACGAAGAAGTCAGATAATCACTGTTGCTATTTCACAATGCGACCTTCCACCATTTTATTCATATCTTTTGATTGAATGATTCAAATAAAGTTTTGAAAGTTGTGATAGATAGAAGACTTCATTGTCTACAACTTGCATGAAGAAAGCATTGTCAAATTCGGAGGTTTTACGCACGCTATGCGTAGGGGGACGCACGGCCGTGCGTCCGAGGTTAAATTTCGAAGACACACTACCAGCCACGCATGGCTGTGCGTGGGTGCCGTGCGTGCGCTCCCGGTGTCCTTTTTCGATCAGAATTGCTCCGTTTTTTTATTTAAGTAGTCTGTAAACCCCTGTTTTCAAGGGGATCTTAGAGAGAGTTCCTAGCACGAAATTAAGAGAGCTTTTCAGCCTTGTTCATCAATCTTTTGGGATTCTGTGTAAGTTCCATCTTTTTAATTAATGACAATTAATTCTATTCAGCCCAATTCGGTTGATTCTTCAATTATGAATTGTGAGTACTTTAATTAGGGATTTGGGATTGATGAAGGGGGTTAATCATGATGTATGGCTAAATTCTTAATGGTTTAATTGTATGAATGCCGTTTAATTTGTGTTTGAATAATTTAACTGATATCTTTTGTAACCTAGAACGGCTGCTAGAATTACAATTGCTTGTAGAATAAATTAAGAGAGATCTAGTTTATTCTAGGACACCTTCACACACACTTAATCGTTCGCTATGAGATTAGTAACGATTAAGGGGTCGTAAGCTCGCTCGTCTTGGCAATAGTTTAGAATCCCGTCGCATGAGAGATCAGCCTGCTCCCCTAAATTATTGTACTCTACGCTGCCAGAGCGGTAAGAACTTAGTAATGATTAGCTAGGCTCAATTAAATTAATTTCATGTGATTAAGCCTGATCAGCCAGAAATATGATTACCACAGAATCAATCCATGTTCCCTTCGTCATTAATTAGAAAGAACCCAGTGGGAATCAAAAGGTACTCTATCTATCTATCCACACTAGGATTAGAACAACTGTTCTCCTGAGTGTTTACAACAATATATTTGTGATTTATTTCAAGAAATTTCTAACCTCCAACTAGGAACTAAACTTCCAGAATATAGCAATGATGATTTGTAACTTGGAAGTTTAGTGAAGCATGAGTCAAAGCAGAGAGTAAAGTTAAACCGACACTTTCTCTTTTGCAAGATATCTCTTAAATGCTCAGTGAGAGTTTTTCTCTACTTTGGATGCTCAAAGCTCGGTTAGAAACTCTTGTTTCGGCCTATATTTATAGGCTTTTCTGGTTGATTAATCTCATCCGTTGGTTAGGGTGAGTTTAATCTTTGACGTTGAAGGTTTTGTACTTTTGTCTTCATGTGCTGGAGCAAATAGTGGGGATTTCACCACTGATGAGCCGCTGAAACATCCTTTCAGGATCATTCTGACGATTTTTATTGTGTGTGTCCCATGCTCCGGGTCCCTTGTATGATTTTAGCATTAACTGCATGTCAAATTTTGTCTTCAATCATACACCTGCAATGTATATATGATTTTTGTACCTACGTGACCTTATTTCTGTGACACTTTAATTTTTGTGTTTAAATAAATTTATACCGGTAGGATTTAAATATCATATTAAGGTAAATAAAAATTACCTTATTGCATTTTTAATTTCCAGTATAATTTACTAGTCAAAAAAATTGTACATTGATTTGTCACTTTATGATTGATTTTGAACACGGATACTCTAGGTAAGTAAGACACAATGTACATAAGCAAAGTATAGTGGCATCATCAAAATGTTATCAAAATTGGATACTAACAATTTCTCCCCTTTTGATGATGCCAAAACTATACAAAGCAGGAACCAAATATTTTTATTGATTTTCTATGAAAATTAGTACATTGTTCTAAAATCTAAAGTACAATAGTTTTTAGTCACTTTCGGACTTATCCTCAAGTCTACTCTTGTTGACTTCTTCTAGTTTCTTCTTGGCTTCTTCTGTAGCTTTAGCTTCTTCTGTTTTCGTTCTTCTGATTTGTTGTTCTTCTTGATACAACTTGTTCTTTCTTCTTGTTTCTGTTGCTTTCTTTGCTGCTGCTGACCTTGAGGAGGAGGGGTCTGTTGGTCTTGAGGAGGAGGGGCCTGCTGGAATACTTTCCCCCTTTTGGCATCATCAGGGATGTAGCTTTCTTCAAAGAGTTCTTTAATTTCATCATCAATGTCTTCAGTTCTTCTTCTTGTAGGGTTGAGACCATAGACCTCTATGGAGAGTGCTTTAATGTAGTTGTTGATGTCTATAAGGTCTGTCTTTACCTCACCCTTGACCTCTATTTCCAGGTTTTGAAGCTTGTGCTTTGTTGTTTGTAGGTCTTGACCCAGTTTCTGGAAATCACTACCTTGTTTCCAAAAGGTTTCTTGAGTTGCCTTTTGGAGAACTTGGAAGTTCTGAGCAATATCCTTGGTTAATTGCTCATATGCTTGAGCATGAGCCTGCTGCTCTATGAGAAACTTCTGAGCGAGCTTGAGCATGGAAGGGAATTCCTCATTCCTTAGCCTTTTGAGATATTCTTCATGCTCCTGCACCTTTTGAAGAGCTCGTTCTAGGTTAGGAGGAAGAGAAGGGAGAGAAGGTACCTGGGCAGAGGACTCTGATGTTGGTTGGGAGCCAGCTGCTAGCTATTGATCCCGCAGTTGCCTGATATAAGCGAGTATCTAGTTTTCTAGCTCTCTATCTTTTGCACGTAGTTCTGCAAGCTCCTTGTGTATAGTTTCAATCTGAGCAGGCTGTTGGGAGAGTTGAATCTTTAGTTGTGCCTTTTGCTCAGAATTAAAGACCTGCTGAATCATCAAGTTGCTCTTGATGTGTCAGTGGACTTCTGCAAACCTCATCTCCAGTAGTTTGTCGAAGTGCTTTTGCATTTTGATCAACCTTTTGTGAAGTCTCACCTCGGCATTGCTGATGAATTTGGTAGTGGTCCTTCTTTCCTGGATGAAGACCTCTGCCAAAGTTGGGGTATCCTCTTCTTCTTCAATTTGAGGCTCTTGGTTGAGGTCAAATTGTGGAGTGACCTGCTGTGAGATAACAGTTGGCTGCTCTGTGTTTGCAACTGCTTTCATTGCATTGAAGGTTTCACCACCTCCTTGAGTTTCCATCCTGGATTTCTCCATTACTCCTCTAAGTTCGTTGTCACTGGAAGAAGAGGAGTTGATGATTTGCTTAACTTTGTTGCTTGGAGGTCCCTTGGGATCATCATCATCATCATCATCTGAGTCTTTAATTGCATCCTTGGCAGTGAGCTTTTTCTTCTTCATGGCATATACTTGGTTGATTTTCAGTAGCCTTGTTGCATCTACCATGTCATCAGTTCCAAGCCATTCTACAGCGAAATCATCTTCATAGATGAAGTTTCCTAGGGTCTCAGCTTGATGGAGGATTCTTGATAGCTTCCATGACCTCCATGCTTTGACCCTGGCTAGTTCTGCATCCAGCTGCTCGAGGGGAGTTAGAGATGGTGAGCTGACTGCTGGAGATAGGGGAGCCACCTGCTCGTCCTGTTGAGCCACCTGCTCCTCAGTTTGAGCCGCCTGCTCATGGATTTGAGCTGACTGCTCTATTTGTTGCTGTAGCCTGGGGATTAGAACGGCTTAGCTGTTGGTACCTTTAGAGAGCGACTGTTGATTGGCCTCCTGAGTGCATGAGTGGTAGGGGAAGGCATTTCGGTTTTCTTCGGTTTCGGTTCGGTTTCGGTTTAATAGATTTGATAGAAAATGTACCAAATACAAACTGATTATGTTTTGGTTTGGTTTCGGTTTGGTACGGTTCGGTTCGGTTTGGAGTTCGGTTTACCAAAGTATTAAGGTTTGGATTGAAATAAAAAAAATTAACTCAAAATAATGAACCAAGAAGCGATAGTAATGAATCAAATAAAATGTTAGATATAAATTTGCAAACAGTAACAAAACATATATGAACCAAAAATATATAAGCATGACACATTTGTAAGCATCAACAACAACGGGAATGAATCAAATTATATATAAAGCTGAAACAAAAACAAAACTGGTGCTTGAAAGTAATGAACCAAATATATAGTAGCAGTAGTAGATAATACATTATAGTTAAATACTATCTACTTAAACCACTATAATTGTAATAGTTGTGAATGTAAGTCTTGTAGTAAACTCTAGTCCTCGACACTAAAATTAAAGAATTAAAGCTTGAAAAAGATTAACATCGATCAAATTAATGAGAGAAATACTATATTTTAGTTTGGTTTAGTTTGGTGTAAGTTGGTTTTGATTTGTTATTTTAAAAATATAAGAAATTATTTCATTTTTATATTAGTTCGGTTTTAATCGGTTTTATTTGGTTTTATGATTTCGGATCGGTTTGGTTCGGTTTAATACGGGTTGGGAGGAATACTACCAAACTCAAACCAAATTACAAATGGTTCGGTTTCGGTTTAGGTTAATTCGGTTTGGTACGGTTCGGTTTGGTCAAACCGAACCGTTATGCCCACCCCTAATGAGTGGGATCCTTCTTTTTCTTGGGTGGCTGGGAGAGGAGAGGCAACTGCCTCTTCACTTGCTACTGCTTCAATTTCTTTTTGTAGATTTCTTGTGGCAGTTCTAGTTCTCTTTGATTGGACCTCTTCACATCCTGATCTGAGCCCCTTAGCCGTTTTTGTCTTTATTTTGAAGGAGATTTTGAGAAGCTCATTGGAGAGGAAGGTATCATCTTCCTTTTGAATTTCCGGGGCCCCTGTCTTTGAGGTTTGGTAGAGGAATTTTCTCAAGTTGGTTGCTTCCTTAGTCGTCCCTACTATCCCCTTCTTCTTGAGGAGTTCTCCAATCAGAAATCCGTACCCCATAGAGGGCAGGGTACTGTCTTCCCTTCTTTCTTTGTGAGATTTGTTTACATACTTTAAGAGCTGGTTGTAAATATACCTTGTCCAGTTGTGTGGGGTCCCTGAGATGATTGCAGGCAGTGGAATTGCTCTTTGTGCATTGATCTCGTCTAGTGTTGTGGTTCTGATGTCAATGCACTTGTAAAGAATGTCCAACAGGAGAGAGTATTCACTAACCATCATCTTCTTCTTTACTTTGAGAGTTGTGAGGTGTTGTGCACTTGGAATGAAAACCTCTTCTTTGAAGCTATCTTCGTCGAAGTTGAAGTCTTCTACGGTTGGGGCCTCATCTCCAGGTAATGAGAGCAGGACTCTGATGTCTCCTTCTTCTATTTCTACTGGTCTTCCATTGATGACTGATTTGAGAGTTCCTGGCTCAGAGATGAGGTAGAATTCGACCACCACTTCAGGATAGAAGTGAGAGTAGGGATATGTGGCCATCTTGATGAGTCCTGTTGTGTCAAGTTTCCTTAGGAGCTCTCTCATTAGATCACCGTTTCAGCTTTGGTCATGGATATGTTAGTGTTTAGGATGGAACCAGTGAAGATGGACTTGGAAGTTTTGATCAGAGAGGCCATTGGTTTAGACGTGAGTGTAGTAGAAAGTAGTTGTGAGAATGGGTGGTAGTCTGAGAGCTTTGGAGAGCTTTGACAGCGTTTGAGAGTATAGAAGGAGGTTAGAAAGAGATTGCAAAGTAAAAATTGTGAAGGAGTTGTACGGAGGATGTATTTATAGTCTATTGGAAACTAGCCGTTGGGATATAGCCGTTGGAGAAGACGGTTGGTCACTCTTGGCATTAACTGCTAGTTTCTGTGTTCACACTGGTAGGAGGGGGCTCAAACTTGAGTAAGTTTTTGGTGGTTTTTGAGAGCGAAGTTTACATTTTTTGAATCCTTGATATTAGGGTATCAAGATGACATAGACCAAGTGCTGAGATTCCATGTGTTTTTGTCAGAAGTTGAGCCTACTGCTGTGCTAAAGCAGGCATCTGCTGGCAGGCACCTGTTGCCCTGTGGCAGGCACCTACTCGAATTTTATGAACCAGTGTTTTTACCTCCATTTCACCTTCCTTGTTTCTCTCTTCTCCTTCTTGTATGGAATATATCATGCAAGTTCTCATAAGTCTTAAGGAAAATGTAGCAGTGGGCTGAAGGCAGTCACCTGCTGAGCCGACTGCTGGTAGGGGCAGTCACCCGCTGAGCCTACTGCTTGAATTTGACTCTATTGATGTTTAAAAGTTTGAGATTGATTTTCTTGGACCTTGATGCTTCATTCCTTGTGGATTTAAGTGACCTTCCTTTAGCATGTGGCTACTTGTGAGTACTGCTCAAGAATTCCCCCTCTGCGGGTGGCTGGGAGTTCCCCCTTGATTTGAGAATCAGGTTCCCCCTGAATAAGTGCAGGGTTATTCCTTCACTTGATTAATATCATCTAACATTCCAAGCTTTTGCCTTAGTGTATTGAATCTTGCTTCATTCAATGGCTTGGTGAAGATGTCAGTCAGCTGCTTTTCTGTGGGAATGTATTCTAACTTGATGGTCTTTTTCTCAACATGTTCTCAAGTGAAGTGGTGCCTTATCTCAATATGATTGGTTCTTGAGTGAAATACTGGATTATGAGTAATTGCAATAGCACTTGTGTTATCACACAGTATGCTAATTTCCTTTGTTTCTTCACCATAATCCTTCAATTGCTGTTTCATCCAAAGTATTTGAGCACAGCAGCTACCTGCAGCAATGTATTCAGCTTCTGCAGTGCTGGTAGCAATTAAGTTTTGTTTCTTACTGAACCAAGAGACAAGTCTTCCTCCAATCAGTTGACAAGTACCAAAGGTGCTTTTTCTGTCAATCTTACATCCAGCAAAGTCTGAGTCTGAATAGCCATAGAGATCAAAACCTCCATTTGTTAGGTACCATAATCTAGAGTTAGGATTACTTTTGAGATACCTCAATATTTTCTTTGTCACTAGGAGATGACTTTCTTTAGGCTTTGATTGAAACATTGCACACACTCCAACTGAGTAGGATATATATGGCCTACTAATAGTGAGATATAGCAAGGAACTAATAAAATCTCTATAGAGTGTAGGATCAACATCTTTCCCATCTTCATCTTGACTTAACCCTTGTGAAGTATTCATGGGAATCTTCACAGTAGATTTATTTTCAACCTTGAATTTCTTCAGGAGATCTCTTGTATACTTGGCTTGGTTGATGAAGATACCTTGTGGAGTTTGCTTCGCTTGTAGGCCCAGGAAATAGTTCAACTCTCCCATCATGCTCATTTCAAATTTCTTTTGCATGAGAGTTGAGAATTTCTCACATAGTGCTTGATTTGAGCTTCCAAAGATTATGCCATCAACATAAATTTGAACAAGCAGTATGTTTGGACCTTCTTCAATTTTGAATACTGTTTTGTCTACTTTGCCTTTAGTGAATCCATTACTCACTAAATATTCAGAGAGAGTGTCATACCATGCTCTTGGGGCTTGCTTGAGTCCATAAAGAGCTTTATGCAATTTGTACACTTGGTCCTTTTCTCTGTTGATTTCAAATCAAGGAGGTTGCTCCACGTAGACCTCCTCTTCTAGTAGACCGTTTAGGAAGGCACTCTTCACGTCCATTTGATAGACAGTGAATTGCTTATGGGCAACATAAGCTAAGAATATCCTTATGGCTTCAAGTCTGGCAACAGGAGCAAAGGTTTCATAAAAAATTTTCCCTTCTTCCCGGCAGTAGCCCTTGGCTACCAATTTTACCTTGTTCTTAACAATGGTGCCTTCCTCATTCATTTTGTTTCTGAACACTCATTTGGTCCCTATCACATGTTGATGATAGGGTATGGACATAAGCTCCCACACATTGTTTCTTTCAAACTGATTGAGTTCTTCTTGTATAGCTTGTATCCAGTCATAGTCAAGTAGGGCTTCTTCAATTTTCTTGGGCTCGGTTAGTGAGATGAAGCATGCGAATAGTGCTTCTCTCTGAATGGATGCCCTAGTACGAACCCCTTCCTGGATGTTTCCAATAATTTGGTGAAGGGGATGCTTATTCAACCATCTAATGTCAGATGTTTGAACTGTTTTAGTTTTTTGTTCACCCTCCTCTTCTTCTTCTTCACTATCCTCTGGTAGAGTGTGAGGATTAGGAACTTCAAGCCTAGAGTTTGATTCAGCTGGAACATCTGGGACGTTGATTTTGGATGAGTCAGCTGTTGGCAGTGTCCTGCCGTTTGAGTCAACTGCTGGCAGAGGGCTGCCATTTGAGTCAACTGCTGCTTCCAAAATCCTTCCATCTTTTTGAATATCATTACTGGGACAGCTTGGAGCCTTTCTAGTATCCTTCTTTGATTTAGATGACTCGCCTTCATCCCTTTTGTGAGGAGTGGAGTGGTTTTCAAAAACCACATGGATTGATTCTTCTACAACCAGAGTTCTTTTGTTAAGGATCCAGAATGCCTTGTTTGTAGCTGAGTAGCCCAGGAAGACCCCTTCATCAGATTTAGGATCAAAAGGCTTGAGATAGTCCTTTCCATTGTTTAGAATGAAACATTTGCATCCAAATATATGGAAGTGACTAACATTTGGCTTCCTTTCCTTCCACAATTCGTATGGAGTCTTTTTGTAAGTCTTGTGAATAAGACTTCTATTCTGGGTGTAGCAGACCGTATTGATTGCCTCCGCCCAAAAGCTTTTGGGAAGTCCTGTTGCTTCAAGAATTGTTCTTCCAGCCTCCTTAAGTGTCAT